>OX422141.1:201415113-202024250 GCA_949129095.1 Volucella bombylans
AAAACTAATCTTGTGCTCTTTTCCAGGAAATATAGAATTCCAATCATAGACCCTCCTTCAATAAATGGTACCAGTTTAGTTTTCTCCGATACAGCAAAATATCTGGGTCTCATTTTTTACAGGAAACCTAACATTCAAGAAAGAGTCAATAAAGCCACAATAATTTTATTCTCTTGCAAAAAAGCCATTAGGAATAAATGGGGCCTTCAACCTCGCATAACCCACTGGCTATACAACTCGGTCATAAGACCGATACTTACTTACGGGGTGGTTGTCTGGTGGACGGCCTTGGAAAATGCAGTTCACCGCATTAAACTAAGCAGAGTCCAAAGAACAGCATGTCTATGCACAAGCGGAGCATTGCGGTCTACCCCCTCTGCGGCATTAGATATTCTGCTTCACTTGACACCTCTCGACATTTTTAGCAGGCAAGTAGCTGCGACTGCAGCTATTCGCCTTAAAGCGACTAGACAGTGGACAAATAATTCATTTGGCCATGACAACATTCTTAATACATTAGGAATCCTCACAGAGAACATCGATTACTCCATACCTGAACTTTGGTTTGACAAAAACTTCCACGTAAGCTTCCCCTCTAGATCATTCTGGAAGATGCTTTCATGTAGAAAAAGTCAATCCATCTCTACACAGATGGATCTAAAACCGATAGTGGAGTTGGTGGTGGTGTTTTCTCATATAAGTTAAATCTAAGCCTCTCTTTCCGTCTTCTAAATCACTGTAGCGTGTTCCAGGCGGAAATTTTGGCGATTAAAGAAGCTCTGTCCTGGCTAAAGAAAAACGTGATATCTGTAAAGGATATCCGCATATTTTCGGATAGTCAGGCCGCCATCAAGTCCCTGGACTCGGACTCATTATATTCTAAAACCGCCCTTGAATTCCTCATTCCGATCATCCCTCATGGAGATGGCAGAGCAGTTCAACATTCACCTTTGTTGGGTGCCGGGCTATAGAGACATTCCAGGGAACTGCAGAGCCGATGAACTCGCCAAAATTGGAACCACTCTACCTATTCTACCGGAAAAGGGTAGTACTCGTATAGGTATACCAATCGCTACGTGCAAACTAACATTAAAGCTGGATGCCAATAAAAGAACAGACCTTAGGTAGACTGCTGGGCAAACACGTCTTGCGCCCAAATAGATCTGGCCAAAGCGAGATCTGAATCGTTCTAAGTGTCTGAACATCTCAGCGCCATAATATGTGTCATTACTGGACACTGCCTCATAGGCAAGCACGCAAGAAGGCTTGGCGCTTTTAAAAATGATTTCTGTAGAAGCTGCATGGACGAGGAAGAGGAGGAGCAATCCTCTACCTACTCTGCACATGTCCAGCTCTCTCCCAGAGAAAAAAGCTTCATGTAGGAGCTTTCTTCTACAACGACCTAAACGGTCTAGAAAACATAGACGTTAACAGTCTCCTACGCTTTATTATAAACTCAAACTGGTTCCATTAGTAAGAGGATCATAGATCCACGTGTCATCACAATGGGCCAATAGGCCTAGGTGGTTTGGTATTTCCAACAGCCACTCTTACCTAACCTAAGTGTCGTTTTGAAAAATGCAAGTTTTCTGAGACTGACATTTAGGGCGTATAACTGAGCAAAATGAACTTATCAAGGCCCACAAATCTGAAGGAACTAGAAGCTTCCTTGGGTAGATTGAATTATTAAATTAAATTATAACAAATATGCACGCGCCATTTAGTAAGTTACAGTTTAAAGAAGAACTTTTTGCATGGGGTCAACAGCAGCAGAAATCGTTGGATGAATCATAAAGGTTTCTCGATTTGCCTATTACACTAGCGACAGACTCCTCCACGCATGGCATTGGAGCTGTGATTTCTGTGATTGAAGAAGCCGATCTCGCTTGCTTCCATAACGCTTATAAAAACTCACAAAGGTTATATCCAAGGAGAGAAAGTGTAAATTACTGAATACCAATCCCTGGTGATGGCAATTAAACCAATGCAGAGGTGGGCCAGAACGCCTACGAATTACACATGCACGATTTGTTACAGATCTACAAAGTCGCATAGAAACGCCGTCTGACCAATGAACCAGATGAGAAGTTTAACAAATCAGAGGATGATACTGTTCATCTATTTGAAAATGTCTTAAAGAACTTTTCAGTAAACGCCTTGCATGCCGCCACGGAATCCAAACATGTTGAATTACTTCAGAAGGTCTTATTTCGGAAACCAAGTTATTGCCATTTTTGTGGAAAGTTCTGTTTGTGTGTTTCTATTTGATCAAAAGTTTTTCAGAGTGATAATTCATGTCGAGTGGTGATACCGTAAGCTTTACAGCAAAAGGTAGAACAAATGATTCATCACTGGCATTGGGGCATGGCAAGTGCTCTGATAATAGTGCAGAGCTTGTCAGTTAAACGCTAGTCGTTCATTGAAGATATATTCCAGTTGCCCTAATAGGTATGGAAACGTTTGTATGTAAACCATTTAAAAAGAGCATGTGGCTGATAGTAGTTAATTCAAATTCGAAGTTTATTTTTGTTATAAAAAAATAAAGATCTACGTCGTTGGCAACCCACACACGCATTAAAACCCATTTTTGCGTTTGGGGGTTTCTGAATTCCGGCAATGGCCCAAAGAGTTCGAGTATTTTTGGTTAAGATTTTCGATACACATCAGCCTCTTTCAACCTGGAATCTAATATCGCATGCGAGCGCATGGTCCCCACTTTTAAGACATCTCCATCATATATTGGAGAATTTTTCTTAAACCGATTGCGCTTTAGCTATATTTTTAGCTACATATCGCTCGACACCAGACATTTCGGTTGGTTTCGCCGGCCGTATCCATCGAACAGTTCAGCGGCCATGATTCCGGACATAGAGAGTGGGAAAAAAGCCTACGAGAATAAGTCCATGTACTCGTCCCAACTACTCACGTTTTTTCGTCTATAGCTGAATAATAGGAATTAGATACCCACTTGATAAAAATATGTATCTGGTGCACTTTGTAGTGAGACCTAACACACAAAAAATAATATTTTTCAGGCAGAAATGATTGCCATTCGTACTGTACTAATCATGGAACTTGATAGTCAAGCAGCCATAAAAGCTTTTTGCAAGTGAAGCCACCAATTTAACAGAGCTAAAAAAATGTTGTCAAACTCTAAGTAGAGCCGGCGAATCTCACCGAGTGAATATGTGATGGTGCTCGGACACAAGAAACCGAAAGGTATTGAGCAAGCGGAGGAGCTAACCTTCTAAACAGAAGTAATGCACACAATACATAGATATACCAATTGGAACTCTGAAATGTAAATTGTAACTTACAGCCATAGAACGATTCAACAAAGCATGGATTTCAAGGAGTGACCGCGTCATCTCACATTCCCTAGATAGCGGAAGAACACGTATCCTCCTCAGACTCAACAAAGCAGACAAAAATATCGCTACAGGTGTCCCCACTGGCCACCGTCTCTTTGCCAGAATAGGATCCTCTTCTTAAGATTATTGTAGAAGCCGTAGGAATGAACAGGAAATAAAGACTATTACACACCTTATCTGCGACTGCCTTAACCTCCAAATACGCCATGCTAAACGCCTGGGATATAGACCTTTTGGAGAACTTAACGAGCTCAGCAAAGCAAAACTGATAGATCTCATTAGATTTGTTGAAAGCTCTAGTTAGTTTTCAGCCAACACAAGTTGTGTAGGACCCATCGAATAATAGTAATAAAAAAATAACATGTGTAATACACTAGCAATATCAACAGGGAAGCACAATAGACCAATAGGCCTCCGCATACGCTTGTCACTTGGAGGCACATCACTTATGGCCTGACCTAACACTCAGGTAGCTTATAGTTAATCTAATGACTGATACCATCCTCCTATTCAGTAAATCTTACCAAATCATCATACGAACACTTACGTCTGAGCAACTTTTACAAGTGGTGGACATTTATTGTCAGAATCAGTGTTCAGTAAACAATTCTTTTGTGTTCCAAGCCATTGACAAGAAAATATCGTCGCCGGTGAAGCCATCGTGTCTTGGTCTGTGTCCATCAATTTTCTGTAATGATCTTGGTTTACACGCTCACAGGACTCAATTGCTGCAAGAATTGAAGCTAGGCGATTGTCGTGACTTTGTTGATTGGCCACTTGATCAGTTGGAAGGCGCTCAGTAGAATTTGAAGCGAGAAAAATATAAAGGTGATCCATCGTCTACCGGTGCACCCCAAAAAATGCACTGTTGTTTGGTGCGGTTTGTGGGATGGCGGCGTTATCGGCTCGTAATTATTTAAAAATGAAGAAAGTTGAAATGTCCTCGTCAATGGAACCCGGTAAAGAGCCCTGATAATATATAGTTTCTTTCCAGCAGTACGGACCATGGACATTTGTTTTCGCCGGGATGGTGCCATTTGCCATATTGCCGATGAAACCATTGAGTTTTTGAACGAAATGACCTCCAATATCCCGTGATTTTACGTCGCTACACTATTTTCCTTGGGGTATTTGGAGTCTTTGGTCTACATCGAGGTCGGCGAGCACACCATTCACGAGGTACAACCTCGAATGCTCGAAGAGATAATCGAACATTGAAGCTCTAGGATGCAGTTTCTCACCACTCCCATGGTGGACCCGAAATTATTTTTCATCATTAATGCCATAGATTTGTGTATCGAGCACATCTGACTGTGACGATAATTTTGTCAACCTGGTTTGTAACATTTGTCAATCCAATAGCTAAGGCATTCACAGACCTTCAGTTTTGTGAGGGAATTATTTATGACTTTTGCCCTACATTGTCAAAGTCGCCTGTCATATCCACAGTGAATTGTTCTTTATGCAAAAATGTTTTAATAAATTTAGTAAGCGTGCTGGTAATCCAAGGTCATGTTCTTTTCCAATTTTAGATGAGTGGGAATGCTTATTATATAGATGTAGAGAACTATAATATTTTATTTAACTCAAAAAAAAGAATTATAGTTCTCTACATGGGGGCTCAACCGGGATCTACCGGAAAATAAATGAATTATAATATTTTCTTTTAAGACAGTTAAGTTGAAGGATTTAAGTCGAAAAATTAAGACGGTTAAGTCGCAGAGTCAGGACGGTTAAGTTGCAAAGTTAAGTCGGTTAAAGTACGGACTTAAGAAGGTTAAGTTGGTGAGGTTCAAAGACCAAGCTAAGCAGAACACTGTGGATGGAAGACTTGACAGTTCGACAGTTGCAGCAGTTCCTGAAGAAACAAGGGTTGTCGTATCGGTACAACGTGAAGACCGATCTACTGGATCGCATCAAAGAAAAGTGTGGCAAAGAAATCACCGTGGATGACATACTAAGCGAAACAAGCAAAGGCATTGAAGAGTTACCAGTAGTTGCAGAAGAAGAAGCAGAACCCGAGTTAGTTAAAGCAGTAGCAAAAGAAGAAGAGGCAGCCATCATGCCAAACCATAATAACTTTGTCTTCCGCGACGTGGAGGAATCACTTGAGCTATTTTCAGGGGAAGGAGGTAAAAGCTGTAGCAAGTGGATAGAAGAGTTCGAGGCCATATCCACAGCCTGTGAATGGAATGATATACAAAAGTACCTATACGCTCGTAGGCTACTAAGAAGCGCGGCGAAGTTAGCTGTAGAAGCCACTGAGGGAATCACCAACTGGAATAAGTTAAAAGCACATTTAACGAAAGAATTCGGGCGAAAAGTAAGTAGCATCGAAATACATCGACAGCTAGAGGCCCGAAAGAAATTACCATCAGAAAGTCTACTGGAATACTTGTACGCGATGGTGCAAATACGAAACCAAGGGAATATCAACGAAGGTTCATTGATAGACTACGTAATAAATGGAATTCCAGACACTGTGGGGAACAAAACCGTACTGTACGAGGCAGCAACAATAGAAGAACTAAAGTCCAAGCTTGAAACATATAGCAGAATGCAACGACAGATGCCGAAGCCAAAGGGAGAAGTGGACAAAAACAAGGGTAGAAATCAAACAACGTATAAAGGAGCGTCAACAACAAAACGGTGTCACATTTGCGGATCATTATCCCATTTGGCACAGGGCTGTCCAGACAAGGGCAAAGGAATGCGCTGTTTCAAGTGCAACCAGTTCGGCCATATATCACCAAACTGCACGGTGAAGAACGAGGTATCATCCTCACCAAGGGGAATAAGTCAAGTGAAACGGATTGAATCCGACAGTTACATCACGATCAGTATTAACGGTCGATCTCATCATGCATTTGTCGACAACGGCAGCGATGTCTCGATCATTCACGAATCGATTCAGAAAAGTATTGAAGGCGCCAAAATCGAGCAACCTGTAATGATCTTGAAGGGATTCGGGGATCGACTACGGAGAACACTAGGGTTATGCGTCTTGGAGGTGCAGGCAGGAAATGAAAAACAATGTTTTAGATTTTGCAGTTTTAGATTATGCGTGGACTACCGAGAATTAAACGCAAAGATAATCAAAGATAGATACCCAATGAATGTGATGGAAGAAGTGTTGGAGCAGCTACACGATTCAAAAGTCTTCATAACTTTAGACCTTAAGAATGGATTCTTTCATGTTGATGTCACAGAAGCTAGTAGGAAATATACGTCCTTTATAACACCAGACGGCCAGTATGAATTCTGTAAAGTACTTTTTGGCCTATGTAACTCCCCGGCCGCATTTCAGAGGTTTATCAACCAAATCTTCCGGCACCTGGTGTTGAAACAATACTTGTTGGTATATGTTGACGACATTGTCATCTTCGGAAAAGACGAGGAGGAAGTATTGGAGAAGCTAGTAGTCGTACTAGAGGTAGCTGCGGAGTTCGGGCTGAAAATAAAATGGGAAAAGTGCAACTTCCAAAGCAGGTCCATTGAGTTTCTGGGACACCTAGTGGAGAATGGAAGCATCAAGCCTTCAATGGAAAAGTTAAGAGCTGTGCAGAGATTCCCTACACCAAGCAATGTGAAGCAGATCCAGAGTTTCCTGGGATTGACGGGATTCTTCCGGAAGTTCATCCCAGCCTACTCGCAAATCGCGAAGCCGCTTACTGATCTATTGTGCAAATCAGTGAAATTTGATATGGGCCAAGAACAAATTGCTGCAGTTGAGACACTGAAGGCGCATCTCTGCGAGGAACCAGTGTTGAAGTTATTTAGCCCAGCGTTGCCAACTGAACTGCATACAGATGCGAGTATGATCGGATATGGTGGCACTTTGCTACAAAGACACGATGACGGTGAGTTCCATCCCACATTCTATTTGAGTTTCAAGACAGCAACATCGGAGAAGAACTATACGAGTTATGAACTGGGGGTGTTGGCCATCATCAAATGTCTGAAGAAGCTGCGTGTATATCTACTCGGAGTCCAGTTCACGGTGGTAACCGATTGCAAGGCGTTTCAAGCCACCATGTCAAAGAAGGATTTATGCCCGCGGGTGGCCCGATGGGCCATAATGCTACAGGAGTACTCAATGAAAGTCGTGCATCGAGCGGGGACTGCGATGAGGCACGTGGACGCCTTGAGCAGGTATTCAGTCATGAGGATTGAGGATGGTCTCATACACAGGATAAAAGTCTCACAATCAAAAGATGAGTATTGTCAACTAATTTTTAGTATAATTGCAGCGACGGGCGCCTACAAAGATTACGAAGTAAGGGCTGGGTTATTATACAAATTTGAAGAGGGTGCACACTTGCTAGTCGTACCAAAATCTATGCAGAAAGAGATCATCAGAAGCGCTCATGAGCAGGGACATATGAGCTCGCAAAAAATCGAAGCAGTAATAAAGCAGGACTACCACATACCTAAGCTTAAGAAATGTATAGAAGACGTCATCACTAACTGTGTACCGTGCATACTGACAGCAAAGAAAAGCGGGCGAATGGAAGGATTTCTGCATCCGATCGAGAAAAGCGACGTTCCACTCCACACGTTACATGTTGACCACTTAGGTCCACTACCATCCACTAATAAATTTTATAATTATCTCTTCGTAGTTGTAGACGCTTTTACGAAATTCACGTGGCTGTATCCGGTCAAGACGACAAAGTGCGAGGAAGTGATCAAGAAAATGGAAGCGCAGAGTGAGGTATTTGGGAGCCCAACTCGGTTAATTTCGGACAGAGGAGCAGCATTTACAGCAACCGCTTTTAAGGACTACTGTGACCAAAGGAACATTCAACATATAATGACGACTACCGGAGTACCCCGTGGCAACGGCCAGGTTGAAAGAATGAATAGAATCATCATCGGTGTACTCTCGAGGCTAACCGTAGAAGACCCAACCAAATGGTATCAGCATGTAAGTCAAGTGCAAAGGGCTATAAATTCGGCAGTGTCAAGGAGCACGAAAAGGAGCCCGTTCCAGCTGATGTTCGGAACCATCATACGAGCAAAAGACGATCCGGATATGAAAAGCCTACTGGACGAAGCAATTGTGGATGACTTCGAGAATACTAGAGACGAGATGCGGAAGAGGGCGAGAGAAGAAATATTGAAGGTCCAGATGGAGAATCAACGCAGTTATAACAAAAAGCGGAAGGAGGCCGGTAAATATCAGACTGGCGAACTGGTAGCTATAAAGCGGACACAATTCGGTACCGGGTTAAAGCTATGCGCAGAATATTTAGGTCCCTACGAAGTGACAAAGGTAAAACGGAATGAACGCTACGAAGTAAGAAAAGTGGGTCAGCACGAAGGGCCAAACATTACAAGTATAGCAGCCGACCACATGAAGCCGTGGGTAAGATCCAACAGTGAAGACGAGTGGTGCGATACGGTAGACGAAGACGAAGAAAAATCCGACTGAGGGCAGTCGAATACCAGGATGGCCGAGTGTGGGAATGCTGACATTAAGTGTAGTAATATCGTGAATCATTTGTGGAAATGCTGACATTAAATATAAGTATCGCAATCAATGAATGATTCACGATCGGCGGCAGTCGATTATGACATAGAATAGAACACCAATATGAATCGTCCGCTTGTTCGTTTGTTGTCCCAGAAGACTGGAGTTTGTTTACCTTCGGGGTTGTTTACTCTCATCGTATTACGAGGAGAACATTGTCGCATTAGTCATGAATGGATTTTGTGTTGACCTATATTGAGAAGCATAAAAGCCAGAATGATATGGGCAATGTTGTCTTTTAATACAATGGATCCACTGAAGTCGTTAGTTGTCTTAATTGGGGTCGGCGCTGGATGGGTTTTGCTGATGCTGGCCCTGAAATTGTGGACATGGCACAAAATACTAAGTGTCGTTGGTATCTGGGACTGGATGGACTAATGGGGCAGCGATTGAACGAGTGAAGTATATAAAAGAGGACTGACGATTGGACAAGGCAGCTTAGTGTCAACCTTCCTGGCTCGTGGTCGTGAAATTATTCGTAGAAATTTTGTATTATCCTGTAATTCTTTTTTTTTTGAGTTAAATAAAATATTATAGTTCTCTACATAGATACTCTTAAAATTTCATAGAAAGCGATAATCAGTTGATGGATCTACTCGTAAAGTCTTTTGGATCAATATCCTCTTAGTTCTTGAGATGAGGGCAGCCTTAATTTTTGTTCGTGTGATCTTGTTTGGATTTGGGCTCAGAAAAATATTTTTGCTGGCAATTTATGTGTGTGGAAGCTCTCCTTACGATCTTCTTTTTTTCTTCTGTCGCCTTCTTTGGTAGGGCTGAGTATTTTTTGTCGTAATTTATGCGATGTTAATAAAAACACTATATCAACGTTGGTTTCCCATCCAGATTTTTAATAACCAATCTGTTTCCATGTGCTGTACTTGGGTTTTGTGATTTCTGGTTTGTATTTCCTATACTTTCCATGCAAAGCTGAATTTTTCGGCTGTCCAGGCACTTTTAGTTTGTTAAATTCCAGATCCCTCAAAACCCAATTGTTTCTCTTTTCTTGGACATTGTTTCTTCGAAGGAGTTTTCATAAATCACGCCACGTATCCTATCATGCGATTTTGGCCCACATGTGACATACATAGGTCGTGGAAGTAATTTTCAGATGGTTGTTGAACTTCTTCGATTATGTAGGTCCCAGTCTGGTCTTTGGCGGTTTATGACAAATTGTTAAATCAGACGTCAGAAATACGTCTCTTTTTCTTGTACGACTTGGGTATCGAACCCAAAACTTCTGACGTAATGGTTGTCGAGGTCAACCATTTCGCGAAACCAAATAACTCTTAATAGGAAGCTGGAAAACAGCTCATAAGTTAAGTGATTTCTTTTTCATAACGGAATGGTAGTTCTGTATCATATTGTGTTGATTTAAGTCCGAATATTTCTTATAGTATATATTTCTTTTATTTATAAATTAAATTAACGGCTTGTGCGAGCATAAAAGTGCTCCACAACATATTTCTATATTGCCAACGCAAATTTATTTGCACTCCACGTGTCAGTGAAATTTTTGCCACCAAACATTTGCATAGGAATACCAAAAAGAGAACTGAAAAGGAAAAGCAATTCAATGAACATTTCCCATTCCGCATTCCTAGAGAAGGAAAAGATAAAAAAAAAAAAAATTCCTTCCACCCAGTAGATAAAAACCATAAGCACGTCAACTACATAACGCATTTCTTGCTACTTCTCTGCAGGATATGGCTTTTCAACATACACATATGTAACGAATATTTATGGCACATTCGTTCTCTTATCCTTATTGCTTTTTGCCACCATCCTTATATGTATAAGGGACGACTACACACCCACTCATGCGAACAACAAAAATATCTGTATACGGAAAATCGTAAATTTCGTTGATCGCATGGCTTTCAACTGCTTCGCACACATCATTCAATTTTCAATCATTGTGAGCACTCTAATCAATGTTGCAGCTTGAAACTGCAATCTCCGTATTATGTCAGGCAGGCAATGCTTCCATGCATCAAAACTTAAGTACATCAATCACCGATGAACACCGAACACCGAACACCGAACACCGACCGCCAAACGCTGAACACTGAACACCCTGTGGGAATTTAACTTCCCTTTAGTTTTTATTCCTCTTACGGATACTATAACAGGGAAGCGTTCATTTCGAACCTATCAATTTGCTTTTGTAGCACCCAAAGGATAAAGGTTAAGTCCCGGAATCCGATTTGAATTTTCTTTTTTCTTTCCAACAGGACGCTAGAAGGACACACATACGCGACAGATATTATTGGTTCAAACCAAATAAAGGATGAATATGCCACGTATTACCATAAAAAGGACAATGTTATTAGAGTCGTCATGGTTAAGGTTGGTGTGCGTGTGGGACATATGAAATAGGTTAAAGCAAAGTCACAGACCTACACGGAGACTATTCGAAATGGTTCGAAAAGTATGAATGCCCTATGTTTTAGTTGCTCCTCAAAGTTATCCCAGTCCACGTTTCTACAAAACTGTGTATAGTTTCAAGGCATAAAGCTTCTTTAAGTTATTGCAAATGATCCAGCGACCCCAATCAATTCGTATATTCACGAATGTGACAAAAATGATGCGTTTTACCAACGATGTCCTGAGAACAAAAGCATAGCACCCTATTTGACAGGGAGGTTTGACAAGACACAAGAACGGAAAACAAAATCGAATATTAAGCCGATTATTGGGGAAAAGATATTATTATCGGTCCTCGTGGATGTATTTTTTTGTGTTCCTTTTCTTCTTGCTAAAGTCAAATGTGGTTCTACAGGATCATGCAAAGTGGTCAAGCTTAGGTTGAAGGAATGGTTACAAAAAGGATAAGAATTATGTGAGAACCAAAGTTTGTTCAACCTTTTTTGACAGAAATATTGATTTTAAAGCAATGAAGATGAGAAGATTTTCATTAGGGCGGATTGTTGTGGAAATGCTCATCTGAGTATACCTTCTGAACTTTGTGTAAAAGAAAAGAGCGTTCGGCTTCAATGAACCGATAAATCTGTGCAAACTCCAACAAAATCTTTGGGCGTACATAATATAGATCACAGGCATTCCGAGTAATTGACAAATCTGAAGTCGACCCTTCCCATTCGTTTGAAATTTCTGTGGAATTGTGGAGATTTAGTATTTTGTTTTCCAAATTTTGGTTGCAAATTGAAAACTATTTGGACGGGAAACCTTTTAATATAATGATTCAAAGGACCTTGTTTTGTCCTTTCCCCGTGTGTAGCAAACATTTGTTTTTGGGAATTTTGTCACTAGACAAAATTAAGCAAGGGAGTACGAAATATTCGTTGTAACTAGGTAACTATAGTAGATGGGACATTGGTGCCGAGTGCTGATTTCATGATGGACAGGACTTTCCTATCCTCACTGGGGATAGAGAGCATTCCGAATAATTTGAACAAATTCGCTTTAAACGCCTCTGTGGTCGCCTTTCATGGGAAACGAAGTCTGAGGAATTACAGGAAGCTGAGAACCTTAGAATAAATGGTTCCGATTTGGAAGGCCTTACGGATAAGACACCTAATGTTAGTAAAATTTGCAGTCGATTCTGAACCATAAACATATCTATGTACAAGAAAATGCGCAACAACCGACATCACCAACATTCACATTCAATGTAGTGCTGATAAAAAGCCTGGATCGCTATAGATAGTGAACGTTCTGGGTATGTGGTCTTCCTAATCTTGGAATCAATTTGAGCTTCTGACTAAGTGTAGGACACTGTTAACGTATATATTGCTTATATGGTGGACCACTTGGGAATGTGAATTTGAAACAGCAACGGCCTTTCAAAATTGGAGCATTCGAGAAAAGGCATGGTTCCGAGATGAAACATGCCGTTGTGGCTGAGTGGATTTACCATATATGAATAAAACCTTTCCATGCGACTTACTGAGGTGATTGTTGAGAGATAGCATGGGCTACTCGCAGGCTAACTGCTCCTTTGCTGCTTACTTCAGTGATAACGAGAGTTACAAGTGGAGATTTTAATCAGCCACAGTATACTACGATTATGTTTCTTCTACTGAACTCCCTCAGTCCTTCGTAAAGAACCAGTATCAGTACCTACCACACCAACATAGAACCTACAGCCCAGTCAGTGGCATGAACCAACGAACAGAATAGGTACATCATTCACATATGTCTGAGTGTAGACGTTAGAACCATTGAGAGCGTCAAGCAATGAGTCGATCAACATACATCGACCAATATCACATATTGATTGCAGTTAGCATCCCCAATCAGAGTCCTACTTACCAGAATTGAACTTATCCGCAAAGTACTTTGTGGTATAGTCTAGTAGGATCTTCCATGTTGATAGGCAAAGAATGCACTTACAAATCTGTTTCCGGCTTAAAAAACTCAACCGTTCTCCCCATATTTTTCAATATAAAGAAATCAGACTGTTTGCAGGAGGAAGTATGCAGGGTATCCCGGATAACGTGTCGAAGATTTTAAGGGTACATTCGTTGACATATTTATATCGCATGTGGGAGGGGTCGGAAATGCGGTCCCTCTAAGATACAGAGGTACTGAAATATACATCTTTCAAATTTATGAATGTATCAAAATTTGGTATCTTATAAATTTTGATAAATCCATGCCTCTGCACCATAAAGCAGCACTGGGATTGTTAAGATCTTATATAGGGTCACTTTTGTTGTTCGAGAGAGGGTTTCGCTAGTCAATTGCCTTCGTAGTCCAAAGACGTAGCGACTGGGAAAAGTTTTTCTTCGTTTGATCTCAGCGCTGTTGTCGTTGTCTGAATTGATAGTGGAGCCTACCTCAAAGTTATATCTGTCGAGAGTGACGTTCTGTCCGCGAAGTCGTTTTTGGGTGTCCTTTCTTGTTCACAACATATATTGTACTTTGTCTCCATTTTCACTGCTTCCGCTTCAATACTAGCGAAAACGCCGCTAACATCACGCTGCTTTCTTCTGATTATGCCAATATCATCCGCGTATGTGAGTAATTGGGCGGTCTTTTGAAAGATTATGCCTCTTGTATTGGCGCGAGAGATTTACACTGTTATTTATGGAATGAGGTTAAAGAAATCACATGACAGCGCATCGCCTTGTCTAAACCCATTTTTGACATCAAAGGTCTCGGTGAGTTGTTTACCGAATTTGAGGAAGCAGCGCGCATTGTTCATCGTCATCACGTACAAACGGATGAGTTTGGCATTCATCGGTCATACTTTCGTCCGACCATATTTTACACATGAGTTGGTGTGTGCTCCGTACCAAACCATGGCACGCCGCTTCTCATTTCTGGAGTAGCATCTCTCAATTCCCTCGACTGCGCGCTTCTCATGCTCCTTCTTTTTCCTCCTGATAAGCCGGTGTTCGTCTCTGCTCTTCTCGTGAACAGCTCTAGTCCTTCTATACAGCGTCACTTTGTATGCAACTTGCTTAGTTTTAAGTGTTTGCCGGCACTTGTAGTCATACCAGGGGTTTCGTTGTGGTGGCCCAGAGAAACTCAGCATATTTTGGCAATGTTGCCACTGGTCTTCGATACTTAATGCTGGCAACCGTACCTTGCCTACAACAAGATAAGGGTCGAAGTCGATGTTGGCCCCTCAGAAAGGTTGGACATAGAGGAGGAGTGCCTTGCGTCGATCGCAATGTGGTCAATCTGGTTGACGGTTAATTGATCAGGAGATCTCCAGGTGCCCTTATGAGTATCAAGATGCGGGAATGACATAAAGTCGATCAGTTTGAAACTGTTATTGGAGGTGCTATTGCGAAGGTTATACTTCCCGACAGTACTAACAATGATGGCTTCTCCTCCTACCCTTGTATTAAAGTCGCCGATAATAATTGTCCGAGCAGGGCACTGTCCGAAAGTCTTGTTAAAAAGCTCGCAGAAGCTATCTTTGGTGCCGTCATATTTCTCCTCTGTGCGGGCGTGAGTGGATATAAGGTTAATGATCGCAAGTCTTACGGATTATTATGATGCGCACGTTAGCATGCTGGAATCTCAAGACTTCTTGCTTAAATCTGGCTTTAACAGCAAATCCGCATCAAAATAGTCGCTGCTTTTACAAAAATCGCCATAGTAGATGTCGCAGTTTACGAGTATCATTCTCATTTTGCCCGGCCCGTCCCATCGCATGTCTTAGATGGCGGTAATATCTGGTTATCATCAGTCCAGGGCCTCCGCTAGTTATTCAACTGCACTTGGTCTATTAGGGACCTAGCATTCCACGTGCGGATCCGAAGTTCATTGTTCTTGTTTCGTTTACATGTCTTGCCAACAGTAGATTCGTCCGTATCAGAGGCTTGTTCTTGATTTGTAAGTGGACACAACCCTCAAACTGGAGGAGAAATACTTAATACTTTAAGAAAAAGACGAGAGATTTCGTAATGTCGCTGGTTTTTATTTAGTCTTGCAAACTTTTTTCACGCATTTGCGGATGCACAAAGTGCGTAAACATAACCCCATACCGATTGCCATCGACCGCTCCTCCAACTTTAAGGAAAAATGGTCCAATGATGGTTTTGGAGCAAACAGCCACTTTGTCATCGTGCAATATATGTTACATAAATTATGTGAGTATTATCGGGCCCCAAGAGCTACAATTTTGTTTGTTTAGTCCGCCAGAGAGGGTGAAATGGGCCTCGTTTATCATCAGTATTCTCTCCTCAAATTCGTCTCAGTTTGAATCTTTCGAATGACTCTATTCCTGCAAGCCAAGCGGTATAATTATTCATAGTTGTAAAAATGTGGATGAAAACCTGGGAAGTCCACAATCAGCAATCATCTGCAGCAGTTCTTGCAAAAGAACCAAAAATACAAAATCGATATCCAAAATATTTTCATCGATTTTAAAGTTGCTTATGACAGAATATATAGGGATGGGATATACAGAGTCATGCCTTGTCTTGTTAACCTTGCCCTGTTCTATCAAAAACGCAAAAAACCTCACCAAACGATGTTTGAAAGATTTGAGAGTGGAGATGCGCTATCATGCGACTTCTTTGACATCGTTCTGGAAAGATTTGTGCAAAATGAATATTTCAAGAATTTGTTGAATTTCTCGCATATGCAGATGACATTGATGACATTGATGACATTCCTAAGGATCAGTTCCTTACGATATTCTTACAACACAAGACAGATTGGCCTCATTCAAAATGTGACTGAGAATCAAAAGTTATCTATTGCCGTGGTATTCTTTTATACCTTTGAACAACAAACTGACGTTCGAACGTACCTCAGTTAAGAATATAAGGGGGTCAATTCGAGAAACCATTCTTCATGGCTTGAGCAAAGCAATCCTTTAAATGAGTTTCAACGAATTTAATTCACTAAAACGACGCAGCCAAGCAAGTCACGACGACAACAATCGCACAATCGCAGGATTTGAAATTATTTTAACAAATTCTAGTCACGTATTTCATCAATATGCCGGTTAGATGTATACACAAGAGACCACCGCCAACAAAGCCAACAGCAACAACAACATCAATAGGAACGACAGGAGCAATGGCAACCATGGTGCGCTTTGCGACTGATTTCCTCTTCATTTTCTTTGGCTTGCTACTTTTGCTGTCATGGCTTATTTCTCTGTATAGGTACCACAAATATGTTCGTCGTAGCCCTGTGTGGGTTAGTCTCTTTGTCACACTATAAAACCTTAAGCTAAGCTAGGACTTTTCTGTACGCTTGCAGTGCGACAAAAAGTTGATGTCCCCTTTGATGGGATGAACGTGACTCTATTGTACAATAGAATGGGGGGGGGCAGAGTTCATTGTTTCCGAGTTATGTGGCGGCATGTCTTTCAAAAAGCATGTGTACACCAACGCCAACGCTAACGCCAACTATCGCTCTAAATAGTAGTAGTGTAGTGCCAGTGGCACAACTACTCGTATTGCGAGAACTACGAGTATTTCTTCCTTTTTAACTATTGTACGTATCTGCCATGTTCTGATGATCAAGTCCATGACAGAAGTTGTTGTGTTGTCAATAGATACCGATGTCGAGTATAAAAATAAGGACAGCATTAAGCCTGCATGAAAAAGCATTCCCTATCCGTATTCGTATCTCTTTGGTCGAGTGTACGAGTATCTCTTTACGAGTATCAACCCTTAAAAAAATAGGGAACAACTTTTCAAGTGGTGGTTTGCTTTTGTTATGGATAGCCAACTATACAACTAAGATTGTTGGTGTTCCACTGACTGCCACCCGACCCGAAGGGTTTCATTAGAGTTGAATGTCATGAACAAATGTTTGCCATAGCACATGTGAGTAGCTGGCAAAGGATACAGTTTGACGTTTTTATTTAGCAGTCAATAGTCAGTTAGTGAAATCCTTTCTTCGCATTACCTGTTGAATTCGAATTCTTTGTTTGATGTTGATTTACGGCAACAACGTTCTATGAAATACAAGTGGGAATGGGCCCGCCAATACCTTTTAAATGAGGAGAGAGATACGAGTATGTACATAGAGAGGGTTATGAAAACCCATTGATTGAGATGATGGGATTGTGGTGGGCAAATTTACGGTCAAATGGGTCTTTGGTTCAAAGCATAATGTGGTTTTGTTATCTGACTGAGTTTTACGACAGATAAATGTAGGTATCAGCTGTCTTAAAGGCAAGTTTAAGGCCATTTGACGTTTTTATCGTTTTGACAAGGGGCCTACACATTCCAATCGAACCAACAATGTCCATCACATCAATTAAGTGACGCACAAAAGGGGGGCCCTGGTATCTGGTAGAAAAGATTTCATTTCAGAACCATCCATTGGGGGGTCATTTAATATTCTGAACACGATGGCTGTCGAAAAGTTATTCGTCGAGCAGAAAACAAGATACGCACACAAATTGTTTTGCTTTTGAAGTTTTCATTTATATTAGTCGTCGTCACAGTGACGGCGACATTCAAGTTTGACTCGTTTTGCGTCACTTTTGTTGGCAGTCTTCTTATCAGTTGTTTGAAGGCTTAAAAATTTGGTTCTCTTTGTGTCCTCTAGAGGAACAAAACAAAAAAAAAGGAATTTTTTCGCTATTGGCACACCATGAAGAAGGGTATCCGATGTTAAAGTGAGGCGGATGAGAAATTTAGGTCACCATCAGGAGCAATATTCTATCGTGTTTCTCCCCCGTGACAACTTAATTGAGCAAAAGTTTCGAAATAAAGCAAAAAACTTGGCATAATCGGTCAATTATGGAAGACGACTACGACACTCGACGTGTTGCGTTGCGCCAATAACAGGTGGATATTATGTGTCAAGGCACAACTGAGGATTTCCTTAGAAAATGAGCGGAAGGCCACGTTAGAAGTTACCAGTTATAACTTAAAGGGAAAAGTTATTAATTTAATTGGATTTCAGATTTCTTAGATATCGATTAATTCCATTAGATAAGTGAGCTTAGTGTGTTTTCAAAGTTGTTCTTAGTTATTCTGTAACCTGTGTACGAGTATGTATTTCAATTTTTGGTTTTCTATTTTTAGTTTGGCCTAAGTAAACAATAAATTGTGAGAACGTTAACGGATTTACTCAGTTTGGCTTGGTCTCAGGGAAGTGTATGGTTTCTGGTCTATCCTTTCATATTTTGCGGTATCGTTAATATTGTTACCAGTCTCATTTTATTTTGAGTCAGAAACACTTTCTGCTTTCCACTATTTACTACCAAACAACAGGTATTGACCGACAATGAAGTGAATACCTGCCCGCTTTGTGTTGCATTATGATCAAAAGGTGTTGATTAGATGTTTGCCGAGCTCCCTCGGCATGAACGTTCACTTTCATATACTTGAAATTGTTCGTTCTGTAGGTGCCTAAATTGCGCCTTAAAAAAATAACCTTTAAGTCAGTTACAAATACAAATAAAATACAAATAAGCTCTAGGGTAAAACTATACAATACGCCCCACTTTTTTAGAGTCTTCAATAAAACAAAAAATTCAACAAAAATAACAGTTCTTTTATATGTCACTAAGGTGAGGCTTTTTACCCAACAACCTTGTAACTCGGTTAAGGAAAAAGTAGGACAAAGCATTAGTGAAAATTAAGTCATTTGTTTTGTATTAGGTAGGGTGAAAGAAGGTTACTTTCCGGAATGAAGCAATTTTTTTTTTAAATGTTTTTTTATTTTATTCAATATAGTCCCCTTTTAGCCTGATACACTTATTCCAGCGATTTTCCAACTTCTTGATCCCGTCCGAAAAGTAATTTTCCGGAAGGTCTGCAAAATACTCCTCCGTGGCGACGATGATTTCCTCGCGTGAGCTGAATTTTTCATTGATGAGCCATCTTTTGAGGTTTGGGAAGAGATAATAGTCCGAGGGAGCCAAATC
Organism: Volucella bombylans; assembly: GCA_949129095.1. Lineage (NCBI taxonomy): Eukaryota > Metazoa > Arthropoda > Insecta > Diptera > Syrphidae > Volucella > Volucella bombylans. The sequence goes on from OX422141.1 coordinate 201,434,336, forward strand.
GGGCGAATACGGTGCATGCGACAGCAATTGAAGCCTTAAGTCATTGATTTTAGCCGTGGTTGCGATACTCTTGTGCGCCGGCGCATTGTCTTGCAAAAACAAAATTTTTTTTCGCTTCATGTGAGGCCGTTGTCAAAAATCTTTATTACACATACTCGTACATACAATCTTAAGTTAAACTAACACATACAAATGTATTATGTGCTTCTCTTTCTTAATTTAACTGTTGAAAATGGAAATGAGTCAGTTCTTCTTTTGCGCGCGACTGACTCGGTCATCTTCTTTGTAACATAAAAAACTGAAATAAAATCTTTAAGTTGAATTCTTTTTGTGGAATTCGGGTGAACATTTTCCAAATTTGGTGCCGAAACCCGGGAACTTTAAACGAACTTATACGTGGAAACGAACGAGTATTTTAAAACACGTGTTAAAGTTCGAATGATGGAGTTGGCGAGTCGGGCTTCCTATCGAGGTCAGGTGACAAAATTAGTCAATAGTGCAGAATATCTAACGTCGGATGATTCTAAAATATGCGAAAATCGGGATAAGCTAGCAGCTATCGAAGAAGAGCTGGAGGTTTCGCTAGATCGTTTAACGGCCGTACATGAGGGCTTACGACAAGCTAACCGAGAGGTAGTCTCATCAATAAAAGAGACCGAAGTGACACGGGAAGCCGATTTGGTAGCAGAGTATGATGATAAAGCAATTGCAGTTATTACACGTTTAAAACATCGGTTGGGTAAAGTTCGCCAACACTAAGCCAAGTTAACTGCAATTGCCGAAAATATCAACCAGACAGAAAACACTTCGCATAATATTACGTCAGAGTCTCCATCAAATCGCCATCCCCCACATGGTGCTGTTAAAAGAAATTTTCTGGTGACTTCAAAGAGTGGGTCCCGTTTTGGGAACAATATAGAACACTCATACATGAGAATTCGTCTTTGAGTACGGTCGACAAATTTAACTACTTAGAGACGGTTCTAACGGGTAAAGCAACAGAGACATTAGTTGGTCTTACGCCCACAGAGGAAAATTACCAATCCGCTATTGCAATATTATATACGGCAACAACGAAAAAATAGTTGATTACACAATGCAACGCTTGCTCTCAATTCAGCCAGTATCCTCTAAAGTAGATGTCAGTCTGTTTTAGCTTCTACCCGCTCACTTGCAGCATTGAGAATTCCTCAGTCAAATTACTTTGTTATGCTAAAAGGAGTTTTGTTGAGATGCCTTCCAAACGAACTACGCGTTGACTTTCATCGATATTACGGAGACTCAGCCGAAAAGAACGATTCTCGCGCGGATTATGCAGATGAAGACGCTAGTATTGCATCAGGCTCGGAAAATTCATCAGTAAATTATGATCGGAGACAAGCAAGTAAAATTTTTACTTAAATTTCTGAAGAGAGAAGTCGAATCTCTTGAAAAGGCGAATGAGGCGAAATTAACCACAAACACATACACAACCCGTGTGAATGTGCTGAATCAGAGAACTGTCAAAACGGCCGTTGGATTGTTTACATCAGAGCTGTTTGTTCTGCAAAGATAAAAGTATCCTAGACAAGAAATTAATTTTGAAGATAGAGGGAAGATGTTATCGTTGCTGTAAAGTTGGACACAATTCCAGAACGTGCAGAGTCGGAATCAAATGTAAAACTTGTAGTGGAAGACACGCCACAAGTATGTGTGGCCCTTTGTTCTAAAAAATAAAATTGATTCCTCTTCTTCGACAATCAATCTGAAGGTCTGCTAGCTACAAAAGGAGGCATTTTAAAGATTATGGCGAAGGTGTTCGATCCGTTTGGTATTCTGGCTCCCTGGACTGTACGTTTAAAAATACTTTTCCAGAATATCTGGCGTCGAAAATTGGAGTGGGATGCGAAATTGCCTGAGGATATACAGAGCGTTTGGACTGCCTACTGCAATGAAATAGATGAGCTTAACGAAATCGCTATACCTCGTCATTTTTTAATGACCTGTAGCTGGACTGAGGTACACATTTTTGCAGATGCCAGTCAGTTCGCTTTTGGAGCTGCTGCCTATGCTAGGCCCGTCAATAACAACGGACGGGTTTCGGTGAACCTTATTTGTGCTAAAAACAGGGTGGCACCTCTTAAAAACGATAATCAGAACGAGTTGACCGTACCTAAGTTGGAGCTTACTGCAGCCCTAATAGGCGCACGTCTACTGGCTTATCTTCGCAATAATCTTCAGACACAATTCGGCGCAGCGTTCCTCTGGTCTGACTCACAAATTTCCCTTTTTTGGATCAAGGGATTTCATAAACGTTGGAAGCCGTACATTGAGTGTAGGGTCAAAGAGATCAGAGCGCTAACAGACGATTCATATTGGAGGTACTGTCCTGGTGCAGATAATCCGGCAGACCTTCTAACCCGTGGGATTAGCGCATCCTCACTTATGAATTCATCGACTTGGTTTAACAGACCATCTTGGTTGCTGCAGAAAGAGATTAGCTGGACATCGTCAAACAAATCAATGGCTCCTTCGCTATGTGCTTTGTCATCGAGTACTAAGGAAGAGGAAATAGACGATCTTGAAGACGGCACTTTACCTATTCTCAACACTAAGAAATTCAGTGATTGGAAGCGTCTTTAGCGTGCGACAGCTTACTTCCTAAGAGCTGTGGATATCATGCGCAAACATAAATTTCCAAAATATCTATCTGCTGAAGAGATTAATCGTGCTGAGAAGTATTGGATTCACAGAATTCAACGCCAGTATTATCCGGAAGAAATTACGGCTCTTCGAAATCGAAATTAATAATGCTTTCTCCCTTTTTAGACTCTGGCGATGAATTTCTACGAGTGGTCGACTTCAATTTGTGGCAGCTAACGTTAACGAGGCCCACCCAATAATCCTACCAAAGTCATCCCACGTCACAGAGCTCATAAAAAGGCATTTCATGGCGGCACATCCTCGACTCTTTCACGGCTGCGCTCTTTATACTGGATCATAAAATGGTGCCAGTTAATAAAAAACCTCATCAAGAAGTGCTATACTTGCAAGGTTCTTGAGGTACCCCAGCTAGGCAGATATTTGCGCCACTTCCCAGAGATCGAATCCTCTCATCCCTACCATTTGAGGTAATTGGAATGGACTTCGCAGGTCCTTTGTATGTGACCGACGATGCAAAACATCGCAAGAAGATTTACATTTTGCTATGCTATGCACATGTGCTGGTATTCGTGCTGTCAATATTGAGAGCACCACAGACCTAACGACTGAATCCTGTCTTCTTGGTATCAGGCGATTTATAACGAGGAGAGGAGCTCCTCGTATAATCTATTCCGATAACGCCACTACATTCAAAAAGGCGTCGTCGGAGCTACGAAAACTCAACGATATGTGGACGGACGAACGCTTTCTTGGTTTCTTAAGCAACTCCCACATCAAGTGGAAGTTTACCGTCGAGCGAGCCCCATGGTGGGGTGGGTTTTGGGAGCGATTGATAGGGGTAGTTAAGTCGGCCCTAAGAGCAGTTATTGGTAAGGCAACTTTAAATGCTGATCAATTTCAAACTTTATTGACAGAAGTCGAAGGTGTCGTCAACTTGAGTCCGCTAACTTACGTTGGAGATGACCCGTTGGATCTTGCACCCCTTACTCCAGCACATTTCCTCATTGGTGCAAACGGAAATTTAGTCGAATCAGCATACCTGCAACCATCAGGAAAAGAACTGCGAGGGCAATGGAAGGAGCGCCTACGTTTTTTCGCCAGTTTCAAGAAGCGGTGGCATAAGGAATACTTACTACAATTGAGAACTTTACATCACGCCCAAAATCCATTGAGTTCCAGTCGTATATATACCATTTTTGTCTAATGTTCATAGTTTCCGAAAAACCGAAAATTTTACTTTACTTACCCGCAATATGTTTTGGTGCCAAAAATCTTTTTTGTACTTTTTTTCGCGACACGGCACAATAACAAAGTTGGCGATCGACTGAAACTGGTTTGAACAGGTTTGGTCGTGATTGTTTGGTTTAACAACATCTGTGTGCTTGCGAGACTACTGGGGCGATTTGTAAACTGGGGCATTTTGCATAGTTTTACCCTAGACAGAAGGGCTCAGTGGGTCATTTAACATCAGTGCAAATCTTTTAAACACCAAAAATTGTTAAAGAATTTTGTTAAACTATTTAAGTTACTTGCCAAAAAGTGAACAATTCCAGAAAACTAGTGATTCCTGTTTTATAAATCCTTGCAATGCCTCTAAGAATACGAGTAATTCTACCCAGCGGGAGTTACTCCTTACAGTAAACATTCACATAAAATGCTTAATACAGGATTCATTTTGGGGGAATGGAGTGGAACTGAAATCTACTTATGAGAGAAAACTCCCAAGTTTATAACGATAAATCTTCCTGAGTGGAATGGTTTACAACCATCAGACTTACGTACCAGAAAATGAGAAATGGAGCAGAGTTGGTTATATTTATGCAGTATTAAGACTTCCTGAGAGTTAATCTAGTAATTATGTGAGAATTCATCATGCCTCCTGAGACTGGGGCCATTGCACAGTTGTCGGAAACAGTATTCTACCTGGACAAAATAATTTTTTGATTCTAAACCACTTGTTGAGGGGTACTTATTGAAGATTAAATAGGCAGAAAACAAATTATCCAATTGTAAGGCCTGTTTTTGAACCAGAAGGAGATAAAGTACATCAAAAACTTTAATTTCATGAAAAATTTTATTTTAATTCAGTTTTTGAGTAACAAAATAATTTATTTATACAATACGGAAAAAAAAAAAATACTTAGCACTGACCAATCAGCATCAGAGACATAGTCTTCATATTCGTTTTCCTGCACGAGCATATCTCCAGGAATTAAAAGTAAGTCTGGCACGTCTGAAGATAAAGCAGACAACTTCTTTTTGGGTGTTTCGCGGTAGAAGCTTACTACAGGCAACAAATCTTGCATTATGCTTACCCTGCTTCATTATTTCTGGCTTCTAATGCTTCCTCCGTTAATTGCCTAATCGTAACTAATGAGTTTTGCACAACGTCAGGCCTGTGAATTAATATTTTATGCGCAGTCCCAGATCATGAGTAGAGAGTTTTAAAAATATGAAACTCTCCGGTTTTGTACACAGAAGCTTCTAAAATTCCCAACATCAATTTCAAAACCACTGAAAATTGTGTGCGAGATTGTCAAACAAAGCTGATATGAGCTCAGGATTCAACCCCTTGATCGATGCGGACTCTAAAGTATTTTTAAGAAAACGCCGAGGTTATTACCATCATTCTTGAATGCATCCCTTTTGTCTCCCTAACTATTTTCGTCCTCCTCCGTTCTTGCTTGCCATTTTCGGATAGGCAGTTTGTATGAAATATGTAGACAATATTAAAAAAAACGGATTCATGCGTGGTTGGTATGGTATAGCCCAAATCCATAGCTTTTTTCAACAACTGACTTTTTCATTGTAATCTGCACCGTAAGTTTACTCATTATTTTTGGGGGTAGCTCTGTAAATATCTTCCTGATATGGTATTACCTACTTTCCCATCAACCATTGCTAGGAGCATTCTTTGGTAAATTTTAAAATTGTACCGGTTTTGTGATAGTATAGAATCTTGAAGTGCTGTTTCCTTCGTAAACATAACCTTGTCAGTATTGTGTTGACACTGGACTTGGATTATTCCCCACAATTATATCATCGACAACAAACCTTAATTTTAGAGGGACTAGCGACGCAATAAATAGATCTGAGTCCGAGACATTTTCGACGGCAAACTTCTGCTTGCAGAGTTCTTGACCAGAATTTCGATCAAAGCCCCTCTTGTAAACCATTTGTAAATCACTAAAACATCAGAATCTGGGACAAAAAATACGCGTTGAATCGTATGATCCAACATTGATTGCAGTTTCACTTCTCCTGAATTTTCACTTACATTAGTTGACGAAGGATAGCATTTTCTGTTGTGTCCAAGACGCAATAGTAAGTAAATTGAAGCGTTACGATCCCTAGCTTTTGTAACATAAACTCCAGCGGTTCCACAGGACGATAACGCTTTGGTTTATTTTCAGACGCATCTGTTTTGAGCAAGTTCGCTATTTTTGTGGCCCTTCCAAGAGAACATGAAGCTGTTATATTTGTTAGAATTGCTGAATCTTTTCACACTATAGCACGAATCAACCAAATGTTTCACACGGTGGCACTTCTTTGCTTTCATACTGGTACCTAAAAACTCCCTTCGTGGTATGCCTACTGACAATCTATTTGATGGGGTCACCTCAGCTCCTGCAATTATTACATTATAGTGCAGTACAGGCAACTCAATAAATTAATTTGTCTACGATTTGTATTTTTTTCCAATACCAGTACAATTTCTGCACATTCCTTCCATCTTTGCCTACAAATCCATCAAAATTCTCTAAATTTTAGTCCTATTTGTGGTGGATAACTCCTCGATGTTAAATTTATGAACAATAAAATTAAGCAACAATGACAGCTTATTCCCACGAGCACATTTTTTCCATTCCTAAAATATCACAGTTCTTTCTTGGAAATAACTTTCGTAGCCGATTAGCTTATAAGTCTAGCTAAACAAAAACATCAAACTTAAATGGTTGACACTAGACGATCACACTGGGGCAGAATGTCCCAATTGTTGGCAGTAAATCAACAAGTGATTTTTTTATATAGTGCCCCTCGAGATTACGCTATCCTTAAAATGTTTGCACACAGCGCGGGCGAGGGGAAAGTAGGGAGGAAGGAAAGATAGGTCGCGATATACGTTGGCTTTAAATATCTGAATGTTACAATGACTAGAGAGCTCGACAGGGCTCTCAGGGCCACAAGCGAGTTGTTCAGCTTAGGAACGACTCACGACATTTGAGAGTACGTCCGAAAGTGGGCTTGAGGGTATACTGATGATCATTCATGGCGAGACGAGTGTTACGGATGAAGAGCAGTGATGGTGGAAATAGCGATAATACAAAGTGTAACACGAGACATTTCATCGGTGTTCACGGGTGTCCATTGACTGGGTGACATTAGCATCACCTATCAGTTTTATCGTACGGTTTTGAAAGCTATTTAGCAAGTGCATAGATGTTCTAGGAGCACCTGACCAGATGTGTGCATTGTACTACAATTTTGGGCGGATATATATTGAGGCCAGATCAGAAAGGGAAAAGTATTTCTTACATCACTTGAGGAAACCTAGACATTCCGCATCATTTTTGACGACACCGAATATGTGGTCATTCCAATGTAGTTTGTTATTGACACACACACCTTGTTAATATCGGTGTTGGGGTGAGTATTACCCCGTGCTGGTTTGCTCGATGATTTTTAGTTCGACCGAAATGAATGAAAAGAAGTTTTTTTTCGTTGGATAAATCTTTAATTCTTTTGATCTGAACAGGTCTTACCTCGATGAGGTCAAAATCAAGAAGCAGGATATAGGCAATTACAAAAGGTGGCTAAGCGGTTTCCGATCTCAAATAGATTTGTACAGCGACATCTAACAATTCAAAGTAAAATATCAAGTAATGTTAAGGCACGTTCATTGTCGTTGACTTGAACATTGCCGGCCGCCTTGCAGCAGTGGCTGCAAAGTAACAAATTCCCGGTTTACTATTTGAATTTCGGAAATCACTTTTTCTAGATACATACTTAAATTAAGTTTAAAGTTAAACAAAAAAACAAGATTTTTGAATTTTAATTACATCAAGTAGCGAGCCATATTTTCTTTAATCAGTGCAATATCTAAATTCTTAAGGTCATATATAATATGTATGAGATTAACAAAGTGTTTATTATGTATTTTAGATAAATGTGTTCAATTTAAGAAGTTAAATTAAGAGGTTAAGAGTTAGTCAATATGCACAATTTTGCAGTTGGACGCGTGATGAATCCATTCTGAGTCCGTATATCGACCACTCGAACTCGACTATCGACACCCGGGTAAACCTTTATAATCCGTCCGAGTCGCCATTCATTTGGAGGAAGGCCCTCATCTTTGATTACAACCAAATCATCAATAGCTACATCTCGCTCTGGGAACTTCCATTTGTATCTTTTGTTAAGTTCTTTGAGATACTCAGCTTTCCATCGGCGACAAAATTGATGGTGCAATATTTTTACTTTCTCCCATCTTTTGACGCAATTTAGTGATTGGCCATCAAGAGCAGGCTCAAGGGGACTTAACAACGGACCACCCCGCAAAAAGTGACCAGGTGTCAACGGAATATCTCGTCCGACTTTTCGGAAATAGGTGAAATGGGGCGTGAGTTTAAGCAAGCTTCGATTTTGGCTAGAAGCGTGGCGAATTCTTCAAATGTAAATTTATTGGTTCCAGCCACCTTCCGAAAATGAAGCTTGAAGCTTTTAACTCCGGCTTCCCAGAGACCACCCATATGAGGCGCACCAGGAGGAATAAACTTCCACTCCAAATTCTGATCCATATATCTTTGTGATACTTCAATGGAGATGGTTTGCATAAATTGCTTAAAATCATTTGCAATGACTTTACTGGCTCCAACAAAGTTAGTGGCATTGTCCGAAAATATAGTTTTCGGTATACCACGCCGAGAAATGAACCGACTAAAGGCTGCTAGAAATGACTGCGTTGATAGGTCACTAGTTGCTTCTAAGTGAATCGCCCTTGTAGCAAAACAAACAAATAGACAGACATATGCCTTTGTTAGTCGACAGCTCCGCCCTAAAGAGCTACGTATAATGAAGGGACCCGCAAAATCGATGCCCGTATTGGTAAACGGTGATGAAATTTGAGTTCTTTCTAATGGTAATGCACCCATTAACTGCGTTTGTATTTTCTTTTTTTGAATGATACATATTTTACATGAACGAATGTGCTTTTTTACCAGGTTTTTCAATTTTGGTATCCAAAATTCATTCCGAACTAGGCGAGTTACCAATTGGTTACCACCATGAATTGAAATGTCATGAACGAATTTTACCAAAAGAGCAGTAATATTCGCTCGATACGGAAGAATAATTGGATATTTTTCATTGAAAGATAACGTAGAGCAGGTAAGCCTTCCACTTGACCGCATGATTTGGCTTTGGTCTAAAGTTGGATTTAAATTCGCCAATGGACTTTTCTCTGAAATAGGTTCATTTTTCAGTAGAGCTAAGTATTCGTTTCGAAAATAAAACGTTTGAGTCAACATAATAACCAAGTTCTTGGCGTTAGAGATTTCCTTTTGAGTTATAAGGCCGGTTTCGTAAATGAAACCATTTCAAAACCTAGGACTTGTTCTGTGCCAAAACCGTAAAATATAGCATATGACGTGCAATAACCTAGACCATGAGGAAAACCTTTCAACTATTGTTTCAATATTGGGCAAAATTGTATTTAGATTTACCTTTATGGGTTTCATTTCGAGGTATTTATCCTCAGGTCGCTTTAGAATAGACTCCGGCCAAGAACACTGCGGTTGGCAAAGCCAGGTAGGGCCATGCCACCATAAATTGCTTGCCTCAAGATCCGTTGGCGAAAGACCTCTAGTCGCCAAATCTGCTGGATTATCGGCAGATCTGATATGACTCCATTTGATATTTGGTACAAAAGATTGAATCTGTGAGACTCCATTAGCTATAAATGCTTTCCATGAGCTAGAAGGCTTATTTAACCATGCCAAAACTATTGAACTATCTGTCCAAAGAAATAATTCGTAATTTGGGCAGTTAAGCTCAGCTATGACCTTTCGAAAAAGTTTTGACAACATAACAGCTCCACAAAGTTCTAATCTTGGTAAGGGAACATGTTTAACCGGAGCTACCTTACTTTTAGAGCACAAAAGATGGGATGAACAACTTCCAGAATGGTGCTGAATTCGAAAATAAAAAGTGGCAGCATAAGCTCGCTCGGAAGCGTCACAAAACCCGTGAATTTGTATAAAATCATTCGGACTGTAATGAATCCAGCGTGGAACCTGAATCTTTTGTATGTCAGGAAGTACGGATAAGAACGTTTTCCAGCGACGACACGTAAGTGGCAAAAGAGGTTTGTCCCAAGACGTCCCGTCAAGCCAGATTTGCTGCATAATGATCTTGGCGGTAATAAGTACGGGCGCTAGCCATCCTGCGGGATCGAAGAGTTTTGCTATCACTGAAAGTACTGCTCGTTTTGTAACCAATCGATCTTCTTCCAATATTGAAAAAAAGAAGTGAAAACTATCAGATCTAGCATTCCACTGAATCCCAAGAGTTTTTGATATACGAGTACTTTTGTCTTCAAGTTTAAGAAGGGAATTCCTTAATCAAGTCCAAACAATTGGAAGTCCATTTCCTCAAGGAAAATCCTGCTGAGCTTAAAGCATCTATCAATTCTCTTTGCGCCTGGGCTGCTGTCTCAACATCATGGGCTCCTGAAAGCACATCGTCGACATAAAAGTCATTTTTGAGTATTGATGAGGCAATAAGAAAAGTCGATTGCACTTCATCTGCAAGACGTAGCAATGTACGTATTGCTAAATATGGAGCGCAGTTCACGCCAAAGGTGACCGTCTTGAGCTCATAGTCGTGAAAAGAACTATTACCATTATCGGATTTCCAAAATAAGAGTCTCTGATAAGACGAGTGTTCAGGATGAACAATGATCTGCCGATACATTTTCTCAATATCGGCGTTAAAAACGTAATGATAGAAACGTTTTCTTCACGGCTCGAAGGACCAAATGTTGGGGTGAGTATTACCCCGTGCTGGTTTGCTCGATGATTTTTGGTTCGACCGAAATTAATAAAATAAGTTTTTCCTCACGTTGCGCTTAGTGGCATCAGTCGGCTCTGAGGGCTGATAAGCGATAAGAATGTTAGCACAGCGACGAAGTTAACACCTCGTGGAATTGATTGGCTATGTCACAATGTATAATGGAGAACACGTTGAATCTTCTTGTGTCGTGTACGTACAATAGATGAAGCACAAATTGAGCGATTAGGCGATTAGGTTATGGCGAAGAGAATGCCTTTGTATGGATTGCTGGATATGTGATTTAAGCTGTCGATCGATGGATCACGCTGCAAGTCCCTTATATGCTGATCTTTTGCTAGACTTTGGACAATCAGTTGGAGTAAGATATTGAAGATCTTCTATGTTGATGATGGCTCGGAGAGAGATTTGTTCAGACGGTGGATCTGCAACGAGTGCGACAAAGGCTTGAGAGATAATTCTTCGAAGAGAGTATGATGTACACATTCGACGATCGATATACTTGTTTGTATATAGAAATTGGATTCTTTGACACGATGCGGCCGATGTATATTCTCACTTTTTCCTTGAAAATTTCATACTTTGCGAATGAAAATTTTGATGAGTATTATCCGGCTCGAAGGACCAAATGTTGGGGTGAGTATTACCCCGTGCTGGTTTGCTCGATGATTTTTAGTTCGACCGAAATGAATGAAAAGAAGTTTTTTTTCGTTGGATAAATCTTTAATTCTTTTGATCTGAACAGGTCTTACCTCGATGAGGTCAAAATCAAGAAGCAGGATATAGGCAATTACAAAAGGTGGCTAAGCGGTTTCCGATCTCAAATAGATTTGTACAGCGACATCTAACAATTCAAAGTAAAATATCAAGTAATGTTAAGGCACATTCATTGTCGTTGACTTGAACAATCGGAATTGAATGACCTTAACTTACGCTGCCGTTCCAGTTCTTCATCGGAAAAGCGGACACGTGAGTCCGGGAATAAATATGAAAAGCAGAGAGTACTGTCATAAGCAAAGGAATATATTGGATTAGAAGTAGCAGACAAGAGATCGTTGATGAAAATTAAAAAGAGTGTCGGAGAAAGAACGGAGCCCTGGGGCACACCAGCATTTATTTTCCAACTATCAGACTTAAACCATCAAAGACAATTTCAATTGAACGTTGCGAAAAGTAGTTTCTAATCCATTGAAGGGAGTCCTTGACAGTTTCAACAAAAGAGCCTGATGCCAAAATCTGTACGATGCCTTAGAAAAACCAAGTGCAACTACTTTCCTTTCGCCAGATTGATGTAAGCTTTGGTTCCACTTTTCGGTGAGATATGACATCAAATCACCAGTGGACCTATTACCATGAAAACCATACTGCCGGTCATTGGGAAGTTTTCGTGTTTCGAGATATTTCATGAGCTGACGATTTATCAGCGTTTCCGTGACCTTAGAAAAAAGGGATCTAAGTGCATTGAGTCTGTCTGTTGGAAAGACTCCTAAAGTGTAGGATCAATGGCAAAACGTACGCAATCGTTTTGTCAGCGTGGAAGAACACCTCTTCTTCTTCTGAATATATACCATCTGGACCAGCGGATTTATGTATGTTGAGATCTTTAAGTACTCTTTCTACTACACGAGTGCGAAAGTGCACTCGTTCCATTGATGATTCGACGCACTCAAGGGTAGGCGGAGACATGCACTAGTGTGCTTGTTTTGAGCTGACCGCAAAGTCTGCAGCAAGCATACTGGCCTGGCCTAAAGAGCTTACAGCTGGAATGTCATTGCAAATGAGTTTTGGGATGCAGGATAAGGCATTCTGCCTTCTGATGTTTTTGACAAATGGCCAAAACTTTTACTACCTTTGGGTCGTTGTTGTATCTTTGTATGAGTTTGTGGTCGTATTGAAATTTCACACGCTTAAAAAAGACGTTGCAGCCATCCTTGGCTCGTTTGAAATTTTTTCGGTTTTTGTCTGTAGGTTCGGTCTTGTAGGACCGAAAAATTGTTTCTCTAACCCTGATATCTTCTTTACAACTTGAATCGTACCACGCCTTTTTTTTGGCTCGATATTCTTCATACGATGTGGGATAACGCATCTCATTTCAAAGAGAATAGTGTCTGTGATCATATCAGCAGCGACATTCATCTCGTTATCGAGGAAACATAACGACCAGTTACTATTTCAAAAGAAGCTGTTAAGGCCGCTCCAATTGGCTTTTTCGTATTGCCATACGGTTCATTCCTAAAGAATTGCCCTAACTGATATGACACAATGCGATAGGCCTAGAATGTTCAAGGTGTTGGCGATATGGCTATCCACGTCTGGTATTCGTGCGGGCTCATTTCCAAACTGGGTCAAGTTATTTTCCACAGCGAATATGCAGAATGCCGAAGCCTCTTAGAATTTTGTATATTGAAACCGCCCGTAATAGCAGTTTCTGTATGAGGATACGGGGATATAATTCCTTGAATGTAGTCAGACAGCGCATCAAACTAATTAAAGGTCAAGTTACTGTTCCGTTTGTGGCTTCTGTTGATAAAGCAATAGTGGATAATTTGAGGATAAGTTGAGTTCTGGATTGGAGCAGGCATTACATTGTCGTGAAGTTTGGTAAGCAGCACCTAAATGGCAAAACTGTAGTGAACAAATAATAATGGCACTAGTTCGTAGCCAGACAACTTCAGATCAGGGTGATCTGAGAGGTTTAGGCGGAGGTTTGCCCGTGTTTCACTAAGTTCCAGAATAGCTGATCTGTATTTATAGACGTGGACGTACGTATGGGTCCGTTTTTACTTTTTATTAATGGTCAAATACCCCACTGTCAATAATGCAATAGTTATCATAAACAGATTTAGCAAAAAATCCATTCACGCGAGCTACTTTTGTAAATCGGATCTGAAGTATATTTCGTTCAGTCATATAAAATAGATTTAGGATTCGTTGACTTGCTAAAGTTTGTTTGGGAAACTCGATTTCATAAGTATTTGCGGCTCAGGAAAATCAGGCATACAATAGAGCCTTCATTGGTCATATCCAACGTCATAGATAGAAAACATCATTGCATTCAAAGTTCTCTACCACTTTCCGTTTATGAGTTTTATTGTTGCGGGGCTCTCTGTTTTGTTGAATTTGCTTTGTCTTTATTTCTTTCAGTTTTTAACGGCGAACCAAAGATCATTTTTCTAATATAACATTTACCCGTAAGTATAACCCGGATATTATCAAAATCACTGTCTCAAATTTCACAGCTCAACAATCATTATGTAAACTTCCGAAGGGATTCAACATTCTGGAAAAAAAAGAAAGAAAGAAAAAAAAATGTTAAATAATTCTTTCTTGTGTTTGTGGATATCGTAAAAGGAAAAGTTTCGATTGAAAATAAAAGAGAAAAGCAAGTCCCAATCCGCCACTACTTTAACCAACATCATTACATCCATTTACTCATCCCTAAGCAGAGTTCCTTGAGTTTCCAAAGGTTAAAACATAAAGAAGGAAACGAAAGAAATAAAGAAATCCCTTGTAAACATGTTCCAGCATTTAGTCTTTCTGTACGTACTCCTTTGCCTTAGGGAGTTCAACTCCTTTGCCGAAAACTTTCTTCAGTCAAAAATTGAAATTACCTCTCGGACCTTCCTCATGAAACGCCGAAAATACATGAAAAAATAAAAGTCCAAAACGACCGACTTCAGTTAAATGGTTTGTTGAATTTTCGTTCGTATATTTCCTCATTTCAGAAACCCGAAAATAAAATTACCGTTAGGGTGAGCGAGGATGCTCCGACAATCCAACGTCCGTCGTCGTCGAGGGTAAACTTACTTTTTTTTTTCGTAACCCCCAAAAGACAAAACTTACAAAAACAAAACTTTTTCAATTTATGAGCTCACCACTGAAGATTTCATTATTTACAGTCACCCAGAATAGGATGCAGAGAGCTGAAACAAGTGCCTGAATAGTGAGTACTAACTTGAAGTGTCGCCACCGACCCCCATTTCAAGAAGTCTCAGATGAAACCCGGTTACGATTACAAAAGTGCAACCAAATATTCCAGGCTAGAAAAGTTTTCATCAACGTGTACATTCGAGCATAAACAGTTTTGTCTCCGGTTGATGGTGGGATCTTCAGAGGCTAAGATACGATATAGCAGATACCGGAAATAACACATAGAGTCAGTCGTACGGATAGTGCAGTCTGATGGGCAGGCTATCAACAGACACCCATCTTTGGAACGGAGATTCTCTCAGGAAACTTCCAGGTGTGCAGTAAAATAACTTTTGTCATCCATCCGTACAACACTGAGAAGCAGATAGAGTTTGACGGACCGAAAGACAGATATCGTCTAGGGACGGGTACTGAAACGCACTGCCACCACTTGTTATCACCTAAGTTTCGGTTTGGGTTTGAATTCTGTTCCGGTACCTTGGCAATAACCCCATTTGGTGTAAAGTAGCTGTGATGTTGGGATACCACGCTACACCGCACACACCGCTTGCTATCGTCAATTTACACTTGGATAAATTTGCACACAACCTCAAAACAGGATTTGGATAAGATGTTCGATGCTCATATGAAATTGCAAAATCGCTGTGCTTTTCCGTTTCGCGTTTCCATCCATTGTTGCCATTGTGCGAGTGGCGGAACAAAACAACGTCAATCAAGATTTTCACTGGAATGATTTTAGGGCCTTGTGAGAAGACGACCATATTCAGTGTTTTCTCTCCTTTATGGCTTGCGCAATAAATCGCGATTTAATGCTTTTTGGCATTATGCATAGTTCATTTGGGCGAAACTTACGAGTACTCACGTGAGGACGGGTACGGTTTTATGTACGCACATCACCTCTTAGGTATTACAAAAGTTTTTGATGACTTTTCTACGTATTATGATGTGAAGTTTGGTATTTTTCATAGACAAAACGTAGGCCGAGAGATAGTGGTGGTGGTGCAGCAACTAAAACATTCTACACAACTCAAACAGGTAAACCCCCCATATACACGTCCGTACAAGTTTACCTATCATTTACTTTGTAGGAAATTGTTTTAAAGTTTTCACACCAACTTAGATTACGTATGTAACATACTCGTATGTATGTATCCCTACATCAGATCGAAGTTTTATATTAACGAATTATGACTCATTTCGTAGGGTTTAAAATCTATTCCCTTAGAAATAACGATGTTTCTTGGAATCCCGCATCCTCTATCATCAATAACAGAAGCAAATAGAAAACCATGGTGGGAGAATATAAAACCAAAATAGCGATCTTTCAATAAATGCGTGTATAATGAGGCCCACCGTAACAAGGAGACCGGTATTTGCTTTAATAATCGGACAGAAAACCACTTACATATGTACGAGTATCGTAAAGATATGGCGAAGGTCTGTTTTTGGAAATTTAGATCACGGATACAGTTTCTGAAATTCAATAAAAGTATTAAACGTTTTATTGGAAGTAAATTATACACCACGTAATAGTCGAAACTTTCCGGTGGTAGCACGTGGTCCAAAAAGAAAAGAAAAGATTTTGCACTCTGCTATGGTAAGCCCAGATTAGCCAGATTAGACAGAAAAATCTGTGCTAAGTGTATTTACGGTCTTCTCCGCACTTTCCTATTTCCCTTTTCTCGTCATTTAAAACTCTTAAAATATTCAAGGATGCTAACAAAAATAAGTGATTAAAAAAACAAGACCGACTTGACTGAGTTCAGTTTAATAGAAAGAAGCAAAGGTTAAAAAAAATGTACATTTCAAAGAATATAAAAAAAGTAGTATAGAGAAAATTGTAGTAGATTAAAGTAGTTAATTTTAGAAGATACATTTAGTTTAAGCTTTAACTACAATAGTTTAAATATATTGAATTCAAATGTTGTTAATTCTAACACTCCTCGTCAACATTTGTATTCGAAATTCATTCCAAATCTTCGGAAACAGAATAAATGCTTGTCTCACTGGAATGATTTTGTTAGCACATCTGCTGCCATCAGTTCAGTTTGAAGATAATCGATAGTGACTGCACCCTTCTCAATCGCCTCTCTGATAAAATGGTACTTATAATCCATATGTTTCGTTCGTGACTGCTTACCGCCATATTTTGCAATTTGTTGTGCACTCTGGTTGTCGCAATAGATTAACGTAGGATCTGTTGAAGTAACCTTAAGTTCTGCCATCAAGAAACGTATTGAGTAGGCTTCTTTTGCAGCTTCCGATAGTGCAATATACTCGGTTTCTGCACTAGACGCTGCCACTGTTCGCTGTTTTTTAGACTCCCAGCTGATAGCAGCACCTGCAAATACAAAACAGAAACCAGTTTGAGACTTCCTATCGTTTATATCCTCCGCCCAACTCGCGTCAACATAGCCTATCAAAGGCAAACCAGTTTTTTTGATAAACCAATCTTGCATGTTTTGTGAAATTAAGATACCGCATCAATCGAAGAGCAGCATTCCAGTGTTGTTTTTTAGGGTTTTTAAGAAATTGTGCTAAGCTGCTTACACTGTATGCAATGTCAGGGCGGCTGAACACTGCAAGATGCATTAAGGATCCAATTAACTCCTGATACTTCTGCGCCCCAACAGCAACACGTTCTCCAGTGATAGTTGGTTTCTTTTCAAGCTTAAGCTTGACCTGCATTGGGACAAAGTTTGGTTTAGTGTTTTCTAAATTATATTTTATACAAAGATTATTAATATATCGCGATTGAGATATTGATAAAGTTTGATTTCTTCTTTCGATCTCAAGTCCTACACAAAGAGAAGGTTGTCCAAGATCCCTTATATCAAAACATTCTGAAAGTTTTTGCTTTATCAACTTAATTTTTGATTTTAAAGTGGACGCGATTATGATGTCATCTACATATATTCCTATAATAGTCCATTCTTCTTCATTAATTTTAAAATAAACGCAATGATTGTAATGCGATTGTGACAAGGTCAAACCCTCGAGCTTTTCGTTTAAAGTTGCGTGCCACTGTCTACTCGCCTGCTTAAGCCCGTAAAGCGCCTTATTTAAACGACATACTTTTTGTGGGTGATCACAGTCAACAAAACCCTCCGGTTGATTCATGAAAATCTCCTCGCTAAGCTTGCCATTTAAAAAGGCAGTTGACACATCTAAGTGATGGAGTTCTATGTCATATTCAACAGATAGAGCATAAATAAGTCGAAGTGAACTTTGGCGTATAACAGGTGAATAAGTTTCGACATAGTCGATGCCAAACTTTTGACTATAACCTTTAGCGACGAGTCTCGCTTTTCGTCTCTCAATTGTTCCATCTGGCTTGTATTTTGACTTGAAGACCCACCGAGAGCCTATAGCTTTTCGATTCGCTGGAAGTTCGCACAAAGTCCAAGTTTCATTTTCCATAAGACAGCGATACTCTTCCTTCATAGCCACAGTCCACTCATTAGCATCAGGTGAGTTCATAACTTCTTTAAAATTATTTGGGTCTTCGAGAAAATTTGTAGTCAGAGCAAGCTCAACTACATTTTTGATTTATTGCGTGGTCTTAACCTCTTTCTTATATCATCCTCCTCGGTTTGATTTCTTTCTAGGTTTTTATCTACGCCTTCTTTTCCATAGGCTTGGTTTCCGCCTGCATTACCATCTCTGTCATCCGTACTTTCATATTCGTCTTCATTATCTTTTCCTACTTTTTCGATTTTTTCAAGGTATTCCGGAACATTTCCCTTTTCAATTATATTTTCCTTGCTCAATTCAAATTCATAGAAATTATTATTTTCATATTCAGTTTGATTGGTATTAATATCCTCAATAAAATAAACATCTCTACTTTTAGCGATGTCTCTCGATCCTCTTTTCCACAAGCGATATGCTTTGGACTCTGTAGAATATCCAATAAGGACAAATTCATCGCTTTTGGGATCCAGTTTGGATCTACTTGAGCCTTTGTTAAGGGCAAAAGCACGACAATCGATTTGACGAAAGTGACTTACAATGGGTAACTTACCTGTCCAAATTTGTTGAGGTGTTTTTTGTTTGTTTAGCATTGTAGGAGAATGATTCCGTATATAAGCTGCAGTGTGAATCAATTCAGCCCACAAGAATTTTGGAAGGTTCGCTTCGATCATGAAGCAACCAACCATCTCAACTAACGTGCGGTTCATGCGCTCAGCAACACCGTTTTGTTGAGGAGTATACTCAACAGTCAATTGACGCTTGATACCATTTTCTCTCAAAAAATTAGAAAATTCTTCGCTCAAAAGCTCACGAGCATTATCATTTCGAAGCGTTTTAATCTTGAAGTTTGTTTCATTCTCAACCTGTTGTTTAAAATTCTTAAAAACGCTCAAGTACTGACTCTTTTGCCTCAAAAAATAAACAAACACTTAACGAGAATAATCGTCAATAAATGTAGCGAAAAGAGGCTTTTGCTTATTGATTCGATATTCATGGGACCGCACAGGTCCGTGTGTATAATTTCTAAAATCCGCTTTGTAGATTTTTCGGGTTTTGTAGGGAATAGAAGCCTCGATTGTTTCCCTTTAATGCATGCAACGCAATCTATTTTATTATTCCCGAACTTTGGCAACCCTTTAACCATTGAGTAATTTTGTACTTTACGAAGAGATGAACAGTTCAACAGTTCAGTTCTGCTCTACTTTATTACACTGATTTTGTTCCGAATCTAGCACAATTGCGTATAGCCCCTTACTTTTCACAGCTTCTACTAACAGCCTATTACCTCGAAAAATATATGCACGTCCACCTTCTATCAATACTCTGCATCCATTGTCAGTTGCTTTGCCTGTTGAAATGAGATTACTCCTCAAGGTTGGAACATAGAGAGTATGATAAAAACATATTGTTCTCTGTTCTCCTTTTACTAATATCTGCAACTGGACCGTTCCTATGCCCTCAACGCTTGCTAATTTTTTATTTGCAACCTGCACTTGCCCGGAATAGCCGGTGTTTAAATGTATGAACAAATTTTTATTGCAACACATGTGCAAAGTGGCCCCACTTTCTATGAACCAATTTGTGTTATCTGAGCTATTATCTATTGAGCTAACTTTCTGTGAAATTTACTTTAATAATGCGCTTTGTTCTAGTTCTGTTGCTATAAAACCTTCCTCATGTGAAATGCTTTCAACAAACCGCGATTTTTCCTTTTGAATATTTACTCTACAATCTCGTTTCTTATGCCCCTTTCGGCCACATCGATGGCAATTGTAATTGAAAATAGTTTTTAACGTACCTGGTTGCTGTGCATGTGGATTTCTTCTTTGAAACTTGACTTTAAGTGCATCATCCTTACGATTAGTTGTTGGTTTCCTTTTATCGCTCACTTCTAGAAGTCTAGCACGTAACACATCCATTTTTTGGGGTTCATTACACGCATCAAAAGCAGCTCGTATGTCCTTATAGCTCTCCGGCAGTCTGTCCAGCAACAGCATGATCAACCGCTCCTCATCCAGTTTGGCATCCATCTCCCGCAACCGAGTTATAATTGAATTAAAATTAATGAGATATTGTTCCATATTTTCATCTTCAAGCATTTTGAAGTTAATTAACTTACGGAATTCTTCTATCTTTTGTCGAGTTCCTTTTCGGTCAAACGTAGTTGTCAAAAAATCCCAAAGCTCTTTAGAAGTAGTGAACGATCTTACCAGCGACACTTGGGCGGGTTCCATAGCAATTATAAGCTCACATCTAGCATCCATATCCTTGATGTTCCATTCCTCGATTTTATTAACATCTGTTTCACTTGGTTCCAGACCTTCTTTTATTTTAGGTTTAACCTCTAGCCCTTGCACAATTTTCAGTAAACGGTTCTTGTGCAAAACCGCCTCCATCTGGGGCTTCCACGTGAAATAATTTTCCCCATTAAACAATGGAATTTTCCCAGTAAATGTAGTCATTACGAGGCAAAAATGTATATATTATTTTAATTATACTTTATTCCGAAGGGACTGGACCCATAACCTCTTAAAATATTCAAGGATACAAGGGTTAAACAAAAATGTACATTTCAAAGAATATAAAAAAGTAGTATAGAGAAAATTGTAGTAGGTTAAAGTAGTTAATTTTAGAAGATACATAGTTTAAGCTTTAACTACAATAGTTTAAATATATAAAATTCAAATGTTGTTAATTCTAACAAAAACCAACGGGGGTGGTCCACTAGAAGCCCTGCGAAGTTCTTTATCTGCTTACTGTGAGCCGATATATGAGCATTTTTCGTGCCAAACATCATCATATGCAAGAGTGGAGTATCCAACAATTCGAAGATGAAAGGTTGTTCTACCAACGTTATCAAAACAGAAGGACAGATTCGTTTATTTTTAAGTCAAAACTATCGCACACTCCGTTTATATGGCAGCTCAATGTGAATTGAATCAATGCGCAATGCATTCGCATTCAAATGGTGGTGTTTACATTAAATTAAACAAAATGGGCGGGAGAAAATTGAGAGAGTTTAACAAACAGCTGACTGAACTGACAGTTTGGTAAATTCGGATGATGAGAGCGCGAGAGAGTAAAATGTTTCAATGCGATTGGAAAGTGTTTGTGCCTCTTTACACTGGCGACGGGATGAAAGCCTTCACCATGAACGTCGTATTCACATTTTTATGGGTTTGAAAGACTTTTTTACAAGTGGAACACTTGAACTGGAGGATTTTTAATTTTTAAATTTGAGGAGTTGCAGTTGGCCTGAAACGTACCTTTTTTCTTATTCTTCACACTTCCTTTCTCATCAACGATCAAAACTAAAATGAAAAAATATGTAAGAAATTGAACGATATGGAAAAAAAACGACGTGCTTCACCCGAAAATCCAGTTTAGAATTGGATTTTTGGTGGAAGTAACCCTTCTTCTTCCCACTTCAATACAAAGCGTTCCTTCTCTTTCGGATGATCTTCCTGCCCGCGCCAATGTGAACAGGCTCTTTATATGTATTTCAATTCGGTTTCAAATTTTCAATGCGAGGAATGAACGAATGCAGATTGAGTATTTCAATGCGGTTTGAAATGGTGTTTATATGTGCGAATTATGTTATATAAACGAGGTAACAATCAATTTTTTCAGCAGGGTACCGTTACATTCCACAGAGAGTTAATCTATTTATCCTTGTATGCAGTTTAATTCACAGGTGCTATAGGTTACGCCGAAGGAAAAAATCTAACCATTTTTCCATTCAATGGGACGTACCTGTACGTCCCAGTTCGATTGAACTAGAGTGAATCATACTCAGACATGATGTTACTCTTAATTGTTTTGTATTATCAAGTTGCGTGTTCAGTTTGCTGGATAGAAGTTTTCCGTTCTTCGCAACGTCATTTTTTTAAATCAAATTTGACTGATACTAAACATTATATTTGAGAACCGTAGGAAGGTCCAAGCAGAATGCGCTCTCTTTAATGTTGTGTTTATTGAATAGTTGTTTTAGGTTTTTTTCCAGATAAAATTTGAATTTTTTGATTTTTGGATGCTATGTCCATAGCAGGTCCTTGCGATGCTCATAGCAAGGATTTTTTTCATCAAACCATTTCGAATCTCTAGTATTTGTTATGCTTATGCCTTCCAAGGCCATTGTCTCTCTTATATTTCTTTCTTTGTGGACGTTCTCTGAAAATTCTATTAAATACTTTGAAGTGAACTTTACAAACGTTAAAAATTCATTAGTTGGTTCCATCAGACTTCCAAAGTCACTTCTTTGAGAATAATTCTTTGCAAAGATGAAAAATTCCGAAGGACATGTAATTTTTTCATCAGTTTTTAAAAACAGTTTGGAACAATTTAAACATTTGTTCCTTAAAAGCATTTTAAAAGCAAGATATCCAGTAAGATATTGCATTGCTGTTGTTCCTAATGTGATTTTAGTTTCGATTTAAAAATTGTAAATGACTTTTTCGTACAGAGTTTCATCGCATACGATTTTCTTACGATCCTTAAGCAATGAAGAAGTTTTTGGAATATTAGTTTCTACATCATCATCATCACATAGTTTGTTCCATTGCTCTTAAACAAAACTTTCTTGGAAGGTTAACTGAATTCTCTAGCTGAAATTGGTCGTCGAAAATATTTCTTCGTATTGGATACCGCATAACTTGACAATAGCTCTAAAAAAGGCTTGTGTCGGTTGATCAAAGAAATGTGGAAAAAATTCGATGGTGGTGCTTCAAAAGACGTCTATAAGATCGTCACTGGCGACGAATCATGGATCTATGCATAAGAGTCCGAAACTAAATGCAAAACCGAGCAGCATAAGACTGTAATTTCGGAGTGTCTGTGTAGAAACATGGAAAAGTAACTGCAGAACACGGATGATTCTCCACCACGATGCGAGCTCTTCACAGGTCGGCTTAAATAAGTGACCTTTTTTAGCACTCAACACATCGAATCGATTTGGCACCCAGTGACTTCTTTTTATTCCCTCACATCAATAATAAATTGCGTAGTCAACGTTTTCGACACTTGGAGATGCGATGATGTATTTAAAGCGGAGTTATCTCGTTTGGAATGGTAAAAGTGCGTCGAAAATTCGCTCAAATGCATACAGAAGTACTCGTATATTGATCTTCAGGGAGATTAAGTATTCTAAAAAACAATAAAGCGATTTTCAATGATAAATATTTGTTTTTACTTTTCGCAATTCAAATTGAGCCTCGAAAAAACTGATAACAGAGTTCCGTCATACGGCCTCTTTCTAACGCTCAGTTATCTCTTCCTAGACATTGTGTTGTTTCTATTTGCTCCTATAATTTTGCCATGCAAAACCCGGTTGGCTACTAAGTGGTAATATAAGCACAACAGATGTATAGTAATAGATAGAGCGCTGGTTGAACCTATCCTAATCACGTACATAAAGTAACTTGGACTTTAACTGATTGACTCTACTGCGGGACGGAATATCTAGTCACGGTTTCCTGACCTCAATAATCACAAAAGAACATTGAGGTCACCAGACTATAAGACAGTCAAAAAAATTCATAATGTTGCTATCGAGTATTACAGACGTCATTTTCAGCGGCCAATGAAGACTACCAAGTTACAGGTAAGGTACGTCTACGGATATCTTACACGTCAAAACAACGAGGAAATACTCTAAGGAGCTTTAACATTGAACGGCTGAAACCTCAACAAACCCTCAGATCTCATTTATTTTTGGCATTAAGTTGAAGCAATCCACTACAATACACTACGTCACAAATGACTACTAATATCCTTGCTTTGAGGAAGAGTGTAGACAAACAAAAATAGCAAGAAACTCGCCTATGAAGCGGCGTTGAATTGGGAACGAGAGGGGCTTTACGATCAAACGAGGAAAGAAAACATCGAAGTGAGACGCACTCAAAAAATTTTACTAAAATGTAAAAGGAACTTGTCAAGCCAACAACGCCCAGACAGAAACCTATGGGAATGTGGAAGGTCATTCAATAGAAAAGTCATAATCGGTACTGAAGAAATGGGAACGCTACTTCAGTTTAACGGCGCGGACGTTTACCGCGATGCAAGCCTAAATTTTCGCCACCCCGACAAAAACGAAGTAAAGATGCCGGACTGGATAGTCTACTTGTCGAGTTATTTAAGAAAGTTATTCAGTTATCATTGAAGAGGGAGCATACACCAATCCTTGTCCAAAATTGAGTCGAAAGAAAGAATGCTTGGTGATCTGTCCGGTTGATAAAAGAGAAGATCCTTTTAACTTCGGCAACTGTAGAGGCATTGGACTTCTCAATATATCCTTGAAGCTTTTCTCAATACCAGAAATTATTTCTCCACGATGTTATTGCATCAAAACAGTCTTAGGCGGAGTAAGATACGGCTGACTTAGATCCAAGAAATCTAAGTCTGCACTCATACTCTCTTTATCAATTTCAAGGCCATATTTGAAAGCATCTACAGAGACGCGCTTCAGAGGGCCATGTTTTTTTTTGGTATGGAGACAGTTCACTGCTTCGTTAAGGTCTACCGAGACCTTGGTGTCATAAATGGTTTAGATAAGCTGATGCGCTGTCTTGCAACTGTTTCAATATTGAAAGTGAAGTTGTATGACAGTCGCTGCCCAATATCATAGAAATTGATGTCATTATCAGAATACAGTGAACTGCTACTGGTGCGTTTGCAAATTTAATTTTGGTGGGGGCGAATGCCCCCATTTATTCGGCTTAATACAAACTATAACTTAAAAAATAAACTTAAAACTAAGGTTGGTTGGAGTGGTGAAGGAGAACGGATTTGAGGTAGCAAGTGTTGCGGTGGAAGCCAAAGGCGGTAGGGTTTGAGTTGATTTTTCGTAGCATACGGGAGATTGGTTCGTTCGCGCCATGGGAGGTGTAGTGGGTTGGTAGATAGAAGAGTCGAGTGGTACGTAGATTACGAGGGTTAGTGTTGAGGAAAATGGAGTTGTGAAGGGACGCGCATTCAACGTGACCTGAAAGGAGTCGATGAATAAAGGGAAAGTTGATAAGGTTGAGACGGTTTTGAAAGGGGGGCAGATTAAAAGAATCGTCCCAGGGCATACCTCGAAGAGCAAATCGAAGGAAACGGCGCTGGATGCTTTCAATTCTCGAGATATGAACACGATGATATGGGGACCATACTTGACTGGAGTACTCTAGGAGGGGGCGAACAAAGGTAATATAGAGGGACCTGGTCACGTATGGGTTGGTGAATTCTTTGGACCACCGTTTTACAAAACCTAGTGTAGAGTTGGCTTTGAGGATTATCTCATCCATATGTAAACGGAAGTTGAGCTCGCTATCACACAAAATGCCGTGGTGGCGAAGAGATTGTACGGAGGAGATAGGTTGGTTGTGGAGAAGATAGAGTCGGAGAGGAGATTGGATCCGCTTATGTGAGAAGATGGATTGGCATTTGGCAATATTAAGTTCCAACGAATTTTTGAGGCACCAGATCGAAAAACTATCAAGATCTTGTTGAAAATTTGTCATCGTCAGCATTAAGGGAGACAGGCGAGTGTTTAATGATCATATCGAGACCAGTTATGGTTAATATAAAAATAAGGGGACCGAGATGGCTGCCTTGTGGAACTTCAGAGGTGGCCAAAAATGGAGCCGAGTGGGCTGACCTAAAACGGACACTGTAAAAACGGTTTTCGAGGTAAAAGGATATCCATTTTAATAGTATGGGTTCAAAGCCGAGGGCAGACAATTTGAAGATTATTAATCGATGTGAGATTGTATCGAAGGCTTTGCTAAAATCGGTTGCAACTACATCAACTTCGTTGACATTCTCTAGGGCAGAGAGGGCAAAGGGTATGAATTCAACGAGATTTTTGGTGGTTGACCTACCCTTTAGGAAGCCATGTTGTCTAGGGGAAATAAGTGATTTGCATTGGAAGCTTAGAGCTCCTTACAAAATACTTTCGAAGAGTTTAGGTATATGGGAGAGTTTAGCGATGGGACGATAGTTGGTTGTTTCATTCTTTGATCCTTCCTTGTGGATCGGGGTTATGAAGGAGGTTTTTCAAGTACTGAAGTAGAAGCGGCAATAGTGTGGCTAAGCACACATAGCGTAGAACCAAGTAAATGCAACCAACAAAAGGGTGAATTGGAATTCGTCTAGCTGGGCTGCACTATTAAGTCTAATAACTACATCTCATCACAAATTAAGCATAGAGTTGCACTTGCCGCTCGCTGTTTCTTTGGCCCAAATTGCCAATTAAGTAATAAGGCCTTCCCAAGAAAACCTTTGGAGATGTTGTCGTTTTGAACTCAAGGTTCTTCGAACGATTTTTATCTCACTTGAGTTGAAAACTGGTGCAACTATATATCGACATCTTCTGGAGCAGAAAAGTGCATATCAATTGGTACGATATCCAGAGCAAAAGTTCAGACCATTAACACTCCGGCCCGAAGAGTCCTCAGTCCACACTTCAACCATCTTGAAGTACGTAGCTGGAGGAGTTGGCCGAAGACAGTGCTGATTAGAAAGGTTTACTGGTTGTGGTCAGAGTCCACCTAGGACTATTGCTGGATATAAATAAGTGAGTAAGATACTTCATTGCGCAAAGCAAGTTCATTTACTAAATAAAACTCCATAGCCCTCGTCAATTTAATTGACATCTGTTCCTTGCCTTGCATAGTCAATAAGTTTGGAATTCCAAAAACTTGAGGAATTCAGAAGCTGTCGAATATCCTTCCTTTAAAGAAGGATGTTTTCCTACTGAGAATAACATTATAAGTTCTCACTCTCAGTTAATTCTTTCAAAATAGAAGAACTTATTCAAAAGCCCTGATGTTTCGACACAACGTTCAAAACATCATTTTTCCACTAAACCATTTAGCTAAACTTCACTGAACAGGAAAGGTCAAATAGATGAGCAATTACTGTTATGAATTAGTTAAACGTCTGATCGACGACTGCTACCAGTCGTCCTCTAATCGACAAGATACAGCTTCTACGGTTTAATGCCTATTTGTTTCCACCCTGTTATAGTACAGAGTACAAATCACAAACACCATCAGTGAAAACCACTTTAAAATTACTCGTAATTAATTCATCCTATTTTAGGCAAGTGTCATGAAAAAAATACCACCTCATTTTCTATTCCTTGTCATTGTTCCGTTCTCTTTCGCTCATTCGTATGTAGTAGTCCTCTTCCGTCAGCACTCTTTTATCCTTTAATAGCCATAAATTAACCCATCAGCTTTGGTCCTAGGCACAAAGTTAGAACAGTTGCGGCCCTTGTGTATCTATAAATAAATATTCTGTTGGTAGTTAGAAGGAAGATGGAAATTCATCGGTTTGTCATAAAGTTAATTGCTACACATAGCCGAAAGGGCATTGCCTTTCGAGAATCCTTTATTCGTCAGGAAAAACGAGAAGCAACAAGAGAAGGATAACAGACAGATAGAAAAAAGTAACAACAGCAGCAGCAACGAAAGAAAAATGTATCTGAAGCCTTGTCGAGAATTTAATCACATTTATGCAAAGCTAATAACTTTATCCTTAACCCATTCACGTTAAGAATGCCTTCTTTAGCTTGAGGTGGGGCTGACTTTTTGTTGTCTATCCTTTTCCGCTTGGTTAGCAATTTTTTTATTTTTTATTTTTTTTGTGTTTATGATTTGAAGGATACCACGGGATAAATTAGAAAGGAAAAAAAAAAAACTTCAAAATTGAAATGGGTTAAATATTCATATCAGGTTTGGCTGAGGCGTGACACATGGAAAATGTGTATCTCATTTGAGAAATTTACATTAAGCTCTCGTTGTGTACCTAAAACATGGGATTGGTTACATTAACATATCTAATGACCTTGTATAGAGTCTGACTAAGACCATAGCTTTCATGATGAGGTTTTTTCTTTGCCAGATCATTAGGAGTGTATTCGTGTATAGTTATACACAAGCCAATGAAGGATTTTGACACCATTGTAAGACTAATTTTAGGGCAGTGGGGTTTTTGTAAATTGCAGATATTTTAGAAGACGATATAAATTAGCAATTATTGGAGTTACAAAGGGATTTGGATAGTACAATTGTGTAACCCTTTATAAGCTATACGGACACATGCCACTGGTTGCGTAGCCTAGGGCCCATATTCTAATTCTATTGCTGTAGTTATTCTGAATATTCGTAAGATAGTATTAAAGTAGATGTTATCGTGCGGTACCTACCACAATGGGTTCAGCTTTATATTGTAAAAAAATCACAATGGCTTGTGGGGAATTAATCTATGCAAATTGCAAGCTTGTTCTCAATCATGATCACGTTTTTCCTCTTCTAGTGTAGTGTGCTAGAGCCTTTGAGAGGAGAGTCAATGACTTTATCTTTCATGTCACAAGGGAATTGTGATATTTTTCTTATCGTTAATTCATTATAATGCTTTGTACCGTTAGATATTATCTTATTATCTACATACTTAGGTGGTAGATTCAGTTTTTGATAAGTTATTAAATGCCGAAGACTAAATTACAAATTTATCTTAAACCTAGAAAGAAAGGGATTGTTTTGAGATGAAAGAGAAAAAGAGTGAGGTATTGGAGAGGAAAAAATGCACTTTTAAAAACCGGGGACGACAAGAGTCCCAATGCATGTTCAGGTCCCGTGATACTCTTGTTTGAGTCTAATCTAACAATTTCATCGGGTTCGGCAAAGCCTTTGTGTCAATGCGAGTGTGGCACAACTCTTAGTCAATACATACGAGTACATACCCGGGTATGCAACTCAGTTTTACTTTATTTCTTGTATTAAAAACTGTTGAATCAAGATTATAAAGATAATATACCATATAACCATTAAAATACAATGAAATAATATAATATATATATACGAGGGGCGTTCAATATATTCTCTCTATCGATATGAAGGAAAATGCGAATTCAATTTAAATTGTTTTTATTTTTCAATATAATATCCCCTAACATCAATGCATTTGTTACATCTTGAGATAAGCTTTTTTAAACCCTCAAAAAAATAAATTTCCTCTTTCTCTGCAAAATACCCATTTATTGCCGACTTGAGTTCTTCATCATCCGAAAATCTTTTTCCACGAAGACATTTTTTCAAATCCGGAAACAGGAAATAATCACTAGGGGCAAGGTCTAGACTATAGGGTGGGTGTTGGATTTCTTCGAAACCACAATCTCGCGCAGCAGCCTTGGAAACTCGCGCCATGTAAACAGGAGCGTTGTCATGAAAAAGCAACACACCCGCTGCGAGTTTACCCCGTCTTTTCTTTTTAATTTCCTCCCGCAAATTGTGCAAAGTGGAAGCGTAGGATGTGGCGTTGATGGTTTCACCTTTTTTTTTGTACTCAATGAGCAAGATTCCCTTTGAGTCCCAAAAAACTGTGGCCATGAGCTTCCCGGCAGACGGAGTGACTTTGAACTTCTTCGGGGGGTCTGTTCCTTTTTTATGCCACTGCATGGACTCTTGTTTGCTTTCAGGGTCATAGTGGTGGACCCATGTTTCGTCCCCAGTAACAATTCGATCCATAACACCGTCCGCGTTCTCACTACACATCTCCAAAAGCTCTCTACAGCATGCGATTCTCACTTTTTTCTGAGGCGCTGTGAGCATTCGTGGCACCCACCTTGCACTGACCTTTGAAAGGTTAAGATGATCATGAAGAATGGTGTGAATGGTACCAATTGAAAGCTTGGTGTTCTCTGCCATCATTTTCACCTTTATTCGGGCATCCTCAAGAACAAGTTTTTCGACTTCTTTGATGCTTTCTCTCTTACAAGCTGTAGCCGGGGCGCCGGAGTGGAGGTCGTCTTCAATGCTCTCTCTGCCTCTCTTGAACTCACTTGACCACTTTTGCATAGTTGATAATGAAGGTGCGGAACCCTGGTAAACAGCCACCATCTCTTCATGAATAGTTTTTTGACTTTTTCCTTGCTTAGTGAGAAATTTAATTACAGCGCGATGCTCAATTTTCACCATCATCGTCTCAGTTGCCATTATGATTCTGTTTAACTAGAGATAAAACGCGAATTAATAATCACATTTATATGAAATTTTACATGAATGCACTAAAATAATAGTATTACTTGATAAATAAGTCAATTTATATATACATCCACAGCTTCACCCCGATACCGAGAATATGTTGAACGCCCCTCGTATGTATTTTTTATTTGATATAAGCTATCACAAACAGTTTTGACAGGTAGTAAGATCGCGACTGTACTGAACACAGACTGGTTTGTTGCAAACTTAGCACTCCTTCCTAGTTGGACGTCTCTTAGACTGATCATAGCATATGGTACAGTTGCCTTTTTGTTTTATGCGACCAGTCCAGAGCTGTAAACTTTCAAGTACAAGTACCAGTACCGGGACTTGTACTTGTACTTCAGTACCTTGGTACTG
This sequence comes from Volucella bombylans, assembly GCA_949129095.1. Lineage (NCBI taxonomy): Eukaryota > Metazoa > Arthropoda > Insecta > Diptera > Syrphidae > Volucella > Volucella bombylans. The sequence continues at coordinate 201,464,836 of OX422141.1, forward strand.
GTACTTGAAAAAAGGCAAGTACCAGTATTTTTCAAGTACTTGTGCACAAGTACCAAGTATCACGTATTTAAGTACCAAAGTACTTGAGCAGTACTTCCAAGTACTTGAGCAGTACTTACAAGTACTTGAGCAGTACTTACAAGTACTTGACCAGTACTTACAAGTACTTGACCAGTACTTTCAAGTACTTGTTCAGTCTTTCAATTCAAAGTACTTTATATTGGTCTTGCACAATTTTTATAAATAGAAATGTTAACATTTTTTGACGAATTCAGGATAAAACATTGTGTCCAACTTTTAATTGTTTCAAATTTTTCTTTATTAATTATTTTTGGTTTATACTTTTTAGAAAAGCTGAGTTAGCTTTTAACAAAACTAATTTCTGAAAGTGTTGATCAGTAAGGGCATGACGTCTTGGAGAATTAACCGAATCAGCGAATGAGAAAAGTCTTTCTACAGGCGCTGACGAAGTCAGTGGCGTATTCAACTTCATAGACAATTTTTTCAGAACTGGATATTTGTCCAGCATAGTCATTCCATTTCCAACGCTCGGATCATTTATATAGGTCGAGTATTCATACTCAAGTTTTCTGGACAACGACAAATTACTACTTGATATGGCAGTTGGCAATGAAGTAGAATCTGAAAAAAAAATTCATAGAGTTTATAAATAAATGCAAGGTGATTCCATTTCGGATGACTAAATTTTGAAATTGTGTTTTTTTATAATTTGCCCACGTTCAAAGTGTCAAGGATACCCTTAAAGTGTTTTAACAAGGGAAGTAGACCCCGTTCTATTTGTTTTTTTTTTCTTATATGACCTACCACATTCCAAAGTTTGATCATCTAACAAGGATTGACTTCAATACTATTCTAATTCACACAAACACTAACCGTCATCAAAATCATAAAAATCTTCTTTTTTGTGGGGAACACCGCCAGCTGAACTTTCAGTATAAATCTTGACCTTGACCTCTTGCTCAGTTTTACTCCGTACTAATGCATGAATGTCATCGATGGTACGATTATGAGGTATATCGCTAAATACTTTAAACCATTTAGTCTTAATCTTTAGACATAAAACAGCTGCAATGATGGCATCATTTGCTTCAGGTTCCAAATAAAAATAGGCGCTGAATCGGTTAATTAGATTTTTCACCAATAGTAAAACTGTAGATTTTCGAACAGTCGAACCTTCTTCAACTTAGTTTTTAATGACGCTAAAGCAGGAATAAAGTCTCCAAATACAATATTTTCTTCCTTCTGTAGATGGTCCAATAAATCTACCAATGGCTTCATGACTATACAATATTCTTTTAAATATTGAACGTCATTTTCCGAAAACTCATCAACTGAAAGTTTGTTGCACAAATCCTTTAATTTATTAGAGTATAATAAAATATTGGATACCGCATCATATGTTGAATTCCAACGAGTTACTACTGGGGTAGTAAGCGATTGACCCAGAGTATTCACTATAACTTCAGATGATTTTGCCCAGTTGGTTTTTTTCCAGAGATTATCTAATATCTAAAAGCCTTTAAAATTTCAATCCTTATCATAGTGATAACAAATAAAAACTTATATGGTAAATTACCTGTAAATGCCTGTTGTATAAACTTTTGTCATTTTTCACAATTTTTAAATAGTCTGTAGTTGCAAGCAAGTTAAGTGTGTGACTGGCACACCGAACATGTTTTGGTAAAACTCTCAATGAATCTACACAACTAAATTCTGGGAACTCTTCATCATCAAAGTCAAAATTATCAATACCGAAATCTTTGAATGCCTTCACAAAGTTTGAACCGTTATCGGTAATTGTAGCAACGATATTGCGATGGTTTAAATGGAACTTTGTATTAATTTCAGACATGAGGTCTGCTCGTATGGGTCCCTGAAAATCTCCTACACGCAAGTGCAACAGACTGTCTTTGAAAATTATTGTCAAGCCAATGGCAAGTATATCCCAGAAAACTGCGATGCGATGCAGACCAAACGTCAGCAGTTGTGCAAAAGTACTTGCTGGATTTCATAACTGATGTGATTGAATAAAACATTTCGTCATATGCATTATTTAATAAATCCATTATCTTTGGTCTACTTCTCACAGTAAGCCCAGTTTCTTTAAAAAGCTTGATAAAGGATTCCCTTTCTACAATGGACAGCGGTGATATTGTATCCACAATAAACTCTATCAAACGTTTGTCGAACATAGCCTGTCTGTTCTGATTGCCTACTCGTATATTGGCACCAACACTGATATTACTACAGTTGCCATTTGATTTCTTTAATGCAACGTACTGATTATAGCTCGCAGAATGCATTTTCTTCAAATGTTTTGTGAAATTTGATGTCACATGAACAGAACCCTTTATTATTTTTCTGCATTCTTGACAAACGGCAGATAAATGGTCTTCTGAATTCAGATATATACACAGATTATAATTTAAAAAAACATTGGGTGATTTATTTCATCATTCTCGGAAAATGTTGTTGTTGTATATATGTAAGTACATATATTACTGTGCATATCTGCTTCACTTCACTATAAAAAGTGCCATTAAACAGAAACTTTTTGTCCCGTAATTCATCCAGCTTCATCCGTTTTGTGCTTCCACCTGAAAAACTTTGGGAAAATGGTCTCTTTCTTGATTTCACATTAAATTTTGAAGGTGAAAACGATGGATCAGTAACGGAATCTTCGGATGAGAAGTCGACATCTATTGAATTTTCTTCACGATTGGTGAAATAGCTGTTTTCTTCCATATCCATGTCGTAATAAGGTTTCCTAACAAGCAATGTAAATTATGCTTTTTTCAGATTTTAAATTCGAATATAACCATACTTACCAAGCTCTCGAAACAAGCCGTAAAAACTTACATGATTTAAACAAAGTACTCTTATGTGGGAGAAAACCGAACAAGAATTAATCTGTTACACATCGATCGTATCATACATACATATATATGTATGTAAGTTGAGAAGTTGAGTAAGTTGAGTACTGTTACGTACAACATGGCTAAATAAAGTACAGGCGCGTTCAAAACATTCATTATTAATTGCCCCAAAAAAATGTTTAGGTGTTTAATTGTATACAGTCTTGTAATTGTATAGAGAGTCTCTATTAGAGTATTAGAATAAATAGTAAATAAATTTATTTATACATACATAAATGGCTAGAAATTAATCAATCACCAGAAAAATTGTTTGGAATCAGAAATTAGGTAATCTTCCCTTCGCCATGCGGCTCAAGGGTTTTACAATTTCGAATACATTCATTTTCAGCAGTCCGCTCGCTTATGACTGCTATAACAATAATTGGACTTACAGTTTCGAGTCTGCTGCTCAAAGAAACACTTTATCCTGATGAAATACATAGTAATTTTACTTTACGTAGTAACAAATCTTACTCAATATGATAGGAAGTACTTGAAAGTACTGGTTAAGTACTTGAAGTACTGGTCAAGTACTTGAAGTACTGCTGAAGTACTTGGAAGTACTGCTCAAGTACTTTGGTACTTGTACACGAGTACTTGAAAAATACTGCTGCTTGCCTTTTTTCAAGTACCAGTACCAGTGTACTGAAGTACAAGTACCAGTACTTAGTACTTGTACTTGAGAGGACTGAAGTCTTGAAATACTTAAGTACTTTACAGGTCTGGACCAGTCTTATCGCGTTCTTCTTGTGGAAGTTCCTAGTGTTGAAGTTGCGGTAAATATATGTGGATTTCGATCGAGTCCTTATAGATGACATAGCAAGATTTTTTCCGAGATCCTGCACATTTTTGCGAAGCACACATGTAGAAGTCGAAAGTTCCGGATTATTAATTTTGTATATTACATGTGCTGATAATGCAGCAACGTCTAATATGTTATAAAAAAAGCTTGCGGCCACCTTTTAGTTCAACGTTTTGTGGAGTATTCGCCCAGCATTTTGTTCATAGCATCAACTCCGCCTTTAGTCGAATTGTAGTAGGTTAAAATTTCTGGCTTATTTTTCAAGCCAACAGTTGTTCTACTGAAGTGAATTGTTGACAATAAAATCACGGCTTTTTTCTTTTTCGGCTCATAGGAACACAATGTTACATTTTCGTAGAACCAAATTCACTAGATAAGACAGCACGGTCTGGAACGCCGTTGGTATATACGGCTTATTTTTTTTAGGGTTCCTACTAGTCCCAAATTCTATCGCATGAGCTTTTTGGCCAGCTCAAGTGACGTGAAGAAATTATCCGTCGTAACTGTTCGCCCAGTGTTTTTATAGGATATCACTAGCTGACTTACAACTTGCTCTCCTGGTTCTTTGCCTATGTAGATAATACCTTGTAATGGATACGCAGTTTTTGCATCACATAACCACCAGATCTTAATACCGTACTTAGCCGTTTTCGACGGTATATATTGCGTAAATTTAGTCCTACCACGGAAAGGAAAGAGCTGCTCGTCAACGGTAAGTGCCACATACGGCATAAAATATTTACATAAATTTCCATTAAGCATTTGAAATAAGTCTCTTGTTGGTGCAGTCTTACCACTTATCATACGTACTTCACGAGTGCTTTCGTTGTCAAAGCGGATATATTGGGAGATGCTCCAAAATCTGCATAGACCAATACTTGCCCTTTTCCATAGCTCGTAATTTGGCAGGGATACGCGTGCAGTTATCAGTATTCCTAGATATGCATCAAATTCTCCTGTACTAATAGGTTTCCACTCTCTACTGCACTCAGGATTATTCTCATTCCACTTGTCATAGGCCCTTTTTGCTTTACGATTTGTTTCCCTAACAATTATGGCACACATTTCGTTAGTGAAAATACATTTGAAAGTTTGCAGTAATGTCAAATTTCGAATGGATGCATGTGGACCTCCATTTTGCCTTATAACATTATGCGAGAGAAATCGACTAGGGCTAGGTTCTTCTCTTTTCCACTCAGTGCTGTCTTTTGCAACATAGCTTAGCATGGGTTCCACATGATTCTGAAAATCACAAGTTTTTTCCTCTTCATCTTCGTTAGTATTTTCATTTGACTGGAGCTCTGGTGGAATATTTTCCTGTTCAGCATCGGAATCAATGTTACTATCATGGGCAACAGATGTCTCATGTTTTTAACGTAAGTACCTGCCGTGTGGGCTTAAACTTGCGGGATGCCCATACATCCATGGGAGCAAGGATACGCCTTGCCATCGCTCACCAATGATTTTCACTGTTTCAGATACCAAATTGGAACTGTGTTGCCGGCACACGTTCCACCCTTGGTATGAGTCGAGGCCGACCTAAAACCTCTTACTGCTCTTAGGGTCGCAGCACCCAGCACTTATTGCAACTCCACATTGAGTCAACCAAAGGAAAACCAAGGAAAACCAAAGGAAAACCAAAGGAGAACCAAAGGAAGACCCTTCCCGCGATTTTGGGTTTAAACCACAGCCACCATGACGCTCCCACAAGGGGGCCTACCTCTAAAAAGTCAGGCCCGGACCTAGATCCGGGGGGCTCCTGACTCCCATGGTACCGTGATTTAAGTCCTGGTAGGGACTACCGGTGGTCCAGCCGCCAACAAGACCTATGACCGGCAGCTTGTGACTGATCAAATCGTATCAACCTTCGGTAGCGTCATCTGAAGATGTTTACGATAAGACCAGTACTTTGCTCTGTCCCCGTTCATTATTAGACAACGTCATTAAAGGGCGAAGCCTTGATAATTGGGTGGGGGGCCTATCATGGGCAACAGCTCCAGCTCCACCATCTTCATCAGATTCAGCAACATCTGCATGATCCGACTCTTCTAAATCCTCAGTATATAAAATATCTCCAAGCCCTTGACTCAAGTGTGCTTCTTTCTCCTCAACGGTCATCCTGTGATAATTTCTAGAAAATATTGGTCTGCTTTCTGCCATATCTGAAACAATCATGATCTCTATAAAAAAAAACAACTAACTTTTATGACATACTCGTAGTATTATTATTTACCTTCTGGTCTTACACACAAATATTTTATTGTTTTATACACCAAATTTGTAACCAGGGGATATAACGCACTGAATTTGCAGCTGTGACTCAACCGTATGTGTGCAAAGCGCCAAGAAATTGCAAATGTTCTCAGTACGTTTACAGTAGACAATTTAACGTTAAACTACAGAACGATAACTGTCTAGACAGAAAGGCAGTACAACAATTAGCATGAACAAACAGGCTGCATACCCGGGTATGAACGTATGGTTAGTGCGGTGTACATTTGAAAAACTTCTAATTAGTAGATATTTATCTATATGTACGAGTATATGCTTAAAATTAATTGGAATTTGTTCAGTTTCCATTTTTAGGAAGTTACTGGAAAATTCAGCTCGGTTTGTAATGATTATTACCATGATTTTCGCATTTGAAAATGCAAATACATACCCAGGTATGTCGTATTGACACAAAGGTTAAGTGGATCATGGCTGCCAACGAACGCGTAGATTCTTTGGCGATTCTTCACAATATAGTTCATTGCTATCAGGATTACTTCGCTTGAAAGGCGTACATAATTTCTCCTCAAAGGTTGTTCTTCTCCAAATGAGTCTCTTTGGAGCAATCCTCAAAGACTTCGCTGCATTGCTTTCCTGGCTCAGATTCTCACAAAAACATTCCCTTACACAGGGAGAGTCGATCACGTACTTCTAATCACAGCCATAGTACTCCATAAGTATAGAGTTAATAGGCATGCACCATAGAAGTAAGAGAGTGCAGTGCCTTATGACAGCCCCTGTTTATCTTTTTCATTGTCTTTATTTATTTATTCAGTATTCTTAAATTACTCGATTTTACAACCATAGGGTGACCAGTTAAGAACGATAAGAAATTTAAATAAAACCATAACGGTGCGAGATATAAAATTGATTTTGGCCATCTCGGGAAGCTACGTTCATGCCATTATATGTGGAATACCACATCATACAAATGGTTGTTTCTCAACATAGAGTGTTGCGTCACTTGTATAGTATGGAGCGCCGCATTGTTGGAACCACAGCTCAGATATATCCATGTTGTCGAACTCTGACCACAAAAAGTCGGTTAACATTGCTCAATATCTGAGACCATTGGCGGTAACGGTTTCTCCTTCCTCATTCCGAAAGAAATAAGGTCCAACGATCCCGCCATGCCATAAACCACACCAAACAATCAGTCTTTGTGGATGCATTGATACTTGGCCGAACACTCCAATTATGGAAATTTTTCTTGTTAACATAGTCGCTGAGCAAAAATGGGCCTCGTCCGAGAAGTTGATTTTTGGTCAAAATCCGGATCACCGGCCAATATTTCCAGCGCCCAATTAGCGAACTCACGGCATTGTCTATGGTCTCCCGGCTTCAATTTTTACGTCAGCATAATCTTATTTGGATGTAGGTCCAAATCCTACTACAAAATAAGCCGGGTTGAATCTTTGGCGACGCCTAATTCAGCTGATTTCTGGGTCTTCTTCGATACTGGCCGCTACGGCGGCTTTGTTTTCTTCATTTCGCACCAATATCTGTCTGGTTAGTGGTCTAAGATCCAAAAGAGTTTACTCACGCCTGCACACTGAAGCCATGATGACTACTGACCTCACGACGAGATTCAACTGATACTGAGTTCATTATCCATTATCTGAAAATAAGCAATTTTTGTAAAATTTATTTTGAAATCCATTTACAATTACAGTGACAAGGTTGATGTTAACTAAATTATGGAGACGTAGAATTGGAAACACACCTTTGAAGTTAAAGCTGATGAGTTTTAGCGTAGTCAAACCATACCGGGGCTCCTTGAAATAGCATGGCTGAAAGCTGGTTTTAAATAAAATAAGCTTATTTCGAGTTCGTAGACCTGATTTTTAATTGTTGAATTGGTAAAGAATTCTTATAGTTACGAGTAGATTGATTTCATCAATGCTGTTAGCAATATGTGTTTGAAAATTGAGTTGTTTTTACTAGTAACCGCACCCAGATATTTACAATATTCTCTCCAGTCTATACGGACTGAGGGACACGGGCTTTGTGCTGGTAAGAAGAAACCATTGTTTTCTGCGTCTTGAAAACCAGCGTCTTGAAAACTAGCTTGAGTTTTATCTGCATTTATATTAATCTTCCATTTGGGAAACAATTTTCCAATACATTTTAGTGAGCCCTGGATGGATATAAGAACGTCAGAATATTGAACTCCAAAGGCAAGTGTGTTCTTTATTAGTTTTCAGATTTGATACATACCATAAATAATAAAAAAAATTGGACCAAGTATTGATCCTTGGGGAACACCAAACCCAACGTTTTCCACACATGTTTATCCATACAACCTGAAAACTTTCTTTCATTTAGGAAGCTTTGTATTATACTTATAATAGGTATAAATAAATGCATCATGCCATACTGTATCAAAGGCTTTCTCTATATCTAGTGAGACCATAATAGTGGATTTTGTAAAAATAATATTACCTCATATGCTTTACGATTCTCACAATTTGATAGCAAGTCGAATGACTCTTGCGGAATTCAAATGAAAAATCAGGAAGTAACCCCTCATCATCAATATGTTTATCTATCCTTGCTTTGATGACATAGTAGCTTAATTATGAAGCTAAATAGACTAATGGGCCTACAGCTAGTATTTGGCTATTAGGAAAATAATTAAGGTTAATAGCTCAACTCCTTATTTATGCAATGATTTCGAGATTAAGTTATTTATGTTACTCTGACCTGGAGATTTTTTAGCTTTTAAAACCGCAGTAAAAGCTTGAATCTCATTAAAATTTGTGAAATATGTGTCGCTAATGACAAATGGTTACTTGGAATAATCAATATAGTGAAAAACACCAGAGATTCTGTATAATTGTCAAATGTTGAGAGCAGTGAATTCCAACGCTTATTTTTAAAAGCTGCAATTTCTTTTTTAATAAGGGTGTTGAGAATCTTATACAAAAAAGCAATAATGATGGTAGCGAAGCCAGTTTTTTCTTTCAAAATGCATAGAATAATACATAGAATAGGAGGAGGATTGGTGGACTTTTGAAAGGTTGTAGCTGGTCTCGTGGCAATGGCAACATTTACAGCCCCATTGACTGTAGATATATACTCGTAGGGTTTTCCAATAAGGACTTGACAACTGTTTTTTTTTTAAATAAAACGCAACCGATTTGAGATATTTCAAAAACTTTATTATCGGCTTCAATTACACTCAAAACATTTATGAATGGAACTCGACTTCGTTCATAAGGCAGTGGTCGATTCGTTGGACCCAATTTTCAACAACTTGACTACACATTTCGGCCGAAATGGCCGCTATTTCGCGTTCAATGTTGGCTCTGAGCTCTTCCAACGTCGTCGGCGTGTTGGCATAAACCAATGACTTAACGTAGCCCCACAGAAAATAGTCAAGCGGCTTTAAGTCGCACGAATTGACTGGCCCATTTCTTGAGATAACACGCTCACGATACTTACTCTTCAATATATCGATTGTAGCGTGCGCTGTATGCTTTGTGGCATCATTCTGTTAAAACCACATGTCGTCCAAGTCCATGTCTTCCAATTCGGGCCAAAAATAATCGGTGATCATAGCGCGATAACGCTGAACATTCATAGTAACGTGACGACCGTTATCGTCGACGAAAAAATATGGCCCAATAACGCCGCCGGCATGCAAACCGCACCAAACAGTTATTTTTTGTGGAAGAAGTGGTGATTCATGAAGCACATGTAGATTTTCACCTGACCAATAACGCATATTTTGCTTATTGACGAACCCATTGAGCCAAAAATGAGCTTCGTCACTGAAGATGATTTTGCGACGAAATTCATCATCTGGGCGCATCTTCTCCAGAACCCAATCGGAGAACGTACGTCGCTTCAAATGGTCCATCGGCTTCAGTTCTTGAGTCTGCTTGATCTTGTATGGGTGTAAACTAAGATCCTTACGCAAAATACGCCATAATCTGGTCTGAGCGATGCCCAATTCTTGAGAACGCCGAGGAATTGACTGATTCGGATCGGCAGCGATTTTTTTGACACTTCGACCAACCCGTTGTCTCACTAACACGGCAACATCACACAACGAAAATGTAGACTAAAATTTTTGCACTAAACTTGTTATTGCCAGTCTACTAGGGTGAGAATTACGACCGAAAATTGGAGTTAACGCTCTTAAAGTTGCAGTCACCGACTCCGAATTTCGGTAGAAAATTTTTATAATTTGCAGACGTACACGAACGAGCGTACTTTACCATTATGAAAGTGTTGAATTTACTGAATAAATTGACAGTGACAGTTTGATGATTAGTGTGGTCGAGCATATTAGTTACAAATAGACCTAGCATTGAAGGACTTATCTCTGTCATCGCACATTAGCTGCAGTCAGCATCTACTACCACGTTTATATTTAATAACATTTTTCTAATTTACAAGACTAATGACTCATTTAAACTATATTGCTGTGAAAGCTATCTCAATTTTGGTGAAAATAGCCGACGCTCTCAAATTCTGCATTAGTACATTGCATCATGGTTATAGGATGCATTCGAAAACGAATTTTCCGAACATAAGTCACAACCAGTCTCTCTATGCTCTTCCATATAAAAAAAAGTGAGATTGATTTTTCTGAAAGTTCTGGCGAGCTTGTAGTCGTGTTTGCCAGGTTGGCTGAGCGCAACCAGCTAGTACCCATTTTTCTCGCATCATAATATTCAATGAGTTCGACAAAGGCATTAGTGGCTGCGGTATTACCAAATCATATGGGACGTAAGCTGACGTAAAGATTATTAACATTCTCCGATCATTTCGTAGCTCATGACTGTAAATAACTACTTCTTTCAGAAGTACCTTAGCTTAGGTCTACTCAGCGCATTAAGACAAGTTCTTGGTCTTTCTGTTTTTTTAATTTCACCAGCTATGCACTTGTCCCACATTAGTCCCTTCTAGATATTAATAAGGTTCGCTTTGATAAACCGCAGTGTTTTCAGAAGTTACACTATGGAGCATCTTTCTAGGGAAAACCTTAATTATGTTCAGTATGTAACCTGGCATGAGACAAATAAAATATAGACAATGTATAGCACAACAATCGAGTGTGGATTAAAGCCTAGTCTCCCGACTATCTGTGTAGTTCATCTTGTACGGAACCTCTGATCTTTTTGCCAAAGACCAACCTCAAAGGCAGAATTATTAACTTTCTGAAGTTCATTGATGTCTTCCGAAAGGATGGTTATGCCAGAAATTTTCTCTATCATTTGGTGTTTGGCCCGTGAATAGAACCCAGACCCTCTTGTGTATTATTTGATAAAGTAATCCAATGCATTACTTGCTTTCAAGATTCTAAAATTTTCTAAAATTTTAAACCTTAACTCGAGGTTGATTTGATACAGGTTGCAGATAGCCTTGCATTCTTATTTTATGAAACATAAAACACTCAAAGTGAAGAATCCGCGAAGAACCTTTGACCAGCTCTTACGTACTACAATACAATTTTAGTGCAGTCGATTGTCGCTTTTATTTGATAATATTGCAGGGTGTCTAGTGGGAGATATCCGAGTATGTTTCAAAATGTGAATGTCTCAAAAAGCTATACACGGTGTTGTGGGATTTGGCGAAATTTGAATCATGGATAGTGCTGGTTTGTTAGCCAGCATCGGTACTGAGACCTTTTTAAAAAGCTGCGATGCAAGAGATCCGCGAAACTTCTTCAACTCTCAATACCTCTCAACCAAGGCCCAGCAGAACATCAAGGATTATCGAAAGCATTCTTGAGAAGGAACAAAGTTTGTGTGAAAATCCAAGAATCTCAGTGAGGAAAAGAGCAACTGCCTTGGGAGTCCCAAAAACTATCGTTTATGATATACTACAAAAGGATTACAAATTTTACCCTTTGAAGGTTTAATATTTTTTTTTTTTTTTTTTATAATTTACGCGCGCCTAAGGGGTTAGATACCCTTTAACTTAAAGGAATATTGTTTTTTTTTTGTAGTGATTTGAAACTCAGGTGTATTTGGTTTCGATATTGGCTCTCCTGGGGCGGGAGTCCGAATAGGACGGAGAGTTTTTTCTTCACTCAGAGTGATTCGAAGGTTATAATTCGCACTTGTTTTTTTGTGCTTGAAACTCTACAACAGCCAAATCTACGTGTCAGTGTTATACCTTCACACGCAGAACACGCAATTACACAAATGAAAAACTTGAAAGACTTGTCATGGGCAGGATTCGAACCTTGACCCCTCCGAGTGAGAAGCGATTGCTAGTACAACTACACCACCGCCACCCCATAATTGGTGCAAAAACTTATACAGCGCTGACGATCACCTAGACTCGTCAATATATATCCGAAATTAAAAGAGCATGAAAAGTGAGCAAAGGTCCAGGTGATGATCGGGTTCCTTAAGAGGTTTACAAGAACAGCTCTACTGAATTTCTGACTGTTCTTACAAAAAAATTTAATAAAATTTTAACCCAGCAGGAGCTTCAGGGAGCTTTAAAAGTGTGGTAATCTTCCATGTGCTCAAAAGAGGTCAGTTAGATAATCCAGCTAACTTTTCTGAATAATTCGACGAAACAATGGTTAACAAAGTCTTGTTTTGTCAAGCAAAGTAATAAATTTGCTAAAGGAAATATGAATTAAGCAAGGATGCATTTTAAGCACGTTACTCGTCATCCTTAGAGGATCTAGGGGAAGGGTTCGGGATACCAGGACTAAAGTTTGCGGACGATATATATGGCAAGGTAACTACAGCGTGTGCTTTTAAGTTTTGAATACCTAATGGGGCATTAGGCTCTTTCAAAATCTTCAAATTGTATGCGACCAAGTGCCTGAACCCCATAACACATACGAGTTCTAACTGTTGCATTGAAAACTCTATATTTAGATGCAACATCGATGTTCGAATTGCCTAAGAACCGAGCTCATATGATACCCAGAGCTATTTTAGTTTCAATGCTTTTTTATTTTCTGTGTCGCAAGAAATTGAAAATACTGGTTAGCAGCACCCGCAAATATTACTCGTATATATGAATCGCCTAACAACTTCAATGCGTTCACCTTGATGGAACAAGTTCTCTTCTACAAGTCTTTTGCCACGATTACGTGGTTAAATATGAAGATTTTGGTTTTTTGAGCACTTGCTTGCAGATCTCATAAATTGCAATAATTTTGTATTTTTAAAGCACGTGAGTGAGCACCAATATGACAAAATCGCCAGCATATATCAAAACTTTTATGTTGATCCCTACAAATTCCACTCATCCGGGGCAATAATTACAGATGTCATCAAAATATAGGGCAAACATTATTTGACTTAAGATACATCCTTGTGGTACTCCTGAGGCTAGGAGAATACATAAGATGACAAAAACATGCAAAATAAGCCCACAGCAGACAACTTATAAATTAAGGTGTTCCTCTTTACGGAATCAAATTATGTTGAATGCATTTTATTTTTATCATGAAATTCTTGCAATACTAGTAATTGCAAAAATGTGATCGATCGTACAGGAACTAACTCAGAAGTCAGCTTGAAATAGGCCCGGTCGACTGCTAGATCCAATCCTGTTTGTGAGTCTCTCAAAGAGAATACTAAGAGAAATCCTTCAGACTGTATTGAGTATTGAAGTCCTCCTGTAGCTCTCTGCTAGATTAACATTCCCATTTTTAAAAATAGCATGTGTGAGCCCCTTGTTGAAGCTGTTTGGAACTTTGGATGAACTAAAAGGTTTGTGGTAAGACAGCAGTCACATTGCTGAATTTTTATCGAACTCAGGGGGAGCACCTGAGGTTTTGTTAACTTTCATTTTGTGGAAACCTATTTCTAGTTCGACCATTGATGTAGGGCGATCAGTCTCATATATTGCTACATAGGAGCAGGCACATTGGAATGGCTTATGTAGAACACAGATGTCAGTATCCAGGTGTGGGTGTTAAGCTTTTATCCACCCAACTCGCGTACATTCATCCAAAATAATTTTGAGTTTTTGGAGTCTGCTAAATTGTTTTCGAAATTTTTATAGTAGTTTGTTCGGGGACATAGAGGTGTAGACATTTCTGTGAAAAACTGAATCCGTTGTTCGGAATAAATTTACAAAGACGAATGAAATTTTTTTTCGAAAGGAAGATTTCGACATTCGATATCATACTATTTAGAGGAAGCTTCAATTCCGTAATAATTATCCATGGGAGCTGATAGTTGTATGGCTTTGGTTAATTTGGACAAGTTGATTTGAAGCCAAAGCGGGTCAAAGCAATTTTGGACAAGGCGTTTTCTGTAAAGAGTAGCGTTGTCCTATATCCTCTTTAGTTTTTGGAATTTATTTGAGATACTTTGCGGCACTTCTCCTTCGAAGTTTGCTTCAACTAAAATAGGAAAATGGCCAGAATAGCTTTCGGCAAGAACTTGAGAATTCTTTACTGAGGAAAGTCTTCACTGGTCTCAGTTAGTAGCAGCAGTTGAAATCCACAGGTGTTGCTGCAATAACTTTAGAATTGAATTGATATTGGAACCAAAATACATTTTGTTTAAGACATGTTCTTCTATAGTTATTCACTTCAACCAAATGCCGTGTGCTGAAAAAATGCATACCGAAGGTATCTGTCGATTTCGACATAAAGTTCTAATTCGTGTGAAAATATTTAGGCCCTTGAAGTGCCAGTTTTTATTTCACTTTCAAATACTTGAGTGACTTCTCAGTGAAATGATCAAATTTATCTGAATTTTTGCCGGTTCCATTGAAGAACCATACTGATATTTTCACTGGTTTTCCGGGGACTTACAAGACCTCAAGAGACTAAAATCTCTCTGAACTAACATTAAAAGTTAGATAACTGCATATCTAAGTATTTCTTTAAAGCTTTCAGGCACCCTTTTTTCACAATTTACTGAAATACCACACTTTTTCCATCGAACAAAAATTCATCTTCATTGATTACTTAAACCCTGTTCTAGTGCAGCTCCATTCGCACCTGGCGTGTATTCATCTAACCGCAACAATTCATCTCACGTGCACTCGCGCTACCGTCGAAATTTCATTAAGTTACCACTGCAGGCAAAAGTGAAAATCTAATTATTGAACTGTCAATCTAAAACTGCCTTCCTGTCCGCTAAGGTACGACTTTCAAAAGCATTTCGATAGCATTTTCTAGCTTTAGTCGTTGTTCACCTTTTTTTTTTTTCTTCTTTTTAATTATGCAATCTCAGCAGTCAAGTCGACAATGCAACTCTTATTGTCGGTGTTTTTATCCACCCCCTTTTCAAATGGTAAACTATCGCCACGATGTCATCGTTGATGGCAAATGCATTCGAAACAAAGTAATTTTCTTATCGGGTACTCTTCCGACACTTTCACAAATTACTTTCCAGTCCTTTTCACCCGCCAAAAGGGCGCTTTACTTTTCGGAAGCTGAGCGGAAGTGGAGATGGAAAAAATGAAATCATAAAAATTATCACTACTCAATGGAAGTTAAGTTTTTAGGGGGAGTAGATCGGAATCGTGGTAGCAAAGGGGGTAAGAGTTATCGTCGCCAAAGTTATAATTTAATTAAGACCTAAAGAGACTATAAGTCAGCAGATATAGTCAAAGTAACTTGTACCATTGAGGTACAGAAATCAATTTTTACGTGTTTCTATAGACTACATGAAGAAAGTGAGACTGTGTTCGTGGAGGAGTTGAGCTCACTTCTATGATAAATAATGAAAAGGTAAACAATCTGCTCATTCTAGCCGACATGAATTTAGATTTAGATTTTAAGTGATTCCTCTGTATTTCTGTACTCTTTGCAAACGATTTGAAATCTTGCTTTACTGATACTTCCAGAATAACTAATTCTACTCAAACTTGGATCGATCTATCACCAGCGTGTTCAATCACAAAATTTGTCATCATTTGTCACCGAAGTCAATAAATTTTGAGTATCTCAATTCTTCTCTACCCTCAGAAAGCTAGGCAGACCTATGTACGAGAGTACGTTGAAAATGATCCCTTTTCCGCATTTGATATCTTTTTTCAGAATCCCAAAAAGTCATGTTGATACGTGTCTCACTGTATCCAATAGTCGTAGCAAGCTAAGGAGACTAAAGTCTTGGATGTCTGAAACCTGCTTAATAAGATTCAAATTTCAAACAAGAATTAGCTTCGCATTAACAACAAAAAACATCCTAATAACGCTCATTTTATTTCACCTTACAATCAAATCGCTAAAGAAATTGCCATTGAAGTACCAGTTCATAAAGAGAACTACTATGAAAAATCGCAAAGAATAGACGTTAATTTGTGACGTTCGTGGTCGGCTTTCTTCTGCACCGTATTTTGTCAATAATTATCTCTAAAGTGCGCGAGTTGGGTTTGCTCAAGTGGATTTCCCACTAAATAACTAAAGTCTTCAATAAATCGATATACAATATATTAACAAAGAACTCAATTCTGAGAATTTTATTCAACCACAACTCTCTGCTCAAAATGTCTTCCCTGTGTTTGCACTCATACCATCCTGCACCAAACAAATGAGAAAATAAATTCAGCAGAAATGATGACTCCTATCTTACACTTGCAACTCTTGAGGACCGGTTAAAAAAGCACACCGATATGATCATCAATCGAATAACGGATGAGTTCTCCAAAATCCGCGGTGAGTTAATAATTAAATTAGAACAAGCTGAACTAATTTGGTCAGAGAAGCTCTGCAAGGTAAATACGACTAAAGCTGAAATCGTGCATCGAGTTCAACACATTGAAACTAACTCAGTCGTTGCACTCACTCTTGACAACAAGTCGGCTTCAGTATACACCGAAATTGCAGATGTCGTATGGAGATCAAACTCAACACTAAGTTACAGTCATTACAGCAACAGATCGATTCAGCCCAAAAGAAAGAGATCGCAGCTGACGCTGTTTAGTTTGGAGTTCCTAGCCTGCCAGAAGAAAACCTAACGTTGCTCTTTAACTGTTTGTGTTTGACTACCAAGTGCAAACCCCCAACGCTAAGGAACATTTTTCGCTCTCGCTTTCGAAATACTAAGAGCCCAGTTTCACAACCAATTATTCTCAAATTTAACACTATTGGAGAGAGAAACACTCTACAGAAGTACCCCGCTGAGTTCAGGAAACATAAACAAAGCCACCAATTCTCACTGCGTAACTTGGGTGTAGAGTATGACAGTTCTTGCTTTCTGAATGAAAGTCTAACCAGGAATACCCGCATTCTTCTCCGTCATGCCCTGCGATTCAGAAACAACCACCGTACGGTGCATACACAATGCATGGATCAGCCTTTATAAAACTAAGAGCCGATGGGGAAAGTATTGTTGTGAACAAAGTTGAGTGCTTAGAAACTGCCGCAGCGTCAAACTATTTCTGCCCCAAGCAATGTTTTTGTTCTTCAACTTCTTTTGTTATATGCTTTTTTTTATTTTTTAAATGTTTCTTTTCGAATTCTGCGAGCTCAAAAAAATGGCGTATGAATATCTCACTTAAATGCACAAAGTCTGAGCAGCAAATTAGAGGAATTCAGATACTTGTTTGTAGAGTCCAAGATAGATATTGTGTCCGTGGACGAGACATGGTTCCAACCAGATATATGCGATGATTTCTATTGCCTATAAGGGCTATAAGCTGTTTCGAGCTGATCGAATGTTCAGAACTGGTGGGAGTTGGGCTCTGTATGGGCGTGAGGGGTTAACTTGCAAGTTCATGAGTAAATCGGATGATGGCTGTCCATTGGAATATGTACTCGTTAGTATCATATGTATCGGGCTACAGACCATACAATTACGTTAGTACTGTTAATATTGGTTTCTTCACTAGAGACAATTTCTTGCTGCTATTCCTATACAATATTATGTGGTGATTTTAATTGGAATTTGTTGGACAAATATTTATCAAAAGATTTTCTTAGTATATTTGAGGCCCTCAAACTTAATACCATAAACCCCTCTTCACCTACTCACTTTACTTATTCATCCAGTTGTTTACTAGACCATTTTCTTGTAAGCGATGTCGATAAAGTCAGCTTCAAGCATCTGGTTTCTCCAAGCACGATTTAGTCCTTACATGCTTGGATATAGCTTGTCAGGTTGCTCAGAAAAGATTCCAATATCGTGATTTCAAAAATATAAATATATATGAACTGATGCGAGTCTTTAATAGCCTAAACTGGAACTCACTATACTCGTACCTTATGCAAAATGTAAACGAGCAGATATGCTTTTTAGGCCGTAACGTCAACTTCCTGTTTGATTTGCATGTTCCTTTAAAAACATGTATGACGAAGCATGTGTGAATGGGGACATCTCTGCTCTGATGTCACTATGAGATGCTACCTACAGTCAGTGGAGACAATACAAGATGGAACATTTTCACCGATCTTATCGCAGACTTCGAAATCAGGTGGTCGGAATGACAAGAAAAACTTGGTTATTCAGTTCCTAGCAATACAGTTTGGAAAAACTTGCGGGAAATCGATATTGGGAGGCAATCTGAAATGCTACCTGATAATATTGATTGCAATGTTCACAACAAGAATTTCATCTCAATGCCACACTCCTCTGGTATCGCAATCGCGATGTATCAACTTATTTTAGTAGCACTTTCAACTTTATAAGATTACAAGAGGAAGACATTGTTTAGGCAATTCTATCAATAAAATCGAATGCTATTGGCCTTGACTTTATATAACTGTTACTACCGTACGTTTTGCACTTCATAGCACACATCTTTAATAGTATATTGACTACCTCTGAGGTTCCTTTGGAAAGGAAAAAAAGCTAAAATTATCCCTATTCCTAAAAAAGCCACAGATATAGAGACAGAGTTCCGAAAAATAGCCATACTTCAGTTCCTTTCAAAGGTTTTTGAAAAGCAGTTCTCAAGCAAATACAAAATTACTTGACATCCAACAATCTGTTAAGCACAACCACAATGAATTTGCAAATCCGCCTTACTCCTAGTAATTGATGAAATAATAACTGCAATAGATAGCGATCGCATAGCGCTTTTAACTCTCTTAGAATTTTCCAAGGCATTCGACACTGTCAACCATTCAATTTTATGTAAAAAGCTGCAAAACACTTATAGGTTTACTTTCGAGTCCTGTAAGTTGATCTTCTCGTATCTTAGTGGGGGACAACAACGCGTTGTCGCAAATTGACAGGTGTGTTACAAGGATCTATACTTGGCCCAATCCTCTTTTCACTTTATATCAATGAGCTTCCACTAGTTGTAAAACATTGTCTAATTCATGTATACGCTGATGATGTACAACTTTTAATCAGTCGACCCTTCTCAGAAAGAAATAAAGAAGTTGAACGAGAATTTATTTCTTATATCCAGCTGGTCAAAAAAAAAACAAGCTCTACCTAAATTCTACCAAGTCGTCTTAAAGTGTTAGATGTATCAGTTTTAAATTCATTGAAGCTAGAGGAGCAAACCATTGACTATGTCAGCTCCGCCCGAAACCTAGGAATAATTTGCAATAGTACCCTCACTTGGCACGACAATTTAAACAGTGCTATCGGAAAAGTTTATGGAAGTCTTCGTCTTCTTCGGGTAACTCAAAGGATCATTCCTAAAAAAAACTAAACTATCACTGGCAAAAACTCTTTTACTTCACGTTTTACTGTATGGATGCCAAGTTTTCTGTGATTTGGACTATGCGCCCAGCCGCAAACTAAATGTTGTATATAAAAATATTGCCCGCTTCAATTTACGTCGATATGACTATATATCTTTTTTTTCTCGATACAAGTCCGCGGTACCAGTCTAAAAAATTTATTGAAATTTCGTTCTCTAAGCTACATGCATCAAATCATTCAAACACAACAACCTGATTACCTTCAAAGTTACGGAGTATGTGCAAGTGGTGAATAGAAGCGTTATTTTTCTGCTCGGTGTTTAGCACTATATATTTACGTGTTTCTTTGCTAAAAATTAATTAGAAAGTGCGCGAAAAGGGCAAGAAAGTCGTCTAAAGTTAAATAAATACTTAAACCTTCAACATAAACATACATGCATTTATAAACTAAAATCTACTTTTTCAACGAAATCCGCCAAAAGTAAGTCGGTTCCACTGCTCTTTGTCTTTTTTATTCTATGCTTCATTTCACACACGTACAAACCTTATCACGCCGATCACACGTCAAACGATCAAAGAAAGTACGCCATCACCAATACCTTCTGCTGCCCCAACACCAACGCTAAAGAGCACTTCTCCACCTTTAGCACACAAAAACAGAACTGCTGCAAACACATCCACAGCCACCGCAATCATCACACAAACTTCCGTTGTCACTGCTGCTAACAACACCACCACCTGCGCCCGACTCTCCCTGGAAACTTTGGATGACCGCCTAAGTAGACAAAGCGCTCTCCTAATCAAAGCCTTCGCTAAGGAAATCCAAAATCTTCGTGAAGACTTTGAATCCAAAATTGCTGAACTCCAAAACAACTGGTCCAGTCAGGTGGAAAGTATAACATCGAACGTTTTCCAGGTGACCAAACGTCTTGAGCATATGGAAGCCAACTCTCAAAGTGAAATCAATGCCTTGAAAGCAGAGCTTCATAATATAAGACAGCATGTGGATGCCTTGCAAAGAAAGGAGTTTGTCGCCGACGCTGTTCTCTTCGGGGTCCCTCATCTTAACGAAGAGAACCTATGTAATTTATTCAGTGAGCTTTGTCGTACCATCGACTTCCAAACACCAACATTATTAAAAAACATCTTCCGATTACACCCCCGTGGAAACCATAACAATCGCTCTCCAACACCAATAATACTGCAATTCTCAAGCCAACACGAAAGAGACTCTGTACTTCGAGCTGCTGCTCTTTATCGAAAAAATAAACAAAAAGAGCTTTGTCTCCGTGACTTAGGAATTGCTTCTGATTCCAGCTGTTTTATCAATGAAAGTCTCACAGGGAAAAATCGTGATATTTTACGCTCTGCTGTGAAACTGAAGAAAGGGGTGGCCGTGGTGTAGTGGTACTAGCAATCGCTTCTCACTCGGAGGGGTCTAGGTTCGAATCCTGCCCATGAACAAGCCTTTCAAGTTTTTCATTTGTGTAATTGCAACTCAGACAGAAAAATTCTGCGTGTGAAGGCATAACACTGACACGTAGATTTGACTGTTGTAGAGTTTCAAGCACAAATAATTACTGCGAATTATTAACCTTCCACTCTGAGTGAAGAAAAAACTCTCCGTCCTATTCGGACTCCCACCCCCTGGAGAGCAAATACCGAAACCAAACACACCTGAGTTTCAAACCACTAAAGGATGGAAGAAGCTTTGTCGTTCAAACTCACCAATAATTGGAAGCTATCACCCAGAAAAAAGAAAACAAAAGAACCAACAAGGAAAATACGGAGTTGCCGTTGTAGTTTTTCGCCCACTACTTTTATTCATTCATTTTTCTTATATTTCTATAAAGATTTTATTTATGTTTATTTTTATTCACTTTCTTATTTTGAACACACCTGCTAACACAAACACAATTATAAGCCCTGATAATAGTTTAACAGTTTCAATGGTCATGGTAAGTTTTTCACTCTATTTAAACTCATTCTTAACTAGTCACTTAAAGGCTTCTGATTTTCCTACAAAAAACATATTCATAGCCACCCATCATGAATATGGGTAGTGAGGAAAACGCAGTTGTTGGAGCTAACGGATATATTGTTGACATGATTCGTGCTCTCCAGACACAACACAAGGGCATTCATATCTGCCATATTAACGCTCAAAGTTTGTACCCGAAAATAGATGAATTTAGGCATATTTTCGTTGACTCTAAAATTGACGTTATATGTGTTTCTGAAACATGGTTTCATGCTGACGTACCAAATGAAATTTATAAAGTAAAAGGGTTTGAGCTTCTTCGGTCTGATAGGGTCGGTCGCGTCGGAGGGGGAGCTGCATTGTATGTTCGAAATACTCTCAATTTTGAATTTGTATGCAAATCAAGCCAGGACTGTCCTCTCGAATACTATTTCATAAACATCAAATGTAGTCATGAGAAAATATTGATTGGTGTAGTCTACAGACCAAACAACTCCATCTCTTTTGCTCCACTCTTTACTACCCTTGAGGAGAAAGGCTACATTGCCACTAACATCATTATATGCGGTGACTTTAATTGTAATCTGTTAGATACATCCGGCTCCATAGGCTTTTTGGAACAAATGAAATCGCTTGATCTAAACCCAGTTAACACGTCTACCCCTACCCATTTTACGACCACTGCTTCAAATCTGATCGATTCAATTTTTGTATCCGATATGGGTAAAGTCCTGTTATATAGCCAACTCTCAGCACCTGCATTCTCTAAACATGACTTGATATATACAACTTACCAAGCTAAAAGTGACTTTGTTGAATTTAAAGTCATGTTTAGAGATTTCCATAACTTAAATTATGCTCATTTGCAAGCTGATACTATAGGCACAAGTTGGGAGCGTATTTATCGGATGCCCATTGTCAATGATCAAACTAACTTTCTGCAGGAAAAAATTTCTTTCCTCTTTAACAAACATGTGCCGTTAAAAACAAAACCTACTAGGCCCCTCACCTTCAATGGTTTACCCCTAATATCCTACAGCTTATGAAAAAGCGTGATGATGCCTATAAAAGCTGGAAAAAATACAGAATGCCTGAGTTCTTAAATATATATCGCAAATTACGTAATGAAGCGGTTTCTAAAATAAGAAACGCCAAGCGTGTCTTCTACTATCGTAAGTTCGGTAGCTGCTCCTCAGGCAGAGAGGTTTGGAAACATATCCGTGAACTTGGGTTAGGAAAACAAAGGCCTAAAACTCCCGATGATATAGACTGCAACCACCTTAATTCAACTTTTTTAATGTCAAGTGATCCACCCTCAGTAAGATTAACTACTTTCGACCAGCCACCGGATGATTGTAGAGAATCATACTTTGAATTCTACAGATTACGCGAGGAAAGACGTTGCAAAAGTGGTACTATCGATCAAATCAAATGCTATGGGGATCGATGAAATTCATCAAACATTTGTTAAGCTTCTGCTTCCATATTTACTGCCTTTTATAACAGATATCTTCAACTCAATTTTAACGACGTCAGTCTTTCCCACTCATTGGAAAGACGCTAAAATCATTCCTATTCCAAAGAAATCGAATGGAAATGCAGTGGAATTCAGACCTATCTCAATTCTGCCATTCCTTTCAAAAGTTTTTGAGAAATGTATTCTCAAACAGATTCAAATCTACTCGTATCTACAGTGTAAAGAACTACTTTGTGAGAATCAATCTGGCTTCCGTCAAAAACGAAGTTGCAAGACTGCGTTATTATTGGTAATTGACGAAATTAGGGAAGCTATTGATGACAACCATGCTACAATACTAACGTTACTTGACTTTTCTAAAACATTCGACACCGTTAATCACGCAATACTTTGCTTAAAGCTCAGAAAAGAGTTTACATTTTCATTGCCCTCTACAAAACTTATATTTTCTTACTTAGAAGGAAGACGACAACAGGTTGTAGCGGGAAACCGATGTTCATGCTATTTGTCTATAAAGAGGGGAATACCGCAAGGCTCCATTCTTGGACCATTGCTTTTTTCGCTCTACGTAAATGAACTGCCAAAAGTTGTCGTGCATTGTGCAATTCATATGTTCGCCGATGATGCCCAGATCCACTTAAGTTCTCCTATGAATTTGGTTCACGAAGACACTGCGCAGGTGAATGAAGATCTCCAGCGTATACTTGGTTGGTCAGCTAAGAACGAACTGCGTCTTAATGCCCAGAAAACAAAAGCACTTGTGATCCATAAAAGACAACTGGACCTTAATCACATTCCACCAATCCAACTAGCCCAAAGTCCAATAGAGTACGTCGACCGCGCCAACAACCTGGGCCTGATATTTAACCGGACCCTTACTTGGTCTACCCACATAAACGCCACTATAGGTAAGATATATGGTGGATTACGTGCTCTCTGGACTGCACATCGCTTTGTTCCTACACCTACAAAGCTCTTGTTAGCGAAAACCCTCCTAATACCGATTCTGCTATATTGTTCTGAAATCTTTCGCTGCCCCGACTACGACTCCAGACGAAAGCTCAATGTCGTATATAATAATATTGCCCGATTTGTATTTCACCTAAAACGATATGACCATATTTCCTTTTACTCAAAGCAAATCAACGGATGTACATTTGATAATGTGCATGGCATAATTCAAACTAAGCAACCAGCATACCTATGCAATAGGCTACGCTTCCTTCAGTCAGGTAGAACATGTATGCTTTTTCAAACGAGCTATGCCTGCTTGACGTCTGAACGTCAATTCTTCGTAAACTCCGTACGGCTGTGGAATTCTTTGCCCATAAATATTAGGAAAATTAGAAGCACAAAATAATTGAAAACCTCTCTCTTAAAATACCTGGCCAATGAAACTAATTAGATTTAGAATTTTAAACGCTTAAAATGTTCAATTTGATTGTAAAGCCAATTGTTCTTTTCTATTCTTTTCTCTCTTTTACTTTATCTTACTTACCTTATTTTATTTTATTTTGTTATCACTTCCTGAATTCTTATTGTTATATATACTTGCACATACTTATATCTAATATTTGAAAAATTTAAGGCTTCCACATTTAAAAGATTCCATTATCTTACCGTGTAAGCAATACTTACTTAGTAAATAAATAAATAGTAAAATAGTAGGCTGAATTTCCCGAAATCAACAAGGTCTTTCGCACTTGTACCACCTCGATGTAAATATCTTAACACAAAGCGTCAATTTTTTATTCATGTTGTACGCCTTTGGAACGCCTTGCCACTGGCGATGAGAGGAATTAGAAGCACAAGAAGTTTTAAACGTGTGCTTTTCACTTATTTGGCCAATCATTGAATGTTTAGGAAGTAATATATATATACGCATACATGTAAATCAGTTGTTTCTTAAATTTATGTAAAGGCTTACAACAATTTATAAGACTTATGTCCTAAATAAATACAAATACAAATACTATCTCAGCAGACTCCAATTACCTATAAACATTTTAAAAGAAGAATGGCAAATAGTTTATGAGCTGCTTCAAATAAGAGTATCTCGTACTACACCATCCTATATATCTTTTAAGAACCTTGTCATCCAGAATCTAGCAGACTTTGCAAATGTCTTCAGTGAGTATTTTGCAAGTGCTGCTTCTAATACACTTTCTAGCCCGGGGTTTAACGATACTTTTCAGAATTGTCCGGAGAGCTGCTTCAATAGGAAAGAGTATCAAGTTCCTAGTTTTTTCTATGATCCCATCATGTCTTTCGAAAAGTGATAGTCAGTCGTTGAACACCTCCAACTCATCGTAAAGCAATAGCTGATCAATTATCTTTATAAAGAATATCTCATAGATTTTCTAAAGTATTTATTGCGGTATTTTTCAGGATTCTCTAAATATTGCAGAAGTCATACGTATTTGTATATACGATACGTATCCTGATATACGAGATCTGATAAATCTACAAGCTACACTCTCCACTGATACCACGAAACCATTTGATACCATAGATCATCACATATTAGTCGAACAACTACAAATGACGCGCTACAGAGGCTTTATCCTTAAGTGGTTTGCTTCGTATCTCTCTGATTGAAAACAATTGCTTCCAAGATTGCTGATCAATTTAGTCAAAATTTAGATCCTCGAATGGGCGTTCCGCAGGGTACAGTCCTTGGTCCCATTCTTTTCTTAATACTATAATAAAAATATACTGACTTCACTTAGTAATAATCGTAGATCCTTATTAGATATTTAGGCTGTTTGCTGGTTATTGTCTTTATTAAGCATTTAATTGCGGAGTAGTCCAAAGGTGCATATATCAAGTGTACGTCCAAGGATATTTTTGATGTACGCCGACAAATGAGGGTAGCGTATCAGGCAATATGTGTTACGTACAATATTATTAAAAGCAACATTAAGCCTGAGATTAATAAGGGCACCAGTACAACGATAAATCTCGCAGCCGTACGCTATCAAGAGAATTATTAAGGCCTTCACCAACAGTATCTTCCTTTTAACTTGTGTGAAGCTTTGGGATTGAGTCAAATTTCTAAGGCAGCCGTATATTTTTGTGATGACTGCACGGATATGGTCGTCCCAATTTAATGATGAGCTAAACCAGTAGCCGAGATTTATATATATCATGATTAAATTGTAAAGTGGCGTAATCAATAAGATCATTTTTAAAGCTTAAATAAAGCTGAACATCGTCCGCAAAAATTTGAAAATTGCAGCTCTTAGTAACATTAGGGAGATTAGAGAGTTTATGAAAATTGTAAAAAGCAAGGGCCCTAGGAATAATCCTGTGGAATACCTGCTGAAATTTCAACAAAGTCTGACCTAAGATTGTGGAAACCTGCTGAAATTTCAACTAAGTCTGACTTAAGATTGTTCGCGAAAACCGCTTATATTCTTCCAACTAAATACGAGCGCATGAGATTACCGGCTAATGAGGAAAAGTTATATACGAGTAAGCTTAGCTTGAATATATTGTAAGTAACTCATGATCAACAGTGTCAAAAGCCTTAAAAAAGTCTAGTAGAGCAAGGAGTGTTACTAATTTTTTGTTAATTGCAACTCGCATATCGTCAGATACCTTAAGAAGAGCTGATGTACAGGTGTGGTGCTGATTGATTGATAAGCACTAAGAATTCGTTCACGATGTAGAAAATTAAAAATTTGTTGAATAGCAATGGGTCTTTGGGATTGGTATAATTTTTTCCTGCTTCCAAGTACTCGGAAAAATGGATTTCGTTATAATATTGCTGAAGATATATGTAATTACTAGAAGTACGTATGATAATATTGTTTTAATAAAATATGGATGAATGTTGTCGATACCAGCAACTTCAGATGTGATTTTCAGTATGGCTCCAACAACATCGGTTTGTTCCACTCCGCGGAATTGAAGGTTGTAATTGAAACGTTTAGCGCAATAACTACACTTGGCTTCTCCTATTTTTGCATTTACTCTATTCCGTAACAATCGAAAACTAACAAAGAACTCAGGAATTCTAAATCGTTTCCAGTTTTTCTACGCAGCATCACATTTATTTTTAAGCTCTGCAATTGCTGATGTAAACCACCTAATGATGTTATATTTTACAGATCTCGTTTTAATGAGGGCATGTTTGCATGTTGTGAAAATATCCCTTACTAGTTCGAAGATCTATGAACTCACATGTAAGACTCAAATTTTTAAGTGCAGTGGCATACTCGTCAACTGACTCTCCAGCTTGCTATACTTTTGTGAACATAATGTGTGGTTCCATCGTAATATTGTCCATCTCTTCCAGAAGGCTCTTCGTCAACGGCTTCATCTCCTGATCCGTAAGGAACTGCTCAGAGTTCATGAAGTACATGATAGCGACCTTACATTGAACCATAGTATCCCTGTAGAAAAGCCCTGAGGTACTAGGTCACTTCTGTTAAGTCTATGTCCCGCCGGACCTTGTGTGAGTATGCGAGTTTCCTTTTATTTTTCATCAAATTTTTGACTGCATTTGAGTGAAATTTGTGAGCAGAATCCTGGTGTTTAGCGTCTCCTTTAGGCGTACCTGCACATGTTTCTTTAAGTGACTCTGCCTGTGGTGTATTTTTTTTTTTTTCATTCCTGCCCTAAGAGAGCTATCTATAGACCTGCTACGTTTGCTGGGGCCACTTTGTTTTTCTTTTTTCAGGCATATCTGGCTCCATCCAGAGCCTCCTCCTCGGTCTCTAATGAGGGCAGCGGTTCGATGCTTTTGGGTCCCAGTGAAGTATCCGTATTTCTGCTAAGGCTTGCTTACGTTGGTATTTGCTACCATCTTGATGCTTGGTAAATTTCTCTCCTGAGCATCTGCCCTGTGCAAGATTTCAAATGGGCGCCGTGTATTACTAATTGGAGATGGCACGAGAATCATCTCTTCTGTGTCCATCTCAGAAATTGGTGAACAAAGCAGAAATTTTTTTCTTCTCTTTGTGCTTATTTTATTCATGTGTTAACCCACGAGTGAGGTGAGAATGAAAAGTCCGCACCTGCAGAGCTCCCATGCAGGTGTAAGGCTGGTTACTATGAGAGGTCGCCCGGTATCTAATAGGAACATTGCGTTTACGATGCACATTTTTCATTTTTCTGCCCCATTCAGTCTTCGGCGCGTATGCCAAAACTGTAGACTTGGGAAATTAGATTCTTGGTCCGCGAAAGTATGAGAACCTCTACCACACTTCGTGGTCTTCCCTCTACGCCACATGGGGATGCGACGCTCGCATTCGGGTACTTAGAGTAACACAGTGGATTGATTCGTCTGCTATTGCGAGTAAACTACCAATTTGGGTTCGATTCGCAAGCCATATACCGAAAAATCGAAAAAAATAGTTCAATCATATGCCAAGCAGTGGTGGTATTCCTTTTTCTGCCATAGATTATGTAAAGTACTAATCCTAATTCATAACATTTTCATTTTTTAAGAAGGCAATTACGCCTTGAGAGCTCCATATATTAACTCTGCACTTTTGTACAATAGTACTAGATGCGAGAGGGGAGTCTTTCCTGACGCATAGGCAACAGGGGTACTGCCAATTCAATCTTCACTAGAAGTAAGCACTTCAGATTCATGCTTGTAACCCAAATATTGTCACAGATTTTATTACAACCGAATTATCCACGTAAATGCTAGACACTGCACAATGAAACACCATAATCCTATGTCTGTTCCACGGATCATGTAATGCCGTCTAAACAATTCACAATTCGGTATATTTTCAATGGAATTCACAAAGATGCCCTGAATTACCGCCAGTCCTCTTATCTAGATAAGCTCCTATTCTGTGATTTTATTCAATTCATGGTGCCTCTCACACACTGTAAGCAAAAAAAAAAAAACAGAAATTACTCACATTGGCATCAAAATCTCTGCAATCCAGAAGGGCAAAATAAAAATTTGCCTCGGGCAAACACTTTCATGCATCTGTGGCGTCTGCCACTGGAATTCAACGTCAAAATTCACAGGCAACGATTTTACTAAATTGAAAATTCATCGATGTGAACGTTGGGCGCCACAAGCTTTGAGGTTAAAATAATTTGACCGCTTTTGCATCAGCAATGCTCACGAATGATCATATGTAGTTCTCTATGAGTCACATCTAAGCTCTGCCACTATCAGGCTCATCTGTAGCTACTCGTATTCCCACCACTTCACATCCCGTCAAAGTGTCCAGGACACTAGTTGTTTAGATGTTTCCTGGTTGGTCTGCTAGTTGCAATCATTTCAAGCCAAAGTACTCGTAATTGTTAGGGACAAACAGTGGCTGTAATCTCGTCTGAAAATTGAGATGCCGACGAGTATTCGTACGTGTATCCCATTTTGAGGCTCAGCCACAAGCTCGGACAGCAGTGTCCTGAAGTTTCGCAGCGCATTAACTTTAGTCCTGTAGCACGTTAATTTAAATTCTGAATTTGCTATGTATACGTATATCGGCTTTGGTATTTGTTATCCCTGTGCTTGACAATAAAAGTGGTGAGACTATCCGCATACCAGCCGGACATGCAGGTTATTACGTCGTTAAATGTCGGCAACAAGGAAACGTCATTGGCATTTTGCTGTGTTCCGGGACAGAGACAGACAAACAGGTCGTGCATTAAGAAGAGGATTACTCGACGGATTTTAGGTCGGCAATATTTAATTGACAGAATTAGTTCTGAGTGTTTTTTACTTTTATTAAAGCCTTGGGACTTGCTATGCCGAAATATTGATTGCCCATACTCGTATATTGTAATATTGAACTATGCAGTCGTACTTTGAAGTGCCAATTGGGAGGCAGTGTTGCTAAGTATGCGATTGGGAACAGCTTAACCGAGGACATTATTAATGACCCACATTGTTTTGGCACACTGTACTGGCGCGGTTCGTTGGCACACATTCTGCTTTAAGAGGATTTAAATAAGGAAGTAATTGTTTCCATCAAATCTGTACGGAGTTCTAATTAACTTGGAATTCATACTTATGCAGCATTCCATGATTATTATCCCATAAACCATGATTTTGTAAGAAGGGGACTTGGGATTGTCGACAAATCCTAATACGAATGGCCAGCATAGCACTTTAAGGACTTCCTCGTGGCACAATGTCCTCGTAAAACTATCACTTCAACATTTGTCCCCAACCACAAAAATTCTTTTCCCATTTGCCCTAAGTGTGTGTGTTGGGATATTTTTGTGTTTGACTTACTGGGCTGGCACAAAGGGGGTAAATGTGGATGGTCAAACATCACATACACATACAATTTAGAGTTAGGGCCTACGACATAGTTTTAATCATAAAAAGGTATAATGAGTGATTACATTGTCCATCTGGGGCTGCTTTTTATGTCCTTCTTGTGATAAGGGTGCACATAAATCAAACCAAGGGTTCTGGCGATAGGCTTGGTCAGATATGAGAGCCATTTGTAATGAAAAGTGATTTTTGTTCTTTCATTTTATTGTTTGTCCAGATAGTTTTTTTTTTTTTTTCATTTAAGCATACACATACACACTTGCTCGTATATGTTTTTTTTTATGAAATTTGCGGAGGAGTCGACAAAATTTGTCAAACAAATATTGCGGGTATCATCAATCTCTCACAAGCAAATCAGTGCGGGTTTCGGAAGGAACCACAGCATTTCCAACTTTATAAAAAGGCGCTATGGGGCCCCAACCTACAGCTCTCTCAATTCAGCGTTATCTTGGGCTTATTGCCTGAAGTTGGTTGGGGTCCTATCTCATTTGAGCGTACCACCTAAGGCGAGGACCTTCCTTACTGATGTTAGCGTTACTATAAATCTATTTTATAGAACTTTGTAATGATATGCCGCTTTGTCGAAATGCTTATTTGGCATGAAAAGCTTTAATGGAACAGAGAGCGCTCTTTATTTATTTATTTTTATTTATTATGCCTTTGAACATGTGGCTACGTCAGGGATGTCAGAAACATGGTATGCTGCTCGTCTCTTTAAAGGTTGTCATATGTACTCGTATGTTTGCAGTCGAAAAACCGGTGGCAAACATCGATTTAATGTAAATCTGTAGTTGGCAGAGGACTTAAAAGTAAAAAAAAATTATTTTCGCAGCTGTCCGGGGGTGATCAAATCCTGTTCTCGTTTTATGCACAGTGAGAAGGGACCTGCGATTTTTTATTAACTCCGAATGGTTAGACTTGCACATTGGAAAATATTTCATCTTCGGAAGTTTGATACTGCCCACCTGAGGGCTTTTTCACTGCGCCAGACGACATAAAAGGGCTAAAACTGTAATTAATAAGAGTGTTGATACAGAAGTTCAGACGATAATAATTGGGGTGATCATTATATGGCTACCCGCTTCAGGGTATCGGGAAAACGATACGAAGATCGCATGCATTAAGCATATTTTACTTCAACAACATTTTACAGATAAATTGTTGTATGCCACTTGCCAAATCAATTCCTTTGCCTAAATGAGTCAATTTATAAAGAAAATGTTATGGGATTATGCAAAATTCTATTGCTCAAAGTTCGTTTTCGAATACAATGTCGGGCAAGCTATGGTCAACAACTGTGACAATAGAAATATCAATGATTCCGAAAGATTTTCACGATCATATGTTTTGACTTGGTGTTGGGGAAAGGCAACTTTGTTCTCTGTTACAACCAGGCCTTGGTTGTTAGTCGTATAAATGGCTTGATGGCTTAATAAAGATGAAGGATCAACGTTTTAAGAGACAGTGACCATCACGCATTAACCCCGCTTGTAAAGTTGGCTAAATTTGCGGATCTACAGATCGCACTATTTTGGATCACCTTGGTTTTTTTTTGAGTGGTCCAATAATTTTTCTTTTGGCCTCCTCTTTGAGACGCGGATAGAACTATAGCCTCTTTTGCTATTTGGACAAAATTCTTAGAAGGGATGTGTTCTACATAGACAGATTAACTGCCGTAAAGTTTGGTTATATTGTGCTTTTGAACTCTCTCTGGTTTATTTTCGAAGTAAGCAGGCAAGAATGCTCTCCCTACGCTGGTTAAGCATCCATAGCCACTTGTATTCAAGATTTTCGGAAACAAAACCCATATTTTGGAAATAATGTAATCTAGTCTGACCATATGCCCTCGGCTTCTCCTTTTTTCAGATTGTTTGACTTCCTCCTTAATTCCCGACAACGAAGGAGTATTACTGAGTAAGTATCCTTGTTCATCTTCAACAAATTTAGGTGATTGAATCTCGTACAATGTAGCACCTTTTCTGAAGCTTGTTATCTGTTTATTGATAATTTCCCAGCGGTCATTGCAACCGCCACATCCACCGCTTTCTTTGCCTCTATTTTAACCAATTCACATTTTAAATCGAGACTACTTTATCCTTTTAGTATATTCCGTCATAGCTGGTCCCTGGTTGGAAGTCTTGGATTTTGGATTTTGCGGCTCTATTCGTTATGTCGTGATCCATTATTCTTTACTAATGTGCAGCCAGGTCTTCGAACTCACGAGTTGAGTTTTTACACTATCTTTGCATTTTTTCTCAAAATTTTAACGCAGATTGTCCACTCAGCTAATGGTTAGCTCCAGAAGCCTTGAAGCCTAACTTGGAAGTTATCTAAAAGAAGGAGAATATAAAATACATGATCAAGATTATTGTGCTCGCTTAATAGATTTTTAGTACCCTTAAAATGCTTGCACTCGGCGGCGTTTGCGAAACGAAGTTAGGGAGGGAAAAAAGAGAGATACCGCTGTGCGTTGGTTTCAAATGTTTGCAGGTTATAGTGACTAGGAAATAAATAACTCGACAGTGTATTCCATAAGCGAGTCGTACGGCTTAGGAACGAATTACGATATTTTAGAATACGTTCGAAAGTGGCCTCGAGAAAATAATGATAAGCATTCATAGCAAGATGGGTGTTACGTTTGGAAGCGCGCAATGCTATTGGCAATTTCGGCGGAGCATTGGTGGTGAAAATAGCGATAGAACAAGGTGAGGCAAGAGACATTACATAGGTGTTCAAGAGTGTCAATTGGATATGCAATATTGATGTAGCCTGTCGCATGGTTTCAAATCATATCAAGCTGGTGCAGAGATGTTGTAGGAGCACCTGACCAATTTTGGGCTGATGAATGCCTTACGTATTGAAGCCAGACAAGAGTGTGTGAAATATTTTTTACACCGCTTAAGGAGACCTGGACATTTCACACCATTTGTGGCCATTCCAACGTAAGTTGTCACTGACAGACATTCCGAGAATGGAAAGCTTTTCGGTTTCAACGATGCAAATACCATTCACGTATAAGGACTGGATGTTTAAATTTCACTTCAACGACATCAGACAGCATTATGTTTTCGAAGTTTTGAATTCCACTCTGTTGATGGTTTCCCAATTAGTTATTGAAATTTATGGAACATAACCGACGCTCCGGTTCCCGTTCTGCAGCCGAAGACCAGGGACGTTAGTCCGGGATCGAATATGAAAAGCAAAGAGTACTGTCGTCAGCAAAGAAATATATTGGATTAGAAGTGGCAGCCAAGAGATCATTAATGAAGACTACAAAGAGACACAACGGAGCCCTGGGGCATACCAGAAAATATTTTGTGGATGTAAGACTTGAAACCATCCAAGACAACTTGACAAAGGTTGACGAAGAGATTTGTCTATTCAAAAAGCACGCATTTTCAACAAACGAGCCTGATGCCGAACTCTCTCAAATGCTTTAGAAATATCAAGTGCAACTATCTTACTTTCACCAGATTTGTGTAGACTTGGTTCCAATTTTCGGTGGGACATGCCATCAAATCACCAGCGGAATTGTTGCTACGAAAATCGTGCTTCCGGTCCTTGAGAAGTTTTCGTGTTTTGCGATATTTTATGAACTCACCGTTTATCTGTGTTTCCAAGACCTTGGAAAGAAGGGACATAAATGCAGTGGGTATGTAAGAGGAAAGAGGGGAAGATTCGCCTTTTTAAGGATGGGCTAGACAAATGCTGTTTTTCATCTACTCGGAAAGAACCCTAACCGGGGAATTGATGAGGAAGAACACCTCTTCAGAATACCATCTGGACCAGCGGATTTATGTATATTAAGATCTTTAAGTACTCTTGTTTAAGTGGATTCGTCCCATTGAAGATTCGACGCACTCAAGTGTAGGCGGGGACAAAGCACAACCTGGAAGTATTGATTTGGCCTCAAAATATTAAGCAAGCAGATTGGCGTTGTCCGTAGAGCTGACATCTGGAATGTCATTTTAAAAGAGCGTTGGGATGGAGGACGACTTAGAATTTCTAATGTTTTTGACGAACGACCAAAAATTGTTACTGCCTTTGGGACATTGCAGTATTTTTTAACTCAGTTTTTGGTGCTATTGAACCATTCACATGCTTAAGAAAGGCATTGCAGTTATTCTCCCTGTCCGGTTGGACTTGAACAGCCCTTTTACAGCTCGAGTTGTGTAGCTGTATAGGATCTCATCCCAAAAAGAATAGTGTCAGTGGTCATATCAGTATATTGTAAAATGTTGTGTGAGTACAAATGATAGAACTTATTCTTTTCAATACAAATCCCTTTATTCAGTACAGTTACAATTCACTATTTAATTCTTTCTCTCAGTACAATTCAATTTCTCAACCACATATACTTTTCTTATCTTTTACTTAAACCACTTAATCACTTCTTCTAATTAACACTTCAAATTCAACTTTGGAACTGATTTGCATACCTTTGGGATGCTGGTATTTATACTCGAATGACATACTTCGAGAACAATCCTCGCCATCCAGCGTCCCATACAATTTCCAATTTGCTAGAAAATTCGATTCTACTCTCCAGTTGCTAATCCAGTATCGAAACCTTCTAGTCTTCGAGTTTCCTGCTAGATGTCGCTGCTCACATTTGAGTGGTTATCACAATATCATCAAACATAACGACCAGTTGAAATTGCTAAGTAATCAGTTAAATCCGTTCCAGTGGGGTTTCTCGTATTGGAATTCGTTTCCTTTTTGAATAATTTCTCTAAATTTGTAGTCAGTTTACAATAAATTAGCTGATATGACACAAAGGTCCGACGAACGTAGAGAAGAGAGATCATCGACGGCGTATTTATCAGGGTGAAAAATTGTAAAACAAGTCCAAAGTGTTGGCGGTATGACTATCAACGTCTGGTACCCGCGTGGGCTCATTTACAAGCTGGGATGTCATTTTCAGCAGCTAAGATCTCAACACACCGTCCTTCGGGTGTTGTCTGTCCAGAATGTCAGAGCCACTTAGAATTGTGTATATTGAAATCACAAATCATAATCACAAACCCAAAAACACAAACACTGACTGGCAATTCGGAGCTTATGGTTTTTGTGTACTAGCTTGACTATTGCTAAGCCTGGCGCTGCTAAGAAGGACTGTCCAGGGGCTTGCCCGATTTGACTGCCAACAATCATGCTATCAGTTCTAGTTAGTTTTTAATTCTTTCTAAAGCGGCAACCATAGTGGTAGCAATTGGGCCATACAGGTATCCATTATTTTTCCAACTCTTGGTAGCTCCTTCACCGATGCTATGAAGTTTACGAGTACAATCACTTGAAGAAAGACATCAAAAATAAGTTTGACTTGGATGTCACCGCTATTGGTGAAGGTGAAGAGTGGATCCGATGCCAACATTCAGGACAACACGGAAACTTTGATTTTTCCTTAGAATGCCATCGCAAAGGGTGAATATAGCGGCTGGGTATTGCTGTTTATCCAGATGACAAAAGCGGTCTATATAATTTTGGGCTTACACCAGACAAATTGGCTAACTGGTACTAAGAACTCATCAAGGAATTCTCAATCATCAGCTTTAAAGATCCTTTAGGTGAGAATCATTGGAACGCCTGGACCATCTTGACTTCGAATTTACAAATCAAACGTCGGCTGCAAATCCCAAGCGTATTTGTTCCCCTGTCAAGATGAAGTCCTATATGTTCTCAACTACAACTACATTGGTACCATCACCGAATCGATTATGGTACATTTTCTTGCCAATCGTAACGGCCGGGATACCATGGTACAAGTCCGACGAAATGAGCATACACTGTTGACTTGGTGGTCGGTCTTACCACCAGACATACCAAGAGTAGAGATCAAATTCGAAGATCGAAGAGAATTTCGGAGAACGGCTCATTAACTGTATCAATGAATACACATTCAAATAAAGATTCATACTTCAAAATTCATAACTAATGATGAAAACAGATGGAGACAACGATGATAATGTGACAGATCATGCATAAAGGACGTCAATTCGATGACAACATAATGTATCCAGCTTACCTGCTCTAATAGAAATCAAATATAAATCGCTCCTCTAAACAGCAGATTGACAGAGTACTAGTTTACAAGACGTTCATGGGACCCATCACTTAGCTGTCATGCTAATATCATATTTGTCTGTCTCAGCTCTAGATTAACTTAAATCTTTAACGAACCTAGTGAACACTCACTCAGCCAAACAGGACAACATATCATTTCCATATTTCCCGTTTCCTTCCGACAGTGCACAACATACATGAGCACATACTAAATATTAATTGAAGATAGTTTCGAAAGAACGTCAGCAGTGTGCATACTTAAAAGATGAATGTCGTTGCATTCTAAGAATGAGAATTACATCAACAGAACAACATCGCGCCGTGTACATTGTGTTGCATTGTCACTTCCGTCGCAGTAGTAATGGATATTGTACGTAAATCCAGATCCGGAGAAACATAGAGATGCGACCCCGAAACTACTTACAGTTTCATGGATAAACTTTCAACTTGAGCCGTGTAGTAGCGTTTGGCAACATCAACAATAATAATAACAACTACATGGACGACAAATAATGCCACCAGCATTTGCAATATACTTCTTCATCTACTACAATCCTTGGGTCGTTCAGTTGTTCATCTTTAGCCCCCACCGAGAGGGAAAATATGTAACATAGATACGAATAAGAATAGAAATACGAGAGCTAGTACACGTACAAGTATACATCTTCTTTATTCGTGTAACATCTTTCCAGTAAACAATTGCAGAGCAACAGCACAACAATTGCTCAGATGAAACGCATTGGGTAAGTGTAAAACTTCTCCGGAGATATCTCACTCCATGTTATGACAGGGCATCATTCGACATTGCCTTCGCTATTGTGCTACGTTTATCTTCCGTACCGTGACCGCCCACCCATCCACCCATTTAGCCGTTCTGCAAGTTATAGTAAATTAATGAAAGGTATCGCATGTGCAAGTGCAAGTTGCAGCGGAATGAGAGATCCGCATTCGAATCCGAATCGGACCGAATGAAAACACAAATACTCGTACTTTGTTGGTTTCATTGTTTTTAGTGCAAGGACTATTCGTACGGGTGCCGTGGTTATTATTACGACAATTGCTGCTTCTGTTGTGTTACTTTTGTTGCGCTATTTTTATTGTTATTGTTCGCCCTGGATGTACTCTTACCGCCCTGAAATAAGCTCCGCTTGCAATCTGCTATTCAGTTCACTCGCACACGGTATCCTGTATCCTGGTTTCTATTATATTCAGTACTCCTCGGTGCATGAGCTTCGACGTTACAGATTTACAATGACAACGATATTGGGTTGTTAGTTGGTATATGATACAAAAGGACAACGTTCCATCATAATAATATGGATTTGGGATGAGTTCGACCCCTGCAGAGGTTAAAACTGCAAGATGTTCATCTCTTTTCAATTCCCTACCAATGAGATACAACCTGAGCAGAGTGTGGGTGAATAGCATTGAATATGCATCATTATTGTCATGCACAGGTTTTCTACAATGTTCTACTCCAACATGAGTTTGCGTGCCAAACTCAATTATTAAACCATTTCCTTGAAAATAGAATAAGAACCAGCTAAAGGATGTACTACCACCACCAGTAGGTAGTAAGGACTAGCTACCTACTATAAGTTCAAAATTGAAATTGAAAACGTTGCAATTGTAAGTGGATTATTTAGGGAAATGTAAATGAATTAAGCACAGGAGTGAGTGGTAACGGTAAGGAATAAAGTTTATTCGAAGTAATTGAAGTTGGACGCTGCAGGCAAAAGCAATTTACCTCACATATTCGACTCGACTCCACTCAACTCGGTTAGATAATATGTTAGCTTAAGCTCGAGTGGTGTTTTCTCCTTCTCCAATAGATTTTGGTTTATTTTCCCAAAAGATTGAAAATATACGGATGGACATTGTAATTTAAATTTACGATACCTACATAC
Organism: Volucella bombylans; assembly: GCA_949129095.1. Classification (NCBI taxonomy): domain Eukaryota; kingdom Metazoa; phylum Arthropoda; class Insecta; order Diptera; family Syrphidae; genus Volucella; species Volucella bombylans. Next base: position 201,503,071 of record OX422141.1, read on the forward strand.
ATACATTTACACATGTGTGAGTAATCCAAGGCATGCGGATGAACTGGAGTATAAAAATAAATATTTCAAATGAGAAATTGTATTTACTTGGAATTGGGTTCATTCAATAAGGACAGAATACGTTCCCTCTTTCTGTGTTGACTTGAGAAGGAGCACAGGGTCGTTCATTTGACCCGGCCTAACTACCCATATTGAAATGAACAGACCGTTGATAACTGATTTTGGAAAAGTCATGAAACCAGTCGTTGCTCGTATTTCAGCTTTCTAGATTCATCCGACAATGACGTCCTCGGCGATTTTAATACGGTGGGGAGGTATACCCTCCATGCTATCACCTCCGGAAACGGACACAGGCTTATTGTTTTTGCGGCGGGACGTAATATAATTATAGCCAGCACACGCTTTCCACATCTTGATATCTATATCATACTTCTGATCAACAAACCAAATTGATAACAATATATTGTGATCGATGTAATATGATTTATTGTTGTCAAGATACGGATGCCGATATCAGTGAATGAATAAATAAATACATTCTATAGTTAATAAAACTAGTGCCGAATGAATTGAGTCAGACAATAACAATATAGAAAATTTTAGATTAAAAAACAAAGAAAAAATATATTGTGTGGTGGAGAGAAAAGAAAAAATTCATAATAATTAGATGTAAGTACAAGTAGATGCTACTAAATAATTAACTTCGATAGATTATCAATCTCATTGAGGTCAAAATTAAACAGCCACTTCTTGACCGCTTTATTAAAGGAAAAGAAATTACTAGAGCGCCTTATTTCAATGGGTTTATTAAAGTTTATTAAAGATACGAGGAGCGACAGAAGAGTAATAACTTAAGAAGAGATGAGTATTGTGTGAAGGAATGAAAGCAAGATTCATAGAAGAGCTGCGAAGACCATAGGTATTCGGATCATGATTTAATGAGTATCCGCTTCTTAGGAAAAAGATTTTTAATACTTTATAGAAATAAAGATGCTTTAGAGGCAATATAAAAGAATGTGTAAAGAGTGGGAAACTATGTTCATGGCGCCTTTTTTTCCAGATAATTCTCAGCACATATTTTTGTAAAACAAGCAAAGGTTACATTTTGTTTTTGTGTGTTCCGCCCCAGCAAGTTAAACCATATTGCAATTTGGATTGAACAAGACCATAATAAAACGTTTGTAAAAGTGTTTTTGAGCAAAAAAGTCTCAAATGGTAAAGGGTTCTGGTTGTTTTCAGCAGGTATTTCCTTAAGGAAGTAGTGTGAGCATTCCAATTTAACCTGCTATCGAACTCGAGTCCTAGATACTTAAAGACCTGTACGTTACCAATGACAAAAGAACTAGGTAGGCAATCTATGGAAGTGTTATATGTACAAGATCTTTCGGAAAGCGATTCAAAGCAATTGTCAGAGTTAATCAACATATTATTGCAGTACGCACTATGAAATGTAAAAACTGGAAGTTCTAAATGCAAAGAAGTGTTAAAATACATAATTTTTGTTTTGTCACTAATAACTAGCTTGTGCACACGGAACCAATGTCGTAACATTTCTAAATCATGGTTGATGTCAGCTATTAGATCTAACCAAGAGTTGCTGGAATATGAACAACCTATATCATCAGCAAACCCTGTAAGTTTTCCTTTCATATTAAGAGTAAAAATTGAGTTAATGAAAACTAGAAAGAATATAGGTCCCAGAACAGATCCCTGAGGAACACCAACTGTAATATCGCAGCACTCACTAAACATAGTTCCTATTCGAACCATTTGTTTCCTGTTGGTGAGATAGGACTCAATCCATTTAAGAACAAATCCCCTAAATCCAGTTTTATTCAATATATTCAACAAGATTTTATGATCAACAGTATCAAAAGCCTTCGTTATACGAGTATCCACGAAAAGAGCTGCAGTAACCTTCTTGCTATTGATGCTTCCATAAATTGAACTGCTGAAGTTAAGAAGTGCATCCTCAGTAGATTTTCCAGCTCGGAATCCATATTGTCTATCGTTAAAGAATGAGATACCATCAAGATAGGACAACATTCTTTTTTTGACTAATTATTCGAAAACTTTAGAAAAAACTGGGAGAAGAGAAATAGGCCGATAATTGTTGAGTACTTTTTTGTCACCTAGGTATAACTTCAGCAATTTTAAGCATTTCAGGAAATATACCACATAAGATACTTTTGTTAAAGATATGAGCCAAAATATCTACAATATAAAATGCGATGCTCTTAATAAATGCATTAGAATAAGATCTATGAGTAATGGAGGTCGAGTTGTTCAGAGACATAATCGTTTTATAGACCTCAATTGATGAAATTGGTTCATAAAAAAAGCTATGAGGCTCTGATCTTTCCCTGTTAGAACACTCAAGCAAACATCTACTATTATTATTACTAGGTGTTATACCTGCCTCAGTTATTGTTTTATTTGCAACGCTAGTAAAAAATAAGTTGAAGCTATTAGCTACTGCCTTTAGAATTATAATATCCTGATTTTCATACCTAAGACAAGATGGTATATCATTAGTACTGTTTCTGTTAAAAATCTCATTTACTATTCCCCATTCCTTTTTTAAATTACCTTTAACCTTTTGAAATTTGTTAATGTAAAAATTTTCTTTGCATAAAGGCACCTCAGTAGCAATTTCCTTACAAATTTTATCATATGCACTACGAAGATGATTATTATTAGGTTGCTTTTTATATTTCACTCTTAACTTGTTTTTTAGATTAATTTTGTTTACCAGATAGTTAGAAATCCAAGGCTTGAGCTTGATTAGTTTATTACTTTTCTTACGCACTGTCACCGTATAACTTGCAACATGTGTATTAAGGGTATTAGAAAACAAATTAAAAGCTTCATTGGGATCATTTGCTGTCCATATCTCAGACCAGTTTTCAAGCATTAAGTGATTAGTAAGCTCAACGAGGTTCACGTTCTTAGACTGATAATAAGGCTCATGTTTATTACTTTGAACGTTATTCGATTGAAAGAACAAACAAACCATTGAATGGTCAGAAATTTTCAGATCAGCAGTGCCACTAACGAGAGACAATTTAGATTTACAATCAAGCTTACAGAAAATATGGTCAATACAAGTGTTGGAGGCTTGTCTTGTAGGGATATTTACGCACGACTCTAAGCCATTGGCACACATTAATGATTGATATCTTAAGGCAGCAGGTGATTCGCACAAGATATCCAGATTAATATCACCAGTTAAAATAAGATTCCTTACTTTTTCCTCGTTTAATAAATAGCGCAGCTCATCAATAAATTCCTCTTTACTCATATCATGAAGTCTGTAGCAACCAAGAATAACTGTTCTGTATTAATAGTGCAACTTATTCTTATCATGTATCATGTATCATATCAATATATGCCCCAAGTCAGCGAACCATTGTGAGGAAATTTAACGTCGAACGGCTAAAATCGCATGCCTTTTCCGATCGAGTTTTCTTCAACCTCTCGATGAGTTCGAGCATCGAACGAAGAAGACCAGTGGCATCACTGCCAAAGAAATCCCTGGTGCTATGACGAATGCAGGTGACCAAATCTATTAAAAACTACGGACGTAGGTACCTCATAGTAGAACCACAGTCGGTGCTGAGAATATGGTAAGATTAGCGGGAATCAGTGTGAATGAATTCAATCTTGAAGACGACGGACAATATTTCCGTGCACCCGACCAAGATGAAGTCAGGACAGCTGCTGCTGTTGGGCACGATGGATTCACTGCAAGGCTGTTTTAAGCAGTTGATAAAGGTTGGATACATCAACTCACCTCAAAGACTTGCTTCGACGAAAGTATGCCCGACGAATGGAACTTCACCAGAGATCCTTAAACTGCGCCAACTGCAGGGACCTGTAAAATCCTGTCTGCAGTATTATATGAACGCCAAAGACAATTCGTCTGGCCTACCCATATCAGTGAGGTTTTAGGCCAGAACCGTCCACAATAAATTTCAAAATTCAGGGTCTTCCAATAGGGACTTCCGAATTTTGAAAGCTGATAGCGGCCATACTGTTGAAGCTACAATATATCTGCCAAGTTGGCTGTGATTTATTCAGTTTGTCTTGTCAAATCACCTTGCGCGGACATAGCATTAACAACACGTAAACATGATAAAATTGTTAGGGCAACCTTCTGCGCGCTTCGCACATTTTACGGCCGCCATAATCGTCCTACCGAGAAGACTATTCGCAATATTTGAGTTCACTGGTTCAGTAAACGATAAACCAACATCTGTGCGATCTGCCAAAAACATCGCCGCTGTCCGTGAGAATGTGCAGGAGAATCCGAGGTAGTCGATTTCGAATCGCTCACAAAAACCCGTCCTTTCTAAGACCACAACTTGGCGAATTTTGCGTCGTGACTTGGGTCTGCACCCGTACAAAATTCAACTGACCCAAGAGCTGAAGGTAAACGACCATAAACAACGACGTGTGTTCGCTGAATGGGCTCGGGAGCATTTATAAACTGTCCCTAATTTTAATCGAAAAATCATCTTCAGCTATGAGGACCATTTCTGGATGAATGGGTATAGTCCATCCCGAAAAAGTCAATGTCACTTTGATGTGGAATTTGGGCTGGCGGCGTCATCGGTCCATATTTCTTTGAGAACAACGTTGGCCGAACCATCACCGTCAACGGCGAGCGCTATAGGTAGACGATTACTAATTTCTTTTAGCCTGAATTGGATGATGTGGACACCAACGATATGTGGTTTCAACAGGGCGGCGCTACGTACCACACAGCTCACGCCACATTGGAAATTCTGCACGAGCTATTCGAGGATCATGGTCATCTCACGTGGAAGTGATGTGAACCGGCCACCGAGATCGTGCGATTTGACCCCGTTATGCTTTTTCTTGTGGGATTTTCTGAAGTCGCAGGTCTATGCGAATAAGCCACAAACCACAGCGGCCCTCAAAGTCTACATAACCGATGCCATAGGTCAAATTTAGCCTGATTTATGCGCCAGAGTCATGGAAAATTTGACATTTCGGATGCGCCCCACTCAGTGAAGCCGTGGGGAACATTTGAACGATGTTATATTCCATACATAATCGCATCGACAGGCCTTTCAAACGAATAAAAAATGTCGATGATATCTCACACACACTTTATTTTGTTTAAATTGAAATATAGGAAGCGCTTAATGAAAGACCCTTTACAAGTTTTCACATTACGGCAGATCTTGAAGGAAATCCAAGATTCTCACATCTGTATACACCACCGATTTATTTCGTTTGACTATGCAGGATGACGTTGGAGAACACATGCTGCTCCATTAAGAGCGGTAATAGAAAAAACCGATCCCTTCAATGGCAGAAAAGGACTTAAACCAGGCGATGCGTTGTCATACGATGTTTTTTATACCTTTCAAAAGTCTGTTCAGATACTCGCATATGGAGACGACATGGGCATAGTGGGAAGAACACAGTGAGCAGTCAATGGGGCGTTTGCGACTATTGAAGCAGAAGCGGCAAAGATGGGTTTGTTGTCAACAAAGAAACACACACAACAGTGACTTCTAGGATAGCAGCTACAACTTTGAGGTAATAAGTGATCTTATCCACTATAATTGGTACGATAATGGCGACGAATTCTTTTGGGCGCTTCGAGTAAAATATTCTTCAGGTAATGGAGAATGGAGGAACAGTTTCAAAAGTGAACTGTACGAGTTGAGCAGCGATACAGAGCTCATCTGATAACCTGGCTTAGATATATAGGTCACTTTGAGCGCTTTGACACCAGAGTCCCAGTTCGGAAAGTTTTCGGCTCAAAGGAAAACGCGGTAAGGGACGACGTCATGTACGCTACTGACCACACTAGCTGTAGAGGCGTATTAGCTGAGACCTTGGTTCACAGCTGACTGTAGCGCCAGATAAGTATGTGAAAAGGTGTAAAGGCGACCTTATGTTGTTTTCCTATTTTGAATGTATTTATTGCAAAAAAAGGAGTAAACAATATTTTGAGAGTTTTCTTCGCAAAAAAAACCTTTGGAATAACAAACCATTGAATTTTACAGTTTTTTAATTTTTTGTTTTTAATTTGGGGGTCCTTAGCCCCCAATTTATTTGGCGTAATACAAGCTTAATCTAACTTAAAAATTAGGACTAAAAACTAACAGAAAGAATTAAGAGCTAGGAACCATGGGAATGGTGGAGGACATCTTTTTTTGAGACGAGGAGTGCACAGCACATGTTGAAATCAAAAATTGAGAGATTTGAGTTGACCTGTGGGAACATACTGGAGATTGGTTCGTTGGAGCTATAAGAGGTGCGGTGGACCTATAGATAGAAGAGACGAGACCAACGTAGATTACGTGGGTTGTTGTTGAAGGAAATAGAGTGGAAAAGGGATTCGCTGTCGATGGAACCTGAGAGCAGTCGATGAATGAAACGAATGTCAGCAATATTCCTACGTTCTTCTAAGGAATTCGGAGACAAATCGGAGGAATCGACGCTGTATACCTTCGATCGGTGAAAGGGGACCTAACTTGAGTGGCATACTCAAGCAGCTGACGAACAAAGGTAGCATAGAGAGGGGTTGGAAAATTTCTTGAATTTTATAAAAGCCGGCGTTTATGAAAGCCAAGTGATGTGTCCGTTTTAAGGATTATCGACATGGGAACGAAAATTAAACTCCCTGTCGAATAATATGCTAAGGTCTTGAAAATATTGAAACAGGGGATCTGATTAACTGTAGATAAAATAAATGCGGGGAGGCGCCGCACAGTGTGCGATTCTGCAAAACACTTCATTTGTATCAGAAAATATATTTAAAACTGTGAAATATGTATCAAGAACACGTGTTTACATAGGTTTAAATCTTGTTAAGACTAGCAGTCGTCAGAATCACTCGCTTCTCAAGACAGTTTAAAATATCCGTATTTGCCTGTAATCTCGACATTTTCCCTGAGCGTTCGAGTCTAAAAATTTTGACAATTCTTTGTGGCCAGACTCCTAGGCATCTTCGGACATGTGCCCAATATTTTATGTAAGGTTACTAGCATCGGATACCATTTATACAACTTAATGTATAAATTTGCAGTTTCGTCGCAGTATTGCTTAAATGTAGTTGTATGTATTTATTTATTTGATTTCAACAGCTTAAAGCCCGTAAAATCTCTCGATAAGTGATTGATCAACTCCTCTTATGCTAGAAGCAACGGCCGAACTTTGGAAAAATCTTCTCGCGCTGTTTCCGTCATTAGTATTTCTCCTACTTGTTTTTGAGTGTCTAGTAATAATCCAGTTTCTAATCGAAACCTGTCCATTATTGGTTGCTTTCCAGTAACTACAATATATTGAGCTTCTCTTCAGGTTTTCGGCATTGTCATTCCATTCGCCTTATTTGTGCATGTAAAGTTGATAAGCCCCTACTGAATGTACGTGGATTACTTATCCTGTTTCAAATCATTTCCAAATTATTGATGTCCTTGGGTGTCGCTTGCCATATATATTTGTTCGATGCTACAATATTACATACCTTGCCATCAACCATTGTTTCTTCGAAACTATGATGCACTGGAAGTATATGGTCGTTAAAGTCAACTAAGGTGGGGAGAATCTCTTTGATCTGATTTCTTACATTTGCGAATTCTTCCAAAACTAAACCATTAGTCTCTTTGACAAATCTAAATCTTTTTGGTCAGCAGTACGAGGTGGATGATGGGCGTGGATTTTGCCATAGTCTAATCATTTAGTTCGGTTCATTGAATCCATGTAATTGCAGAATAACCAAGGACGTTGCTAACATATATGCGCCTTCAAATTGATTTGAGGTGGTCCTGTGCTTATATCTACTTTGGCTTCCACTTCCATAACAATCTCAAATAAAAATCATTGTTATATTGGTTACCACAATTTCTTCTTCCATTCTGATTCCATTTAACATATCCTTATCTACAACACACAGAATCTTTATTGTCAAATCGACTAATGATGGCAATCAGCGAGGGATTCACTGATTATGAAATCACTAAGTGGACAATAGCACTTTTTTTTGCAATTTTACTTGCTCGTATGATGGATAAAGTTTAGTCCTTTTGCTATTGCCGATTTTCTAATTAACTCGTATTTTCGGTAACTCAATTTTGCGGCAGTTATTAGGGCTAAGGCTTCTTCAGAAGAATACTGTTTGTTCTGAATCTCGAAAGGCTTTTTTGATTTTATTTGCTCTTTTAGGATTTGAGACCATTTTTCCCAATATAACAGCAGCATTTCTTTTACCGGATTGCCTCAGTTTTATATTATCAGTCCTTTTTGATTTTGAGCTACTTAAGGCAAAATTTTCTGTTGGCCGTCCAACTTAGAAGAACAGAATCAGGGCTAAATGAGGACACTCCTGAGTTATTTTCAAATTTCTCAAAATTTGGTATAGTTCCTTCTTTGATACAAATAGAAGGCTGTCTCAAAAAACCTGAACAGTTTTGAGAAACGCAACTTATTGCACTTTTTTCTTATTTAAATGTGTGGGACTCATAGGTTTCAAAATGTATAAAATCACCACGTACAACCGCATACAAAAGTTTTTATAGTCAAATAAATGCAAAACATTGAGTTAATTTACAACTATCTCAGCAATATGTATCGGTGCAGTTTACTTTACGAAATCATTGTTTAAAAATCTGTTTTTATAGTGAAACACGAAGTACATACCTTGATGAGAAATATCTATACCAAAATATTTTTTTGCAAATTAACACTTGTAGCAAAAAGGATTTACAATGTAACACTGAGAGAAACTATGTACTTATGACTCAGTCTGTAGACAGTTGCTTTTACAGGTTAATTATCAATACCATTATAGTTTTATTGTTTATGTTTGCATTAGATTATCATCAGCTCATCTAAAATCATCTTAGCAGTAAAAATTTTGATTATTGTTTGTTTTTTCTATTTTGACCCGCTAATCTTGCAAAATCTCACACTGTTCGCCGGATTGAACACCGGTCGTGGGCTTTTTGAAGAAGGGTGAAGTCATGGGGAGAAGAAATAATTAAAAAAAAAAAGTTCTGTAGTCAGTGTAATGGGAGAGGAAGGACCACTTAATGACCCTCTGAAGATTGTTAATATTAAGAATGAAGGGTAGAGGACCAAGATGGCTGCCTTGTGGAACCCCATATGAAGCCAGGAAATGAACAGAAAGGACGCATCTAAACCGAACACCAGTTTAGACTGGTTTTCCAGGTAAGAAGAAATCCATGTTAATAAAAGAGGTTCAAAGCCAAGAGCAGATAATTTGAAGAGGATCAATTGATGAGATGTCTTATAAATCGTCTGTTAGTGAACGAAGATGCTCTTTTAGATGTTTGTTCACAAGTATACTCAAATTTAGACAACAAAAAAGGAATACCTTACCTTTGTTTGTGGATATAATGAAAGTCTTCGATACGGTTAGCCATAATACAAGGTGGCGCAAAATTAATCCTTCTATTTTGTTATTGAATTACTTTTTTACTAAATAAAAGAAAATGATTTTGAGTGATGGAAATCTTTATTTGTACAATTGTTTCTGTTAAGTGGAAAAGACGATAGCCGCCAAGTGGCTGCCGCCAGTGTTGACACACATTTGTGCCCGTTTTATCCCATTTTCCATGACTTTCCGCAAGATTTCCGGTAATAACTGTTCGCATTCCTGTCGAATATTCTCCTTAAGGACTGTGATTGCCTGAAGCTTGTTGGCATAATCCCGCGACTTCAAGTAGCCCCAAAGAACGAAGTCTAGGATGGTTAAATCGAGCGATCTTGCTGGCCATACCAAATTGCCAAAACAGGAAATGCTTCCTTCACAACATTCATTGTCGCTCGTTCTGTGTGTTAGATTGCACCGTCTTGTTGAAAACACATGTTCATCAAACCCCGCTCATACAATTCTGGCAGTAAGAAGTCGTTGATCATGACCCTGTAGCGTTCACTAATAACAGTGACCGTATTGCTGATGGCGTCCTCAAAAAAATACGACCCAAACACTCCTCCCGCGTAAACGCCGCTGCACACAGTGGCTTTGAGTGGAGGTAATGGCTCTTCGTACATCACACGAAGATTTTCGCTGCCCCAGAAACGAAGATTTTGCTTAGTGACGTAACCGCTTAAGTCGAAATGCGCCTCTACGCTCATGATGAGTCCTCTTCGTTCTTGAGATTGAGGATGGCCTTATAGTAATTCACACGCGAATTAAATGTCAGGAGACGTTAACTGATGCACTGTTTGCACTTTGTACGGGAACATGTGTAAGTCTTTCACTAAAATTCGTTCGTTCTCAGCGACATCGGCAGCCGAACGTCCAATCCGGTGGCGGCCACGCCATGCATATTCTCGGAATGTTTGCCCAGTTGGCGCCACACGATTAGGAAATCGACGACGAAATGCACGCTGCTCTAACACCACAGACCGATTATTGATCTAAACATCGACACAATTATCCACGTCCTTGCGGAGTATTGGGCTCCATTGCCTACCTGTTTGTATACTGCTGCTGTCTAGTTCACAAATGTCAAACATGATTGACGTACGACTCCATTGGTAAAAATTATACCATCTTACGATAGGGTGATTAATTTTGCGCCACCTGTATTTTACTAAGAAACATAAATTTAATTCACTGCGGCAAAGTTTTATGGAGGAAATATCGAAACTTCATAATGATTTCCTTCAGAAGATTGATAAAATTTCCGAGGCCTGGAGCAAAAAATTTGATGAGATCAATAATACCATATCCACCATAGTTGATTGGGTCGAACAGCTTGAGACTGAATCCAACTCTACCTCGTTATTGCATTGCCAGGAAATTGCAACTCTGCAAAAGCAACTTAACGCGCTTAAGAAAAAGGAAATCTCTTGTGACGCTGTTCTCTTTTGTATACCGATTCAGCCCGACGAGAATCTCAAAAGTTTATTCAATCGACTTTGTCTTTTCGTACAAAGAAAAGCAACAGCCCGAACATAACGAGTACTCCTCCAATTTTTCTAAAATTCAGTAGCTCTCACGAGAGAAATGCTGATTTAACATCAGCTGCTGACTACCACAAACAAAATGCCACCGAACTTCGTCTGCACGACCTTGGTATCGACTCCAACAATAGCTGCTACCTTAACGAGAGCCTTACTAAGGAAACAAGAGCTCTCTTAAACAGTGCTCTGAGCCTCAAACGAACAAAACAACTGTTTGCTGCACACACCAGGTACGGAAATTTGTTCGTTAAGAAGACGGCAAATGGTTAAAGCTTTCCTATTGAAAGCACCGTTGATCTCCTTGCTGTTGCTGCTGCTTCTTCAAATGTATGAATATTGTATCTCTTTGTTTTTTTTTTTTTTTTATTGTTCTCTTTTATTTTTATTATAAAACGTAATTTTCTGTCAATATGTCAATTTTCTTATTCCTATTAATGTTCGATCCCTCCCCTATCCCTCTCTCAACACCTTATCAGCACTTTAACTCGTCTTCTTTTGTCTTCTCTTTATACTGTGGGTGTTTTAAGTTCCACCTCTAAAGAAGTAAACAGTATAAATGAAAAATCGACCCACACGTTGACTAATATAATTTCTAAACGATATGAAGGACTCAGAGTTTGTTACCTACGAGTAGCTTTCAGTTTTTTCTTGTTAATAAGCTTAATATACTTGTCCGGGGTAAACCCGGGCCAATAATAATGTTCTTAGTAAGTCTAAATCCCAATTTATAGCTGCTACTAGATCTAGAGGACTATCCCCCAACACACACACCCCAAATTATAGTCAAAACGTCTTATAACCCCTTTAAAATCGATTAGAAATAGTGAATTGGTGTAGATAAAAAAAAACGTATTGGTCCTATTATCGAACGTTGTGGCATACCCATTTTAATATAATTTTCCCTACTTCTAATTTCTTCTATTTTTACCATTTTTGATCTATTTTTTAGATGTAATGTTAACCAATCAAGCACAAAACCCGTAAAACCTTCTACTCGTATTTATTTACGAGTATGTTATGTTATTTAATAATGTCGGTTACATACAATAAGATAAACATCTTTTTTAGTACTAAGAAATTATCGATTAGCAAATTAAATAATCTTTAACTTAAAACTAAATTACAATAATAAATTTACAATTGTATGGCAATAGATATTAGTGGAGTTTATGTGGGGGAGGATAAAAATTTAGGGTTGAGAAGTCAGGGAGGAGAAGTAGAGGATGACTGCACTTTTAAACGTCGAACGGTTAGATATTAATTTGATTCGCGGTGGAAGGGAATTCCGTAATTTAACAGAACGAATGAAAAAAAGACGCGATAAATTCAAGAATTGATAACGAAAAGGGACAATAGATAGATTTCTTAAGGAGCGATTAAAAACGAGTTTGTCAAATAAATAGGACGGAGACTTGCAAGTTATAATTTTGTGCAAAAGTATACAATTTCTTGCATTGAAATACTGTTGTAGAGTGCAACCTAGTAATTTATTGGATATATGGTTATATCTGCGGAGACCATATACATATCGTACATCATCATTGAAAGCAACTAAGAGCTTACGTTGCGATAGTGAGTCCAAATCAATATAAATAACCTCAGCGTAGGTAATAATATGCAATATCAAAGTAAGCACTAGCTTGCGTCTTGTATCCAAAGGGGTGAAATAGGAAGTAAGCCACAAATTGCGGAGGCATCCGTAGACACGGCCGATAACTGCATTTGTGTGACTATATCCAGAAAGATTATGATCAATAACATAACCAAGTAATCCTAGTGTTATCTAGACAAATATCGTGAATTAAAATGAGATCACATTTTCTTTTGCATATAGGAAGGGATTGAGATTTGGTCGGGTTTAGAAGCAATTTATTAGCGACGGACCGAGCAGATATACGGCGAAGATCCTCATTGATAAGATGGACTAATTCATCAAGCAAGAGAAGAGGTTTACCTAAGTGAAGCTGTACATCATCTGCATAAAGATGTACAGAAGTGTGGGTGCAGACATTAGGTAAATCGTTGATGAACATGGCGAACAATAAGGGACCGAGGATAGATCCTTGAGGAACTCCTTGAAATAACGCCTTACGTGACGAGGATCTGCTACTTAAATTAACCCTTTGAAACCCATCGCATAAATAGCTTTTGATTAGTTTGACGGCCCTGTCACTGAAACCAAAGAAGTTTTTAAGTTTCAAACTTAGAATATAATGATCTACCCTATCAAAAGCCTTAGAAAAGTCAAGCAAACAGAGTAGAGTAATGTGACCTTTATCGTAGTCCTGTCTAATTTCCTCTAATAATTTCACCATCGCTGTAGAACAACTAAGATTAGTTCTGAAACCAGATTGCTTCGGGTAGAGAAGCTTGTTGTTTTTTAAATGGTCGAAAATTTGTTTCTCTAATATCATTTCGAAGACTTTCGATAAACAAGGAAGTATGCTGATGGGTCTGAAATCAGCAGGCGAATCAGGTTTTGCTTTTTTTGCAATTGGAATGACCTTTGCGAATTTCCAAGACTGGGGGAAGGTAGAAGTCACAATGCAGAAATTAATAATGTGAGTCAGGTGGCATAAGATAAGTGGTAAGATAAGTATTACAAATCGAATGGGTATATTATCTTCACCGGTAGCGTCAGACTTGATTAACATCACACATTTAAAAACTTCTTCTTCACTTACGACTAGAAAATCTTCTAGCAAAGGAATCGTGCCATCTGAATTAAAATATAGGCTATCATTATTATTATTGCTAGAAGGTTGTTCACCTACAAAAAAGTAATATAGTGTATCTGGGTCAAGATCGCAAGCCTTATTAGTTCGTTTGGAGACACCTATCATTTTAAGATTACTCTAAAGTTTTTTGGCAGGTAAGGAGGTATTCAACTTTAAAGCATAATAGTTCTTTTTGGATGCACGTATTATTTTAGTAGAAAAATTTCGCGCCTTTTTAAATATTTCCCAATCAATACTTCTTAATGAACGTTTCCATTTACTATGCAATTTATTACGAACCTTAATTGCATTAATAACTTCAGAAGTAAACCAAGGACACTTTTGATTTCTTATTTTTATTGTTTTAGTCGGGACATGCCTATCAATCAGTTGGGTTACAATAGATTGAAAGTAATCAACTTTGTCATTTGGGTCAGAGAATAGTCTACATTGTAACCAGGGGGCTGATAAAGTTGCTAGCTTTAGTGCACCACTGTTAATAGATCTAAAATCTTTGTTAGTAAAGTAGTTGGCGGTAGTTAGTTTAGATAAAATTACATTATAAGTCAAAAAAAATAATTCATGGTCAGAAATGTCGAAAGATATTTGGTCAAAAAGAAGAACAAGCGCAGGATCGGACACTATAGTAAGATCTAAAAGACTGGGTAAACGATTAGGGACGAAACGTGTCGGGTAATTATTGTTCACAATACTTAGACCGACAGATGACACTAAATTTTTCATATGAAATGCACGTGAGTCACTTCTTATCAAGTCAGCATTAAAATCTCCACAAATAATTATGTTAACATAAAGTGCACAATAGTCCGAAAGAGCTGAAAAAAACGGTGAGGGAGAACAACCACGGTTTTTAACATAGACACATGACACAATACATTTAGTACTACAGTGAGTTATTTCAACCATGATAAACTCAATACCAGGTCCACTTGATTTAAGTATGCTAAAAATTTAATAGATGGCCTGCATTAAATTGCCACTCCACCACCTATAGTATCAGTGTTTCTATCATTTCTATGAATCTTATAGTTTGGTATGTCGTAGACTTCATCAGGAATACTAGGATTGAACCAGGTTTCACTTACACAAATAACATCAACACAAGAATCTATAAACAAGAACTTTAAATAGACCAGTTTATTACTATTTAAACTACAAGCATTTACTCGTACGCCTAAAAACTAACAAAGACATTCTTAACCTAATGGGGCGAGGAGAAATGGTGGTCGGGGGAGATGTTAAGGGCGTAACATATTGAGCAGTGCTTTTTTTCAAATTTGTTGCTATTTAGGTAAAAGTTAGGTGAGTTCGGATCAGGAGAAATGGGAAAGATCTTAGATTACGGGGATTAGAAGTGAATGCAATATTTTACCTTATTCTCGGGCAATCGATGTTTCCAGTCAATAACAGCAACTTCACGACGTTTTTCTATGGTATGCATGTTGATTAGTTTTTGTCTGTTTTCATAGAGAGGTAATCCATATGGATTGGTCCAAGGTAGACCACGAAGTGCGAAATGGATAAACATGCGTTGAATGCGGATTTGCTTATATGGTGACCGAACTTGGCTACGATATTCGATAAGAGACTGTACAAAAGTAATGTACAGAGACCTTGTAGCGTAAGGGTTGTAAAATTCGTTTGACAAACTTTTGATTAAGCCAAGTGCAGAGTTAGCTTTATTTATAATGCTGTCAATATGTGAGGCGAAATTCAATTCTCTGCCACAAATTATTCCTAGATTCCGTCCTTCGATATTGGAGGGAATAGATTCATCGCAGATGAAGTAGTTTCTTGGCGGGGAGGGGGAGTAGGTAGACATTGGCGGGAATATGTTATCGCTTGGCTCGCTGGATACAAATTGGTAGTAAGTTTAAAAACTAAAACTATGTTTTTCAGCTTTTCTGAACAAAATTCTTCCGATGCAGATATTTTTTCCCTGCAGAAGTTTGTCCAAAATTTAATGTCGTAAAATTTGCTCTTAATCCTGCCATTTCCTTCGGTAGTGAGCTTACTTGCAATGTAAATTGTTTCCAGATGGAGAAAGTCGATGAATTCAAATACTTAGGATTTCAAGGTGTCATTTTCTAGTCATACCAAGACCTTGCGAAAATATTTTGCCAGCACATACAAAGCTACTATTATTAACTGCTGGGGTGGAACTTATTTCAAAAAAATACAGCCTCTTCTTATGCTGCAAAAATATGTTGTGAGAAGGATTTGTTTTACATATCGCCTTCATCCTAGTTTTAAATTGTTTTGTGATTTGAAAATTCTTCCAATTCGTTATAAAGTGTTATATATACTTTTTAATAGATCTGTTAATCTTAATTTTTGAGTCCTTGACAACTAGATTTTTCATGGAAATTATCGGCATCTAGTATCAGAACATGTATTCCGCACTACTTCTTTTCTTAATTTCTACAAAATATCGAGTCTGCTTGTCGCTAAATCAACAAGTTATCACAATCCCTTAGAGCAATAAATATAATTAAAAAATTGGCTATTCAGTGTTGTATTTGGCGATCTAGAAATTCTTTTGAATGCCTAGTCCTAGATAATTAAAATAAATGTATGTGAAAGTCTTTGAATTCGATTTGGTTGTTCATTTAAATTTTTATTTTTTCCTTTTTTCATGACTTTTCTTCTTTTTCTTATTTCTGCATATATATAGGGAACTTAAACTGTTTTATTACAAAATTTTGAATTAAAAATCTCGCCTTTCTGAAATGACATTCAATATTATTTTTATTTTAAAATACTGAACTAAATTAAGAAAACTAAACTAAAGCTAACTTTGAAATGTAACGAGCTCATTTTATAAGCGGTATTCATCATAGAAGGTCCCAGTGGTCATCGTGTTTTACAGCAAATCCAATTAAAGGAAAAACTATTTCTCAGATATCATGCCAGAACATGGCCTGGATCTGGGTCGGTTGGAATTTTTTAGCGAAGAGGAGACGCTGGAAATAGGACACGAATTGACTGGTCATAAGATTATGTTCAGATCGTTAGTTAATATCATATTTACCGGACAAGTGAATAAGTAAGTCCTCTAAAAACACTCTTTGTCTTTGGAGTAGATATTTCTGAGAAAATATTTAAGTCCTTGGAGGGAGATGAGATCTTCGGTAACACATGTAAGTTTTTAATGAGATTCCTTTCTCTATCATTACAAAAGTGATTTTCATGCATTTGCAAACGTGAATTCCAACTTTTCGAGTAGATAAGAAAACATACGATAAATGAGGCGACTCCATGCCTTACACTGTTTTGTTGCATTCCTTCTGCTTCTAGCTAAAAAGGATCACTCTGCGAAACCACACAAAAATTTTCCAATTACTTAAGGCAATCATAGATCCGTTGTACACAACTCGTTAGACTAACATGATTTGCATGAATGCATGGGTGAAACGTATAAATAATCATCCTTGCATCGATCAAACTACAACTTCTCGTAGATTTAAAGCGATTACAGTGTGAAAATTCTATCCGCCATGTAGATGCACTTACAGCAAGTAAAAGGATATCCCCTGAAACCATTCAACTCTTTATCCGCTCCTTGTGCACAGGAAATACGTATCTAACGAGTAACGAGCTGCAGATAAAAAAAACCGATATGGTGAAATCAATTTCTCTTACGAAAGGGATATTCGATATTGGACCCAAGGCTCCAGAGAAAAGAGAAAAAAAAAACAAAAAAGGATATTCAAGAGGATTTCGGGCATACATGATGTTTGCCAATCCTACTCCAGAAGGCAACAAATTAAAAAAAAAATCTAAAACGACTCGGTACACATAAAAAAAAAATCCAAAAATTCACAAAAAACCTTCTGAAATATCTTTGCATCGTTTAGAGTCGAGGTTAGATTTTCATGTTGCTGTCGTTCGTAAAACAAACATCCGAAAAACCGACAAAACATCCATCGGAGTCTGAGCCCCGGTTTCATTTTTTATTTTTTTTTACTTTGGTTGTCATGTCGCCGTAATGTCCTACAAGGGTGGGTAGAACTAATCATGAGTAAGGGTTTACATCCTTGCATTAAAACGTATTTATTGTAACCGTAACATGTGTCTAGAAAGCAGATTCCAATCCTTTGCTCGGCTTTTTATGTTGTGCGTACCATAGAAATGGTTTCTTCCATTGTAATTCTGTATAAGCATTACACAAGGACGACGGCTATAAGGCGGGTTTTGAGTGGTAAGGGTGAAATCCCTTCTCGGTCTGGTTCCTTCTATTTATATCGTCTTTCTGTTTTCTTTTTTTTTTTAATATTAAGTTCAATATTTGATTGGGGTTGGCGCACACAAAACGACAGAAGACAAGATTCAATGTCGGAATACGAATTCTTTTGTTTGTGTACCTTTGGAATGTTTATTGCTGTCTGGGGCACATAGTACGTACAATAGCGGGTGTATAAGGTCAGGCCGACAATTGTGCTAGTACTTTAGTGGAATTTCTTTGCATTGTATAAGAACGGAACCACCATGCACCACCGGTTAAAGCAAGCAATCCAAGCGAAGCGGAGAAAAAATCTCCCACAGCTGATGCCACGGACAATACGATGCAACACTACTCGCATCTATGGATTATAGACGTAAGATAGTAGGACTATGTGGTTCCGTTGCAATCTGAGTAGTAAACCGGCAACAGTCCTGGTTAAGGTGTTCACTGAGAGTTGTATTGTTGGTTTTCAAAATGTAAAACACTTGTGTGCCGTAAAGCTCTATATAACAACAAACATTCCGCAGCTCTAAGTGTTGAATAGAGGTTAACCACACATATGAATGACGTGGAAAAAGTGGTATTCAAATTCGCTGAAAGGAGGATGTGTCACCGATATCTATTCACAAAAATAAAAATAGATAAATCCAAAGCACAAAAAACGTGAAACATTTTAGAAGGATTAATTCTCCACACGAAGTGTGGTATGACAAGGATAGAACTCCATTTAAGGAGGAATTTCACTGTCCAGCTACTGTAGGCATTTTGGTTTTTTTAATGTGGGGAGAATTTTCCGAATTCCTGTTGAATTCATTAGCGAACTTGAGTAATTTTTGCATGACCACGAGCGTATTCTACAATAGTATATTGACATTTCCGGTGGCCTATGTGACAGTTAACACAAAATAGAATAGTACTACGAGTTCGAGATTTTCAAAGAAAGTGCAGCACGTCTAGCTGTAACTTGTGTCATGCTGTAAGTCGTCTTTCCAGTGAATCTGATGCTTCCCTTGAATATCTTGCTATGGCCTGTTTATCCTGTGGTGATCTGAGAGAGTTGAGGTATACCGAGAATTATATTTTGTTATCTCTCCAGTTTCCTCCGGTTGGTTGGCCAACAATCCCAGGCGCACAATACAACCAGTACAGTTCGCGGTAGGATTTCTTTCTCAATTCCCCGTATAAACAAACTAAACCAAAAATCACATGCAGCAGCTTTCTCTTGAAACCACCAAGTGCTTCTTCGTACTAGTTCGCCAAGGTCCATGCCTCTACGGCATATAGCATAACCTGGATGGTAATTGTATAAAGTCAGCTGGGCTTACAATAGTCTCTGTTACCCAATTATCCCCTGAGCCCAAAGAACCAAGAATTGGCAAGAATAATTCCGCGACTAATTTCGTTGATATCGCTCTTGCTTATAACTGCGGAATGCGGGCCAAAGATAGATGAAGTTATAACGATAGACTCCCCGCTAAACCGTTGGTGGTGAACGCCCTTTTCCGATAATAAAATGTATCAAGTTGTAACATAAGTAAAGGGTTTTCCAATAGGGACTTGACAACTTTGAATTTAATTTGTAAACGCACTCTTTCACTAATCATCAAACGGTCACTGCCAATTTATTCAGTAAATTCAACATTTTCATCATGGTAAAGTACACGAACAAGCAACGTCTGCAAATTATAAAAATTTTCTACCGAAACTCGGAGTCGGTGACTGCAACTTTAAGAGAGTTAACTCCAATTTTCGGTCGTAATTCTCGCCCTAGTAGACAGACAATAACAAGTTTAGTGCAAAAATTTGAGTCTACATATTCGTTGTGTGATGTTGCCGTGTCAGTGAGACGAAGGGTTGGTCGAAGTGTCGAAAATATGGCTGCCGTTCAGGCGTCCGTAGCAAACTATCCAAATCAGTCAATTCCACGGCGTTCTCAAGAATTGGGCATCGCTCAGACCACATTATGGCGTATTTTGCGTAAGGATCTTGATTTACACCCATACAAGATCAAGTGGACTCAAGAATTGAAGCCGATGGACCATTTGAAGCGACGTACGATCTCCGATTGGGTTCGGGAGAAGATGTACCAAGATGATGAATTTCATTGCAAAATTTTCTTCAGTGACGAAGCTCATTTTTGGCTCAATGGGATCGTCAGTAAGCAAAATATGCGTTATTGGTCGGGTGAAAATCCACATGTGCTTCATGAATCACAACTTCATCCACAAAAAATAACTGTTTGGTGCGGTTTGCATGCCGGCCTTATTGGGCCATATTTTTTCGTCGACGATAACGATCGTCACGTTACTGTGAATGGTCAGCGTTATCGCGCCATGATCACCGATTATTTTTGCCCCGAATTGGAAGATATGGACTTGGACGACATGTGGTTTCAACAAAATGATGCCACAAACCACACAGCACACGCTAAAATCGATTTATTGAAGAGAAAGTATGGTGAGCGTGTTATCTCAAGAAATGGGCCAGTCGATTGGCCGCCTCGTTCGTGCGATTTAACTCCGGTTAACTATTTTCTGTTTGATAGGTTAGGTCATTGGTTTATGCCAACATGCCGAAGACGTTGGAGGAGCTCAGAGCCAACATTGAACGCGAAATTCGAAACGCTAATTCGGCCGTTTCGGCCGAAATGTGTGCCCGAGTAGTTGAAAATTGGGTCCAACGAATCGACCGCTGTACACGTGCCCGCGGTGGCCATATGAACGAAGTCGAGTTCCATTCATAAATATTTTGATTGTACTTCAAGCCGATAATAAAGTTTTTGAAATATCTCAAATGATTTGCGTTTTATTTAAAAAAAAGTTGTCAAATCCTTAGTGGAAAACCCTATATTCCGCGTTTTTTTTTCTTTATTTTTCAATTTCCATACAATGCACAAAACTAATTTAGTGCTGAAACCATTATTGAAATTAGTATTTCAGATATATTGCTCATTCAGTCTGCAAATTTGGTTGTGTTATAAGCATTTTTTACTGAATTTTGAAATGAATATATTGGAAAAGCATATTGGAAGTAAAGCCAATAGAAAATTAAAAATGTGTATGGAGAGGATGTCTTCAGCGAGGACAAGTGCCAGCTTTGGTTTTCAAAATTTAGAAATGCAATTCTCACATTAATAACATTCCAGAGATGGGTTTCACGCGCTCAAGGTGTTACTGTCTGTTGTGTTTCACAACACGGTTTAAAGAACAAAAACAAAAAAAATATATAATTTTTTTTTTAGAAAGTGAAGAATAAAGCCGAAAAACATTAATATTAAAACCATAAAATGCAAATTGTGATTTCCAAGAACCTGGCCCCTTAATAGTGGATGGAAATGTAAAAGAGAATTGGCGCGAATTTTACAACATGTGGAAAATATATACGGTGGCCCCAAAAACCGACACTGAAAGCGAGGCTATCCAGACAGCAAGATGTTAGTCCTGTGCTGGGAAAAAAGCCATTGAGATATTCCAAATGCTGCCTAGACTTGAGGCTAATAAGTACAAAATTAATGAAGTCATAAAAGCATTTTCAACATATTGTATGCCAAGAAGCAACGTGGTCTACGAGCGATATATATTTTTCTCAAGAAGCCAAAAGGAAGGAGAGCCGTTCGAGCAGTTTCTATCTGACATCGTCAAATTAGCGGAACGTTCTGATTTTGATTGCCAAAAGAATGACATGATCAGAGATCGAATTGTCATGGGTATTGCAGAGCCAAACATACGCTTGCAGCTATTGAAGACCGATAATCATGATCTAACTAAGGCTAAAGAACTTTGCCGCGTGGCAGAGCAAGCAAGCATGCAAGCTCAACAGATGCAAGCAGAACGAGTATCATCAATTGCAGTAATTCTAAATAAAAGTCACCAATAACATAATAACAAGCATTCTAATATAAATTTCAATACCAGTAACCATGTTCTTAGTTTACGATTCATAAGCATTTCTGCTGGCGAATACCCAATTCCTGGAATTGGTGTACTTCTATACTCTAAAAGAGCTTGCT
Source organism: Volucella bombylans (assembly GCA_949129095.1). Lineage (NCBI taxonomy): Eukaryota > Metazoa > Arthropoda > Insecta > Diptera > Syrphidae > Volucella > Volucella bombylans. The sequence goes on from OX422141.1 coordinate 201,525,017, forward strand.
CTAAACTACCTTCGGATTTACTAATTTTTCTAAGCATTGACTTGGCAATATGTACTGCTTTCTCAGCAAGACCATTTGATCGTGGGTATTTCGAACTGCTATATATAAAATCAAAGTTTGGATTTTTTGCAAAATTTCGGAGTCCATATGAATTGAAAGGGTTGATTGTCGGCGACAATATTTTGTGGAATGCCATGAATCGAAAATATTTTGTTTAAAATTTTAATAATGCTTGATGCAGTTTTGCCTGCGATTGAGTGGAGTTCTATCCACTTGGAGTAGTAATCCGTTCCCACCAAATACGATTTCCCCCCGTAGACGAGACAATCCATTCCAAGTCTTTTTTATTTCCCGGTCTAAACATTTCACATTTTCTACATTTAAAAATCATCTTTTCGATACCCCTATTCATACTAGGGCCAATAAAGAGCGGCCTTAGCCTTATTCAAAGTTTTTGTTATACTCATGTGAGACTTATGAAGTACCTCTAGCATTTTGTTAACTAAATTGTGTGGGACAAAAACTCGGTTCTCATAAAAAACCAAGCCGGTTTTCCATCTTCGTACAGATTCCTTTTGGGAGCGTAGGTTCATATCGTACCGATTGCGCCATGTTGTGTTTCACAATTATACTTGTTATCAATTCAATGTTTTATGTTCTTTATTCAATAGTACAAATTGGACACCACGCTAGTTGATTGTGTATCTAGTATGAATGTGTGATTATGTATAATATAATATGATAATTCACAGAGATTAGTATGTAAAGGTTAATGATATTATTATGTTAGAGATGGGACATTGAACATCACTGTCTGTATAGTGGGATGACGAGGGAATAATTCATTTTCAGCTGTTGCGCCTTAACCAGACTATCACCGCAAAAGTCTACTGTCAAGAGTTCGGTTGGTTGAGATTTAGTAACTTCACATTTCAACTTTTTCGAAAGTCTCCAAAACTTTCTTTTGATGGTAACAATTTTCCTTCTCAAGGCGATAGATGTCCAAAAGGCTCCTGGGGTATTTTTTTTCGTCAAAGCCAAACAATTTTTTAGTGACGGCATTAAGAGATTCCCTAAATGGTGGACAAAAGTATCTTCTAATGAAGCAAATTACATTGACGACTACATTTTTCCAGACATTCAAAATCTCTCAATACGTATGCTACAACCTTTGCCCTTGTTTACGGTCAGATCCATATTGACGCGTTCGTCTTAATACCCACGGGAACTTCACTAATGGCTCGCTGTGTTCACCCAGTCACATCAATAGCATCGGCTTACGCAAGTAATTGTGAGGATTTGACAATGATAGTACCTCATTTGTTGGCTAGTCAGTTTTGCACGATTCTTTCTAATGCGATGAGTTTGACAAAGATATCGAAACTAGCTTGTCTCTCTGCACACAAAAACAAAATCTTAGAAACGATATTGAGATTCCATTTTTCCGGCAGTTTTCCTCTGACCATGTGCTACAGATGAGCTCACGCATGTTTCCAACAATTGCAGTAGGCCTCCGTCTACCAAAGTAGCTTAACTACAGGTGATCAAAACGTAGAAAGTACTTCTTTGGTCCTGTATAGTCAGCTGGGAGTTCTAAGCCGCATACGACCACCGGGTGATTTTTTTTGTTAAACCAACTTCAACCCACGTACTTGTCAAACGCGTTAATTTGTTATTAAATGTAAAAAAAAATATTAGCATGATTTGGTTGTTTAGCATGAAAGTTACGTGGATGGCACCCTAATAAGATTTCGCCTATTATTTGCAATTCTACGAATATTTCGCGATGTCGGATGAAAACCTTTGGAGTATCAGAGGCCACATTTATTGTGCTGAATTGTCTTATTGATGTTGTTTGTAAGCTCTTAATTATATATGGAATTATTCTATGGAAAAATGTTAAAAAAATTGTTAACGTTCAACAAGTTCCAGTAATTAGATTTGATGCCAAAGGCGGTAAAGAACATACGTAGATGACGCACCAAATCAGAAACATCTGGGTATTAGTGTTTCTAAATAAATCATTAACTCCCTTTATACGAGTACAAAACGTGACTGTTAAAGAGTACTAAGGTCAAAGGTTCCTACTTAAGTTTTAAGAAAAACAAGAAAAAAACAAAGTACTTTTTCCACTCTGAACTTTAAAGTTTGCCGCTTAGGTGTGGACGGTGATGTATGCACCAGGAGTTCTCGTTTTAGGATTGCCTTAACGGATAGAACACAAATGACTTAAAATTATGATTACTTACTTAAGAAAGTGACAGGTGATAGCAGTGTAGTTCCTCTCTAAATATTGTATTCGTATTCGTATCACATTCATATCACTCCCACCAATTTAATTAAGACTTAAAAGAGTTTTCTTATTTTTCTTTTGTTACAATTCAATTAAATTTTAGTTAATTTTGTGGTATAAACAGGGTGCGCTATCATTTATCTCAGTATGTAACCATTGAATTACTAACAGATTGACTGAGTAGACATGTTTTTGAAACGTCAATTCAGTACAATTTTAACCATGAATCACTTCACACCGTAACAGCGCACCATAATAGTGACGCTGTACATTTAAAACAGTCGTTCAGTTGTGTTAGCTTAACGTACAACAATCAACAATGCGGTTTCTGCATCGAAAATTCCCTGGACATGTACTGCCAAAAAATGGCGACATTGACTGGTCGCCCAGATCTCCAGATTTGACCCCTAAGGACTTTTTTTTTGCGGGGTTATTTGAAAAGAAACGTGGACACCAGCAAGCCTCAGACCATTGACGAGCTCAAGGCAAACCTTCGCTCTGAAATCATTGCTATACCGCCCGAGATGCTCGAAAAAGTGATGGAAAACGTAGCAAAAAGAGCACATTTTGCGTTGGTCAATAAAGGCGGCCACTTGATTGGTGTTGTATTTAAAAACCTGTCCAAATAAATTGTAAAGGACAAAATTGAATGAAAATACCTCATACGAGTATATGGAAATCGGCTATGTTTTTTTAAGTTATTCAATATTCACATACCGGCATAAAAGATTGCGCTCCCAGGATATTTATATAAATTATAAAAGCGTATGTATGAATATATTTAGAACTAATTATAATGTTTCCCAAAATGAATTTCATTTATAATACTCGTACACAACTCTTTTATCGTTTAGTCTGTCGGATTTTCGCTGTTCAGGATAAGTTGAAAGCGAGGATGACCTACTTCTAAACCTTTGGCATTCCAACCGTTCATGGTTTTTAACATTTTAACTTACTATAGATTTTGAAGGAGCAAAATACGCTTTCTCGAAATTTAGCATTTTAAGCTGAGAAATATGGGCTGATTTACAATATTCACAACATTTGCTAATGTCCTTACTATTATTTCCGGTATCCATTTTTTACTAAATTTGTCATTTGCTGGTATTTGCACAGTATTTCGTCTATGTTTAAAGACGGATGTCTTTATTGTTCTTAAGTGGCACAAACTTTTGTTTATGAGAGCTCATCTTCTGAGTCACTTTACGATTGATGTCACCATCATCAAGAAGTGTACTAGGTTTCCGTTTAAATATCATTTTATGGAGCGACTTACTAATCAATAAATCGATATTAATCGTGTCGTAGGAGGGATACCAACTTAATTTGTTTTTGCGAAGTTTTTACTGTTTTCACAGCCTTTGCTGCGGCTCCGTTTGAGGCTGAATGGTATGGCGGCCTTTTCATACAATTGATATTATTGTTTTCACAAAATTGTACAATAACTTCCGAATCAAATGGTGGGCCATTGTCTGAGATCAACGTAGAGGAGAACACAAAATACGTGAAAATCGTTCTCAAAGTGGCAATTACACTTTCAATTTTCATATTTTTTATGTGTTGGATTCCACCCATTTTGTAAAACTGTTATCGATTATCAGATACGAGTAGTTCTTTCCTTTTAAGAAAAATAACTCGATATGAACCCTCTCAAAAAATACTTCTGGTTTGGTCATGATTGATGACAATTTGAAAGAGGCTTGTTGCTTGAAAATACACCAGCTTGGCACCAAAATACACACTCTTCAATATCCTAATCAATTTGGGGTTAAAATACTGATTTGGGTACCGTGCAAAAGTTCTACGAATTGTCTCTGTAGCTCTTTTGGTATAACTAAGCAATTGCTCATCATAAAATAAACAATCTTCTTCAACCGTAAGTGACAATCTTCTGATAAAAAAGATTTTTCAAACCGAAATTGGCCAACGAATTTGGACCATAATCGTTTTTAAAGTCCAGTCTTTCTCAGTGTTTGTGATCTACATATATAATTGTTGCTTGATTAAATTACTTCACATGATCTCTTTATTATTATTCTCTTTTTTGTCATTATTCTCTTAATCTAACATTGTATAATTTTGTTAATCTGTACTGTGCTCTATAATGTAAGAAAAGTGCTGTCTTGCGCTCTCACCTCTTATACATGCACTGAGTGTGGGTGGTCAGCACTGCAGCCTGCCTATGCGACGATTTGCTTTTCTCGTTCATTTTGGATCTCGTTCGTCGCAGCAGGCACACACATTCATCAGCTAAGTATCCTATCAATTTGTATTTAATAAAGTTCTGTATAGTTAAATATTGAGTCAGATAGTCCTTGTCATTTTCACTGGATTCGGGGCAGAGTTCAATGTTAAAATCCAATCCATTTCTAGCCACTCAGTCTGCAAACTAACGTCTTCAAATCTTACATTAAGGTAGCTGTCTGATTTGATGGTTTTAAAACTATACTCCTCCAATCCCGTAAGCTCTGATAAAGGAAGACGTGAAAGTTCGTCCGCATTTGCAAACCCTTTTTGAACACAGTGTTATACTGAGCCCGACGATGAATTCTAGCACTCGTTCCACCGCGGCGTGGACTTCTTGGGGCTAAATATTGCAGGTAGTGGTTGATGATCCAGATCGTGAAAGATTTCCTGTAAATATATTTATGAAAATAATTGCTAAATTCTCTTTGTACAAATGTAAATACTTTTGCTCTTAGGTAAATGGTCTAAGGTGCACGAAACAAAAATGACAGGTACTTCTATACCATTAGTAACGTGGAAAAAAATTCCTGCATCTCCATACGCACTTGCATCGCAATGCAAACCTATTTCCTTGCTCGGGTCATAATGCAAAACGTTGTTTTGCAAAATTAGTGTTTTATTTCTTTCAAAAGTTTCTTGACATGCATTAGACCAAACAAACGGTACGTCTTTCTTCGTATGTTGGTAAAGGTCTCTTAATTCATCTGAAAGATTTGGAATAAATCGTGATTAATAATTTAGTAGTCCTAGGTAAGACTTAAGCTGTGTCAAATTTTGCGGTTTTAGTGCGTTTTCTTAGTGCTGGGTTTGATTATTTGTTCATTGCTTACTTGGCCTAGGCAGTCAATTTCTTTTTAAAAAAAACTTACATTTCTCCTAATTAACAGGAACTCAATACTCATTTAATCACCAAATTAAATTTCAGATTCGTTAAAATTCATACTTCCGAGTATAACATCGTCCAACTAATTTAATTTATTGGACCCGGCTCAACCCTGGACGACTTTATTGAGTTAAGTTCGAGGATGCTAAAATTAAAACTAAAATTACTATAAAGGATGGGAAAGATTAGGGTCAAGAGATTGTTTTTGAGGGTACCTCTGCTGCAATGGAAATCGAACACATGGTAACATTTTATTAGCTTCACGTAGCATCCGAGACAGTGATTCGTTAAATCCATATTCCGTTCAGTGGTTATTTGGCCGAAAAAGAGGAACAGGCTCAAAATTGCACGGGTTGGTATTAAAAGAAATCTGATCCAGCAGTGGGGGATTGAGATGGGGAATACCGGCGGATTCGCGAGGTTTTTCCAGTCATAGTAATCTACAAATTTGGGTGCGTTCTTTTGAAAGACAAGCAAAATATTGGATTTGACTTGACAACGCCATCTGTGTATGTATACTCACCACATTCATATCACGAAACAGATTTTGAGTGCTTAAAAAGTCACTTGTTTGAGCCGACCTATGAGAGCTCGGATTGTCGTGGTGGATAATGATCCGTGTTCGGCGGTTACTTTTCCTTATTTTTTCAAAGGCTTCTGGCAAACAAATGAAGGTGTATCATTCCAAACTGACCGTTCTATGTTGCTCAAATGGCTCGGTGGCGATATGTCTGTTTTTTCTGAATAAATAGTCAAGCGATCATTAGCTTTGAACTGCCTCGTCCGTAAACAGCATTTATTGGATTTGCCTCGTCTTGGAAGACTAATAGAGTTGACTGTTGTTTAATTTCGGGTTCATACTATATGTATAGATCTATGATTCGTCGCCTGTCACAATCTTATAGACATCTTATAAAGCACGGCGATGATATTTTTTCAACATTTCTTTGGACAAATCCACACGAGCTGCTTTTGAAGCAATTGTCAAATTATGCGGCATCCAACGCAAGGAAATATTTTAGACTGTCAAATGTGCATTTAATATTAAATATATGCTTCATCACCAAAAGTCGAAGCGAGCTGATCGACACACTGTTATTGAGTTAATCTATATCGAAAATTATTTGTTGGCTAAAATTAATTGTTCAAGTGTCTGTAAAAAACGCAAACGCTCTTTACGTTTGAATTTACAGATGTGGACTTCCACCAGTAAGCCTTAATGGAGAAGGTAGCTGCCTCTAATTACGAACATCGAATTGATTGCGGTCCCTTTCCACCTTTTCGCGCTCAACCTATGTATCTCGAGGTTTTCCTTTTACTGGGCTGTTTCTTCTGGCTGGATTCACAGACATTTTGAGCCAAAGCGCTCGGCTTTTCCACTTAAATGCCATAGCTAATAATGTCCTTGTATTCGAGCTCCTCTGAATAGATTATTGTCGTTGTATACCCAGTCCATTCCACGGTTCCATGTCTCTCTATTTACTGGCGCAGATGGCACCGAAGATTATTCGAACAATTATTCCTCTTTAGCTGCCTGATTTATTCTTGAAACACTTCATTCTTCAATGCCATAAAGCAGGACTGGAATGAATAAGGGTCTTTACAGGATCAAGGTAGACATTCGAAATAAAGCTTTGCTACTGGTATAAGTTATCCATTGCAGCCCTGGTGCTATTATTAGAGTTAACAGCTAGACCCAAATAGACAAAGTCTCTTACTTTCTCAAAGGGACACAGGACAGGACACAGATTGGCAGCACTCTACAAAATCGAAAATACGACTACAATTCAGGAATCACAAGCACAAACAACTTGAACATTTTTTAGTTTCCGTCAACGGAAAGATCGAGATTCTTGTTCCTTCTTCTTGGAGTTGTTGTTTGGTTCCCCGACTCTATCTTCTACATAACCAACCTATCTCCTCCGTACAATCTCTTTACGACCTCAGCATTTTGTGTGATAGGGAGCTCAACTTCTGTTCCCATATGGATGAGATAATCCTCTAAGCCAACTATGCACTAGGTTTTGTAAAACGGTGGTCCAAAGAATTCACCAAACCATACGTGACCAGGTCGCTCTATATTACCTTTGTTCGCCCCCTCCTAGAGTACGCCAGTCAAGTATGGTCCCCATAACATCGTGTTCATATCTCGAGAATTGAAAGCATCCAGCGCCGTTTTCTTCGATTTGTACTTCGAGGTTTGCCCTGGGACGATCCTTTTAATCTGCCCCCCTATCAAAACCGTCTCAACCTTATCAACTTAAACACCCTTGAAGATCGCAGAAATGCAGCAGACTTTCTCTTCATTCATCGACTCGTTTCAGGTTACGTTGAATGCGCGTCCCTTCACAACTCCATTTTCCTCAACACTAATCCTCGTAATCTACGTACCACTCGCCTTTTCTATCTACCAACCCAACACACCTCCTATGGCGCGAACGAACCAATCTCCCGTATGCTACGTAAAATCAACTCAAACCCTACCGTCTTTGACTTCCACCGCACCACTTCCTACCTCAAATCCGTTCTCCTTCACCACTCCAACACACCTTAGTTTTAAGTTTTAGTTTAAGTTTAATTTTTAAGTTATAGCTTGTATTAAACCGAATAAATGGGGGCATTCGCCCCCACCAAAATTAGGCATTGGCTACTTTTATAATTCTCTTACACTTTTTTGGTACCTGTTTAAACTTGTCTGGGCAGCAATAAACTTCTTTTGTATACAGTACGTCTGTTTTATAATTCGATATGTCTGTGTTAAAAGCTGTTTTTATAGACAGGATATATGATAATACGTGGGGACGTGGCGCTGTGTTTAAATTCGTCGATTACTACGTAGGAGTGTCTGAGTTCAATTCTCTATCAACGCCAAAAACAAAAAAAAATATTTTCTGATGTTACCACAATTTTTGGTGAGCAATCGGTTACCTTTGCCAATGGAAAAGTCTCTCACTCTTCTGCTGTTAAGAGTTGGTAAAATTTCGTCAGCATTCGCGAGTGCCTGCCATAAGACCACACTGATTTGAGTCAACTAGTATTTAAAAAAGAGGCTTTAGGCGCTCACGCAGCACAACATATGGGATCATATGCTCTTAAATTTGTAATCCAACGGTTAGTTTTGTTTAAGCCTTCCTACATTCCATATTTCTTGCTAAAAATTGTTTCCATTTAGTCAGTTGTAAAATTTATTAAGGAAAAAGTAGGAAAAATCCCCAGCATTAGGGAAATGAACTACGTCATTTCTATTCCTAGTCCCACCGCTGGGATATCATAACACAGAAAATGGTGAATTGAAAAATGATATAGACTCGAAAAGCTTGTTTTCCTCAACATGAACAAAAAAAATAAGAAAAACGCAAACGAGTTGTACACGGTTGTCTTCTTCTGATTGCATCTTTCAAATGCTTCCTCCATCAGTATCTTCGTCAAGTGTTTACTTTCAATTTCTCTTTGAGTCTAGTATATCCGCAATCAATTGCACTGTCTTTAGATACGAGCACTTACGTATAAACATGCACATCCGCAACCGGGTAAAACAGAAATTCAAACAAACGTGTAAATATTCCCTTAGAGCCAGAAGATATATTTATGTGAGTTTTTCTATGTTCATATCATCGAGTGCGAGATGCATCGCATCCATCTCAAGATGCAGGATGAATATCCGTATTAACACACAACACTCCCTTGGTACTTGTGAACTGAGTTCAATTTTTCAGTTTTTTCTTCTATTTTCACTCCAGTATTCCACCCCTCCTGTAAGATGAAACAAGATACGAACTTTGTAAAATTCTCATTTTTTGCCCTCGAAAAAATGCCGCAAAATCCCACCTCTATAACAACCACCCACTTTGTCATTTGAGGAGAACTACCCTGTATTATGTACGAGTATAGCGGGCAATAGTCCTTCAGAGACGACTGACTGCGGTTGGACCTGTGAGCATCCTTATGGTGAAATGTAATGAAATATAAATGTGAGTTCTGTGATTGTTTATGAGGTGGGGTCTCGGCTTTTCATCTTTGTTTTTGTTTTGCTTTCGGGGATGGCCCTCGTTGTGCTAAGGTGTTGCTTCTACAATATGTTGTCCTGTCTCTGTTCAAAACCTTGATGAAATTGTCTCTGCGGCTTAGAGCTTTCCCGAGGAGAGGCATCGTAGTCGCATTTGAATGCGTGAAATTCTGATTTCAGCCTCGTGGTGATTTCAAACCAATGAATGGAAAGAAGGAATGTTCAGACCCTTGTATATTCGTTTTCGTATATTGTTAATTATTCAAGAATTTGACAGTGTAATTTTTTGCTCAATTCCAGGACTAAATAAATGGGGGATGGATAGGTAGTAATTTGGTAGAGGTGTTGGCTGCTTACGCGATTTTCTAAATGCAAGAACATTTCACTTATTAGACTTTTCGATTTTATGCTAATGGAGTTTTAAGAAAGCGAGTATCCTGCAGATACGTACTCGTAGATGTAACTGATTATTCAATTATTCGATGCCGAAAGGGCCTTGTGAACAGATGAACGGGAGTAAAGCAAAATTTATTCCATTTTACGGTTTCTAAAATGTATTTATGTGGTTCTTGTTTGTTTCTCTTCTCTCTTGTTTATCTGACTTTAAATATTAAAATGTTCAGACAATCCCTAGGGGGCCCCGTTCTTTGGGGTTCTACTTGCTTGCTGAATTTGATTTAACCGACAACAAAACCAGATTCACAATTGCAGAAATGATTAAGAAAAACATCTTAGTAATGTTTTTAAGTGATTGTTGTTTTAATTGCGGGGTACTTTTGTATGACAAAATCAGTATTAAGTAGCCAGGAGAGGCTCAATTCCTCTCTCAATTTGATAAAATTGCGTTTGAGAAGTTCCCCAGGGATTAACATTTCTCTGAGGAAGTGTCGTCTCCTTAAGGTACTCGTACTTAGAGCTTTGCATTCACATAACATGTGTTCCGCAGTTTCGTCGTCTTCCATTCAAAGATGGTACAGACCTATTTGTGTAGGAGATATTGAAGGTGGCAGTGTCGAAGATGGATTTAACGGTTAACACCCATCACCGACGTCTCGGACATAACGTCGTCCGCGACAGATGATTTTGTCCACCTGGGCTCCGCTATCAAGTCAGACAACAACACCAGCGCTGAGGTCAAACGAAAAATAACTCTTGTCAATCGCTGCTTTCTTGGGCTAAGAAGGCAATTGATTAGCAAAGCCCTCTGTTGAACAACGAAAGTGACCCTATATAAGACCTTAATAATTCCAGCCCTGCTCTATGGCGCAGAGGCATGGACTTCTTCAAAAATGAATGATGGTACTCTTAGCTGCTGTGAGAGGAAAAATCTTCGGCTGGTTTTCGGTCCCATCGTCATAGGCAACGACGAACTGTACGAGATGGCTGGGATGGGTAGAGAGGGTGAACATCAATGCTCCGGTCCGAAAAGTCTTCACATCCGCCACTGAGAGACAGCGCAGTAGAGGAAGGCGCACTCAGGTGAAAGGGTACCTCAGTCAACTTTGCGTGCGAAATTGGAGGCAGCTAGCTCAAGATTGAGCTTGCTAAAAACGCTTGTTGGTTGAGGCCCAGGTCCACCCCGGTCTGTAGTGCCACCTTAAGTAAGTAAGTAAGTAACTGCTGAAATCGGAATATTGCAGAACGGCCGACGAAAAAACCTGCCGAACTGTTTCCAGTCAGTTCGTCGGCTATTTCCTTTCCGGCAACACCTTCGTGACAACACCCACCAATGTTGTACCTTGTTCTTATGGCAGAGATTTTGTAGTGTATAGAAGCAGTGCAAGACTGATTTGAAATCAATGAGGTTGGAGCCTAATGCTTTTATGGCTGCTTGACTGTCCGCTAGTATATGGATGGTACACCCTTCATTTCCTTATCGAACTGCGTGTAAAACCAGAAGACTGATCAAAGTTCTCAAAAAGGGGCAAATCAGCCATACTAGAAACACCCAGAACATCTGATGTAACCCATACTGTTTTGAGGGTAGATGCTATTTGTCTTGCTCAGAATCAGCAAACAACCACCTCTATTAGTGAAGCCTCAAGTGATCTGTGATTGGTTGTAGTGATAACACGCTGTTGCTTCCTGTGATGGCTTTAAGTCGCCTGGTACATATGACATGTATGCAGCTACGCACTAAAAAGTACAAACTATGTGCTGGCAATACTGAATCAGTCCCAGCTGTCACCTTGCCACTGGAATGTGTATCGAACCCAACAACGAATAGTGAGCGCAACCTTTGTACTGAAGATCTGAAAATATGACCTCACGCTCACCAAGAGCTTCAGTCTGGCTTACTTCATGCTGAAGAGCATATCGAGGTTCATGTAAACAGTATGTTTACATCTGTTAAAAATTCAACACGATACCAATGAGGAAGGTCCTATAAGACTGTGGTTCTAAACCAGGAGCACTCAACAAGTAGGAGAACGCTTTGGGCATTTTCATAAAAATTAAGGATTCCTTTGGCAACACCGCTCAATAGACGAAACTCTAGTTTTGTGGATAAGAGCAATGATGGTGAATGCGGATGTTGACTGCGAGGTAAATAGGAGTTCGCATAGGGCATCATCCTATCTCCACTGCTATGGCAAATGTTGATTAACTCACTGCTTAGCACTCTCAATGGTTCTCATGCCTGCGGTCAGGCACAAGCAAATACACTGTGTGTCATGCCAAGCGACCGTCTGCTCTAAAGTCTACGTAAGTAGCTCTAGACTTAGTCGATGACTGATGCACAAGAAACGATCTCTATTCAATCCTCTCAGAACTGACATTATTTCTCCTCGGGAAGCAAGAAGCTAACTGGCTTGACACATCTCGTAGTGCTAAAGGACGTCACCACCATTCTCCCACTCTGGATCTCTATATTGTGACTTTGATAAAACCAATTAGCATATATTTTACGCGTCAGTTCTCTTCTGTGAAATATTGTAAGTTGTCGGTCAAATAAATTAGTTCTGCGTATATGCAAACCGGGCTCCTAAGATCATTTGTCTCAGTTGTTTGGCGATTTTCCGAGTAGTGACCCTACTCTAGACACTCTAATAAATTTTCATTTCGCTGATACTCATACCATGTGCTGCATCAGCCCATCTTTCATTTAAAAACAAAAACGTTTTAGTACAGCACACACTGGAGTTTAATGAACTTACGTGTCCACTGGTTTTGACTCAGATCTTATAAATATGCCATCTGATGCATTGACATCAGACCTCCTGTTATTGCAATAGTAAGGAATTAACAAGAAAACAATTTATTGTAGTTGGATGGCTCCAGAACTGATCTAGGATGCGGCGCTGGTTTTTGTTTTTGAGGACGACAACGTAAGATTTCACTCGACGTTGGAATGATTTGTTTTTATTTTCGAAGCAGAGATAGCAAAGCTGAAGGCAAGAAACTATGTACTCGTATACTGGGGAGAATCGGTGGATGAGGTGAAGTATCTGCGTCGGTTGCACTAACCAAGCTGAGCTTAAGGTCTTGCTGAATCCTCTTACCACTTCTAAGCACAGTCGGGAGAATGAATTCATTGAGTCTGTTTTTTTTGTCCCAAGTCACAATGGAGTCGCGGTTAAACTGCTGTCGTGGAGTTAGTTCCCACTTATGCATGTTATAGCCATTTGAATGTATGCATTGAGAAGTCGAATTTACATCAACATATTAGAAAAAATGCAGAGGACAGCCCGTAAAAGCAAATTCTCATCGTCAAGCAACCACTTCCAAGCTCCGCCTAAAGTAGACTTAGACTGCGAGACATCTATCTTAGCACAGATCGAACTCAATTACAAATGATCCTCTAAGCTCATAAATATAATCATGCGAGAATATATCATTGGATAATATGCTCAATGATTGACTACTCCTCGCAACGATTTTCCTAGGAGCTGCTGAGACGAAGAGGAATCTCTAAATCTCCTGTTTTGGTATGAATGATAAAATTTTCAAGCTCTAAAATAACTCTGTTCTGTGAAGATCACCGACCTTGACAAGCCTGTCAGGAATTCTGTATAGCTCCAGAAGTATCACAATGAACACACCCCTGACCTAAGTGCAACTCAAGGAAACCACACAAACGTACCCCATCCTAGACGATCTGAAACGAATTTTAAACAGATCGTTTTGGCACTTAGGCTTTTCCTCTTTCTTCTTCAAACGAAGATACAAATAATTCGAATGGCCATTACCTTTGTTATGAGGAGCTGTATAAGGAAAAAGTATCTTTGCCAACATTGACATCTACACCAAGCTGCGCTTAAAACCTTGCATCATCCCGTTAACAAATCCAGATTAAATTTAAAATGCGAGACTTTATTAATTATAGGTGAAATGAGACCACTGAAAATGAGGTGGAATGCACAGGGTATAAAAGTGCGATCAGACGGTCATCCAAACTCATCATCCGCATGACATCCTGACCTCACTAAGACGTAGAATATGTCCTAAAGTGGTCATCCAGTGTGATCGTCTGTCATCCGGCATGTCATTGAACGTGTCAACCGGATGACACACCAGATGACACGATGTCTATGTCATCTAGATGACTGATTTGGTTGACCGTGTGATCGCTTGTCATCGCTATTGGGACTGGATGACCAAATTTTTTTGACAGCGTCTCATCCAAATGACAAGGTCCCATGGATGACATTACTTGGTTTTCCACATTGTCATCTAACATCGGATGACACGTTTGAATCGTTGAAAAAGTTAATTTTCGTTTTGTTTCTGTGTTATAAAATGAGTGACAACGACGGTGAAGCCGATATTGGGGCCAAAAATAAAACACCCACAGTTTCAGGAAAAAAAAAAGGAGCTGGTAAGCTGCTCTCTCGCATCGATGTCGCTTTATCGCACGCACTCGCACATCGCTCCGCTCTCACTCTGACACCTTTTGAGCGATTGCATTAAAAAAAGCTTGCAGTGGTTTATCGCGCGTTCTCTGCCAATATTATCGCATCGCTCCTCGCTTCTCGCGACATCAACCCTAGGGTCCTCACACATAAAAGTGGAGACTTTAAGGTCAGTTGGATTTTAAAACACAAGACGTGCTTACAGATCAAATAATTTGTCTCAGAGTGGAATTTGATACTCACCGGTTAAGAGACTTATTCTACACTTAGACTGATCACCTGCAATTTGTTTAATCGATTGGCATTTGATGGCAATTCTCGAAGCGTGAGTTAGAAAACTTATCGAGGCCATCGTGAGGAAATTTGATGTCTTGAGATGAAATGTTATGTTTGAAAATTAGCGTAGAGCGAGATGGGGAGTGTTTATCAAGATTGTTTAGGCTTACCATAAAAAGAGGAGGACCTAGCTGACTGCCTTGTAGAACATTAGAAGTGGCCAAAATAGGAGCTGAGAGAGCGCATCTAAAATTAACAATTTAATATTGATTTAACTATATCTATTCTAATGGCATGGCTTCAAACCGCGGGCAGACAATTTGAAAAGGATCAATTTTTAATCGGAAGCTTAAGTGCAATCAGTTGTAATTAAGTAAGTTCGTTTCGTTTCCATCTTATACGGCTGAGTTGGTGACGGACAGGAATTCAGTATTTGATCTACCCTGCAGGCAATCTTACTGGCTGAAGACATGGAAGATTTACACTGTCAGCTTATCGTAAACAATTTCAGATGACTCTACCGAAGATTGTTACGATTTGATCAGTTACAAGTTGCCGATTGTAGGTATTGCTGGCGCTTGGACCACCGATAGTCCGTACCGGGCCTGACTTGTAGAGGTAAGCCCCTTGTGGAAGCGTCATGGTGGCTATAGTTTAAACCCAAATCGCGGGAAGGTTTTGACCCAATGTAGAGTTGCAATAAATACTGTGTGCTGTAGAGGTTTTAGGTCGGGCTCGACTCATACCAAAGATGGAACTTGTACTTCCAACACAGTTCTGAATTGGTATCAATGGAATGACGGAGAGCGATGGCAAGGCATATCGTTGCTCCCATGGATGTATGGGCATCCTGTAAACTAAAGTCTACATGACAGGCGTTTACGTTAAAAACCAGAGATAACTGTAAGCTTAAGAGGGCCACCGCCCAATTATCAAGGCCTTATCTAATAATAAACGGGAATAGAACAAACACTGATTTTATAGTAAACGTTTTCCGATTGATGCCACCGAAGCCTGTTACGATTTGACCCGTAGCATTACATGCTGCCGGTCATTAAGGTCCTATTGATGTGGAGGACTGGCACTAGTCCTTACGATGATTTTTAAAAATAAGGTACAGTGAGAATCAGGACCACCCGGACTTCGTTTCGTGCCATTCTTGTTAGTGGTAGGCCCCCTAGTGGGAGAATGACGGTAGCTGTTGTTAAACCTAAATCAGGAAAGGTGTTCCAGTTGGTTTTGACCCGATGAAGTGTTGTAAAAAGTACTGGGTGCCGTGACCCTCGACTCATACTAAATGTGGAGACTGAGCCCTCAACACAGGTTCCGCCTTGGTATTACACTACTAATGTGGGTAAACTCTGGCGAGGCGTTCACTCAAAACACAAGAGACGTTCTGTGAGCTTAAGAATTAAGTATACAATGCTATCGAAGTGTTTAGGTATGCGTGAAAGTCTAACAAATTGGACGACAATTCATTCATACTTCATTCTTGTGATGTATTAGTGATTACGTATATGTAGGCACTTGCACTGAGTAAGAACAAGACCGACTATCGGAGAGTATGATAAACTATTAGCCAGTCGGGTTCGTACCATCTCGATGTGTAATTCGCTTCTCAATGTAACAACAAATAAAATATGTAACAAATGTGAACTTGACTTTTATTTTATGATATATTACAACTGGCGACGAGGAGTTTAAAATACATTGTTATCAATAAGAAGTGTGGGAATACAAAAAAAAAAATAAATAAATAAATAAAAATAAGCAAAATACTGATAGCAAGTATTCGAAACCACGTGATTCCAATGGCCAATGGCTGCAAAGCATATCGTAAGTTCAGCAATTAATGCCACCCAAAAACAACTCAAGTTCGGGAAGTGAAAGTGAATTTTTCGAAGACTCAACATCAGAGCAGCATACCATTAAAATTAAAGTAAAAGAAAAAAAGAATTTCAATTCAGTGTGTAATAGTACATCAAAAATGTCGTTAATGGGCGAATTGCCGACGTATTACCACGAAATAAGTGAGTGGAGCATCTTCAAGTGTAAGATCGAACAATTTTCGTTGGAAACAAAATTAATGAAAGCGAACAAAAAAGGTCATTGCTTTTGATATCGCTTCACGATGACACTCTTAAGCTACTAACAAACTTAATTCATCCATCCATGCCAGAAAAAACCGACTATGACACATTGATTAAAACACTAGAAATGCATTTCAAGCCGGCTACTTCGGGATTTGCAGAGCGACACAAATTTTATTCATCGCATAAGGAAGAAGGAGAATCGCTTCAGCAATGGGCAGCGAGAGTTAGAAGCTTAGCTACAAAATGCGATTTCGGAAGTCATTTGGACATGGTGCTCCGAGATAAATTTATCATGGGGTTAGAGAAAAACGCGGAAAAAGACAAATTATTTTTGGAGAGTCCAACGGATTCATCTTTAACACTGGAAAGATCGCTTCAAATAGCTCAGACCGTAGAGTGCGTGAGAAAGCAATATGTGACGGAAAAATTCGACGTAACTGCTTCGGCTGGCATATACAGAGTGCAAGGCGGAGGACAGACACGGAACAACAGTGAGAGACGGCAACAGACTTCAATTAACTCAAAAGGCAACACGTCATCTGAAGGTTGTAGTAAACAATGTAGAGTTTGTGGGTATAGGAACCACTCATCGGAGCAGTGCAGGTTTAAAAATTATATTTGCAAAGCATGTAAACAGAAAGGTCATCTGAGGCAAGTGTGTAATTTAACCAATCAAAGTAGAAATTATAATTTCATTTGTGATGGTAATGTATTGCCAAGTAGTAGTAACAGTATTAAGAATTTTAATGATGTTGACGAAAATGAATTATCAATTTTCTATTTTAGAACTAACTCGAGTTTAAAACCAATTATAGCTAAGGTTACTTTGAATGGAATTCCCCTGGAAATGGAAATTGACAGCGGTGCATCGATTTCCGCAATGTCGAAGGCTATTTTTGACGAACATTTTTCAAATTTAAAGCTGAATAAACCTGATCTGACACTAAGAAGTTACAACGGAACCATGCTAAATCCAATAGGTGTTCGTAAGTTTGACATTGCTTTTAATAATGTTACAAAGCCTCTTGAAGTTTTCATAATCGAAAACGGAGGACCCCCTTTACTAGGTCGAAATTGGATGCATGTTTTTAATGTAGGAATTAGAGAAATTAATTTTGTAAAATATAAGGACAATGAATTAATGCATGTACTCGTATTAGGAAAATTTTCTGAAATTTTCGATGGTGGACTGGGTTGTTTCAATAAACACGTCGTATCGTTAAAGCTAAAAGACGGGACAAAGCCAAAATTTCTTCGGCCGCGTAAGTTACCTTTTTCTTTAAAGGACAAGGTCGAAAAGAAATTACAAAAATTAGTTGATTTAAAGGTCTTAGAACCAGTTTCATATAGTGAGTGGGGCACTCCCATTGTACCTATACTAAAAAAGGACGGCTCAGTGAGAATTTGCGGGGATTACAAGATCACACTAAACCCAAAATTATTAGTTGATCAATACCCTTTTCCAAAAATGGAGGAACTACTCACTCAAATACACGGAGCTACTGAGTTTTCTAAAATTGACCTGTCGATGGCGTACCAGCAACTCTTATTAGATGAAAAGTCAAGCAATCTAACTACAATTTCGACAACCATAGGTTTGTTGCGATATAAAAGAATGGTGTACGGTATTGCCTCCGCACCGGCCATTTTTCAAAAAACCATTGACAGCCTGTTGTTAGTTGTTATTCCCGGTGTAAAAGTATTCGTGGACGATATTCTCATTTCCGCCAAAAATAGACAGCAACATTTAGAAAGATTAGAAATAGTTTTTTCGAAATTAATGGATGCTGGGCTTAGAGTTTCTAAGGAAAAGTGTGAATTTTTTAAAACATCCATTAACTACCTTGGGCACATTATTGATAAAAATGGTCTGCACAAAGACAGTAAAAAGGTAGAAGCCATTATAAAATTGTCACCACCTAAAAGTTTAGTAGAGTTGCAATCCTTTCTGGGAATGGTAAACTTCTACAGGCAATTTATGCCCAATATGGCAACAGTAGCTGCAGCTTTATGCGAATTGTTACCTAATAAATTTGAATGGGGACACAAGCAACAAAAGGCATTTGATGAGATGAAGTCGAAATTGTCGACAAAGGTTTGTTTGGCCCATTTCGATCCTACTCTAGAATTAAAGTTAATTGTTGATGCGAGTCCTGTAGGCTTAGGGGCAGTGCTTGTGCATGTTTATGAAAATAAAGTTGAGAGACCCATTTCATTCGCCTAAAAGAGGCTAACGGCCACTGAGATGAAATACTCTCAGATAGAAAGAGAATCGTTGGCAATCGTATTTGGCGTTAACAAATTTCACCAATACCTTTTTGGAAACAGATTTACGCTGGTGACTAATAATAAGCCCTTAGTGGCTATTTTTGGAGAGAAAAAAGGCATTCCCGCACTCTCAGCAAACAGGCTGCAAAGATACGCGTTGTTCTTATCGGGCTACACATATAAAGTCCTACACATAAGTTCAAAAGCAAACGTTGCTGACTATTTGTCTCGCGCGGTAGACAATCTTTCTCCTGAGGATTTTCAGGGTCAGGGGTTCTGGGCAGATAACATCTATGTAAACTACTTCAATGAAGAACCAATCTCAGTAGTAAACTTTAAAGCCATTCAAGCAGAATCTGTAAAAGACACAACACTCATTAAGGTACGTGAACATATTGAGAACGGCTGGCCAAAAAAATTAGATGACCACACATTAACTCCTTTTTTTATCAAAAGAAATGAACTTTCGATAGAATCTGGCGCAATCTTTTGGGGATATAGGGTAGTCATCCCACAAAATTTAAGAGCAGCCGTGATAAAAGAGCTGCACAAAACTCACTTAGGTATCGTTAAAATGAAGGCAATGGCAAGAGCTTATTTATGGTGGCCTTCGATCGATAAACAGTTAGAGGAAGTGTCAAATTCGTGCGAAGGGTGTTTGCCATTCAAAAACTGTCCTCCGAAGTGCCCCTTAATTAATTGGGTTTGGTCGGACAAACCGTGGGAAAGACTTCACCTGGATTTCATGGGACCAATTTTTGGAACGTTCTTTCTAATTGTTGACGCACACAGCAAATAGTTGGAATGTATACCCATGAATCAAAGCATTACAAGCGCAAAAACGATTGATCAAGTGAGGTCGCTTTTTGCACGTTTCGGGCTACCGAAAACAATTGTTACCAATAACGGAAGGTCGTTCATATCATCTGAGTTCAAGCATTTTCTGCGCATCAACGGAATAGTACACTTAACTTCTCCTGTGGGTCATCCTGCGACGAATGGTCAAGCAGAAAATAGCGTCAGAACTGTAAAGGCAGGTCTTAAAAAAGCTTTGAGTTCCATAAACCCAAGCCACACTTTAAATAAATAATTGGATACATTTTTAATGGATTACAGGAATTCCATTCATAGTACTACTGGTTTTTCGCCGGCCCAATTGATGTTTAATAGAAATTTGAGAACGAGATTTGATTTGTTAAATCCCTTTATGAAAGGAAGAGAACTAGATCTAAGAGAGCTTAAACAAAATGTTGAAAACAAGCAAAACAAGCAAAAAGAAAATTACATCGGTAGAAAAGAAAGGAAATTGATAGTTCATGATTCGGTAATGGTTAAAGATTTTAGTGTTCCCGGAAAAATTAAGTGGATTAGAGGTAAAATCAACCGTATCTTAGGGAAAAGAAATTTTCTTGTAGAAATTCCATCAAAAAACAACATCCTATGGAACCGCCATATTAATCAATTAAGATTTTGTTCGAACAAAAACGAAGATATGTACGAGTACATACCTCAAACCTTAACTGATTCAAGAATTACAATTTTTCTAAATAATTTCGAAACTCCAAACCAAGAAAACGAAGGTAAAATAATTCTAATATAGATACTAGGGCAAAAAAAGATTGGTCAGCTCAACAAATAACAGACAGATATCCACTAAGATCTCGTATGAATTCGAATAATTAAATGAATTTTGTTATTATATATTGTTTCTCTGAAATTTACATACAAACATTGTAGTTATATAAATATGTTAAATCCATTATAGTTCATTTACTTATATTAATGTAAATGACTACTAGATGATAAGCGAATTAGGTGTGATGTATTAGTGATTACGTATATGTAGGCATACACACTTGCACTGAGTAAGAACAAGACCGAATATCGGAGAGTATGATAAACTATTAGCCAGTCGGGTTCGTACCATCTCGATGTGTAATTCGCTTCTCAATGTAACAACAAATAAAATATGTAACAAATGTGAACTTGCCTTTTATTTTATGATATATTACAATTCTTTTATCTTGTTTTGTGCATTAGGATTACCAAGAAGCACTATCAAACTTGAGGATGGGTAAACGAAGTTGGTTGGAAAGGTGGAGAGCAAGGTTGGAGAAATACTTTTTAAGAAATAAGCTGGGGCCACCATCTCGGTTTGGTACGAATTCTTCATTAAGAATAAGATCAAAGGTTTGATAGAGAAAGCTACTAAAGTATAGTGTATGGGGTCCGAGGGATGGAGGTCATCGGTCGAATTTTTTTATATAGTTAATGAATTGAAAAATAGACCTGGCTGGTAGAGAGGGGTATAAAGCTCTGTGAAATAAACGTATCTACCGAAATACTTGGAATAGTTGGAAAACGAGAAAACTGCAAATACCTTATTTGTGTTGTTCTGAAAAAGCGGATTCCTTGTTTATACCAAGGAGGAGACAAAGATGATGTCTTATAGGGCGAATAGCGGACATAAAGAAAAATAGAATCAAATATTTCTCTATAGAAATAGAAATAGAGGATAAAAAGCCACCGAGGAATTTGTGAAATATGTTGTAAAAATGACCAATTCTGTTTTACTGGTATCACACCCAAACCTGCTTAGAGCTCTTGGTATTAGGTATTTCATAGTATGCCAGTAGCATCCACTGCAATATAATCTGCACATTATCGCCTTCCTCTTCCGGAGTTTAAGTTGTTTAATAACTACCACATCCTATGAAAGAGGAGAGAAAACAAGACCTTGGGATGTGCCTGACTAACATATATCAGAACTGACGGCCTTTATAGCTTTATGTTGATTGGATTGGACTTATGTTGTGATGAAGATGAGTATCAATCAATCTTAAGCACTACAAGTATAACCACCATTTGGCAAACATTTTCTTCAAGCTCGGATATTACAAATGACATCTCTAAGCGTTTTAAGTCCATTGCTTCAGGAGACTCCCATAGCAATGCAATGGGAGATATCTGTGCCTGAATATAATGTAAAAAGAAAAAAACATTCAGTGGTTTATTTCTGTATTCTCTCAACACGATATCGACATAATATTTATTACTATTTTGCTGAGCTTATCTGTCCTTTATTTCCTGATAGCATATGGCGATTTGTACCAGTCACTACAAATCACGGCACAGATGTACTCGTAATAGAAGATACACGTACGAGTATGTATACATCATACTAATGCCAGCACAATGATGTTGGTTTAACTAGTAATCCCACCTGCTCTTCTATCCAGCTGGCGGATAGACATATTTTAATTCTCATGCAACTAAAGTCCAACTTAAAGCTGCTGTGCTCGTACAAACAATATGAAATCTCGCTACCAACAACCATGAGTAAACGATTAACACTTTTGTGTCAAATTTTTCAGAAGGGATGCGACCATATTTCAGCGAACAATGTAATGCAACATGTGGACAGAGAGCTTAGGTGTAATGCTCGGTCAAGTTGTGATGGAATTATCATAATACAGAAGATTACAATGTGAAATTAGTGGCAATGTCGTGCAGTAAAAGCTTTAAACTTATAACATATGGGGATTTGAAAGAAAGACGACATGACCCATCAGGGTAATGAGATGCTTAAAGTTATAATGGATAGTGGAATAAACGCCTTACTAAGCTGATTGAACTGCATGTATCCTAAACTGTACGGACACTAGTGATGACAACTCATTTATTTACTATGCTTCGGGCAAATACAGTCCGATTAATGTGGCTGTCAACCTTTGAAATTTAGTATTACAACTTTGAAGAGGCAGTGGAAACATGCTTACCTTACCTCCTAAAGGGAAGTCTACAGGTTGGAAGTTTAAAAGAAGTAGAAACACCAAAACACCAGACTCTCTGTGACCCTATCCGCCTTTTTCTAAAAAACAAAAAAAAACACAAAACCAAACAAATTAAAGTGAAAAGAAAGTAAAATTCGCAACTCCTAACTTACTGGTTGGCATACGCTCATACTTTCTTAATCCTTTTAACTTTGTTTCTTCAGATGAAGCAAAGATGCAAATATGTGCAAAACCCATTTTGCTGCACATCCATCTGTTGCGAGACCATTTCTCAAAATAGAAAAACAATAGCATCTCTGGTTAACCCATCGAAAAAAAAGAAGAAACTAAATAAATCGGAAAAGTTTAATTAAAACCAAACGCCACCCTCTGTTATTTACACCCCATTACAGGGTGTCGACGTCCATTCAATTGGGGTCTCTTTTAGTAGATGCAATAATTCCTCTTCGTGGTTTCGTTTCGCTTGGTGGTGTCTGTTCCCTTATATTTCCATTTCCCGCTGCTAAGGTGGCTGCTTTATATTTTCCGATTTATTTGATTCTCTTTTTTTTTCTTTCTGATTTCCTTTTACCAGCTGTTTCTGGTTTCTTCTTCTCATTACTGGTAGTGTGGATTGGACAGCGCGATTTAAAAAGTGTTTTTTGTTTGGCGATGGGACGTAAATGAGGAAATTGAAAACAATACGCCCGCATCACAAAAGAACCAGTTTATACACATAAGCAACAATGTACCATATATGGGATCAGGATAGAGATAAAAGCCATTCAGCTGTATGTCTTTTGTTCTGATTTTGTTTGCCGCTATTTTCGTGTGTTTTTCTTTTCAATTCATTCGCTCAATTTGTCTGCCTATTTTGTCAGAGTAAAGACCTTTGGCATCGCAAATAAAAACTTTTTTTTTAGAAGTCGAACTTGTTGGAGTGTTTTTGATTGTTAACTTTAAAGAGGCACGTAACACATCTCATCCCTTTCCATAGGTACCTACCATGGGACTTTTAGTTGTATACGATTTCGCTTAATTGTATACCGAGTTTATCGAGTATATCGAGTGTCATAATTGGACAGACTAAGGCTTCCGATTTTAGCAATCAGTAAATTTTAAACTACTGTCTGTATAGGTATAACAAAACCATTACCCAGTACTTTGCTCCACCAAACAACAAGGGTGATCATGGCAAGGACGATTTCTATAGCATACTGAACGTAATCACAAACTAAATGCCTAATGAAGATATTGTGATGGGGGATTTTTACACAATGACAAGCAACGACAACATTTCGTTCAAATATGTGACGGAACCATAGGACCTCGGGGGCACAAGAAATAATAAAGGCAGCGTAAATTTGGTTTACTTTTGCAACGTTAACCTCCTGGCCACTGGTGGCAAACTGTTTGATCTCACTGACAGTAACGCACATCGAACAAGCTCGACTACTTTACCACTAGCCGCCGATGCTTTAAAAATTGTATCACCGACGTCCGTGTAAAACATAGAGCTGACATCTGAATAGAGCGGATAGAGAATAGAGATCCAACGTCGTAAAGTAATACCGACAGAGTTTAGAAATCCTAAGTGCGCCACCACAAGAACGTTACAGTAGACATTCTTGTCTACATTCGAGGACGAAAAAGCGATAAGGACCTTGAAATGGGCAGCATCCCGGCGGCACCCTTCAAAGCTACCTACAGCTACTAACTAGGAAAGCAAATTGAACCAAAGCTTTCCTCCAATACTGACAAAGATGAATGATTGTCCATTTGTGAATGAAGGAAAATCTGATTTTCCATCAGTGGCAACTCGAGAGGTGTATTCAAAATTATCGATTTTTTTTTTGCTGTATAGGTACACCTGTCCCTACCATATGTTCACAGTTTCAATCATATAGCATACCTAGTTTGTTTTTGACAGATACTCGTAGGAAGGTTAGATGTGTTTTGGTGTGTTTGGCAATTTTAAATTTTTATACAAAATGGAGCAAAGAATTTGCATCAAATTTTGTGTAAAAAATAGAATAAGTGCTCTAAAACACTTGAAATTTTGACAGTGGCATACGGTGAATCTGCTCAAAGTAAAAAAAAAAGTTTGCAGGTAGTACAAGCTCTTCCAAGATGGCCAAGATTATGCCAATGACGAACCTCGCTCTGAATGCAACAGCACATCAACAAAAGATGATAATGTTCAAGCTGTGAAGAAAATTGTTTTGGAAAATCGTCGAATTACCACAAGAGAAGTTGCTGAGGATGTTGGCATATCGATCGGCTCGTGTCATGCAATTTTTAGGAAACTTCTTAATTTTGATCAGAAGAACCGTCGCATTAGCATCGCTCAGGACTGTTCAATGAAGTCAATGATGATCCTGATTTGCATAAAAGGGTCATAACTGGTGGCGGATTTGGCCCTATGCGACTTTTTTCTATTCCAAAAACTGAAGAGACCTATGAAAGAACGGAGATTTGCAACGAATGAGGAAATAAAAACGGCATCGCTGGAAGAGCTCAAGGCTATACCAAAAAGTGCTTATAAGAAGTGCTTCGAGGATTGGAAACGCCAACGCTTGCAGCAGTGTATTATATCTGAGGGGGATTACTTTGATGGGACAACATTAATATTGGTGAATAAATAAATATTTTTTTATAAAAATATAAAGTCGTCTTACTTTTTGAACACACCTTGTATATCCGTTCTTAAACTAATAGTTACAATAATTCTTGAACGACTGTCATCGTGCCACATAAACACCTTGCGGATCATCATTGAACAATGCTCCGAGTGTAGATCTCCGCTACATTGTTCGTCGATTTTGACCAGGCCTTTGGCAACCTGTATCGAGTTGTTATAAAGTTAGTACGGGAGAGATATACTACCATAGAAAAACTAGTCGTTTTTATAAAAGCTCTGCCATATTTTTCACAACGGCAAGGTGTATTTTTTTAGCCACTGCAATTTCTTATATTAAACCGTGAAGTGACCTGAACACCTCTGTCTTGAGAAAACATGAGTCTAAGATGGACTATAGTATCTCATTTTAAAAATCTCGACTTCACTGATGACGATTGACTGTTCTTATACAGGAACAAAGTAGAGTTTGGAATAAATACGACTAAAGAGAAGGCCTATAGTACTTAGCACAATTTATCAGCATAGCATGAGCACCGCTTAACTTAAAATTGCGGATAGCAACTCGGAAATATATGCAGCTTTCTATACCTAAGAAGTATGGTCTCAGAAGATGGTGGTACCGAACTGGATGCGACCAGCAGCACCTACATTCGGTATGCCATCTAAAATCTAGAGAAACAATCTTTTCAGCGCGGTCACCAGGCTGAAACTTTTCTGATCAAACATGGAATCAGTGCTACTTTAGTGGAATTCTTCAGAAATAGATGTCTTCGCAAAATCTTCTGGCTAAACCGTGACCAACTACACAGGCAAAAGGCCAAGAACCAACCAATTGACGTCAAAATATGGAGGAGAAGGTGACAGTAGATTGGTCACATCCAATTGTGCGAAGGTAGCCCTTTCTAGAGTTATGTGGAAAAGGACAGTCTAGGAGGAATCTATGTCTTTGAGGATTCCTTGAAGGTAGCTCAAGCATTTTGCACAAATCTGAACGTGACAGTACATAGGAGTTATAGATGCCCTATTTCCCACAATGGATCAGAGGACCTAAGTAGGAGTAAAAACAAAGAATTGATGAAAAAGAATAATTGAAAAGACGAAGAGATATGTAATTGGTTGCAGATATATTTGATAGTCACAAGATAACAAAGAAGAAACAAATAAAACAAGATCGGCCACAACAGATCCGGTCTCTCCAATATTATCTGTGATTCTGAAAAAACTTCAGAAACAAATGAAGGTTAACCAGGTTATATTCGACAAAGTGAGCAAGCTCGAATTCAAGCCCCATAAAAGCAAGTAACGGAAAATGAGTGTGGAATAGTTGCATAAGATATTAACATGAAATGCAAACGGCCTTCTGCAAAAAAAAATCGACGAACTAGAATTATTCCTACGGAAAGACAATATTGATATATGCTTGATTTCGGAAACCCACTTAGAAAAGGAATTAGAACCCAAAATTAAAGGTTACAATGATTAATACGCTCACCAACCTTCGGAATGTGAGAGAAGATCCTCCCCTATAATCAAAAACTGCATTAAGCACTCCAAGAAAATAGATATAGAACTTGACTCTATACAAATAAGTTTAGTCTCCGTAAATATAATCCATTTAGGCTACAATAGGTATTTCTCCCCTCGAAATAAGCTGGAAGATGACTCGTTGACCTCTTTGACTCACTTTGGTTAAATTTTATCATCGGTGATGATTTTAACACGAATCACATTTATTGGGCTCAAGATGCAATACAACGAAAGGCAGACGTGGTGCGTGGTGCTTTTTTCGACGGGAAAGTCAACGTTTTGGCCAACTCACTAAAATAAAACGCCTGATCTTTATCGCAAAAAGGATCCACAGATACCTCACGAACATAAAAGAATGATGTGATCTCTACTCAGACCACTCAGCCGTAATTTTGAATTTGGGCAGAAATCTAGCGAAAACAGAAGGAGCGCCAATATTAACTGATAATAAAACGAACAGCTTTTGAAAAGACTGCAGAGAAAACGCCGTTCGAAATAGAAGCCATTCAGAGCGCTGCGTGGAACAAAACCTCTGTCAGAATGAGAGGAGTACAGAAGGGCAACACACCCACTCGAAATAGAAGGACTCCCACGAGAATAAAGGAAGGCAACGATCGTGCGCGCATCCGGTTAAAACCTATTTCAACCACTTATCTAACAACCTTAAACGTGTACTGCAAGATTTTAAAAATCTCCTTACCATGACCATAAAAAGATGCATTCGGCATCAATAAGAAAAGCTAGCGGCGATTGAGCAAAAGGTGACAAAGGGGAAGTGGATCTATTTGCCGAGCACTTAAAAGAAATGTTCAAGCCGTCAGACGTATAGCCATTGGCCGGAGATTCTAATGCCAATACCGGACCTGAAAGCTTTGAAATAAAAACCGTATCACTGTCTTATGCAGATAATAAGAAAGCTAAAAAATAACAAGGCTCCAGGATATGATTTAATTACTGGAGAAATCTTGAAGAAGCTACCGAAAAAACCTTAGTCACATTACTCTACATTATAAATAAGTCTTTCATATGTTCCAATGGAATGCAAAGTCGGTTCCAAAAGAGTGGAAATGTCCAAGAGATAAGAAAGCATATAGCTCTATCTTCGATATCGTTGAATTTTTTAGAAGATGCACCACATATAAAACACTTTTGCGTATATGACATCTAGCGTTGGGTATGACAAACTTGTACCTGTTTTCCTTCAACTAGCATTGTTTTCTTTTGTAATTTATTTGTATCCTTGTCTACTCTCTTTTCTGTAGATTCCTTTACAAACTCTATTTCTAATGGCCATATCTTGTAGAGCCCGTGCGTAGATTTCCCCACACAACTTTAGAATTAGTAGAAAGTCTAAGCGGAAGAACGCAAGTTATAAAAACTGATGAATCAAAAGCTTCAAGGCCATAGAAAGCTTGTTTATAGGAACTGGAAAATAAACACAAGTTTTCCATTTCTTCACTTGTTAGTAAATTGATAACTTCCTTCTGCGATTCTAGCAAACGTTTTGTTGTGAGATCCAGCAGTGCCTGAAGGGTAGCCTCAATTCAATTCAATTCAATTCAATTTATTCATACATTAATGTACATTAAGATAGAAATCTTTTTTAGTACTCAGTAACTAAATATTGGAATTCAAGTTGACTTACGGCTACTACATTATAATTAATACTTAAAATTAAACGATAAGGATTGATGGAAGGAGAGTATAGGTTTATTGCGGGTGTATGGAGAAATGTCGTAGGACTGCACTTTTAAACAGAGAATTATTACGTATGGATCTGATAGATGATGGCAATGAGTTCCACAACCTAACAGTGTAATTGAAGAATAAACGAGAGGAATTAAGAAAATTCCAATGGTGAGAAATTAGGTTAGTTGTTCTAGAAGATCGAGTGAAATTGAGTCGGTTAAACAAATACGGCGGACAGAGTTTATTCATAATTTTGTGTAAAAAAACACAGATCCTGGCATCGAGGTATTGTTGCAAAGCTGCACCCAAGCAGTTCCCTGGTGTAGAAGGAAATATGTTCGTGTCCATGCCATGGACATACCGCACACAATCGTTAAACGCGACTTGTAATTTGCGCTGGGACAATGAGTCCAAGCTACTATAGACTACTTCAGCATATATAACCAGAGGCAGAATTAAGGCAATAACTAGTCTGTGTCGTGTCTCAAGTGGAGGAAAAAAAGCGCTAACCCAAAGCTTACGAAGGCATTCGTAGATACGACCTACGTTAGTTTGATTATAACCCGACAAATCTCGACTAATAACAAATCCAAGGCTAGTAACAGACTCTACGGCTTTAAAGTACGTCAGGCAGAAGATCTAGGTTAAACGTTATTTTAGATATTGGAATTACTCGAGTTTTAGTCGGATTCAGTTGTAGTCCATTTGTAACTGACCTAGTATAGACGCGTTGCAAGTCATCATTGAGCAGTAGGGTCAGTTCGTTGATCTTGCAAATTGGTTTGGCTAGGTGTAATTGTACATCATCAGCATACATGTGCACATAAGAATGCTTGCATACTGACGGTAGATCGTTGATAAATGTACAAAATAGAATTGGACCCAATATCGATCCTTGAGGAACGCCTTGCTTGAGTTACATAAGGGATGAACTACATCCATTGGAGAAAACTCTTTGGCACCTTTCGGAGAGAAAACTATCCAGCAACCTTACCGCACGACTACCAAAACCAAAATAGTTTGTTAGCTTCCAACACAGTATCTTGTGGTTGACTTTATCGAAAGCCTTCGAGAAATTAGCAGACAGAGTAGTGAGACATATTTCTTATCAAAAGATTGTCTAACTTCTTCAAGCAAGTTGGCCATGGCTGAAGAACAGCTGTAGTTGGCCCGAAAGCCTGATTGCTTGTAGTATAAAAGGTTATTGAGAGTTAGGGTCACTTTTAGACTATATTTTAAGTACTAACCTCTTAATTTGCAATATTGGCAATGAGCCCACTTTCATAACAAAAAACCGACAAGAAGTATTAGATATTACTCTTGTCTCCGACAGCATCACCCAAAAGCTAACAAACTGGATGGTATCGTCTGAACACTCCTTTTCAGACCATAGATACATCCAATTCAGTCTGAGTGATGCTCCCCCCAGCCAACCAGCTTTCCGGAACTACCGGAAAACGGATTGGACAAAATATAGAGGAATACTGTCGGAAACGATATCCTCTAAACTATCAAGTCCCCCGCGTGACACCAATGAGCTCGACATGAAAGTCAGGGAATTTACTCTGACTCTCAATAAGGCTATGGCCGCTTCCTGCCCTCTTATTCAACCAAGAGGCAAGAAAAAACCACATTGGTGGTCATCGGCACTAGGACTGCTCAGAAACACCTGCAGAAAACTTTTCAACGCAGCAAAAAGCACAAGAAAAGTGACCGACTGGGACTCATATAAAGAATCCCTCAAATTATACAAAAAAGAACTGAGGAAGGCAAAGCGACAATCCTGGAGGTCATTCTGCGACAAAATCACAGAAACCTCTGAGGCTTCGCGGTTAAGAAAAATCCTCTCCACAAATCCTATGATGCCCAGCTGTTTGAAAAAAACCGATGGCTCTTGGACAACCTCAAGTGATGAATCACTCAACCTGCTTCTGGACACCCACTTTCCAGGTAGCTCCCATCTCGCGGCCAGTAGCGGCCCAAAGAGGCCTACTGCAACCGGGACCAAAATTCATGGTCTGATTACGAGAGACAAACTGCTCTGGGCGCTGCATAGCTTCAAACCATACAAGTCTGCTGGTCCGGACGGTATTATACCTGCCGAGCTACAGAGATCCTCAGATATTATTCTACCAGTGTTGGAAAATATTATGAGGAGCTGTGTAGAACTTATCCACATTCCACTGTTATGGAGAGAAGTCAGTGTAGTATTCATTCCCAAAGCTGGAAAATGTTCTCATGTGGTCCCAAAGGACCTCAGACCTATAAGTCTATCATCATTCCTTCTGAAAACTTTAGAACGACTGATTGATATCCATATTCGAGCTAAAGTTGATCCAAGACTTCTGTCTGCGGCTCAACATGCCTACTGTAAAGGGAAGTCGGTGGAAACGGCTTTGCACTCTCTGACTAGCCACATCGAACGATCCCTACAATATAAGGAGTACACAATGGTTGCTTTCCTAGACATAGAGGGCGCCTTTAACAACGTCAACACATCCGCAATCACGACTGCGCTGTCAACTCTGCAGGTAGACGGCTCACTTGGGGAGCTGATTAATCTAATGCTAACAAGCAGGATAATCAACTCCAAACTGGGTGAGACTTCTGCTAAAAGATATGTCAGTAGGGGTACGCCGCAAGGCGGTGTCCTCTCCCCCCTTCTCTGGCACTTAGTGGTTAACGAACTACTGATATACCTGGAAGCGGGTGGTAGCAGAGTGATTGCCTATGCGGATGACGTTGCCATAGCCGTCTCAGGAAAACATTTAAATACCATTAAAGAACTCCTCCAAGTAAATCTTAACAGATTAACCTGCTGGGCAGATCGCTGTGGATTGGGAATAAACCCCCATAAAACTGATCTTGTCCTCTTTTCTAGGAAATATAAAATTCCAATCATAGACCCTCCTTCAATAAACGGTACCAGTTTAGTTTTCTCCGATATAGCAAAATATCTGGGTCTCATTTTTGACTGAAAACTAAACTGGAAACCTAACATTCAAAAAAGAGTCAATAAAGCTACAATAGCTTTATTCTCTTGCAAAAAAGCCATTGGGAACAAATGGGGCCTTCAACCTCTCATAACCCACTGGCTATACATCTTGGTCATAAGACCGATACTTATTTACGGGGTGGTTGTCTGGTGGACGGCCTTGGAAAATGCAGTCAACTGCATTAAACTAAGCAGTCCAAAGAACAGCATGTCTATGCACAAGCGGAGCCTTGCGGTCTACCCCCTCTGCGGCATTAGATATTCTGCTTTACTTGACACCCCTCGACATTTCTAGCAGGCAAGTAGCTGCGACTGCAGCTATTCGCCTTAAAGCGACTAAACAGTGGACAAATAATTCATTTGGCCACGCCAACTTTCTTAATACATTAGGAATCCTCACAGAGAACACCGATTACACCATACCTGAACTTTGGTTTGACAAAAACTTCCATGTAAGCTTCTCCTCTAGATCATTCTGGGAGGAGGATGCTTTCATGGAGGACAAGTCAATCCAAATCTACACAGATGGATCTAAAACCGACAGCGGAGTTGGTGGCGGTGTTTTCTCAGATAAGCTAAATCTAAGCCTCTCTTTCCGCCTTCCAAATCACTCTAGCGTGTTCCAGGCGGAAATTTTGGCGATTAAAGAAGCTCTGTCCTGGCTGAAGAAAAACGTGATATCTGCAAAGGATATCCGCATATTTTCGGATAGTCAGGCCGCCATCAAGTCCCTGGACTCGGTCTCATTGTGTTCTAAAACTGCCCTTGAATGCCGATCATCTCTCATGGAGATGGCAGAGCAGTTCAACATTCACCTCTGTTGGGTGCCGGGCCACAGAGACATTCCAGGGAACTGCAGAGCCGATGAACTCGCCAAAATTGGAACCACTCTACCTATCCTACCAGACAAAGGTAGTATAGGTATACCAATCGCTACGTGCAAACTAACACTAAAGCTAGATGCCAACAAAAGAACGGACCTTAGGTGGACTGCTGGACAAACATGTCTAGCGACCAAACAGATCTGGCCAAGGCTGGATCTGAGTCGATCTAAGTGTCTGATCCTTTTAGATAGGAAACATCTCAGCGCCATAATAGGTGTCATTACGGACACTGCCTCATAGGCAAGCACGCAAGAAGGCTTGGCGCTTTTACTAACGATTTCTGTAGAAGCTGCATGGACGAGGAAGAGGAGGAGACAATCCCCCACTTACTCTGCACATGTCCAGCTCTCTCTCAGAGAAGGAAGCTTCACCTAGGAGCTTTCTTCTACAACGACCTAAACGATCTAGAAAAAATAGACGTTAACAGTCTCCTACGCTTTATTAAAAGCTCAAACTGGTTCCAGTAGTAAGAAGATCACAGATCCACGTGGGATCACAATGGGCCAATAGGCCTAAGTGGGTTGGTATTTCCAACAGCCACTCTTACCTAACCTATTGAGAGTTAAGTACTCTGTGATTTGTTTTGCTATAATTTTCTCTAAGACTTTCGAAAAGCAGGGCAGAATGCTTATTAGCCTAAAATCGGCAGAAGATGCTGGATGAGCTTTCTTAGCGATCGGCATAACTCGTGCAATTTTCCACGACTTCGGAAAGGTTGATGTGATTATGCACCAATTAATTAGAGGGGTCAGAGTCGAAACAATTTGCGGTAGAATGAGTTTGACGAAGCGCACGGGAATGCCATCTTCTCCGATAGAATCAAATTTGAATCAGCCATTATCTGAATACTTGGTCCTCCGTAGCTACCGCAAAATCCTCTAGTCCCGGCCGCAAGTAAATACGGTCCACAGTCTGGTTGAAGTCAAAATCGCACGAGTAGGGATCATCCCCTAGAAAGGCATGATTCAAATCATTTGGATCGAAAAGGCATTCAGAATTGCTGTTTCTAGAAGTTATACCAATTTTGTGGAGATTACTCCATAACTTCTTTGACGAGAGGGATGGATCTAACTTAGAAGCGAAATAGTTTTTCTTTGCGTTACGTATAACTGAGGTGGCGATGTTACGTGCCGTTTTGTACAAAGACCAGTTGTAGTGAGTTGGAGAGTGCTTCCATTTACTGTGTAGCTTGTTCTTCTTTTTGATTGAGTTAACCACTTGAGTAGTGAACCAAGGACATGCACGGTTTTGAATTCTGACCGTTTTAGTGGGTACGAATTCATCGAACAGTCTTGCAATCGTTTCTTGAAACACGTTAACTTTATCATTATTAGGTCTGGAATGGCACTGCTCCCAAGGAATAGAGTCAGCAGCTACTGGCTCTGCTGAAGTTTGGGTCATTTTCATGTGTTCGGAGGATTTATAGCATTCTTTTTTTGCAGCTTGTACGAGCTTATATGCAGGAATTTTTTTTGGTGCACTCTTTCTTATAATATCATATTGGTGCCGAGATAGTTGCGCTTCAACTGTAACCCCTAGTGCTTCTTGACCTGACGTTCTTAAACTTTTTGCTTCTAGTGAGTTCTTATAAGATTTTCTATACTTTTTTGCTCGATCGGGGGTTGTTGTCGTTATTTCTTTTAAGACTTCATAGACATTTACTTATCCTACTGCTCTCAAGCTCATTTGAGTAGCATAACGTAAAATGGAAACGTTCAATGCTTTCATCAAAGGTAATACTTCCTCGGCTACGATTTTTTTTCAGGGAAACAAACAAAAGAAACAGATGTCTCAAGCCAAGAATTGTATGTATTTAGGAACAAATCGAGTTTTCTATAAGCTTTAGTATACGATAATATTTTCTTTAAGCCTTTATTGTCGTAGTTTCGAGTTCGTTTTTTTAACTCCTCTGCTAGAAAATCAAGCTGTTTATCTTAATTGTTGTTCTACTGACCGCATGATATTAACAAGCTCCCTTCGGGTCATAAACATCACATTTGAATTTGTCCCTAAAGGTTAAACATGTCTTCAAAAAGTTTACCACCAAAATTCATCACTTTTTTTTTGTCAAGAAGCACTCTCTCACAAAAAAAAAACTCTTAAATAGCTTTACACATACCACAACTTGAGGGCTCCACACCGAAAATTAAAACTTTTTGTAACCGTAATAACTTTTAATGCAACCGAAAAACACTTCTAAACTGCTTCGTAACGAACTCTAGATATCAGTGAACAGAACTAGCTTGCGCCAATACATTTTTTGCTAAATGTGTTTATGATAACGGCTTACGACTGTTACATTATTGACAGTGAGGTATTTGACCATTAATAAAAAATAAAAGCGAACCCATACGAGCAACTCCATTTTTTGATTCATTGTCAACAATTGGGCCATTCTGCCCCCAGTGTGCGTCTCTTAAAGGAAGCTAAGGGACCACTTCATTAATCTTCTTAATACCTCACAGATCTCACAACCACTCCAATATGCAGTTCCATTGATTATCGATGAATTCTTAGACATCCCATCAAAGAAGTTATTAATAAAGCAAAAACGAGAAAACTGGGGGACAGAATTCCATGAGAGTTCTATAAAAACTGCAACATATGAATTCATGTCTGCGCTCGTTAGGGATTTCAATAGAATCTTTGAATCAGGAAATATTCCAGAAAGTTTTGAAGAGGCAATTGCTTATCTATCCACTGCACAAAGAGGGCGTCTATGAAGATCTATTTGCGTTTTTCGTTGGTTTTCGAGAAGCCTTCGACACCATAGCGCGCAAGGCTCCGATTCACAAATTGTATAAAAGTTTCTCAGCGAAAATAATCAATATTCTAAGAGTAATGTATGCAAATAATGTGGCATATCTATGGGATGGGGAGTCCATATCTGGTGTGAAACAAGGATATATCTTGAGTGCGTTACTGTTTATCCTGTACATCAACGACATATCAGATGCTGTAAAGGGTGAAATCGAGTTCGACAGCATGAACATTGCGGCCCTTAAGTACGCGGATGACATCGTTTTCCTTTCCGACATTGTGTAGCTTTTGATGAATAGGCTTAGCGTTCAATGTAAATACTACAACCTGAGCGTGAACTTGAGTAAATCGAAGGTAATGGTGTTCAGGGGCAGCGGTTGCAGATATTCTCAAAGCGAAGTTGGACGTATCAAGGAGAATCGGTCGAAGTTGTTCGCGAGTACGAATACCCAGGAATTTTGGTGTCTTCAAACATCTAGAAACCAAACTATGTGAAGCCAAACGAGCAATTTCAGCGGTATGAGGTCGCTGCATCAACAACAAGTACGAATATGTAACGTAACCCATAGCTTGAAGCAGAAATTCTCTCCCTCAACCGCAGCATCCGTTCTTTTATATGGAGCGCAGGTGTGGGGATACCGTTCTTTTGTTGAAGTTGTGAACTTTCTTCGGTATTTCTTAAAGGGAATGTTCCGTTTTCCAATAGCTATGCCTAATTATATGCTGCATCTAGAGACTGGTGCACGGCCTATGTTTTTAGACACATTGAGACTACATTTTGACTATACGAGTATGTATAGTAAAAGTTATGGCAAAAGTTGTACTCAAAAGTGTAATAAGAAGCAGGGCAAATTTCATTCAAGAATGGGAACGTATTGCATCAGACTGTGGAGAACGTATACAGGTAACACCCACAACTCTATGTCTTACTGGAAAATGTAGGTCGGAGTATGTATGATAGTTTTGCAACAGATGCACAGTCTTCCCAGTATAGGTCATATTATAATAAGCTAAAATACTCGTACCATCTAGCAGAAAAAACTTACTTTGGAAAGTAACTCAGTAGAGAAGATCAACATCATTTTTAAAATCAGAGGAGAGCTACTGAATTTGAATTTCATTACACGCCGTCCAGAATTACCTATTTTGTGCAATCTTTGCAATATGAAGATACGAGTAATGTACCTCCTAAACGGCTTAAGATTTTTTGCTGAAACTCCGGATCTATGAAGATGGCGTAGATCTGCGTTGATTGACACCTCAATTACTGTCCTAGGTCAAGGCATTGAGTAGCTATGAGCCTCCAAAGTCGAGACCCCAAAGAACGTATACCCAAGTATAGGTGTGGATACTAACTTTTAATGCAATTTTATGAATTGACTATGTAAATCAAAGAATGTTTTGGTGTTGGTAATGTAAATTTATGTTTTTATTTATATTTTTATGTTATAACTTAAATTATTTAATTTTGCAAATTTCGCATACAAACGAATTTCTTGTATGCTGCACACATATTGGCCGTTTACATGAAGAGCACATGTTACGGGTGCGTCTTCTGCGTTCGTCGTGAATATAACATATGTAACAGCTTTCAACCTGGGATTCCTTTTCCAGCTCACCAGCAGCTGCAGACGTTGATGGCCTAGCGTCAGCTCTTTCTTCTAAGGCTGTACTTGTAAAGCTCGCTATGCCAAGTTTCGTGTTGAAGTTGCGCATTACCTGAAAATTGACTGACCGCTCTTCAATGACTGGCAGACATAGCTCCTTGGCGAACTGGTGAAGAAAGCCACAACTTAGTATATGGGATGTTCGTACTATTTTCAAAATATGGTATATGATGTAAACTGCCAATGCCGTCAAATGAATCATGTTGAAAAATACAGATAATGGCCAACTTTTCGACTGTCTTTGGCAAGTATATTCTCCAAGCAATTGGTCCATAACGTCCACTCCTCCTCTTGTTTCATTATAAAATTCTACAATCAAATAACTTTTTCGGGACGTATGAGCACATGGAAATGTTGGACATAAAATCGAAGACTGTCGACTCCACGGGGAGATCTTTGTGTGCCAACATTTCTTTGGATATGAATGACTTATTTTTTCGCACAGTTCCAACCGCCGTCAAATTCATCGACCACTAGTTTTGAAGTAAATTGAGGCTTGTAAGAAAATTGTTGATTGTTATATTGCGTCTGATTCCATGAAGCGGCTTACTAAATCCTTAACCACGAGTTCACCCTAGATAGTTTCCCGTCCCGAAACAGCTTTGCTGGTATATATTTGCCCATGCAGTGAGTAAGGGTTTTTGGCATCACATACCCACCACACTTTGATGACATACTTTGCCGGTTTGGATGGACTGTATTGCGTGAAGCGGGTACGGCCATAATAAGGAAACAACGTCCACGGTAAGGTTTTCACTAGGTTTGTACAAATGTTCAAAATTGTAATACATCATTGTCCATAACTCGGAGATTGGTGTAGCTTTGTTAGTTTGTTGGCGTACCCCTCTTGTGTTTGAATCATCAAACCTTATAAATCGTAATATTGCTTGGAATCGATTGATGAACATTTCAGCACGATAAAGTGGACAATTTTCTATCGACCCCGAGTCCGGCACACTTTCGCCGCTACTCCGGTTAGCGCCAGTCATAATAAGCACTCCTATGAACGCATACATTTCGCTCAATTTCACATGTTTCCCAGTTTTTGGTTGCGCCTCCGGATGTTTGACGTTGTATGTTCTATATGTGGCGAGTTATTATATCCATCATTTCCGCGCTCATATAACACTTGAATGTATTTCCGATGGACATTGTAGCTGTAGATTTTGCCCGGCCACTTCGATGTCTCAAAATATTTTATTGTCTGGTTTGGCGTGCTAGCCTTGGATGCGTGCTCCATATGGTGTCATCACGTGCAACGAATTCAGCTGCACCCAAATTCATTTGCACAGAATCATCTTCAGTATCGATTTCCTGGTCGTCATCTTCCTCGTTATGGAGAGCATCGTCATAACAGATATTCTCCTCTGTTTCTTCAATATCCGAAACTATAACTTCGGTTGCGATTTCTCCTCCGATATCTTCTCTGTCCGAATATATTTCATCGCCTACGTACCTACTCCTCTTTTTCAGCATCAGTTAATCTGTTAAAAATATATAAATAATCAATTTGCATTCTAATTATAAAATTATTTTAGATTTTTGAATTTACCTCTTATATTGGCTGGAAGACAATTGATAAACGTTCCATCTGTGGTCCATATTCTCATTCTCATTCTCATATAACTCAACAGCACACTTGAAAATGAACAAAAAATTTAATAATTGCCTGTGCACAGCCTTCAACTGTTTTTTCTGGTTTTTATTGCTGTTCTTCCCAACCGAACGGGACGAAATTTTTCACGCAGGTAGCTGAAAATATTTCTTCCATTTTCGGTAGGGGAAATACTGAAGAAATCTTGTATTCTAGAAAATTCTAACAACAATAGAAAACTTTGAATGCTTAGAAATAAGTTTGAATGCGCAAAACAATTAGAAATAGGCAAAAAATATATCCTTATGACCACTCAAAATGTTCGTAAACATATTCGGCTACAAAATTGCATTAACAAAAAAAAAAATTCTTAGAAAATATAAAGGAAAACGCGAAAAATTGCTACTAGGCACACCTGTACTTGTACCTGTACTCTTAGTAAAAGTTGGGTTAAAAGAAATTCGAGTGAGATTCTTTAATTCGTATATCCCGGAAATAGATGAAGCAATTCAAATCATAGGGGTGGCCGTGGTGTAGTGGTACTAGCAATCGCTACTCACACCGAGGGTCAAGGATCGAATCCTATCCATGACAAGTTTTTCATTTGTAATTGGAACTCAGTCAGAAAAATTCTGCGTGTGAAGGCATAACACTGAAACGCAGATTTGGCTGTTGTAGAGCAAGCACAAAAAAAAATAGTGCGAATTATAACCTTCGAATCACTCTGAGTGAAGAAAAAACTCTACGTCCTATTGGGACGCCCCTGGAGAGTTAATACCGAAACCAAATACACATGGAGTCCGAGAGTGGGATTTATTTTACCACTACTGCACAAACGCACTTCCTTATAGAAAATGTATAGTTGAATAAGATTTTTAATGTATAATGTATGTAAAGGGTCCACCATCTAACGTTTTTTTTTTCAACTAGTACTTATTTCGTGAATGGTAATACTTAGCTCATGTCTGATTTGACAGATAATTAGCTTCATCCTTCCGGTTAGCAACGGAAAATAATTTCATTCAAATGGCTGCCTCGGCTGGCCATGCAGTAGCCTACACGATCAGTCCAATTTTTAAGCACATTATCGATTGTGTGCAGCTGTATTTCACCAATGGCTTTACGAATATTGTCCTTTAAAGCGTCAATTGTCTCTGGCTTATCGGTGTAATACTTGTCTTTTACGGCACCCCACAAATAATAGTCCAACGGTGTCAAATCGCAGCTCCGAGCTGGCCAAACGACATGAGCTCTGCGGCTGATAATGCGATGTTTCCAATATCCTCCTCTTCAATTTTTGTGAACAAAAATTCGTTCAACATGGCCCGATAACGATCGCCATTGACTGTAACGGCCACTCCTTGCTCATTTTCGAAGAAAAATGGCCCAATTATGCCTCTGGACCAAAATCCGCACCAAACAGTGACTCGTTTTGGGTGTATCGGCTTTTCCATGTATGCGTGCGAGTTTTCTGTGCCCCAAATGTGACAATTTTGCTTGTTTACATACCCGCCAAGATCAAAATGAGCTTAATCTGAAAAGATTATTTTTTTTGGCAAAATCGGCATCTTCTCTAAGTCGATCGCAGGCCCACTTAGCGAAGCGTAGTTCAAGCGTATAGACAACCATATTCGTTCAGCGGAAGGATTAAACTAATTATCTGTTAGATGGCGGACCCTTTATATATCGTTTTCCTTTTTAAAACAAAAATAAATACGTATAAATTATTGGCAATCTGTTGACGGCCATAGGCCAAACCGTAATAGATTTAGAATATATTGAATTGAATGTAATCAATTTAAAATTCTGTGCGAACATGCCAAATCCGAAAAAAAGAAAAGGGAAGTGATCCCAGTTATAATTACTGGAGTCCCTTGCAATGCCTTTCGGATAGCGAAGAAGACATGGACGAAATAATTTCGCCAAATAATGTAGTGAAAAAGTGTTATTGCCTCCAATAAAACTATTGCGAAAATCCAGTGAATTTGTGCACAATCTTGCAAAATCTTTAAACATAACAGATTATTTTAGTAAAAAGATGCACTGCTGAATCTCACAGTGCCATATTAGAAAAACTAAAAAGTCAAAGTTGTCAATTCTTCTCTCACGATTTCAAGAGCGAGAAAGCTTTCAAAGTAGTTTTATATAGTATGAGTGAAATGGACCCCAATCTTCTAAAAACTGAACTGATTAAAATTGGCTTACAGTGCATAAATAAATACTAAAAAATAATTAAAAAACCGAAGCATTTCACGGACACAAT
Organism: Volucella bombylans; assembly: GCA_949129095.1. Taxonomy (NCBI): domain Eukaryota; kingdom Metazoa; phylum Arthropoda; class Insecta; order Diptera; family Syrphidae; genus Volucella; species Volucella bombylans. Next base: position 201,565,726 of record OX422141.1, read on the forward strand.
TTATATTATATCATTAGAAAATGGTTCAATAAAATTGCAAGATCTTAAGAAAAATTATCGCACCATCTTTCAGCTAAAAGGTAAACTAACCAAAATTCACAATTGCCAGATGCTTGGGCATGGTGAAAAAAATTGCCACGTCAAAACCTTCTGTACCAACTGTGCCGGCCCACATAAAACTTCTGTCTGCACTAATTCTTCCGCTGAAAAATGTGAAAATTGCAACGGACCGCACAAATCAACCGATCCATCATGCGTTAGCCGATCAAAATTCTTAGAACTCAAGGAAAAATATAAACAAAATAATATGTCAAAGACATCCAACCGACAACATATTCCACCACCCACTCACACTATCCTGTCAGATCTATATTTAAGTATTCCAGCATCTGTGATGTTCCCTTCTAGTCCGACCTTTTTTCCCAATTCTAGCCGTAGTCCATCTATTTTTGTCTAATATGCCTGGTTATCTTTCACAATCGGTTTCCATTAACGATCTCAGCCCCAATCATAACCCTGTGTTTTGTCGGCTTCGCAAATTAGGTGTGCAAAAGGTCGCATATGTGCTAGATCCCAAAAATGCGAATTGGAATCGTTTCCGGTCAGTACTAACTTCAAAATTCCGGAACTTTCCCTGTAATCTAGACAGCCTTACCTCCACTGCCGATGTTGATTCCATTATCTCAGATTTTAGCAAACATGTACTAGTCACTATTGAATTATGTGTTCGTAAAGTTCCTAAAACAACCTCGGCAATCAAGCTTCCCCCTTACATCTTGGGACTCATTCAAATTAGAAATGCTTGTGGAAATCATTGGCAAAGATACCGTCAGCCGTTCTACAAACATAAGGTTTCCCACCTCAATAATCTTACTTCAAAACTTATTTTTGATTAGAACAATAAGAAGTGTAACATCAAATCACGATCTCTAGATTTAAGTTCAAAACCTTTTTGGAATATTATCAAAGTGGTTAAAAACAAAAATAGACAGCTTCCCTTTCTTAAGGATTCAGATACTACTGTAGCGACCACCTTTAAAACACTACAAAATCATAGCTGAATGTAGCCAATGTACTACGAACGCACCCGCTGCTGCGAACCCACTCACTACTACGAACACACCCACCAGCTGTCACCACGAAATTTCCGGCGATGCTCAAAAATGTTTTTCCGGTCTTTCTTCTCCTTCTGGGTCTTGGTAGAGCAGTGAGTGCCACGGATGAACAAAATTTAAATACAATTTTATAATTAAATTATCATGATTAAATAAAATAAAAGTGAATTAAATAGATGAAACAAAAGAGCTCTTTGATTACAATCTTTACTTATACATTGGTGACCCCGCGTTTGAAAGTTTTCAACAATTTTTTTTTTCGTTCTCCAACGTGTTGTTTTCGCACCCACTGCTTATCCAAAAAAAATCAAAGCCATCCGTTTAGATCTCAAATGTTTTTCATTGCCATCGTGTTGAACATCCAGTGTTTCGCATTTTTCGTTACGGCTGCTACAAAAAGAAAAAAAAAACACGAAAAAATTCAGAATTTGTGAATTCATCCACACCAAAAAGGCATGCCGGACGAAGCGGCAAACGATGCTAGCAATACCCAGACCAGCTTCGACTCAACCCCAGCGACCGTCTCGGGACTCTCTGTGGCTGCACGTCTGCCCCAATTTCGGCACGAGAGACCTTCCATCTGGTTCGCACAACTGGAAGCCATACTCTCAGCTTCGAAGCCAAACAACGACACGAAGTTTCAATACGTGATTGCTAACCTCGATCGAAGGGATCTGGAACAAATTTCGGACATTCTTTTGACTCCGCCAGCTGCCAATGAATACAACAAGGTAAAGGAACGGCTTATCAAGGTCTATGAAGAAAACGAGGAGCAGCGCATGCAACGCCTCATAGAAGTCCTAGACCTGGGCGACTCGCAGCCATCTCAGCTCTTTCGGCGCATCCGCGACCTCTCCGGGTCTTCAGGCACTCCGGACACTGTTATAAAGATTATGTGGTTATCTCGTTTGCCTTCGCACGTGAGGGCGATACTCTCATCCGTCTCGGGTGACCTCAACACACTGGTTGAGGTAGCCGACAAAATCATAAGCCACCATTCTTCACCCAAATCAATTGACGCTACACACCAGCAAGTGTTGCCAACGCAAGCGGACGGCAGAAGTCAAAAGGCAGGCAACTCAGCACCATTTCCGGACATTGTTGGTTCCACCGACGATACGTCTCGAAGGCCAAAAAGTGCTCGTCACCATGCACTTACAAGCAGGGAAACGCCCACCAGCAACTTTAGGTGAGGCTTCTACAGTTGCTGGTAAGTTAAATCGCCTATTTTTACACTACAAAATTTCTGGCCACCGGTTTCTCGTAGATAGCGGAACCACCATATCAGCTCTATCAGTCAAGAACACACCAAGACTACACCAAGATCCTACAATACTGCGAGCTGTGAATGGCACCCACATAAGAACTTTCGGTACCACAACTCTCGTTCTGCATTTTGGCATGGGGCGCAATTTTCGCTGGAGCTTCACTCGTGCCGCAATTCCGCACTCAATCTTGGGAGCAGATTTTTTGAGTTCGTCGGGGCAGTACTGCTCCAAGTAGTTGATGGGAAATGTAAGCCTCTGGGATTTTTCTCCAAGGCTTTGTCAGAGAGGCAAAAGAAGTATGGACTTTCGATCGTGAGTTGATAGCAATTAAGTTGGCAATCGAGTACTTTCGTCGTTTCATCGAGGGACGGCCTTGTGCTATATTTACGGACCACAAGCCGTTGACGTTCGGAATTCACAACCCACCACAAAAATCAGAGACACCGCAACGACAACAATATCTGGAATACATCTCACAATTCTCCACCGACATTCGCCATGTCTGCGGATCAGAGAACGCTGCAGCAGATGCTCTCTCTCGTATCGCATCCATCGACAACCCGATAATCATGGACTACGAAGCGATAGCTAAAGCGCAAAGGACAGATACAGAACTAGAAAAGTTAAAATCGGTAAGTGACAAACTAAATTTCGCTTACTTTGTTCTTCCTGGTACCCAAACAGAAGTGGTCTGCGAAACAACTTCCGGACGAGCTCGCCCTTACATACCTAAAGCATTCAGGCAGACCGCTTTCGAAACCGTTCACAAACTAAGCCACCCAGGAGTAAGAGGCGCACGTAAAACTATAGCACTTCGTTTCTTCTGGCTCGCAATGAACGTGGACGTCGGGAAGTGGGCACGTAGCTGTCAGCGAAGCAAGGTACACAGGCATACCAACCCGCCTATGGGAACTTTTGAAGCAGCTGATAGGCTAGAACATGTGCATATTGACATCGTCGGCCCCCTCCCAACCTGCAACGGATTCAGTTACCTACTCACATGCATCGATAGAGCGACACGCTGGCCAGAAGCTATTCCAATTGTCGACACCACTGCTGCCTCTGCTGCGGACACTTTCCTCTTCAACTGGGTAGCACGATTCGGTTGTCCTCAACGCTTGACCACGGATCTACTTTGTTTCATCAGTGCTCGGCTGCAAACGCATACACACAACGGCATACCATCCTCAAGCAAACGGGGTGGTGGAGCGGTGGCACCGCTCACTTAAGGCAGCACTGACCGCACACAACTCTGACAGTTGGGTGACTTCGCTACCAGTCGTTCTCCTTGGACTAAGCTCAATGGTCAACGAATCTGGCACCACGCCCGCACAGCTGATGTTCGGCACCGAATTGCGTCTCCTAGGAGATTTCTTTGAAGCAGACACCACTTCAAAAGAACCAGTTAGCTTCATACAACATTTGAGGGAGACAATTCAACGGCTTGCACCAACATTCTCCAGCCGTACTTCGATGCCTGTGTTCATCCCAAGGGAGTTAAAGACTTCGTCTTTAAATGTGCATCCGCAACGATCATGTTCAGCGCCCCTTGCAGCTCGCATATTCCGGACCCTACGCTGTTCTCGAACGCAAACAACACACATTCAAGGTTGCCTTGCCAAACAAGGAAGTTCACGTCTCTATCCAGCATCTCAAACCATCCTACAAGATAGATAGTTCTGAGGGAAAGCCAGCCTCTTACAATGAAGTACCGTTACGTCAAGCAGTATATTCGAAGAACCCAGAGGTAATAAGGTCTCTGAGGAACATCAAACCACCTTCGCTTTTTGTTCTCGCAAAGGGGGGAGCCATGTAGCGACCATAGCGATTAAATAAAATAAAAGTGAATTAAATAGATGAAACAAAAGAGCTCTTTGATTACAATCTTTACTTTTACACTACGTTCTGTACGGATCTTGACAAGGCTAACGCACTTGCTCTAAACTTTCGCAACAATCACGAAATAATTAATTTAGTTAACCAATCCATTCAAAATCTTTTGATTGATAACAATGATCCTCCCTCCTCAAGCCTGTATATAACCTTAGAAGATACCGAATACAAAAAGCTGAGCAATCGTAAAGCTGAAGGATTCGACCAAATTAAAAACATATATATTAAGCGAATGCCTAAATCTGTCCTTGAGCGTTTAACGTTTGTCCTTAACGCCTGTATTAAAATGGAATACTTCGCAAATGTATGGAAACTCGCTAAGATTGTTACCAGTTACAGACCAATTAGTCTATCAAGTGGTCTTAGTAAATTATATGAAAAGGTTATAAAATAAAAAATCTCTAAGCATATTGAAGACAACAACCTACTTCCCGATACACAATTTGGGTTCAGGCACAATCACAGCACGACCCATCAAGTGCTAAGGATCTGCAACCATGTTAAATCGTCTCGTGCAACAGGAAAATCAACAGGCATAATATTATTAGACGTCGAAAAAGCTTTTGATTCTGTCTGGCATGACGGGCTTATATAGAAAATGATAAATTTCAATTTCCAACACAAATACTCGTATCTGTAGAATTGTCCGTAGTTTCTTGTCCAACCGCTGTCTTAGAGTGCAAATTAATAAAGATTTCTCCAGCATTGTCTACTTTCATTCTGGTGTTCCCCAAGGCTCAGTCCTTGAACCTGTTTTGTATAACCTGTTTACGTCCGACGTACCATCTGTACCCAACTGTGAAGTTGCGGCTTTCGCAGATGAGAGGATTCTCGACTATGGGTTGAGAATTTTTCAAATTTACTTCAATATATGGAAAATACAACTAAACGAGCACAAGCTACAAGCAATCTTTTTTACTAGGAAAAGAAAAGCCTGTTTTCTACCTAGTGGACAATTACATGTGAATGGGGCTAGTATAAGTTGGGAACCCTCAGTAAGGTATTTAGGAATTCACTTGGATTCCAAACTGACATTTAATACGCACATCACAAATACCTTAAACAAAATCTCTGTTGCGACCAAGATGCTATACCCCTTCATAAACCGAAAGTCAAGGCTGTCAAATGCCAATAAAATAACGATACTTAAAGTTATTTTTCAAGCAATACTGCTTATTATTATTTATTGTGGCATAATGTTTACAATATTTATAGTTATAATGCTCGTATTACAGAGATTTGGTTGAAGCACCTTACTACTGAAATATTATTATAAATGCTTAAAATAATATCACAGAATTTTATAAATTTGAAGGAAAAGCCACTAAAAACCTTCACTAAAATAAGTTCTATGCCCGATATCCTTGGAGGGAAAAGAGAAGTGGTTGCATAACTGGGTTTGAAAGTACAAACTTTAAGTACTAATTAAATTAATATTTTGGAAATAAATAAATAAACAAAAGAATAATAAATAGATAAAAGATAAATAATAAATAAGTAAACAAATCAATAAGTAAATAAGTAAATAAATATCAAAAATTAGTAAATAAATAAATAAATAAATAAATAAATAACACAATAAATAAAGCACAAAACAAGGAAAAATAATAAATAAATAATTAAAAAGTAAAACAAACAAGTAAAAAAATAAATAAATATATACATAAACAAACAAAATAAGTAAAGCAAAAAATAAGACAAGAAAAAATGAATAAATAAATAAATAAATACAAGAAATAAATATATGATTAGTTGAACTAAACTAAGAACAGAAAAAGTGTTGCATTCACTATGATGCTAAATTTATGATTAAGTCATTGTCAGAGGATAGACACGATATATTATATTGGTTCCAAATCTTTTCAATTCTATTTTCTACCATTTCTATATTTGCTATTTCATGTAGTTCTTTTGTAGAGAAAAACCAAGGTAGATTTAGGATCATTTTCAATAATTTGTTTTGGATTGTCTGAAGTTTGCGCAAGTGACTTTTCGCGCACCTACCCCAGACTGGAGATCCGTAGAATATTATGGCTTGAAAGATAGCCTTAAAAATTAGTAATTTATTCGGGTCATTCAATTTCGAATTTCTACCTATGAAAAGGTAAAGAATTCTTATGGTTGTGTTGACTTTTTTAATTACTTCTTGCACATGAAGATTAAAATTTAAGTGTTTGTCTAAATATATACGAGTACCAAGGTACATTCCATTCGATTTCCACTCAATCTGAACACCGTTCAATAGAAGTCTGTTGCTTGGTAGTAAACAAGCTTTCCTTTTACGAGTGAAAAAGATAGCTTGAGTCTTAGAAGCATTCATTTTGATTTTCCAGTTAACACAGTATGATGCGAAAGCATGTATAGCTGTTTGCAGATTCGTTTCAACATTGAAACCAATTGCATCAGATGAGTAAATGCAAGTATCATCTGCGAACAGGGCGATACTACAGTTTGTCAGATTGGGGAAATCGGAAGTGTATACATTATATAAGACTGGAGCCAGAACGGACCCTTGTGGAACTCCAGCATTAATTAATTTATTGCCTGAAAAGTAACGATTAATTGACACTTTAAAATTTCGGAATGATAGGAAAGTCTGAATAATTTTGACAAGATACAGCGGGTGGTTAATGCTGGTAAGCTTATGTATTAAGCCATCATGCCATATGGTGTCGAAAGCTTTTTCAATATCTAAAATTATCATACCGGTACTTTTTCCATCTGATAGATTATTCTTAATGTCCTTTGTAATACGATGTACTTCGTGTGTAGTACTGTGAAAAGCTCTAAAACCAAATTGTTCAGAAGGTAAGAAGGTTCTCTAAGAAGGAAATAATTCTGTTCTTTATGATTTTTTCTAGGCATTTACTCAAAGAACTAAGCAAACTAATTGGTCTATAGCTACAGGTTAAATTCGGATCTTTTCCAGGCTTCAAAATGGGAATTATCTTGGCAGTTCTCCAATGTATTGGGAAATATCCATATCTTAGGCAGCAGTCAAATAGTTCCGTTGCCAAGTGTGGGGTAATTGCGCGAAAAGCCATCTTAAGAAACTGCAGGTTTCTCAAAATAAACTTTTGAAAATGATGCTTAATTTACCTTGGTATCACTCAACGCGCGATATTGATCAAAAGGCAAATGTTGAATTAGTCCTTGATAGAATAGTAAAATTGAATCAATGTTTTCTTGTTCGATGTGATTTTGTTGATAATCCTTTAGTTAATAACCTGAATGATAATAACTTTCTCTATTTATTCTTTTTGTTATTTGTTTAACTGTTATATTTATTTAACTATTTTTCATTTATTAGTTATTTATTTATTTTTTTATATATTGAAAGGTTTTTTTCGCTTTCCCTTCGTCCATTTAATTTCAAATTATATATTCATAATAATATTACAGGTGAAAGATAAATTGTGTACATATCATATCTCTGAACTGTAAAACGTGTGGTAGCGAAACCTTGTAACTTTTATGCGAAATAAAGAACTATCTAAAATGAAAATGAAAGTTATATAAAACTAAAACTAACTAACTAAAGGATTCATAGCTCAGTCTGCAATCTGTGCTTCCATAACGGTTCAACCACATTTTCTTCTGACAGTTCAGATAAAGGAAGTCCTGGAGTAATTGTTCCACCAATTGCCCCATCAAGTTCGACAGACGTGCCTTCATTATTTTTCATTTCTTGAAGAAATATTCAGACCTAGTTCTGATCAGATCTACTACGTAACAAAGTAGATAGCTATTTTAAAACAATTCAAGGAATACAAATAGTGTTTCGTGTCCGGTTACTAACCTTTAATAACTTTAATAACCACTCCAAATCCCACCTTCAATAGCAGGAGTACAACAAAAGCTATTTTTTTAAAGAGAAATATTGTTTTCCCTTAGTGTTTTGCGCTTTAAAAAATTCTACAAAAAAAAAAATGTAAAGATTACAAGGTTCACTCAGGATAAGGAAAAAATCATTAATAACCAAACTTGAGCTCATTATCCTTAGATGATATATTTAAATTATTTTTCCATTTTTTATTTTTTTTTTCTGAAGTGGGATCTGTGCCATCTACACACTTACAAAAGGGAATGATGTTAGGAAATAATTTATTTTTTGAATCTTTAAAGGATATTATGGCAATTGGCGACATCATTATACAGGGTGTGTTCTATGTTTCAGACCAATTTTGTTGTCTTCTTATTTTAGATTTACTCTCATTTGTCAGCTCATATACAATATATCGCAGCTGTGGAAAGTTTACGATAACATCTACACTAATTCTGCCACCATATGCTGAAGTTAATAAGTTCATTTGAATGATTGATTAACTGTGATTACACAACAAGAAGAGTGAGTTTTTTTTCGTGTTCAGCTTCTTATGAAAAACTTTGAAATTTTACAGACACTGGGAGACAAGACGTTAGATGGTACAAAAATGTTATGGACCACATCCCACCACTGTCCATTATGAACAGACAAGTAAAGAGTGTGGTTTTTAGAGGTTTGATTTTTATACTGGCAACACTGTTTGCCAATTTAATAGTTGAAAGTCGATTTGTGGTTAGTAGGTTTAGCCATTTTACGAAGAATAGATTAACGCCAGAAGAACGCGTGTAAATTGTGCAAACTTATTTTGAAAACCATGGTTGGGTTCGCCAAAACTTATCGTGGGCTACGTCCATTTCAGGGTCGACATAATCGTCCATCTGAGCAAGTTATTCGGAACATGATGAATCGTTTTTGCACCACGTACGTGTACACTTTATTAGATAATACGCATCCCCAAAGATGACAAAGAGTGCGAACAGGAGAAGTTATTGCCGTTGTGGAGCGCAGTGTTGAGGAGGATCCGAATGAGTCGTGCACAGCAATTGGAGCTATGCCCTTTGTGGAAGATTTTACGGAAATATCTTGTGCAAAAGTTGAAACCGTGTGACCATTATACGCTTCGTAGGTCCTGTGAATGGGTCGAAAACATTATTCAGCTTGATCCTCATTTTCAAGGTCCATTTTTGGTTAAATGGATATGTAAACAAGCAAAATTGCCGAATTCGGAGTGGAGAAAACACAGAAGCCTTTGTCGAGACGACCTTACAACCATTAAAACTCACAGACTGGTGGAATCATCGGCCCAAATTTTTTTAAGGACGATGCCGGCCAGAATATTATAGTCAATGGAGAGCGCTATATGTAGAAACATGATTTCTGTCTTCTTCGCTCCTCAGTTGAATGGCATTGAAATGACAGAGCTTTGGTTCCAACAAGATGGCTCTACATGCCACACGGCGCCCGACACCATCAATTTAATACGGCCTGTGAACTGGCCTCCACGATCCTGTGGTCTCACACCTTTAGATTGCTTTCTTTTGGGGGTATGTGAAGTCACTAGTCTACGCCGATACACCAGAGGCGTTGGACGATTTGGAAGTCAGCATTCGCCGTGTTATTGCTGATATATGGCCCCAGTTGCTCGAAAAATTTATCGAAAATTGGACTTCACGATTGCGTTTCATTCGAGCTAGTACAAGTGGCTATTCGAACGACCAACTCACTTAGGCGTATTGACCCATTGTGTTGCCACGTGGATCTATGATCCTCTTGCTCATGAAATCAGTTTAAGCTTATGATGAAGCATAGGAGACTGTTAACATCTATATTCTTTATATCGTTTAAGTCATTGTTCAAGAAAGCTCTTAAGGAAAGTTTTCTTCTCTGGGAGACAGCTGTACATGTACAGGGTAGGTGGAGAATTGTCTCCTCTTCCTCCTCGTTCATGCAGCTTCTACAGGAATCGCTTGTAAAATCCTGAGATGTTTCCTATTCAGAAGGATCAGACTCTTAGAGCAATTCAGATCCAGCTTTGGCCCGATCCAGTTTGGTCGCTAGACACGTTTCTTCAACAGTCCACCTAAGGTCTGTCCTTTTATTGTATTAGCATCCAGCTTTAATATTTATTTGCATGTAGCTATAGGTATACCGGTAGAATAGGTAGAGTGGTTGCAAATTTTCCGAGTTCGTCGTCATTAGAATTCACTGGAATGTCTCTGTGGCCCGGCACCCAACAAAGGTGAAGGTTGAACTGCTCTGCCATCTCCGTAAGCGACGATCGGCATTCAAGGGCGGTTTTAGAATTTAATGAGACTGAGTCCAGGGATGCGGATATCCTTTGCAGATATCACGTTTTTCTTCAGCCAGGACAGAGATTCTTTAATCGCCAAAATTTCCGCCTGGAACACACTACAGTGATTTATTTGGGAGAGGGAAGGAGTGCCTTAGACTTAGTTTATCTGAGAAAAGACGTCTGCCAACCCCGCTATTGGTTTTAGATCCATCTGTGCAAAAGTGGATTAATCTAGAGAGGAAGCTTACATGGAAGTTTTTGTCAAACCAAAGTTCAGGTATGGTGTAATCGATATTCTCTGTGAGGATTCCTAATGTATTAAGAATGCTAGCGTGGCCAAATAAATTATTTGTCCACTATGTAGTCGCTTTAAGTTCAATAGCTGCAATCGCTGCTACTTGCCTACTGAAGATATCGAGGGGTGTCAAGTGAAACAGAATATCTAATGCCGCGGAGGGAGTAGAAAGTAGGGCTCCGCTTATGCATAAACATATTCATGTTCTTTGGACTCTGCTTAGTTTGCTGTAGTTGACTGCATTGTCTAAGGCCGTCCACCAGACATCAACCCGGTCTTATGACGGAGATGTATAACCAGTGGGTTATGCGAGGTCGAAGGCCCCATTTGTTACCAATAGGTTTTTTGCAAGAGAATAAAACTACTGTAGCTTTATTGACTCTTTTTTGAATTTTAGGTTTCCAGTTTATTTCTTGCCAAAAATGAGAGTAAATGTAGCGCGAAATATTTGAATTGTCAAATATTTTTTAACTGAACACTGATTTTGTAAATAAATTTTTTTAATTTCTATGTTTCTTCATGATGATAAAAAGATGATGTCAGCTGCCGGATAAACTATCAGCTATCTGATTTTTACCATATTGAAATAAAATCCTAGCTTAGTTGAGCTTCAGTATTTTGACCCGAAAAATTGTCGTTTCCAACTCAGAAAGTGAACACTGTGTCCCTAGGTCAACCTTAAACACTTAAATATGGAAAACGCACAATAACATTGGAGAGCTCAAATAGAGGTGTAAGATACACTTTCATTCTGAACTATACCTCTATCTAAACAACTGAGGCTATATTTCATATTTTTTTATTTCGGAAAAATACTATTTTTTCATAACATTCTATTGGATTGCAACCTTTACTTTATCTTGTTCTGTTTTAACCTTATTTTTACACGATACTCGTTTTTATAAAGTGTTATAAATATAGCGGAATATATCTGTTTAGTTTTTATAATAGTGTAAAGGGAATATGATGGATATAACAAGAAAATAAAGAAGGGGGTGGATTTAAATGGGGCTTATATGTTATATATAAACAACACTGATTCGGCTGAGAACTTCACCGGGGTTTCATCATCTACAAAGACCACATATTTAGCCCGAATGTCAGCATGAGGAGTTTTCGAAATGAAAGAGACCTCTAGTGGGAAGAAATCTCCTGGTAAGGATGAGGCGAAAATGAATTCCATTGAACCTGTTTTATTTGAGGTATCAATAATGGGGATATTCAACTGAAGGTTGTCCTTCCTTGCATCGTAATTGTAAGTGCCATCGTACTCGCATGCAGATGGTTTGACATTCGATGGAAGACGAATTGAAATGGAAATATCCTACAACTCCAATCGCTGTGCCTCAAGTTCATATTCAATGTTGACATAGCAACCACGCACCGTCTCCTTTCTCTGATGGCCAGTAGTTAATTGTTAGTGGAATAGCAGCTTCGTCCCTTGTGGAACAGCGCCATTTAAGTACGCCGACATCGGTGTTCAATGGGAATAGCTTTGAGTTTTGAACAATTCCTTGTCGACATTTGGATATTTTTGCAATTGAATTCCATGTGTATCTTTGCTTTCCAATTGAACCTTGATACGTCCAAATGATTCTTCAGATATTCTTAAAGTCAGTCGTTCATAGATCTCAGCGGAGACCAGACGCATTACGCATTTCGTGTTCGGCTTTAAAAGTGTAGAAAAAATAAAAAAATAAATAGAGTGCTAAACAGTAAATTTTTAAGTGTTCGGTAGCCGAAGTGGTAGAGGCCCGGACAATAAATCTCGAGGTTGTGGGTTCGCTTCCCGGCCTCTGCGAAAGTTTTTTTTCGTTTATTTATTTAATTCAGTTGCAAGACAATTTTAATAAAAAAGTGTTTGTTCTGTATTACAAATTCACGTGATGGATTGTGGAGAGCGGTCCGCTATGCCAATAGCGGGATCGGGTGAGATAGCAGGTGAGGTTTCGAGTGGTTCGAACCAAACACCAAAGCCAAAGAGGAGGAGGATGCTAAAGTCAACCTCTAACTTGGCAGAACGTCCCACCCTACAAACGACCACTGTAAAGCTTGGTGGAGTGAGGGCAGGAAACAACTTCGCTGCATTGGCAGCAAGCGAATCTGACGACGAAGAGGAGGAATTAGAGTCGATAAGTAGCAGCATAAAAATGCTACAGCAAAGGCTACAGGCCATTAAAGAACATCAAATGGTCAGAAGGCAGAGGAATGAGCATGAGCAATCCCAACAACAGCAGTCGCAGCTTTCTCAAAAGCAGTCCAAACAAAAACAAAAGACAAATACAATACCACAAGGGCACCAACAACGCCAACAAATGCAAAATAAACACCAGCAACAACAAGAGCAGCAGCCACAAAAACAGCAGCAGCAGCGACAACAACAACAACTACAACAACAACAACAACAACAACAACAGCAGCAGAAGCAGCAGCAGACGAAGAAGAAGGAGAAGGTGCCTCCTATCAACACCTATAAATTGGAGGTGAATGCAACCAAGGACCTATGTAAGTTGGTAATTGGTAGTAATTTTAATATCAAGAGATTGGGGAACGATCGCCATGTCATCCACTGTAATACAGTGCTCTGGGTAGGGACGGAGCATCCGATAGGACGCAGATCTCGTGCGTGTTATGTGGGAACGTGGGACACACCGCAAACTATCGGGGTTGTCCTAAGTTCACCGACATTAAAAAAGCAAAATTGGCTCGGCAGCAGAAGGTGGAGGTCAAACGTTCACCTGTACGGTTTCAAACACCAGCCGTCACGCCCCAAATTTCCTACGCCCAAATGGCGTCTGGTAGGGGGGCTACGGTACAGCAAGCGACTGTTGCTTCTGCGGCGCCAACGCCAAGAACAACTGAAGCTGCACCTAACATGCTGGCCATCTTGCTAGCAATCCAAGGACAGACGGCTCAGCTGCAACAGCAGGTACAAGAACAGGCCAAGCGGGTGGACCAGATCTACGCGTTGCTGCCGGGCCTAACGCAACACATGCCGTAAAGGGTACGCACATGGTGGAGCAAACTTTGAAAGTCCTTGCGTTGAATGTGAATTCACTGATTAGGATCGAACGAAGAGCCGCGATGTTTAAATTGCTACAAGACCAAACTCCTGATGTGCTTTTCGCTAGCGAAACCAAGCTAACCGATGAGCACAAACTGGAGTACAATAATTATATTGTTAGAAGAAGAAACCGGCCCAGATCCAAACGTGGAGGCGGTGTCGCGATCTTCATTAAAGAAGGTATAAAATTTTACAGAGTGTACAAGGGCGTGTTGCGCAGGTTCCGGGTGTTGGAGGCAGTCGTCGTTTACATCCCGCTCCGCAGTGGAAAGCGGCTGTACTTGGCCTCTGTTTATGCACCTGAGGCTTCACAATCCACCCTATTCATTACAGAGCTCGACATGCTTTTTCGACTTCTGAGGCTGGAATCGGGGGATAATTATTTTATAATCGGCGGGGATTTCAACGCTAGACACAGAGATTGGGGAAATAATTTGCCAAATACTAGAGGGAATCTACTACTCGATTGGTGGGGTCAGCACGATGTAATGTACAGACTCGGTCTTAAAGCGACGGATAACCCGTCGTTTCCCAGAGGCGGGTCTTATTTGGATCTACTGCTGTACGACGAACGTATACGACTGACAGGTACGAATTTACAAACGCTAAACTGTCTGCGCACATTCGTGTATGACAGTGACCATTGCGGTTTTAGCACCGAAATTACAGTTCCCAACGAAATTGCGGAATTGGAGGAGTTTGTTCAAAGATACACTTACAACTACAGTAAGACTCAATCGACACGCTTCTCCGCAACCTTGACTAGAGCGCTCTCCTCGAACACGCTCCACCCACCGTCCAATAGAAATTTGTCAAACGAGGAGATCGACCATTACCTAAAACAAATGGACGAGACAATTAAACAAACTATGGACACCACAATACCGCGGTATCGACGTACGACTAACGATGACCTGTTCCGCAATCCTACTATTGACGCACTGCACCGACAGAAAAGTAGTCTTCTGACAAGACTCAAAAACTTGTACAGACAGTTAACTGACCGACAAGACCCGGAGATTAGGACACTGAAGTCGTCGATTAAAAATATCCAAACGCTAATAAAAGAAAATTACAGAATTTCTGTAAGTTTGTATTGGAACAACAAGGTTCGGGCTGTAAACACCAGCAACCCGAATATGTTTCCGCAAATAAATAAACTATTTCGGAGAAAAAATCAAAACGACCTTCAGTGTCTTAAAATAGCCCGGACAACAGACAACGAACGATTACTGACAATAGCAGGTATTGATCCAAATGAGGCCGCTGATGACGACTTCTTTGTGATCGAGGATCCACATGAGAAGGTTGAGGCCATAGGGGCGACTTTCCGGGAAGTATACAAGGCCATTGATAACATTGGCCCTAATTACGACCTGGAGAATCGCGTCTTGGTGCACGACTTCTGCATTCGAAATGAAATAGGGAACTGGCGATCCGAGGGCTCTGGTTTCACCCGGTTTAGCGACGAAAATATGGCAAATAACGTCATTGCCAGAGAGGGTGGCCTACCCCCGTTCATTTCGAAGGCAGGACTCCATGAGATCTTCGACACAATCAGGGCTAAGAAATCGGTGGGGACCGATGGTATTCCGAACATCGTGCTTCGACATCTTCCTCTAGAAGCGTTGGACATTTACACCACCCTGTTTAATAATGTAATGAATAATGCACATTATCCAGCGCATTGGAAAACGGCGGTGGTTCAACCTATCCCCAAAAAGGGAAAGGATATATCCAATCCGGCGAATCTCCGGTCGATAAGTCTCCTTCCGAATATCAGTAAGGTTTTTGAAAAGGTAATCAATAGAGCTCTGTCTAGGTGGGTTTAGGACAAACATATAGTTCCGGATAATCAATTCGGTTTTAAGGCGGGACATGATATCTCACATTCCGCGTCTAAACTGGTGTCCGATATCCAATGGAATAAAGGCAAAAAACAATGCACTGGTGCCTGCCTTGTTGACTTGGAGAAGGCCTTCGACACCGTATGGTTAGAGGGTCTTTTCTATAAACTAACTAGGCTGGGGATCAGTAAACCACTCTTGTACATTCTTTATAATATGCTAACTAACAGACAGTTCATCGTGAAGAATGGCGATGTGACTTCTGTTGGAATATTTCAAATTAAAAATGGTCTTCAGCAAGGCGCGGTCAATTCGCCGATCCTATTCAACATTTTTACAAGCGACTTGATAAGTTCACTTCCCCATACTATTGCGTACGCAGACGATGTGGTAGCGTACAGAACAGGTCCAAAAATCGAGGTCATTAATACTCTCTTGCAGCGTGACTTCGATAAGATAAGACGATTTTGCGATGACTGGAAGTTGAAAATCAACTTTCAGAAGTCGGAAACCATTCTCTTTAGGACGCCGTTGTCTGGAGCCTCTAGGGATACCAGAAAAAATTGGCGAAAGTTCTCAATCATTGGACAGCACGGACAGCCTCTTGCCTGTCGAAATGTAGTCAGATACCTTGGGATCTAGCTAGATCAGTTTCTGTATTTTGGCAAAAATGTAGATGCTGCTCTGGCCAGAGCCAAAGGTGCTTTTGCCCTTACAAAGAGACTGTTTTATAGCAGCCAACTCGATGCGAGGGTAAAGGTAATCTGCTACATGGCCCTTATTATGCCCATGCTGGTGTTTGGTTGTCCCGTGTGGTTCAACGTGAGAGCAAGCTTAATGGAAAAGATTCGGCTGTTTGAGAGGGCTTGTCTTCGCTTGTACAGAACACCAGAGTCGGAGTACAAGAAATTTTATCCTAATGAGGTCCTTTACAACAGGGCGAACCTAATACGAGTGGACAACTTCGTAATTAAGCTGACTCGAAGGCACATTGCAAGAGCAATGACCTCGACGAATAACCTGATATCTGGGGCTTACTACCCCAATTACCTTTACCACGAGAGTGTGAGGGAGTTTTTTATAAAAAAATAAAAAAAAGTCCATATGCTAAGTTTTTTCTTAACGAATATTTTTTCTTAGCCTTAAGTATACAATATAAATAATTCTAAATAAAATGTAAGTAAAGTCGACTTAGAGTGCCTGTGTGGGTCCAGTAAGTTAGTATAAGATTGATAAGTAATTGTAAGCTAGCATTTAAGCATTTTTTTGTTAGTATGTAAGAGTTAATGATTAAGTAAATAAAATGCATTGAAAAAAAAAAAATAAAAAATTCTTAAAGTCAGTAAGCCTGCCAGCTCGAATGATTGCAGTTCTCCATCACGGCCAACCGAAACACCCAGCTTGTCTTCTATTTTCAAATGTACACTCTCAGTAGGGATGCCAAAAATAAGTTTTGTTCTAGCAGCAGTGTTAGCAACGATGTGTGGAGCCAGATTGGTGATTTTCTCTCCTTCGTTCTTCAACTGATCGACAAAACTATCCACGTCCTATGGTTTTACCGCCCAACTTTAGTGCATTGTGTGACGCTGGTTTTTGTGCCTTTGGACGAGCCAGTAGATAATACACTAACCAACGATTGACCAATTATTATTCCCGATGAACCAAAACCGCCCATGCTCTCATGACTTTAATTTGCAGGACTGCCGTCACGTTTCGCCGATTCCATACTTTGCCTTCTCTCGCACCTTCCGTCTCACTGCTTGGTAGACCTTTTCCTCGTGTGAATCCATCTCAACGAACGTCTTAATCTGTTAATACTCTCACGGTAACTGAACGCGATAATTTCATCAAAGGCACAAATCAAATTAAACGTATTGTCCATGATCTCCTTTTCCTCAAGCGAGTGACAATACTCTGGAATATCTTTTGAGAACAATCTTAGAGTTTCCAAATTTTCTAAAATATTACTTGTCTTGCTGATAACCACACATGTATAGTTTCTCCATTGGCTGGTATACATATCGCACCGAATCTGTTTCAACAAAAGTGCGTTGTTTCCCGGAAGTCATGAGGTTTGGGAATGCAGCTAACAAGCTCTCAATGCGTGCTGTTGTCATTTCGACAAATTGTCGAGATATGATAACTTTTCCATTTTTTGTGCATATCGCGGAGGTGATTAAAACCATGTTTATGGATAGTTCGTAAAGCGTTTACGATGGTTATTTGGGCAATTTCGCTTGGAGTTTGTGTAGAAAAATGAAATTATTTTCTTAAATTACAATCCAAGTGCGGCGACGTGTTCGATAATTTCTTGTAAATAATATTAAATAATATTGTTGATATTGTGCTGATAAGGATAGGGTTTATGAGCTGCTCTTCTTATCTAGACTCTGATAACTAAAACAATACTCTCGATGGGAGGTTGGATTGTCTATGAGCCTACGGCTATAGGACATCAGATCTAAGCATCTTATAAAAATATTTTAAAAGTAGAACACACTCCAACTGATAGGTTGATCAATCGAGAAGTGGTAAGATAAATCACAACCTCAGCTAAATTAATAGACACACATTTGAAGCGTGCCCCTAACTAATGACTCAATCGAAAAGCAGTTAAGTAGGCATGTCGTGGATATAAAAAAAAATATATGTGATAGTCCTGTACTCATAAATTGTACTGTAACCCATAATTGCACTATCAAAGCATCAGTCGCTGTGATAAAGTACACAATTACAATCGATAAATGCTGTTCATAAATTACGAAATTAATTTTCTATAAATTATCAAAAATTGTTCAACCAAGGGTCCTTCACTCGTACACCCGCAAATTTAAAAACCCCCCTCACATGTCTATTGCAACAATTGGTGTGCGGTTTCAATTGCTTGTTATTGTGTGGCGATATTTATTTTTGAATTTATTCTAACCATCCTTGCCAGCCACTACATATCCATTTAACAGACAGGCGAATATTCGTATATGTACGTTAATTGATTAACTAATTATAATGAAATAAATTATAGTTGTGCATATTAAATGTGTTTGAGCCTGTGGGCAAATTATGGTAAAGTATCGATTACACTCGTACTCGTAGTGAAGGGGGACGCTAACATATTGGCATGGTGTACTCGCAATTCTGACAACGCATTCTAGGCTAAGAGATTTAATTTTTGCAAAAAACTTCAAACTTTCGCATCAACCGAAATTGGATATGATTTACTCTTAAATTTAGTTTGCGGAAATTATCCGAGAGTTAGTTTTGTAATTAGTTGATGACAGTATAATGAATGGGCTCTTCCCGGCTAATCAAATAGATAAAATAAGCTAACTACATTTGCTTTCTGTTAAGTAAACACGGCTATTTGAAGCGGCAGTATTGATTGAATGTAGGGCGATTGCGAGTAGACCAAAATCAATATGTCTTTGACCATATGCTTTCTGTGAATGTTCCATAGATGGCTTCGGTAGGAATTCTAGTTAATGCAATAAATTATAAGCCGTTTAATTGATCCTCTTTCATTAAGTCGATTACTTAATTAAATTTTGAAAACATTTATGCGTGTTTGATGTTAAAGAATCCGCTCAAAAAAAAATTAGGAGCTCATTAAATATGGACAACGTGTTGAAATAGTGAAAATTAACTAGAAAAACGCAAAATTATTCTGCGTAATGAGGCTCATTTCCATTTCTATGGATACGTAGACGAACAAAACTGTTGCATCTGTGGCTCCGAAGCCTAAGAGAAATAGTGGAACAACTTTTCCATTTACAACGAAAGACAGTTTGGTCCGGGTTTTGGGCTGGCGGTGTCATTTCGCCGTTTCAGTGAATGGATTCCGTTACCGAAAGAAGTTGACTGCCCTGTTTTGCCTGAAATTGATGTTATGCACGTGGACGACGTTTAGTTTATTTCCTGGACGAGTGATTTCTCGAAATGGAAACTTTAATTGGCCACCAAGTGCGAATTTCCTTTGTGGCTATGTTGAATATAAAGCCTACGCCAATGCTCCACTAATGATTCATGCACTAAACGAAAATATCAAAGCTGTTATTCGCGGAGTACAGCCGTAATTGTGCGATAACTTGATGAATAATTTTATTAAAAGAATGACTATTTGTAGGCAGTGCCAAGGCAGACATTTGGCACGTTGTATTTCATTAATAATCTTAGAATTTGTGCTTTAGATCAAAATAAAAATATCATTACTTTTTAGAAAAATGTTGCCTTTTTCTATAGACTTAAAATGACACATGTCCTAGCAATCTGAGGTGCCGCAAGAGCACTTTTCTAACCAGGTCGATATCAAAAATGTCTAATACAGAGTCTCCATTATATTTTCTGGCAAGGATTCATAGGTCAAAGTGTTCGTGAGTGGCGAGTGTAAATCCCTACCTACATTAGGGGTATAGCTGCCTGTTGCGATGTTCAGCCCGATATTTTGATGTTTTCCTTCTCTCTTTGTTGACAATTTATAAAACTAAACCCATTATTGACCCTTCTGTTTCAATACAGTTGGGTTTCTTTGGGTTTTTCAAGTGTGCTGCTAGAAAGTTTATATAAAATCGAACCACCTTGTCTAAACTCTCGGTGAGAGAACTTCTTGCCATTGTCATTCTGCACAGTCTGACGAGTCTCGGACTGATGTCAAAACAAGACATCGCCCTATTATGCTGATCTTTATGGATGCTGTCATATGCGGTGTTGAAATCTATAAAGAGATGGTGTATAACATACTCGTAGGTACCATATATCAATCTGGACCCTTTAGATCTTTTCTTGGATCTGCCGTTGGGTGATTATTTGATTAACAGTGGATCTGCACGACTGACAGATCGTTGACAGATATTATATGCCATGAGTTCAGATGTTTCCTTAATTGCCGTAGTTAAGAGGGCCTTCCATTTTGTTGATCGGAGAAATGATGTTCAGCTTCCTTACCTCAAACAAACTTTTCTCCAACCAAATTTTTGAAATTACCTGCTGCTTCAAGTAGCTCAACCCAGTCTGTTTCGCCGGTCTTGTTATCCCTAAGTTAATATATTGCCACATTGATCTCATACAACGCTCAAAACTTCTTGCCTTAGTTTTTAACTTGCAACGAATCCGCATAGAACCACTCAGCCTTCTATAGTTGAATACTAGTCTACGGCCTCTGCTAGTTATTCAGTTGCATGTGACCTGTTCTTTGATCGCACGCTTAATGTGCAGATTTGAACGCTGTTGTCCTTTTTTCTTTTTACAGGGTCATCAACAGTAAATCAATCCGAGGCTCTAGGTTGCTGCAGCAGCATTTTTATGTGGCTGGATGGTTAGGCCTACTTATAACCCTCAACCTGTAGAGCAAAGCCGCATCAGGAATATGAGAGTTGCTAAGGGGGTCATTCGCCACTATCGCTACATACCTTAGTTTGGGTACTAAGTACTGAAAAATCTTTATTGACCTCAGCTCCAAATACATAGAAGTGGCTCATACAAAGATTCTGTCTTGCTCACTGTTGAAATAACATTTAATTCAGTTACGTGGACTTGCTTACCTTCTTCTTCTGCGTACAACACCCAGTTACCAAAATGCAACATAGGGATTTTTGAAGTTTCAAGTAATACTGGATCATACTACTTAGTTTGTAAGTTTGTCCTTAATTGTGTTTTGTGATTTCAGATACCAAAAAGACTGTTTAATGAACAAAACACTGAAGAAATTCATCATTCAGCGACAGTAATTGCCCGCAAACTCCAAGGCTTCTGTCGAATTTGGGATAGTCTTTCCAATTGTTATATTTCAGCAGCTGTCAAAGTTACCAATAACATTCAGGTGTCGAAATATTTCGTAAGATTTGCCACCCAATGTAAATTTCGTCGTAAGTTCGGTCGTCATCATGGTTTCAGTGTGCTGGTCTTAGGATCTTAAGCCACCAACCAGACAGAGATTGGTGCGATATGAAGAAAACATAGCCGCAGTAGCTGCTGTTATCGAAGAAGATCCAGAATTGTCCGTTCAGCTGAATTGGGCATAGCCAGAAAGTCAGCCCGGTTTTTGTGCAGTTGAATTTGGGCCTACATCCGTATAAGATTGTTTTGACGGAAGAATTAAAGCCGGACTATCATAGACAATGCCGTGAGTTCGCTAATTGGGCGCTGGAAATCTTGGCCGGAGATGAGGATTTTGGCCAAAAAATCATCTTCTCGGACGAGGCCCATTTTCGGCTCAGCGGCTATGCCAACAAGCAAAATTGTCATTCTTGAAGCGAACATAATCCACAAGTGTTCGGCCAAGCATTAATGCATCCACAAAATTGACTATTTGGCGCGGTTTATGACATGGCGGAATCATCAGGACTTATTGCTTTCGAAATGAGGAAGGAGATACGGTTACCGTCAATTGTCCCAGGTATACTCGTACCATAGACCGATGTTAACGGACTTTCTGTCATCAGAGCTCGACAACATCAATATATCCGAGCTGTGGTTCCAAAAAGACGGAGCTACATGCCATTCAAGCGACGCAACGCTCGAAGTTGTAAAGGAGAAATTTGGCAACTAGGTCATCTCACTATTACCGGAATATTGGACCGAGTGATCAAAAATTGTACTGACTGCTTGAAACACTGCCAGCGAAGCCGAGGCGGCCATTTGAATGATGTGCTATTCCAATACATACTCGTAATGGCATGAACACAGCTTCAAAATAGAGCCAGAACCAGTTTTATATCTCACAGCGTTATTAATTTTTTTTCTATCGTTCATATCTGGTCAACCTTTGCATAAGCTAAATGAGGTGGCATCAATGCCAGTAAAATATAAAAAATTGAGCCAATGATACTGCGTACTGACAGCAACGCTGTGCTAACTCGACGACAGCACATATTTTATAGGAGTAATTGCATCCATCTTTGCAGTATCTGTTTCAATTGTCTCAGGGCATAGGTGGCGGCCGTATTCGGGCAGTTGCACTTACTCCATTAAAATCGATCAATGTCTCGACTAATGAACAACTCCAGTTGGCACGACTAGAAGTAAGTTGCCTCCAGTTTCGAACGCAAAGTTGGTCGAGATCTCTTTCCAATTGTGTGCGCGACCTTATGTATTTTCTTCTTGTACTAGGTCGTCTTTCTTGGTTAGATTTACAGATTTTTCGGGACGGCAACATGGTTGCTCATGGGCTCTGCACGTTCCAACTATCACGGGCAACGCGAGCAGTTATACAGACTTTTTTAAAATTACACTTCTGATGTTGATCAGTGAATTGTGAACAACTCTTTCAATTGTCAAGCATCACCACGAAGAATTTCTTTTTTGAGAAGTTCAGAGGATGCGGCCATACGCGACTTTAATTCCGATAAAATGGTGGTGGGTATCGATTTTAAATACCTCGGGGTGGATCGGTGATGAATATACCAGACCAAAGGCAATATCATGTGATAGTAGGTGCAGTCAGAGAATTTTCCCTTTTCCAGAACAGTGATTCTGAGGTTCCATTCATCGTGCATACTTTCATCTGAATATATTTTAGAGACTTCAGCTTGTACTTTATATAATATGGCTTATACCACGCTGCTGTTTAGTAGTAAAAGCGCTATTCAGACTTTAGCCTCAATGGAATGCTTCTATATTTCTATGTTTAAAAAAACGGTGATTTCGAGTCTCTATTTAGCGACCGGCTTTTATAGTTCTTTGGAACGCCATCTTGTGTACTTCCTGTAACAGGTTTATGCCCTCTTACTCAAGCCGATGGTTTCATTATGGTGATAGTTTGACATCGTTACATCCTTAGAAATATGCCGGATTTCTGGAAAATTTATTGGTGATCTCCTGTGTATAATACTAATATCACTGGTATTTTGGCTATCCAAAAATGTTTTGAAAGACGCGTAAGGAATAGTAAGTACTTTGTGATGGAGTTCGGCGTTAGAACTTTTTAGGGACTGTTTGGTTTTTTAATCAGTGGGATGCCCAGTCGATTTGGTAATTTTTGAAATGAGAGATACATGTGATGTGCATAGCAAAGGAAATATTTCAGCCCGCTAAAGAGCCAAGTGAATGTTTAAATGATGTTAAATAATGTCAATGCCTTCCATCTGTGCCGCCAAAGATATCCTTTATTCGTAAATTGTGTCTAAATTCATCGCCGACAACTTTGTCGTCGTGCCTAAAACATTTCTCACAGCTGCATACTTATATGCCTTGCAATAAAGGCGTTCAAGCAACACGTACTAGAGTATCTCTTTCCACTAGGCTAATCAGCATATCTTAAACAACTTGAGTAATCTCAGTTAATTTTCAGATGTGCACTGACTTTGCACATCAAAATGTCAAAGTTCCAAAGACATGTATGATAGTTTAGACAAATTTCCCAAATGTCAATACATATGTAGGTACATACAATATGTGTATGCAAATTACTGTTCTTAAGGAGAACCTATTAAGTGAACCTCAATTCAGTTTCTGCCACCCACAATTTTCAGTCATCCGAATCGAAAAACCAAAAGCAACAGATCTCTGAAGGAAAGTTGTCTAATCATTCCGATGAACCCACAAATAATGTCGCCGCATGAGCTCCCATCACTATCACTCATTTCATCAAGTTAAAATGAAGAAAGTCTAATCAACCCACGGATCCCATCCAAATGGAAGAACCATTCTCAGAGGACACACCAAAAGAAAAAGGAAATATTCCATTTCATCCCCAATTGAGCAAAGGAAAGTGCCCCAAGGATCTAAGTCATCTGTTTAACAAGATTGTTAATTTGACTCGCTTTCATTTTAAAATCTTAAAACATTGCTTCGGGAAATGAAATTTACAAAGGCCGGACAGATAGGATACCACCAGTATGAGTATGAGTGACCAAACCGTTTCTAGTAAGCACCTAATTTTTAAGGGCCAAATGCACAGAGATATTCTCAACTGAACATGAACTGTACAATGTAACGATATTCCAATTGGTTACACACAGTCGTATTGCAGATACTTCCACAGGAATAGTGCTCGTATCGTTTAAACCACTATCTAAGAGAGTATTCGTACACTACCAATACCTATACACTGCTGCTGGCCATTGTCATTGTCTAGAAATAATTTTCTAAACCATTAAACGCACTTAATGGATTCCTCCCACTTCAGATACCATTTTCAGATTCCCTTTGTATCGTAAATGGCTCTGATCTAAGTCATTGGAGAGCGGCGGTGGCGGCGGCGGCTGCTGCCAATACTCACACAAGTCAGTGAACGTTGCGTTATTTTATCCTTAGGCAACAGCAATGTCGATTTTTATTTATTTTCTGTTGTCTGTTGTGTGTTTTCTGTTTTCTGTTTCTTTTTTCCCCTATCCAAGCCATAGATAGAACTCTGCTAAAATGACAAAATTGTTTTCCTTTGTATTTTGAGGGATAACAATGAATTGGCTGAAATCACCATTCTGCCACCCTGCTGTTTTCATTGGAGCGGTTCCCAGTGTGGTATGTATTCGAATGTTGACTGCAGAAAGCTGCCAGGATAAAATGTGGCATGAAAGAAAGTTGTCCCATAAAAATTGTGTGTCACATAAAATCTCTTTGAATGTCCATACGCATTGCAACATAACAATCACATACGCGAGAATCGGTGTTTAGGGACTACTAGCTCATCACCCCAATCTTGGGGGAAGCCATTAGAATGGGCTGTAGGGTTAAAGAAACACATTTCGATTAATACTTCCTTCATGTTTGGGTAGCATGGGGTGTTTGGGTACAAAGTTTGAATTGAATGGAAACAGCGTTGTCGTTGGTACAACTACGAGTATAGTTCTTCTTTATTACATTCAATTACAAGTTTAAGCGTTCAAACCTTATGTTGGAAAATCCGCAGTCTCTATGATTGTACCTTCACGACTTGAGCTTCATTAAACCAATGTACATCGGAATTCTTTCATATGGAAGAGAGATTGCCTGGTCAGGTTATAGTGTACGAAATATTGAAATTGGTTGGCCATCATCCAGATAATGTGCAAGTTTAGCTGATTAGTACCTTCGTACTACTACATTACATGTTATTCAGGTTTGCCTCACTCCTAAACTAAACTCTGCGACAACACTGTTTCATGGATGTGTAGTTATGTTAGTGGAACCGATAGAGCGACGAAATTAGTGCTCGCTTCAATGCTGCCTAGTAGAGAGATGCCAAAATTTGGCTGAAATGACTCCACATTATTTGTCAATAGAATCCTGTGCGCTAGTGTGTATGTACTCGTATATACTCGTATATACGATGTGGCAGTGCGGCAAAGTGATAATAAAACAAGACAGCCGTCGACCAGAATTGGTTAATGTCAGGGGAACAATATACTATGTATAAGGGTTCAATGGTCGAAATGTGGGTCGATTTCAAACGCTTTAAGAGGTTAGTAATAACTTGGTAATTTTATGTTTGTTTTGTTCTTTGTTAGAATTGAAGTTTCAGTCGTTTCACTTAACCTGAGCAGAGGATTGCGTTGAAATTGAATAAAATTCCACTAGAGATGAGGATAACTACTGCCATGGATACGAGTACCAACCACTGTCAACGTACTTCTTTGTAATAATGTCGTAGAATGAACGAGATAGAATTTTTTTTCATGACGGAATGTGATAGCGGCTTTGTAACTTTAATACCTTAGTAGATATAGAGCTCTTATTATAGTATAATATAACTTTTGCTATAAGTACGTCTGTGCGTTTCAATAATCAAGACGTCGACTGAAATTGTAATAACTCGCTGTTGGCGAATATTTGTAGAATACAACAATTATTGTTTGCAGTACTAGTAAGATGTTCGTTAGAAACTAAGAACTAAACTCGACTACACCATAAGGCCAAAATAGGGGGATGCTGAGTTCTTTGACTTCGTCATAATGATAATGTACATACTCTCTCACCTTAATGCATTTTCCACAACATAACAGTTGGTTCCAGTGGTCACATACGATTTTTAGTTAATTACCAACCTTCAACTGGCACGTGTCAAAATTTCATGATATTTCGACCATTAGTCGAGATATTGAAGTTTTAGCGACGAATCTTTTGATATTTTCAAAACCACGAAAAAAACAGTCGCATACACTGTTATTCGATGGGGAAAAATACCGTTAAAACTGAAGAGTGGCTTGAAAACTGTTATATGAAATCTGTTCCGTCGAAAGCAACCACTTGCCACTGGTTTACTGTATTCAAACGCGCTCGTACAGACACAAATGCTGAACGCTGTGGGCGCCCAAATAAGTCTGTTACTCCGGAAAACATCAAAAGAATTCAGAAAGTCGTTTCGAACAACCCCGAAGTGAAAGTGCGAGAGATAGCTGACATCATAAATATATCAAAGGACCGTGTACGTCATTTTTGCACGAGTATTTGGGTATGCCAAAATTCTTTTCGAAGTGGATTCCGCGTATGGACCAAAAACAACAACATGTTGAGCGATGCTTGGAGCTGTTTAAACGAAATAAAAATCATTTTTTCAGGCAGTATGTGACAATGGATGAAACATGGATCCCATTTCTATAAGAAAGGCAGAGAAATATTAGAGCGGCACTGGAATGATTGTATCACTCTAAAAGGAGACTATGTTGATAAATTAAGGCGTACTTGGCCAACAAATTGTGCTTTAGTATTTCCTGTTAGTCTCGGGACTTTTCGAACAACGTGTTATAACAAAAAACTCGACCAAGAGTAAAGCGAAATCCACTTCGAAATTGCCTTAGAAATCTGACTGGTTGTTGCAGTTGCCCAATGATAGGTTTATTGATTGTGACCCAGGTGCATTCCGCCTACACTATCTTTTGACATGGCAATCTTTTCAGAATGTAAAAATCTAAAAGTGGTTACTTCAGAACCCAATATATTCTTACGAATACCACTATGATTGCAATTACTACAGCCTGTGGCTTTTACTCTAAACTGCTCTTTTAACCCACAGTGTCATTGATAGGAATAGTAAAATGCTTTAAATATGTTATAGAGCCTTGCTTGTTTCAGCATTACATATGTTACATATATAGTTTTTTTGCCAATCAATTTAAATTTTCTAATGCACTCAGGAGAAGCGCCTCGCATCAAGAGTTAAACTCCCATATTCCATCTGTATGAAACTTGAGGATCATAGGCTGAAAAGCTTGCCTATTTCAGAAGTTTTAAAACATCTATAAGCTATTTTGGACAATAACCGTCAAGAACATAGAGTTGCGAACAGCGAAATTCTCTCGGACATCTAGCAGTCTTAAAGAACTTAGCAAGACAAAGGGTTTACGGCCAAAAAAGGTCATTTAAGAGTAATTTAAGTATATAAATAAAAATGCATTTAAACTGAAAAACGGAAAACTGAAAACGGCCAAAAAAGGAGAGGTCACGCTCTTGCAAATACCGGCTGAGGGATGAAAATAGATTTCTTAACAACAACTGGCTATTGTTGGAATTCTTTTATTCTCTTGTTAGAAAAGTTTGGCACAAATTTGTTGGCTTTTTAATTTTCTTTCGTTTCTAACCGCTATTGCTCTGTTCGTATTGTAATTTTACCACCGCGCATTTCGTATTGCTAGTATTCCTGTTAATTTTTCTTCTGCTATTTCGTTAGCTTTGTATTGTTTAGAGAGATTAGTTCTATGAGGAATTGAAAGCAACCCACAATCCCAGGTTTATAAGTAGAGGGTTTTCCAATAAGAACTTGACAACTTTTTTTTTAAATAAAACGCAAACCATTTGAGATATTTCAAAAACTTTGTTATTGGCTTGAATTACAATCAAAACATTGGAACATGGAACTCGACTTCGTCCATACGGCCACCGCGGGCACGTTTGCAGCGGTCGATTCGTTGGTCCCAATTTTCAACGACTCGACCACACATTTCGGCCGAAACGGCCGCTATTTCGCGTTCAATGTTGGCTCGGAGCTCTTCCAACGTCATAGGCATGTTGGCATAAACCAATAACTTAACGTAGCCCCACAGAAAATAGTCAAGCGGCGTTAAATCGCACGAACGAGGCGGCCCATTTCTTGAGATAACACGCTTACCATACTTACTCTTCAATAAATCGAATGTAGCGTGTGCTGTGTGGCTTGGGGCATCATCCTGTTGAAACCACATGTCGTCCAAGTCCATATCTTCCAATTCGGGCCAACAATAATCGATGATCATGGCGCGATAACGCTGACCATTCACAGTAACGTGACCATCGTTATCGTCGACGAAAAAATATGGCCCAATAACGCCGCGCATGCAAACCGCACCAAACAGTTAATTTTTGTGGATGAAGTGGTGATTCATGAAGCACATGTGGATTTTCACCCGACCAATAACGCATAATTTGCTTATTGACGAACCCATTCAGCCAAAAATGAGCTTCGTCACTGAGGATGACTTTACGATGAAATTCATCATCTTGGCGCATCTTCTCCAGAACCCAATCGGAGAACGTACGTCGCTTCAAATGGTCCATTGGCTTCAATTCTTGAGTCAGCTTGATCTTGTGTGGGTGTAAACCAGAATCCTTATGCAAAATACCATTATGTCGTATCGTGGTCTGAGCGATGCCATATTCTTGAGAACGCCGTGGAATTGACTGATTTGGATCGATTGCTACGGAGTCCTGAACGGCAGCGATATTTTCGACACTTCGGCCAACCCGTTGTCTCACTGACACGGCAACATCACACAACGAATATGTAGACTCAAATGTTTGCACTAAACCGAAAATTGGAGTTAACGCTCTTAAAGTTGCAGTCACCGACTCCGAATTTCCGTAGAAAATTTTTGTAATTTGCAGACGTTGCTCGTTCGTTTACTTTACCATGATGAAAATGTTGAGTTTACTGAATAAATTGACAGTGACAGTTTGATGATTAGTGCAGGAGTGCGTTCACAAATTAAATTCAAAGTTGTCAAGTCCCTATTGGAAAACCCTTTACAACAGGAAAATATTTTTTTTGAGTGATGCGCTTATGCTCTCTCAAGGCTAAGAGATTGAAACATATACAAAAATGTACACCCCTTCCTCACATACATACCTTCACTACAAATCTGACTCAGTTTGCTTTGTCTAGTCTCAGGAATTTTTACAACAGTTACTACGAAATTTACAACACACCTCTCCAAATGTTGCGGCCGATCTAGTTGCTTTCCGGAGCTATGTAGGTTTTATACCCCATAAAGCACAGAAGTTTTCTCTTCAGTAGAATAAGAACATATTAAATTCGAGGTAAAATAATGAACCTGTGGCGACAACAATGTTGCAACGGATCTAATATCACCTTTTCTGACTGCACGCGTGATATCCAAAATAGATGAGTCAGCAACATAAGTAGATATAAGGGAGTAAAAGTTATTTTCTGATTTAAATGAGTTAATCGTCGTTTTCCTTAAAAGTTGTATTTTTTTTTTTTTGTATTCTCTTCGCGAGTACTTATTTTAGTTGTACACTCTAAAAGAGTCTCTTACCTTCAGCGTACCCGAACTGACTATGATCAATTTGTTCGTCCCTAACTTACCTTCTTTGTCTGCACCTTAACTATATTCTCAAATTCCTCCACGCCACAAACTTCCACTTACCTTTTACGACCAAAACGTAATAGGTTACACTTAAGACTCGCACTTTCACATCATAGATATTTTTGAGAGACCTACCAGTATGAATCTGTCTGTACGTATTGAATCTCCAACAGTCCCGAATGGAGCATACTTATCCACCAACCGTTCTTTCACCGTAACGTCTCCCTTACGCAAGTTGAGTATTAATTATTGATATTTTCAATGAATAGAAAAACAATCTTAGCTCTTTACACAATTGTGCAGGGTTCCATAATTTATATCTCGCAAGTTTTATCGTTGACGAAGGAAAAAAAAGAAGAAATATTCGCAAGCAATTAAGTTGTTACTTTTACCGCACTCTCTATATGGAGCGGGAATTGTCACTAAGTCTCCTTCACCAATCCCAATGTTCAATTCTGAAAATCGGTTGCTGTCACTACTCTTCGATTGGATATGGTTTGGAAATTAAATGTCTTTCCTATTCTATCTATGCCCTTAGCATACCTCGT
This sequence comes from Volucella bombylans, assembly GCA_949129095.1. Lineage (NCBI taxonomy): Eukaryota > Metazoa > Arthropoda > Insecta > Diptera > Syrphidae > Volucella > Volucella bombylans. The sequence continues at coordinate 201,596,364 of OX422141.1, forward strand.
AAACTGGACATTTCCGATTGCATCTCGGATAAAAAAATTAAAAAGGAAATATTCGCTGATTCAATAACATCAATTCGTATCCTTTCTAATAACCCTGCATACATTAAAAGTACTCTTACATATATACATACATACATCAAAGGTATATCTCCAGCAAATACATGCTCGTATATACCCTTGTAATTAAGTTAGGCACATTAAATATTAAAAAGCGCTATCAAAACGAACATCCGCATTCGCCTCTGTGAATTTGCCAAAAACTCATAAAAGGCAGAACCTGGGAGTCTATGAGTATGACTAAGTCATCAAATAGCTTTCCATAAGGGGGTTGCTTTTCAAAAGGGTTCCTGTCCTAATTTTCTTTGTCAAGTAATGTGAAAGGCACGTAAAAACCCATGTGCAACGGCATGCTAAAGCGAAATTCCCGTTTAATAGCTGGTTGTGAGCTTACGTTAAACTCACTGCCATTTGAATTTCATGCCCAACAAAATTGTTTGCTTAAAATTCGTTAAGGACCAATCTAAAAGTGTTTCCTCTACATTTAAGTATAATTTTAATTTTTATTTAGTGAGTTAATATCGAAAATAAAAAACCGCTGAGAGACATGGATATTTCACCAATTACGAGTATGTATTCTGCACTCAAAATAAAAAAACTAAGAAATGAATTGAAAACTTCCTTCTATGTTACTCCGGAAATGTGAGATATTTTAGTGACGTCTATTCCAAATTCCAAAAAGGAAACAGGAAACTCTTTCGGCAACCATTGCAGAGCTAATTTTATTTTTTTTGAATACCTAAACACGTCCTTGAGCTCTCTCTGTTATTTTTATTTTTTCTCTTCTGACCACGGCATTGAAATACTAAGAGAAAAAGTTCTAAAAGTGTCAGTCTCAAAACAAAACAAAAGGGTGGAATATGTTTATGTAAATAAAACCAAAAGGCAACTAAACAAGAATCACGAAGGTCGTAACTGTCTCTTGAGAGTGTGGATTTTTTTGTGCTCCTACACTGCCTGACTTTGACATAGCGCCGGATCAAAGAGCTGTCGGGGTCTGTGATTTATCAGTCAGGATTTAGACTCGAAACTGTGTTTTGCCCTTGAGACCTTTAAGGTGGATAAGTTTCATCAGAATGGCAGTATTTTACTTTCTAAAGAATTGAGCTTAGGAAAAATGTAACTTAAAGGGTAGTTGAGAACATAAAATCGTACATATAATCATTTCCACACTGTGCATGCTGGGAAGACATTTATATATTCTAAGCAAACAACAACAGCGTGTCGAGTCTCAGAGGGCATACAGGATTAAGTACCAATGTCGAGTATACTTTTGTCAACATGTTACTATCTCTTGTAAAGAAGACATGAATTTCTCCAACATGTCAGCAACTTGGTCAATGATCAGATAGCGGATGAAGTCTTTATGAACCGGTGAATGCGTAAGAAAGTTACCAGTGTTGGATACGTTGATAATCTTCACATTACGAGTAGATTGCAACATAGAACGAAGGTATATACTTGAAATATACATACGCATAATGTCCACTTCTAGTTCTATTTATAAAACTGAATCAATCACAGCATGTGCAAATGCATTTCAACCGGATTTTCTATGGTACTTTTAGTCAAGCGTTTTATAAAGCCACAAGAGTCTTCACAAAAGCCTCTGCCCATTACCTTCTACTTTCATCTCCGCTTCGTATACCCTGAGAAACAAGTACTTCTGACTGAAGGACTACATCTTGCGTCACGTCATTAGTGGGTGCAGATGAGAGATAAGGAATAGGAATGTTCAAACTAGTGCACTTCTCCATCAAGACAGCGGCTAAGGAATCTCATATACGGATCAACGACAGCGTCTATGGTTCCAGCTCGTTCCTCTTCTGTTCGGAATTCTGACAGTAAAGTAGTCAGCAGGTTTTTCTCTGTGCATATATCCTATTTAAATAATGGCAATGGTGGCGAGAAGCTTAGGACGTACACTGATTCAGGCAGCATCAGCGCGCTCTATGCATATGACACCGGCTTTTAGACAGGGAGATGAGATTCACACTGGACAACGGGCAAGATGTACACTTATACCTGCCGATGGTGTGGGGCCTGAGCTAGTCTACGCTCTTCAGGAAGTTTTCAAGGCATCCGATGTTCCAGTTGACTTCGAGTCGTATTTCCTATCCGAAGTCAACCCCGTGTTGAGTGCTAAATTGGAGGATGTTGTCGCTTCAATTTCGAAGAACACTCCTGACTACAGCGTTGCCGGCGAGCTGCAAACCCTCAACATGAAACTCCGTAACGAATTGGACTTGTACGCAAACGTCGTGCACGTGCGCAGTTTACCCGGTGTCAAGAGTCGTCATAAGGACATTGACACAGTCATTATTCGTGAACAGACCGAGGGTGAATACTCAGCTGTAGAACATGAATCAGTGCGCGGTGTAGTGGAATGTCTAAAGATTATCACCGCTGAGAAATCCAAGCGCATTGCCAAATTCGCTTTTGACTATGCCACTAAGAATAACCGCAAGAAGGTCACCGCCGTACACAAAGCTAACATCATGAAGTTGGGTGATGGTTTGTTCATGGAAAACTTATGGGATTCAGTTTGAGAAGATGATCGTCGATAATACCACCATGCAGTTGGTGTCGAATCCCAACCAATTTGATGTCATGGTCACGCCAAATTTGTATGGCAATATCGTCGACAACATTGCTTCTGGACTTGTTGGTGGAGATGGTGTAGTAGCCGGAGCATCATACTCAGCCGAAGCTGTCGTTTTCGAGCCTGGTGCACGTCACACTTTCGCTCAAGCTGTTGGCAAAAACGTAGCCAACCCAACAGCTATGCTTCTTTGCGGTGCAACTGCAACACTATAGTGACAAAATAACAAATTCCATAAGCAAAGTGCTCCTCGATGGAAGAATTAGGACCAAGGATTTGGGTGGTCAGTCGACCACACAAGATTTCACTCGTGCCGTTATCGCCAACATCCACTAAATTGTTCCACAGAAATCTAGTATAATACTAGTTAACTGCTGTCTCAAAAGAGAAAAAGTCTTTGTTCAGGTTTCTCTGTTTAGTATTTTTCTTCATTTCTTTTTCTAAACTGTTTCCCTCTATTACCTACTCTATATCAACCAAACATACCTTCATCTTCGAACGTTTTCAATCTTTAAACTTTGACCAATGCATGAGGTTACGAAATCAAACCGTGTTGTATTAATTTTTAAAAATTCCCCCCCTCCTTCCTAATTCTATTCTGTTATAAATTGCTCACACTTGCATAAACAGGAAAACGAGCTTAAAAAATGCACTTAGCTTCCGGAGATGGAGTGTAGAGCATCTTCTCCCATTTTAAGTTTATTGAGTATTATTCTTTGTTTGTTTATTATTTGGGATTCGTTTTCATTTATTTTTCCTAAAACAAATGATGCCCAATCTCTTTTTATTTATTTTCACTTTCTCGATTATTTCTATTTATTGGACTTCGATAATCAAAGTTATTATGAAAGCCATATTGTATTTGTTGTCAATCTCTTCTAAGCAAAAAAAAATATATATATAATGCCGAAGATATTTAAGTAGGTACAATTAAGCTACTTGGTGCACACCCCGCGGGAAACCTATTTCGTCGGCTTGCTGCGTACTTTGCGTCTAGCTCATCACTTCCAGATTGTGACTGATTCAATGGAACGAAGCCACTTTCGCACTCGTGTAGTAGCAAGAGTACTTAAAGATCTTAACATACAAAAATCCTGTGGCCCATATGGTATATCTCCCCATCTTCCGAAGAGGTATACTTCGACGCTAGCAAAACCATTGCGTAGGCTTTTTCAACAATACTAATCTTAAGCACTTTTTCAAAACAGATGAAAAACAGCATTTGTCCAGCCAGTGCCTAAAAAAGGCGAATCTTCTTCTCTTTCCTCCTATAGACCCATTGCACTTACGTCCCTTTATTCTAAGATCATGGAAACGCTGATAAAGAATTTCGAAACACGAAAACTTCTCAATGACCGGCAGTACGGTTTTCGTAACAAAAAGTTCACTGGTGATTTGATGGCATGTCTCACTGAAAAGTGGAACCAAAGCTTACATCAATCTGGCGAAAGCAAGATAGTTGCACTTGATATTTCTAAGGCAAGAGTTTGGCATCAGGCTCTTTTGTCGAAAATGCGTGCATTCGGGATCGACGACTCTCTTCTTCAATGGATTAGAAATTACCTTTTGGAATGTTCAATTCAAGTTGTCTTGGATGGTTTCAAGTCTAATATTCACGAAATAAATGCTGGTGTGCCCCAGGGATCCATTCTGTCTCCGCCACTCTTTCTAATTTTCATCAACGACCTCTTGTCTACTTCTTTTAATCCAATATATTCCTTCGCTGACGACAGTACTCTCTGCTTTTCATATTCGTTCCCTGACTCACGTCCTAGCACGGAACGACAGCGTATGTTAAGCACATTAAATTCCGATATTAGCAGCATAACTAATTGGAAAACCATCAACAGAGTGGAATTTAATGCTTCCAAAACCCAATGTTGTCTGCTGTCGTTAAAGCGAAATTTAAATACCCCTGAATGGCACATAGAAACCGATAAACTTTCCAGTCTCGGTATGTGTGTCAATGACAACTTACGTTGGAACGACCTCATATTCGATGTCGCCAAAAATGCTGCGAAATGTCTAAGTTTCCTTAAGCGATGTAAGAATTATTTCACCCCCTCTGATCTGGCCACAATATATAATGCGTTTGTCCGCCTAATATGGTCAGGTGCCCCCAAATCCTCTCTCCACTTGCTAGAAAGGATCCAAAATCGTGCGATAAAACTGATAGGAGATGTCAATATTGCACAGTTATTCAACACCCTCGAACATCGACGTAATGTCTCTTGTCTCACCCTGATGTATCACCACCAGTGCGCCACCGAAATTGCCAGTAGTATTCTGTCCCTTCAAACTTTCAACCGTAACACTCTTCTTGCTATGAATGCTCATCAGTATGTCATCAAATGCACTTTCGAACGTACTCCGAAATATCGTAATTCATTCCTAAGCCGTACGACTCGCTTGTGGAATGCCTTGCCGAGCTCTTTATTTCCTCGCCACTATAACTTACAAACATTTAAAACCAACGCATACCGGTGTCTCTCTTTTTTCCCTCCCTAACTTCCCTACATAAAATCCCTTGTGCGTATGGTGTTTCACCACCTGCAGATAAGCCATAAGCTTCGCAGGTAAGCATAATCTTTGTAACATAATTTAATCGAAATAAATAAATAAATAAATAATATCGGAGCCGACGTGGGCCAAATTACCAACGACCTCAAAGTTGTAGCCGTAGTAGTTGTAGACTAGAGTCTATAATGATATTTGGTTCGATTCGTCGAAAGTTGGCCCCGCCACTTGTTGACAGCATACACTTGGTATTTCCGTAACTCACGACACAATCCATTTTATGAATTTCTGCTTCAATGCCTGCTAAGGCACAAATGACACTTCGCTGCGTTCTGTCAATGATATCAAAGTCATCAGCAAGTAGTTGCACAGACTTTTGGAAAACTGAGTCTCTGGTGTTAGTCAGCGAGTTTTACTCAATTTTCTCAAAATTTTTGACATTGAAGATCTTGGTGAGATTTTATAGCACCAGCGAGCGTTTTCCAGTTATTATTCACAATCTGAGCGACTAAGTCTGACGTCCCCGTCCTAACAAGACATGATTCTGTATAGTTTGCGTCTATAGAAGCTGCCACATACGGTGTTGGAGGTGATAAAGCGATTTAAGCTTCTTGGATTTTCTCTAGGATCTGCCAAAGTCAATTTGGTCAATTGTGGACTTTCTCGGCCTAAAAGCGCATTAAAAGCGGCCAGTCAGATAGTTGGTAAATGGATTCAGTCATTCACAACAGGAAATATTTTAATGAGACTAATGCCTCAAGAGTCGGCGCAATTTATTAAGAGATCTTTCAATAGGGACAAAACAATTTGTATTTTAATGCAAACGCACCCTTAAACTTTTTTTATGATCTGTTAATGCTAAAACGTATTGAATGTCCTTGCACCAGTGTGTCTCACTGCACTCGCCGAAGTACTGAAAATATCGCAGCTGTAAGTGCTTCAGTTCAAAATGAGCCAAATCAGTCGATTCCTCGCCGTTCACAGAAATTGGGAATCTCTCAGTCCACATTGTGGCGAATTTTGCATAAATATCTTAGCCTACACCCTTACAATATCAAATTAACTTAGGAACTCATTTGAAGCGCCGAAACTTCTCCGATTGAGCTATGCAAAAGTTTGAAAAAAATCCTGAATTTCATCGAAAAATCATCCATTGCATCTGCAAAATGTGAGCGTGAGTTGTGGATTAAATGCCGGAGGTGTGATTGGACCTTATTTTTTCGTCGATAAAAGTGATCGCCATGGTACGGTCAAGGGAGTTTGCTATCGTGCCATCTTGGAAGACTATTTTTGGCCAGAATTGGATAGATTTAACATCAGTGATATGTGGTTTCAACAAGATAGTGGCACATGACACACAGCTGGTCAAACAATTGATCTGTTGAAGCGTAAGTTCGGTAATCTCGCAACCTCGCGATTGAATTTCTTTGGAGTTACGTTGTCGTTGGTTTATACCAACAAACCAGCAACATTAGAGGAGCTCGGGAAATTGGGAAGCAATGAAAAAGTTTCAATCTCTTTGGTTAAGTTCTAACTCTGACAAACACGCTTCTGAAAGTCCTCTGCAGATACTGCGTATAACATCTGGTGCAAATCCATAAATTTACAAAGGTACCAAACTGGGCCGCAAACAAAAATTCCTTCTATCACAAAACCATGCAACCATTCCCACAAAGGAAAAGAAAATAATAGTTTCTGCTCAACAAAGGAACAGCAACTTTACCGCTTCAATGTTCAGCAAAAAATAAAAAGAATTTCTCCGAAATTTAAATTAAATTCCAACACTGAAAGCATCATTGTCTTTATCAGACTAAAGTGTTCCCTTGAGAGGCGGCCTTCTTCGAACAATTTAAGATCAAATTACTTTCCAACTCACATAAATAGTTCATTCGTGCGTCTTCTTACAAAGTTACCAATGCCAATGCTCGCAGAGCAATGAAAAGAACATGCATCGAGCAAGTAGAAAACTTCTTAAGTAGCCACTTTTCCGAGGAATGACACCATAATTTCCAATTCACAGGCGACTAAAACACTACTTACCAAAAGAATGATACGAGTATTCCTCTCTAGCTGTGTCGCCACTTAAGGACGAATCTCTCTCTTGGTCGATTTCACCCCTGTCTCAATTCGTATTACATTTTCGATAATAAACGTCGACTGTCGACTTTAGTGCTCCTTAATCCCACATTCTCTCTAATCTCGCACAAAAAACCGAACCCACTCTTTGGCACTCACTCTATAACTGTTGTCAGCTACCTCCATCGTTTGGGGAAAGAATGTTGAAAATCAAGTGAAAAACTTTTAACCTCTTTAATAGACGTTAGTGGCAATAGTTAGTACTGTAGTTGATGGACCCCTTTATACAAACTTATACGAGTTCATACAAACGTAGTACATCCCTTTGTTCCTGGGTGAATGCGGCTGTTGTCCTTTGACGCTTAGATTGTTTTTTCGTTGGTCCTTAACTTCGTTCCATTTAACTTATAAACAAAGTGCAAACCAGGAAGAGGCTACTTGACGACAAAAGAAGTTACATACTAAGAATACGAGTACATTCATAAGTAGGTATAAGCATGTATACATACATATACACACTGTGTGTGAATCCGCGTTAGATATTAAGTACTCGTACTCCTACTGGTACTCGTACTCGTCCTGGTTTGCATTGTTTGTCTTTGAGGTCGACACTTTTGCTGTCAATTCAAGTGTTGTCTCTGTCAAAAGAAGGAAAATAGAAAGAAAGAAAAAAATATTTCATAGTTTAAAGTGTACCATTACCAGGACGAAGAGAGTATTCAAGCGTCACATGTGTAGAGTAATCCCGTCCAACTGTTCAACAATAATCCATCCTGACAGTGTATTAGAATTGCAAAAAGCTTTGCAAAGGATGGTATCCTCAATTCAAGTTGAAGGATATTGTATCTCTAAACTGCTGCTGGATGTCCTCCGTGTGCCACAAATGTCATGAGAAGTTAAGGCGAGTCAAGTAAATGAGCAAACTGGAGTGGAGATAATCAAATATAAGTTTGCAAAGGATTAAGGGCGAACGAGATAAGGAGGATTTGTTGAATTTGCAAGGATAAGACATTAAGAATTAATCAAGATATGAATGGGAACGCTAATAAATAGTTTGAGAGAATTGTATTCATTGAATGGAATTCGGCAGACTAATCTATTTTAACTGTCATTCGCCTAAATCATTCGAAGGACTAAGATAAATATTTAAAAAAAATTGTATTGGAACTGGTTCAGGACCTTCTTGTTGTGTCCTATGATTAAATTTTTTTTATATAATTTAAGCTAGGGAGAGTAAGGCAATGCAGCAAGATGTCCAAAAAGCATTTATTTAGATTGAATTGGTCCATCCCTTATGGTGACAACACAGTGTTTTTTATTACAAGATTTCAGTATCCCTACCCGGGTTAGAAAATCACTCAGCTGGGTGAACGTACATACGATCAGGTATTTGAATTTCACTGTCCCTCCAGGGAATAACAGTCTGATTAGGAACCACTGACAGCAGAATTGTGTCACACTTCGTGTAATGTTATTGAAAAATAAGAGAGTTTTTTGCGGAATGACCGGGTAATTCAAAAGTCCTTAACTACCTCAAAGTTATATCTGCCGAGGGTGACGTTTAGAGACGTCAGTGTTGGGTGTTCCTTCTGAATAACGCCAGTGACATCACGCTGGTTTCTTACTATTATGGTAATATCACCTGCATATGCGAGTAATTGGACGGACTTTTGAAAGGTTGTGTCTTTTGTGTTGGCGTGTGAGTTTTGTACTCACACGATGAATGATGTTAAAGAAATCGCATGACAGCGATTCGCCTTGTCAAAATCCTTTTTCAAAATCAAAGTTCTCGGTGAGTTCTTTACCGACCTTGATGGAGCAGCGTGCGTTCATCCACCACAAACGGACGAGTTTGGCAGGGATGCAAAAACTGGATTTTGTTTTGTATAGCTCGGCTCTATACATGCCATCATACGCTGTCTTAAAATCCATGAAAAGGTGGTGTGTATCGATTTGGAGCTCATGGGTCTTTTCCAAGATCTGCCGTAGTGTGAACATTAGGTTGATGGTGACCTTTACTGGCTTAAAGCCACACGTATATGGAGCAATTAGGTGGTTGACGAATGCCATCTGGTATTCAGGCAATGCGGCAGATAGGATCTGGTAGGCGATGTTAAGAAGACTGATGCCTCTGTAGTAGGTGCAGTTCAGAGGATCACATTTCTTTAGGATCGGAAAACTATGCTGAGATTCCATTCAAGGAGCATGTTTTCTTTCGACCATATTTTACAGGTGAGTTGATGTATGCTCTTTATCAAGTCATCGTCTGCTGCTTTAAGTAGGTCGGCATTCAGGGCGCCCACTCAAGTATCTTTGTTGGGCATAAGCTTAGATATGGTCGGGTGAACGGAATTTTTGGTCTACATCGTTCAATTTGAAAGGTTCATTCTACCTGAGAGCACTATTTGGTTCGTCATCGCAGTAATGCAGTTTACAGAAATGCTCTTTCCACATCCTCAACATCTACTACGACTTTGGTAAAACTTCCGAATCTCATTCCTGTAGTAGCCTCTCTCAATTTCCTCCACTGCGCTCTTCTCGCGCTCCTCCTTCGTCCTTCTAAGAAGCCGGTACTCATCTCTCCTCTCCTCCTCGTAAAGCTCGTGAGCAGTTTTAGTCCTGTATGTTCTAGCCGTCACGCGTCGTCAAATCAGTGGTTTCGGTCTGGTGGCCTAGTGAAATCCAACACATCGGAGGAGGCATCTCTGATGGCTTTTTGCGAATGTTGCCACTGATAATCAATACTTGATGCTGACGGCATAGAACCTGTTAAGAGATTATCATCAAACGTTAAATTTTCTCTCTGGATTAGCTTGACTTTGCGGTATTCAGATATCCACAACCGGATCTTGGATACAAAAAGGTAATGGTCCGAGTTGATGTTAGCCCCTCGAAATGTTTGAACATCCATTATACTGGAAAAGTGCTTTGTGTCGATCGCAATATGTTCAGTCTTGGTGACAGTTTATTGATCAGGAGATGTCCAAGTGCTCTTATCAACATTGAAATACGGGAACCGAGTGCCAATGGCGTACTGCGGTCCATCCCAACGCATTTCTTAGATGGCGGTAACGTCTGCTTTGTAGCGGCTCAGGGACTCCTCTAGTTGCTTGGCTGCACATGGCCTATTAAGGGACATAACATTATACGTACAAGGTTCATTGTCCTTATTTCGTTTCCAAAGTCATGGTAACGCTGATAAATCGTCAGCTCATGAAATATCTCGAAAACTTCTAAATGACCGGCAATATGGTTTTCGTAGCAACAGGTCCACTGGTGATTTGATGGCATATCTCACCGAAAAGTGGAACCAAAGCGTACATCAATCTGGCGAAAGCAAGATAGTTGCACTTGATATTTCTAAAGCATTTGACAGAGTTTGGCATCAGGCTTTTTTGTCGAAAATTTGTGCATTTGGGATCGACAACTCTCTTCTTCAATGGATTAGAAATTACCTTTCGGAATGTTCAATTCAAGTTGTCTTGGATGGTTTCAAGTCTGATATTTACAAAATAAATGCTGGTGTGCCCCAGGGCTCCGTTCTTTCTCCGGCACTCTCTTTAATTTTCATCAACGATCTCTTGTCTGCTTCTTCTAATCCAATATATTCCTTTGCTCACAACAGTAGTCTCTGCTTTTCATATTCATTAACTGACTCACGTCCATGCTCTTCGGCTGTAGAACGGGAACGGCAGCGTATGCTAAGCTCATTAAATTCCGATATCAACAGCATAACCAATTGGGAAACCACTAACAGAGTAGAATTTAATGCTTCCAAAACACAATGCTGTCTACTGTCGTTCAAGCGAAATTTAAACACCCAGTCATTATCCATGAATGGCACTTGCATCGTCGAAACCGAAAAACTTTCCATTCTCGGTATGGGGTGGCCGTGGTGTAGTGGTAGTAGCAAACGCTTCTCACTCGGAGGGACCAGGTTCGAATCCTGCCCATGGCAAGTCAGTTTTTCATTGTGTAATTGGAACTCAGACAGAAAAATTCTGCGTGTGAAGTCATAACACTGACACGTAGATTTGGCTGTTGTAGAGTTTCAAGCACAGAAAAAGAAAAATACTGTGATATACCTCGAATCACTCTGAGTGAAGAAAAACTCTCCGTCCTATTCGGACTCCCACCCCTGGAGAGCAAACATAGAAACCAAACACACCTGAGTTTCAAACCACTACAAGAACAATTTTCCTTTCTCCTCCTTCTATCTTTCCGCCCGCGCCCTGGCAACAGTAAAAGGGTATCTAACCCCTTAGGCGCGCGTAAATTATAAAAAAAAAAAAAAAAAAAATGTGTGTCAACGATAACTTACGTTGGAATGATCACATACTTGATGTCTAGGTTTCCCCAAGCGATGTAAGAAATATTTCACCCCCTCTGATCAGGCCTCAATATATAAGGCATATGTCAGCCCAAAATTGGAGTACAATGCCCACATTTGGTCAGGTGCTCCTAAGACCTTTTTGCTCTTGCTAGATAGGATCCAGAACCGTGCGATAAAATGACACAGTCATTAGACACCCTCGAACACCAGCGCATCGTCTACTGTTAACCTTGTTGTATCGCTATTTTCACCACCAGTGCACCTCCGAAATTGCCAATAGGATTCCGCCGCTTAAAATGTTTAACCATAACACCTGTCTCGTTATGAATACTCATCAGTACACCCTCAAGTCCATCTTCAGACGTACTTTAAAATATCACGATTCTTTCCTAAGCCGTACAACTTGCTAATAGAATGCCCTGCCGAACTCTTTATTCCATAGTCATTATAACCTCCAAACATTTAAAACCAGCGGTCACCGGTACCTCTATTTCCATCCTCCCTGATTTTCCATCTCCCGCGCTATGTGCAAACATTTTAAGGGTACATAAATCCCTTGAGCGCGCCCAAATTATATAAAAAAAAGGGAGGTTGTCAACAGTAGGCCACGCACTCATACAGTATATGTTTCGCGGTTTCGTTGTTTTCCATACAAAGGAATGACTCATTTTCCTGTCTAATTCTGAAACTCTCAGTATCTCACTAGAATAGTGACCAGTCCATTGATATCATCTCTTTTGAATTTAAAAGAAGGGTTTCATAACTCGTTTGCCTGCGGAAAACCAGGTATCTTCTCTCATTAGGTGACACACACTTCGTTCCCTAACCCTTAATAGTTGAATTTATTGCTGAGTGGGGGATGATGCGGAAAGGCTTTAGATCATTGAAGGGATCAGCTGAACCTTTTCTAGGAAATTTATCGGCTTTTTCGATACCTCCAATCGCAAGCTTGATTGCAATGCGTGTTTCATCTCTCCTGTCTGTGATAACTTGACTTTACTGCGAATCGCCATAGGTACTCTTTATATTGCTAAGATCCTTAGTCCACATTTCACCTGATTCGTAATAGTACACAGCTAGAAAACGGTCGATGTTAAATCCCTGGTTCCTCCAAGTCTTTCTTTTGAACTCACTTTAGTATGTACTATAGAACTGATTGAGTCGCAAGAGCAATAGTTAAAACAAAAAGGAGCAATGGTCAACAGAACTCCTCCGAGACGATCAACGTCAGCAATGACCGTAGAACATGTGGCCAAAGATCGCTACGTGCAGGATCCTTAAAGAAAATGGAAATTTTTTGAAAGAAACCTGCGAAAAAACATCGCTGAATAGTTTTTGAACAGCGAGAATTAGTAACATTTCGATTGCTATTTGAGTAACCACAGTATGCGCAACTGATGTTTCAATAACAAGAGAGAGCTATCAAAAACCACAGTGTGGTGTCCGATTTCTGCCCGAAAAATAATTCGCCCTAATTTTTTCAGAATTTTTTGTACACTGATCGACGAGATTAATGTTGCAACTGCAGCTGTTTCCCAGTACGAGAACTGAACAATAAGAGATTGTCACTCCAAACATTGCCAACCCTTCGATCAAGTGGTTGAGAGAAGGTCCGAGTAAATTTATTAGCAATTTTTGTATAAGGACATTTTCTAGCCTCGCCATGCCCAACACTATGTAAATTTTTTTAAGGATTCCCATGGCTAATCGTTGAAAGAATTCAATCACTACAGGGAAATTTTCGTGCCATGATATGAATAACAAAATTAGATCGAAAATATAACAAACTACTGCAAAGCATATATCCCGTCAAACCTTTCGTAATTTTTATTCAATTAAAACAATCCTCCCCGCATACGAAAGGCTATAAGGTGCTCTAAAAATAATTTTTTTTGTAATTAGCTGGTGTCCTTTCTACTTAACTAGTTTTTTTGTTTGCACTATTTTCGTTTGTTATCCATTAAGTAAAATGAAATCACTGTGTGTGTTTATTATTTATAATTCTTGGTTACTCTGTATCTTTTGTACAAACAAATTAATTCGCAAATTAGGGGCTCGCACCATCCCTCGCTCGCCTTTGGCCGTTGACAACAGACCGATAAGATTGTGTGTAAAACATGAAACTGTCACGTCAAAGGAAATTGTTTAGGTAGGTGACGATGAGGTTTTGGACTTAGAGTCTAGCAGTCCCAGCTGCGTGTCATGTAGTTCAGACCTGGTGATTGATATTTGTATTGTTTAGAAAAATCATTTAGTTAGTTATTCAAACGCTCCCTTATAACTCAACTTAAATTAACAAAATTTGCTCAGAAGTATTTATCTTCGCGTATTTCATGGTTCACGTATTCTAGAAAGTTTAGCGCTCTCCTGTTGACATGGAACCACTTGGTGATCGAGAAGAGCTACCTAACATTCGGCCTTAGCGATTTTGTTTTGTTACTTCCACAGTATCTTCCATAGAAGAAACTTCCTCTGTAGGATTTGTTCAGTCGTTTTCCACAAAATAATTCAGAAAGCTACAAAATGCAGAAAAACACATTAAAGGCTTTTGGAATTTGAAATTCTTCAACTTGAGGTCCCGAGGAGATTGCCAATCGCCAAGCATCTTTATTCGTACCAATCACATCAAAACCAAAGTAAAACGACAATATCAATGCAACCACTACATCCGACACCTTCCAAACGTGATATAAAAATATTCTAAGAAACATGTCTGCTTTCATGTGACATGAACTTGGTGTCAAGTGGAGCACCAGGGAATCCAAAGCACACAGAGGAAGTCATTTGACATTGGTTAAGGATATCCAACTGTAATGCAATGTCGTGCCTTTATCCAACATTTCCATTGCTTTGTCTCCTTTTGACTGTCCTTTTCGATGCCGAGATGCTCTTATGAAATTCCTTTGGTTTTGCCTTCTACTTTTGTCTTCCTTGTTATTGCACCTTGCTTTCAAATCATGAGAGGAAGAAGAGCGGGTCCTCACTTAAAATGATACCTTCTGAGTAGACACAAAATTGCACTTGATCGGATCTAATTAAGAAAAAGGCACCAGCAAATGGGTAAATGTTTACCTGATGACGGCTGAAAGAGGCAATGAAGCCGCACTTCATTAGGCATACGTAAGTAGCATACAAAGGGGAGTTTACTCGTCTGCTTACCGAAGAATATCATAGATACATTTGTATGTAGCTGTGTCTATTGGGTGTGAAACCCAATTCCTCAAGTGGGCAATTGTTTTCTTCAACAACGAAGATACAATCACTTAAGTCGATGGGTATTTATATTCTTCACTTAAGATCTTCTAACCAGTGTTGCTCGTTTGGGGAAAATCTTCCCTCTTCTATGTTTCAACGTAATTGTTGTTTTAATTGTTCGACAAATATATTCCATAGCTGGTTAGTCAGATATGATAATTTTTGAAAACGTTTACCTCATTATAAAAAGATCCACTATCTACGATATCTGGAAGCATAAATTCTGATTGCTTAGGACCATGGCCTTTCGCCAGGTTGATAGTAAAACATAGTAAAAAAGGAATATTTTGGCGCAATTTTTATGAATATCAAAGTAGGAAATGCTTTTCATTGAAGTAGATTTAAATCGAACTATGATTGGAGCAAACGGTTCTATTTCATACTGCGGTGGTGGACACAAAAGCCAGATAGATTACAATCCACGCTGGAATAATGCGAAATGGCGAATAAAAGTTTCTAAAGTGACATTGTGCGACTTTTGCTGACAAAATTGTTAGTGAAAAAACCCAATGAGGACCTGCATCAGTCAAGAAAATAAACTGGCGCAATTTAAATAGTCCCGCTTTGCGCTATGTTTACCAGAGTGACCAGAATAAATCAATCAACTGAGCGGACAAGTTATGTGCGACAACTTCGAAGACAAATGTAATAGTAGTGTGCATTAGCTCTACTTACGTGTATGATGGAAAGTTTTTTGGTGCTGTTAAGACCGCTCCAGTTGGCTTTCTCGTATTACCATACGGTTCTTTTAGGAACTTTTTCTCTAACTGTGTAGTCGGTGTACGAGAAATTAGCTGATATGACACAATGGTCCGACGAGCCTAGAGTGGAGAGCACATCAATGGTGTAATGAAAAGAAAAGAAGACATGGGATGTTGCACTCCCTTAAATACCCTTCGGAAAACAATAGACGTTTAGCCAATTGCAATCGGTGATAATACCAAAACGTAAATTGGTATAAAAGTTTGGTTTACACTAACCAATCCGGTTTGTGAGTGCGAGTGCGAGCCTTGAAAAACATGGCTTAGGCTGGTCTCTTAACTGGTCACCTATTGAAATCGTTCCTGTTTTCAAATATCTGGAACTGAATATTCATAGCAAAATGGATTGGAAGGATCATGCAACGTATGTTATGTATCACTTAAGACAATTTGGTTCTCAAAAACTTCTCAATACTGTGTACAACAACTTAGTACAGTCTAAGTTGAAGTATGAACTAGTATGTTGGGGTGGCAGCTATAGATGAGAATTATCTGAAATAAATAACGTCATGATAGTGGTTTTTTTTGCTTTTTAAACTCTCAGATTCTTCCACTAAAACATCTTTATTTCTATAAGGCCTTAAAAATACTCTACTTGAAAAGCGGGAATTTGTTAACTGCCTATCAACTTCGGAGTAATGAATGATCTCTGGTTATTATTCCATACGTCACAATACTCATATTTTTGCGAATCTCTACACTTCTGTTGCACGCGGTATATTTAAGCTGTTACCTCTTGAAATAAGGAGAATTAAAAAGTCGTTTATCTTCAATAGAAAAATTAAGTTCTGGCTGGTTAGCTTTGTACTTCGACGAAATCAACAATTCATAATGATTTATTATTAAATTATTAAATTTTCCTTTAGCGTTCTGTTTATAGTATCACCCAACAATCAATACTTTATTTATTGTTATTTTATCGTTCTTTTCGTAACTATGTGATATACGAGTGTGTATTCAATAGCTACATACTAGTATATACTTAAGAGCTCCTTTTATTATTGTATTTGAATTAACTTGAATGGTCATGTTAAAATAATGTCAGAATGGTGGTATTGAATAACAATAAATTGAAATGAATTAACTTCAATTATATACTACGTGTCGATTGTTTTGTGTAACAGGGTTTCTCGAAAACACATCGAAGACCCACTGATGACTCTTCCTCCCATTGATATTCATATCATGGATCTCACACTCTAATCCAACATCAGATTAAAAAGAAGTGGCACCGACTGTCTTTTGACTCTGTTGTTACAGAGGCAATGACACCATACGAAATCAACTTATTCTGTGATTAGGAGTTTTTCGCCCTGAAACTGCAGCAGGAAAGGGATCAGATCATATCCAGGTCTTCACAGATGGATCTGATCTAATATGTGGCACTGATGCCTTTTTGGAGGACGACAAAGTTTGATTTCACTTCTTCTTATTAGAATAGGTCTGTCTGCCAAGCGGAGACATACGCAATCCTGATGGCAATGAGCAATCGGCAGAGGGGCGATGCATTTCCATCTGTAGCGACAGCCAAGCTATGCTTGATGCTTTGTTCAACCCTCTCATGGCGACCCTGGTCCGAATGATTGAATTGACTGAGTTTCGTTTCGGTTCCAGATCACAATGGGATCACGAAAAATGAGTTCATCGATAAGCTTGCTAGGTATGGCTGAGATTAATGTTTCTCAGGATCTGAACCTGGCATTGTCGGTTAAATCTTCCATTGAGGATTTTTTTTTATGTATTTGCTCAACACCTAAATGTGTAAGGCATGAATGACGAAACCATCCTGGTTGAGGAGTGATGATGACTCTGCGTAGCATGTTGCAGGTACTCGGCGCTGGTTCTCTAAATACACTGGCGATCACTAGGATGAGGCCATACATTTTGCCTCATATCTCTTGGAAATTTTGTACCCGTTAACTTTTACTACCTGTGAACAGGTACATATTTTCTCAACAGGAAGTCATAAAACTAAAGGGTAAATAAGAAACGACCGTTGGAATTTCCCAAGATCAAACAATTAAGTTTTTGAAAAGCGTATAAAAGGTGCTCCACTAGGATGAGGGCACATGTAAAATCTTCGAAAGAAAGGAAAAAATGAATAAAATGTTTACATTTTATGGTTTTAAAACATTTATTTATTACGTTTTTCTACATTAATAATGAGTATGCCCGCCATTTTTCGATATGACGGTTTGGAATAGAATCATACAGTTTTTTTTTTTAAATAATCAAAAGAAATTTGGCCCAGGCATCACGAACAGCTTCGATTAAAGTGGCTTTGTGTTCAAATTGTCTGCCGCCTTCAAACACTTTACGAGATAACCATGACCTTACATTTTCGATTATGTTTACGTCCGGTGAATAGGGCGGCCATGGCAAAAGTTCCGCGTCTTCTGATTGAATCCAACTTCTAACAACCCTGGAAGTGTGGATGGGGTATTGTCTGGTTGGAATATCCAAGGCAGGGGTCCGAAAATGTTTTTCACTTTTGGAAATCACCGTTCCAGCAAATATTTGTAGTTGTTTCCGTTTGTTGTTGCGGAAAAAAGCTCCAACTCGATTGTGCCATAGTAGGTAATAGCTCCCCACACCATTATACCTGATGTACGGCTGTGATGTCTTGCCAAAATAAGCTCCTTCTTTCTTAGATCACGAAAATAAAAGTTGTAACCATCGGGGCCGTTAAGGTTAAACTTTTTTTCATTCGAAAAGACAACGCGTTTCCATTCACTGCTCGAAGGGACCTATTCTCCTGCAAAATTCATTTGATGCTCCTTGTGTACTTGCCTCAAAACGGGTTTCTTTTTATGTTTTCTTCTCTGTATAGTACCACTTTTTGGGATTATCCTTCGGACCGTTGCTATGCTGGCTGATACTCCGCTGTTGGACCTTATTGTAGTCGCTGGTAGAGTAGAATTTGAGGCACGCCTTCGAATTAACCGCTTTTCCCGCAATGTTGTTGGTTCTGCCGTGCGTCCTTTTTGATTTTTCCCATAGTGTTGTGGATCCGCAAGATAACTGTTTACAACAGTCTTATTTCTATTAAGTCTCCTTACAATTTCTCGGCCTGAGAGCTCTAACTCATTGAAAGCATCTGTTTTTCCTCTTTCTGTCGCTGTCAAAGTCTTTCGGAAACCCATTTTGTTTAAACTAAATAAAAACAGTTCTTTTTTAAATATTCATAACAAAACTTTGAAAAAAATCGCTGATGTGAACTCCTGCAATGAAATATTCGCAATGGGCTCATCCTACTGGCGCATCTTTTTATTCGCTTTTCAAGAAGTTCATTGTTTGATCTTGAGACATTCCAACGGTCGTTTCTTATTTACCCTTTAG
This sequence comes from Volucella bombylans, assembly GCA_949129095.1. Lineage (NCBI taxonomy): Eukaryota > Metazoa > Arthropoda > Insecta > Diptera > Syrphidae > Volucella > Volucella bombylans. The sequence goes on from OX422141.1 coordinate 201,615,304, forward strand.
TTTTATGAAAATATGTACCTGTTCACAAGTAGTAAAAGTTGATTTGTACAAAATTTCCAACAGGTATAAAGAGTGAAAATCGATTGCAAAATGAATGGCCTCATCCTAGTGATCGCCATTGTATTTTGTTACTGAAGCGCTTACTCATTTGTATACGAAAGGCTGAGAACAACCTTGGAGTACAATGGACTACTTCGTTTTCTGAGTGCTCTTTTCCGACAGAAAAAAAATTAAAGAAAGGGTATGTTTCATTGGCAAAGCAAAGCAAACCCAAACTAAAGCACCTATACAAGGGATTAAGCTACTAGCTGGCTATAACAAAAATAAAAGCAAAGCCTACCTTAGCCAACCTAATCTCTCTCCTAGGAAATACTGTCAGAAGATTGATTCAAATAGACGGCCTTTTCAAAGCTACTCCCATTTAATATGTCGGTGCAAATTTTTATATTCGAAAATAAATAATTTTTGTCTTTATAGTTGGAACTTTCAGGATGAAACCCTAGATGCACTGGTCATAACACGTAACGTTGGAAACGATTTTCCTCAAAGGGAAACAAATAAAGGGTAGATAACAAACCCCGGACATGATGTTTTTTTTTTTTTGAAAACCTGATTTCTGAAGTGCCACCTTCAAGTGCTCATTCACAAGCGAGTTCTCGTTGAAATATGACGCTATGTGTACTACGAGTATTTTATTATCTTATCCCCTTTCCAATGCTGGATATTTTTTTTAAATTACGATGGTCTCATGTTAAAGGGATTCATAAATTAAATATTTTTGAAGTAGAAAATAAAAACACGTGAAGAAAAATATCCTTCTCCTGTGGTTCTCGGAAGTTATCTCAATAACCTTGCCATTTCTATGTGTGAAAAACAGAAGAATGAAACCAGGTGGTGGATGTTTTAATTTGTTATGAGCCAAAGCAATTCCAGGTGTGGCAATTCGAAGCTGCTTTGAAATGACTCCGATGTTTGCAAGTCAGGAGCTTGCTACCGCTCTCTGAGGATCTAAATTAGTAAATACGATTATTTATTGTTCCCATCCGGGTGATTTTTCTGATTTTCACATTTCGTCGTTGTGCTCGTTGTGCTCGTTGTGCTCGTAGACGTAAATACTTCAGTATGCCGTGTATACCGCGAAAACGAGCAACAGCGGGACTCTGCTACATTTGTACTGCTCCTCTGTGAATGGATGGTGGTATTAAAAATATGGCTGTTGGAGAATGGATAGTACTCGTAGGCTAAGCGGAATGAGGATGTAGTAATCATTCATGTGGCAGTGGTCGGGTGGAAGGATTAGGCAACTGGATGTGTAGGTAGGTTGATTGCCTATCCTTGTAAGTTTCATCGTAATTAAATTATTCAAAACATAAATTACTTAAAACTCGTTTCGGAAATGAAGAAGAGGCAAATGAAGTTTAGAGATTTTTCAGTAGATTGTTAAGCAGACCCCGCAATGAATAATTATTTTTTACGCGCATCTTTAGCTGCTACATGGGATAAGCGACTTAAGGTATGCTGAGTTGTTGAATGGGAATGGTTAATGTTCGAAAACTTTTTGGTCGAAATTGGTATAACCGTCTTAGTTGTGATTAATTAATTGTCTCCTTACTCACGATTGTCCGTGAAGGGTGCATAGATAAAACAGGATTTTATGTTTCAAAAGCAGTTTCGGAAGCAACCACGAACACTATAAGTGCTGTAGAAAAAGCATTGAAGTTCTTAGTCTTTTTGCAAATTTTATGGCGCAAGGATCCCTTTGGCCATTGTTATGTTCTACAGGATGAGAACAATAAATTTCAAAATTTATAATTCAGAAGTTTCTTCCATTTAGATTTATTAGATTTGGCTTTCAGTTATACTGATTACTCTAATAAATAATTAACTAATCATTTATGATGATGATGTGATGTGCTTAGGATGAGAGCAAGCGACCACTGCGTGACGTCTATGTACAACTGCCTTGGGTAGCGTTTTGAATAGATGGTCGTGTGTTTGATACATCTACACTCATCATTCTTTCCACCCATTGTTGCAAACCATTTTGATATTAAACTTCTAATCCGCGCTGAACGTCTGGGCGAAACGTCAGTGACAACAACTCACCTCTGATATACTGCAGAAGTTTGGCTTGTTCAGGGCAACTCACATCTCTGGAATATAAAAATTTATTTGCAAAATCACATAATTTACTTATTTCATCATTTTGTTGCTGATTTCAATTTGGTATTCCACTAGGCAAAATCCGAGCAATGGTAAAGTTAACATAAACGTCGTTATTATTAGCTCTGGCACGTAACTGATTCTTATGACGTTTCCAATTGCCCTTGGAAGTGCGGACTAAGAATATTGCTGAACACAGTTGCGAGACAGCGGTACCCTCGATCCATATATAGGACCTTTAATAAAATTTCGGACAAAAAGATTTTGATCGACAGCAAGGCATGTCCGCCGATTGACTATTGTTTTAGTGATAGGAATGGTGTGTGTTAGAATGGTTCGCTGATCTCGATCCTGTAGTATCTCCGCAGGATTTTTACCTGTAATTGGATTTGATCATCAGATGTTTTAAAATTGCATTAACAATGCTTTTTTCTTCTTCATATTTCTCATGTTTGCCTTCAACATGCGAACGAACCACCCAGCTTGGATGTAAAGGATCTGTGCGTAAATTTTGTATTCCATTAAACTGACAAAAATTTTCGAACTCTTTTGAATCACTTTCATTGACCTCTGGTAGTCCCCCATGCAAAACTTTTTGACTCATGACTTTTGACTGATGATTTTGACATTGCTTATTTCATCAGAACTACAAATGGAAATTCGTTAAGGACGCCAATACAAATCAACCACATTTGGTTTAAAAATGGGCCAGCAGCGTGGATATACTAACAAGGCTTCTGAGACTGTGGCCGGTGCAGAAATTATTTGAGAGGATCAGCAGCTGACAATTGGCAAACTGAACACCTTTCGACCAATGCAGTGCTACCAGCAATAACGTCGTGCAAGTTGTTTCATGCTCACAATGCCCCAATGTCCACTGTGCAGCATTTTTCGAACTCGGTCTTGAAACTTATGTGGAATTATTTGACTAAGGTAATCTGTGTTTGGTAATGTATTTCCCCTTAAAGCAGCATATTTCTTATTTCAGCTTGTAATTTTTCAGGCCATCTTTACCTTGTTTAGCATAGCATCTTTGGAGGTCTCTTGAGCAATATATTGAGAATTAACAGAACAGTTTTCCAACTATCTTTGGAATGAGTTCTCATCAAGAATCCATGGCATCGAAATCGAGGTGCGATAAAGCGAATAAGCGACGGCTTATAGCAAATTTCATAATTATAGCTCTTTAAAATAAAATAAATTAAATTAAAATTTAAGTGGAAGAAAACAGTGTGTATGCATTGGTCAAAATAGTTCGAGTTTCTTAAGTGTATAGAGTGGAGTGCCACAAGGATCAATCCTGGGACCCACTCTTTTCTCGTTATACGTAAACGATCTACCAGACATTGTTAAACACTGCAAAATACATAGGAGGGGCATTCAACATATTCTCGGTATCGGGGTGAAGCTGTGGCTGCATATATAAATTGACTTATTTATCAAGTAATACTATTATTTTAGTGTATTCATGTAAAATTTCATATAAATGTGATTAATAATTCGCGTTTTATCTCTAGTTAAACAGAATCATAATGGCAACTGAGACGATGATGGTGAAAATTGAGCATCGCGCTGTAATTAAATTTCTCACTAAGCAAGGAAAAAGTCAAAAAACTATTCATGAAGAGATGGTGGCTGCTTACCAGGGTTCCGCACCTTCATTATCAACTGTGCAAAAGTGGTCAAGTGAGTTCAAGAGGGGCAGAGAGAGCATTGAAGACGACCCCCGCTCCGGCGCCCCGGCTACTGCTTGTACGGGAGAAAGCATCAAAGAAGTCGAAAAACTTGTTCTTGAGGATGCCCGAATAAAGTTGAAAATGATGGCAGAGGTCACCAAGCTTCCTATTGGTACCATTCACACCATTCTTCATGACCATCTTAACCATTCAAAGGTCAGTGCAAGGTGGGTGCCACGAATGCTCATAGCGCCTCAGAAAAAAGTGAGAATCGCATGCTGTAGAGAGCTTTTGGAGATGTGTAGTGAAAACGCGGACGGTGTTATGGATCGAATTGTTACTGGGGACGAAACATGGGTCCACCACTATGACCCTGAAAGCAAACAAGAGTCCATGCAGTGGCATAAAGAAGGAACAGACCCCCCGAAGAAGTTCAAAGTCACTCCGTCTGCCGGGAAGCTCATGGCCACAGTTTTTTGGGACTCAAGGGGAATCTTGCTCATTGAGCACAAAAAAAAGGTGAAACCATCAACGCCACATTCTACGCTTCCACTTTGCATAATTTGCGGGAGGAAATTAAAAAGAAAAGACGGGGTAAACTCGCAGCGGGTGTGTTGCTTCTTCATGACAACGCTCCTGTTCACACGGCGCGAGTTTCCAAGGCTGCTGCGCGAGATTGTGGTTTCGAAGAAATTAAACACCCACCCTATAGTCCAGACCTTGCCCCTAGTGATTATTTCCTTTTTCCGGATTTGAAAAAATGTCTTCGTGGAAAAAGATTTTCGGATGATGAAGAACTCAAGTCGGCAATAAATGGGTATTTTGCAGAGAAAAAGGAAATTTATTTTTTTGAGGGTTTAAAAAAGCTTATCTCAAGATGTAACAAATGCATTTATGTTAGGGGAGATTATATTGAAAAATAAAAACAATTTAAATTGAATTCGCATTTCCTTCATATCGATACCGAGAATATATTGAACGCCCCTCGTATGTACGCTGACGATGTACAACTTATGATAAGATGTCCCACAAGCTTATGGTCTGTTATTAAAAAGAATATGCAGCCAAATAGTGTTGTCTACATGTCGTTACCCCGAAGATAATTGAAAGGGCTTTTCTTTCAATTGTGATTACGTTGCAAGTCGTTTGAAATTTTAGAAGCATAGGCTAATGGCAGTTCTGCACTATCAGTATTAATGTCCGAAATAACTGCACCTAATCTATAATATGACGCACCGGTTGCAAAAATGATTGGGAATTCTGGTTGTTAATGATACAAAATAGTGCCATTTTCAATTTGCTTCTTTACATTTTGAAATGTTTCTTGTTGTGGAGCTTGCCAGCAAAACGTTACATTTTATTTAGCTTTTATAATACTTAATTTTAAATGAGGTGTCACTATAAGAGTCGAAACAAGATCGGAAAATAAAAAGCTAACTCAAGATTAAAGCTATGCAATGACGTACCTTCCGATTCATCGTCGTGTGCGTGACTCCTTATTGCGAGCATATAAAAATGTTTTCCTATTGGAAATTCTTGTGGCACTTATTTCAGACCCTGCTATCATTCTTGACAGTTCTGCATCACTTACGTTCAAAATTGTTTGAAAAATTATCACTAAAGAACGCTTCCGCATTATTTAAATTTTGAAAATTGGTATCTAATTCGCGACAGTGATTTCGATAGACCACATCTGAGATCGCTTTTTGTAAACTTTATGATTGCAAAGCCGCTGTGAGTAAAACTGACGGTGTTGCTGCTGAAAATTTTCAGAAAAGATTTTAGGCTTCTAAAGATCCCGCTTGTGTGGACACATAAGCTATGAAAGCTCGAGGATATGCCTCTAGAGCAGCTTATTTTTGAAAAAAAAATAATAATACTCACAAATCCAGCAGAGACTCATGAGACTCAATTACACCCACAAAGGACCTCACGCTCGTGGCATCTTTTTTTTCAAAAATGAAGTCGGAGCTCATGTTGTCGCCAGTGGCTAACATTACGAGGCAATGAGCATTGATGATTTTTTCTGTATTATGGATGGCACTGAACCGAAAGATATGTGGTTCTAGCAGGACACATACGTACCATACTTCGCGTACCCGAAAAAAACGAGGTAAAAGTAGCAGTATTTAAATTCTAGGAAAGCAAGGCTTTCGGAAAACATTTATAATATTTTGTCGTAAGAAAGTATGCCTGACAAAAAGAACTTCAGCATAATTTTTCCGATCCATAAGAAAGAACACCCTCTAAACTGCGTTAACGATAGAGGCATTAGTGTTCTTAACATCGCATAGAAGGTCTTTTCTGCCATTTTATACGAAAGCCTGAAACCAAATTTTTAAGAGTGGTTTCTGGTCTTGTGAGTCCACAGTTGACCAACTGTTCATAGAGCAGCAGATCCTTGTGGAAATCTAAGAAGTCCAAATCTTTATCAAAGGCATATATAACAGCATCTACTCGCATGTACATTCAAGGAGTTATACCCAGAGCCATATTTAGTTTTAGGATCTACGTCAAACTCATCGAATTGGAGAACGCTCGCTGCTCCGTCTAGGCCTGTATCGACTTAATTAAGACCTTTACTATCGAGAAAGGTTTTAGGTAAGGTGACACGCTGTCATGTCACTTCTTTAACATCATACTTGAAAGAATTGTACAACTCACAAGCATTGGAGGCACAATTTTTCAGAAGTTTATACAACTTTTCATTTGGCAGAAATCAGAGGTCGGCCACCGGTCCGTTCACTAGTATTGAAACGGATGTTTCCAAAATGGTTATAGCGACATATGAGTGCAAAACTAAGTATAGCCTGTCAACAAGAAATGACACAACGTTAAAGCGACGGCTATAATTGCGATATAGTAAAGGACAACAGCTCAGAAGAAATAAAACGATTAATCACTTTTGGGCTATGAGATAGGGACTATCCGGAAAAACTAAGGACACTCCATGCCTTCTCCTTCTTATGGCACTGAAACACATCGAGACAAATCATTTGAAAAATATTCGGTCGCGTTTGCATTGACGGGCTTTGGAGGAGGAGATGCAACAACGAGCTATACAGCGTCATTGACCTATTCAGAAAACTGTCCATCAGTCCCTTGAGATGAGTAGGCCATGTAGCGCGGATGGACATCAATACTAGAATAAAGTCTCCGAAACTAACCCAGAGAGACAACCCAGTAGAGGAAAACCTCACTTTACATAGCGAACACATGTAAAATGGAACCTCAACTGAACCTCAATGAAAAATGAGATCATGATGTGATCAGCAGCCTCCTCTTTCTTGTAAAGGGAGCAATTTTGGTTCATCGTATCTTATCATCTTACTGGATTCACAGAACTAGACTATCTCAATGACTGATCTTAGTGTCCGAGTCGCAATGGAATTATTCTGAAAGAGAGGTACCTTAACCACAGGGCTTATTACGGGATCCACTAAGCCTTGAACACTGAATCAACGCAGGTGGCAAATTGAGATGGGTTTCGATGGAATGAATCAGTGCCTAAGTCTATTTAGCAACACTTTGAACATAATTTCGAATGACTATCTCCAAGGATGTAGATAGAATTTTTTGACACACCCGGTTCCTGAATGAATATTACGTGGATTTGTAATACCGGCGTATTTGCAGTATTGTAGGTTACAACCGCTAGACTCACTATGATGTTTGTCTACTGAGAGACTTTCTTATGGACAGAAGGTTTCACTTGCAGGGGCTTTTACTGCCCGCCAAAGAGGTGACAATATTAGAAAAATTAATTTTTTTCCTGCTTTTTGGTATTGGCCGAGATTTGAAGTCAGACCCTCTTAAGAACTAGTCGACGAACTGGTGGATTGGCTTGGATTTTTGCAAATTTTCTACTTACTGATTTAGATTTGCGTGAAATACCTTCATTCTTAAGCAATTGAAGCCTAACCTGAAGGCATGTGTAGCAGCGGGAAAGATTGTTCTTCTTCTGAATCATCGCGATCAAATCAAGCCTTATGAAATATTACTGAGCAGTGATTTAAAAACCTGTCCGCACTTTATCTGCTTGAACAAAGGGCGTTAACTGAGAGATTTGTAGCTTACCTTGCGAGGGCCATATCGCAATAGCTATTGCTTGCATCAAATTGTCATGCTGTTTGTTGGAATCCAACATTTTAATGTAAGACAACGACGTATCTCATTACCGATATTGTTCTTATCGATACTCCATGTTGCTCCAACAAAGACAACCGGCAACTTCATGATTGTTGAAACACAATTCTTACTACCAACGAATAAGGGCACTGTTTACTAACTTCTTGGTCTAATACCTTCAAGTCGTCTCTATGACCTGTCCCAAAATATTATTCCTGCAGACTGTCACTAAATGTAAAAGTACACAGACGCACGCGTTTCTGAAGCAAATATGAAAAATTCCAGGCGAACACAAGTACCGATTGAACGACAAATGGCAATCGACAAATTGACATTGCTTCGAAAGCAACATTTTCGATACAAATATTGACGGCAAGCTAATGTGCAAACATAAATGCAAGCTCTGTGAAGAGTCTTGAAATGTGTTTTGATGCAAAATATAAACCAAACTATCCACCCCAAGATATATTGTAGGAAGCACCAATAAAAGCAAAGCCTGCTTTCGTTTTTTTTATTATTATTCTTGTTTTATAGGTTTACATGTAAATGGATACCGTACACATATGCATACTTAATGCATTCATCCCTCATGAACATATTGTAGTTAATAAGTGCAACCAAACTATAGCCCTGTACCGTCATACACATATTCCTTATCGTAGTCGTTGTTAAGGCCAATATCAAGTTTGTAGTTTACTTAAGCTCTCGTAAATGGTGCTCAAATTTCCTGCCCCTCAACCAAACCCGATTTTTGGCCGCATCCTCTATTACCGTCATAAGCAATTACCATATCCAAAACATACAAATTTACCCGTCTGAATTTACAATGTGTAAAATACACATTAAGCTTATTTACAACCGCATTATGTTGCCGCATATTGAGCGAATATTGTGTAGGGAGCTCACAAGCTCGTTGGCCTTTATTATTTGTTGTTGTACTTTCACTATCCGCTACCGCATTGGCATATTGAAAATTCAGAGCTCAGATGATGTGCATTGTTGTCTGAATGTGGCGGCACCGCATGATGCTGCGGCATTTTAATGGTTCGATGTAGTGCAACCAATTGTCTACCCTAAATATCTCTTAACAGCAAAACCACTATCCCCACCCAGTTGTCGCTATTGCTGCCGCTGCCGTGGGCCGATTAACTTCAGTTCTCTCTGCAAATAGTGTAAATATTCCATTATTTTCATTCGTTTTGTTCGGGTATATCCTTATTTATATTTTATTTCCTATATTTGCCCCGCCCGCCACCCAAATCCAAACAACACCACAACCACAACCCAATATGTTATGTATGTTACACCCTCTTCCTCAGATAATAGTTCTGCATGTGCCTGCTTGCTGCCTGTATTATGTATCTGTATCGTATGTATCTCGTTGGGAATATCGTAAAACTTCACCATTCGTTAACCCTAGATATACTCGTGTACTCATATGCATATATGAACGTTCATTAGTGCGGAGATTTGTATTCGTAGTGCACCATATTCACCATAGTTACCATCCAAAAATTCACGACCCCAAAAGAATCATCCCTAGGGGAAAAAGTAACAAAATGCACGAATTGCACGCTTAACATAAATTGCCTATTGCTCATCAGTAGACCGTTAGACCAGGCCAGACCACTACTACTAGACTGGGTCCAGTGAGTCGAAATATTTTCTCAATGTTTTCCTATTTCCTATTTCTACTCGTAATCAGGTGACAATGAATTCGATCAACAATTGGCTGATTTTTCAACCTCACAGAGTAATCTAATTCAAATGCCCAACATACGACAGCAATTCAGTGCTTCGAACGTCACGTTGTCCCCCCACAGGGTCGGTATTAACGCTGCGGGAACATCTTCATCGGCCGGTGGCAAAGGTAGTGCTAGTGGTAGCGCAAATCGCTACTTATCATCCCGAAAGAGCCCATTACCGCCGATGCTGGGGCAGGGACGAAAACCTCGCAGCAGTTATCCAGAACTGTTGCAACCAAGACTCTCATTGAATGGAGCCGTCACCGGTCAGAGGCATTTAATGCCGTCTCCACGACCGTTATTTCGAGAACAAAGTTCACGTTCAATTCAGCCGTTTATTGAAAGCTATACAGGTGCAGGAACGGGCGGTGCCAGCAGCGGCGGTGGGGTTAGCGGTATTGGCAGTGGCATGCATACCACAGAACTTTCAATCACACCATCTGTCACTGGTGATGAGCAGTATATTGATTTGGGCAGTTTGAGACGCTTCTCCATAGATCGTCAGAGTTTCAATGGTAAGCCGATGAAAGGGTTTTTTTTATTTATAATTTTCCAAAATGTATCTCAAACAAAATTTGATTTTAAAATAGCTCAAAAGTGGCCTGTGTAGTATCACAAATATTTAAATTTAAAATTTTTGTTTTCTTTTTGTAGATCTTGGGTCGAAATTTGGTATGTCGCGACCACACTTTGGTCAAAGCGTTTCACAGCAAGGTTTCTTTTCATCACACGATAGCCTAACAGTACCATGTGTAACACGTGCCTCAAATCCGCATGTAGCCAGCACTGCCTCCGAAATGGATTTGACACGAAAGCCACAACGACGAAAGTCACGCGGTCGCCTGAAAGCTGGCGAGCAACCACTGCTCGGCTCATGGAATCGATCTGGAATGCGGGGATCTCAAGATAATACATTGGGCGGTGGCACCCTTGCCTCCAGTAATCAAATAAATAGTGGAAATTATTGTAACGGAACTGATAGGTAAGTTATTTTTACAAATTCATTTTCCACACTATTAAGTAGAAATTGTTTAAATAGAAAATGATATCCAAGAAACCTTGTAAACTTCTTAGTACTTTTGGACGCTACTGAAGAATATCTCGAGCCTTAAATACGAAATTTTTCTTGCGGAATTTTCCAGTTTTACTCGTATTCGACATATACGGAGCATTAATTTGTATACTTTCATCCGACGTTACAGTTCGTAGTATACAACTAATAAACCTCTTCAGTTCTGTCTTTGGCTAACTGTCCACAGTTATGTGCTCTAAGATATTTAAGACCGCCATCCACTTGTGCACGCCAATTTCTTCATCTACTTTCGGGAAAACATTGGTGTTTATTAGGTTCATATGGTATGTCTTTGCCGTCTCAAGCGCTATGCAGAGCAAAAACTTGGAAGATAATGGTCTTATACTTGGGCTTCTTAGTGTTTTTTTTTTTGCAATGACTTATTGCTTAATTTTCTTCAAGTGTAACTCTTCGTTTGATTTATGATATGGTTTTATTTTTAGAGCCAATAGCCCGGATGAGTTAGATAAAATTCTTAACTACTTCAAAGTCACAACTGTCTATTGTGACATTCTGTCCGTTTGGACAATTTTTTTTTCTGTCGGAACAGAACACTCAGACAAAGATCTAGTCCAATATACTCTTTGTAAGTTCCTTTTAACAAAAACTTTCAGTCTTTCGAAAAAAGATAAGTAAGTGCTTCAGTGATACGAGTACCAGCACCAACCACATCAATGCCGAGTATCTGCAGCCTGATTCGGATCTTGAAAAGATCTCCTCTCAGCCTTGTCTGGCAAGTTCATCGGCAATTTCATTTTCCGTGATCCCATTGTGACCTGGGACCCAGCCAAGAGTCAGTGAATTCAGCTTTCCGATTGCGTTCAGTGATGTCTTGCATAGCAAGGCTATAAGTTCAGCTTGGCTGTAGCTACAGGTGCAATTGCCGCCTGACAATATAGTTCTCTGACATCAGAATTGCGTATATCTCCGCTTGGAAGATGCAAGTTTTCCTAACGAGGAGTGAAATCTAACGTTTTCGTCCTCCAGATAACCAGAACCGCATCCTATCCCGGTTTTTAAGCCATCCGGAAACACCCGACTACATCCCTTTCTCGGTTCAGATTCTGGCTGAAACCAGTCTTGGGCATAAGGAAAGTCGATTTCGTTTTTCTTTCGCAGCAAGAGTTCTGGTGTCATTGCATCAGATGGCACGTCCATAAGACCAGATTCAAAAGAAAGTCGGCCCAGAAGGTCATAAATGCTCCGGTGCGTGTTGTACCAAAGACCACTTCTTTTTAAACTGAAGAGAGTGCAGCCCATGATATGAATTTCAAGATTAGGGTGATTCAACAGTACTTATAGGGCAGAGCCGGGCGTGATAAGGCAAGCGCAGCCCTTGCAGCCAAAACAGACCGTTCTTTGGAGTTTGGTAAAACAGAAATGACGTATTTTCGTGAGAGCTTATCTTATTTCACCAGACAACCGACGAACGTATAGGTTATAATTAGCCTTATCATAACCATATAGATCCACAGGACCAATAGATCCTATGTACTGCCAGAAGGCCAACAGCGCCTTAGATACTTTCGAGATAACATATTTGTTCCATAGAAGTTTGTTATCCAGAATGACTCCCAAATACTTAGCTTCTTTAGAGAATTGGGTGGCGGTGCATTTCAGCGCTAGATGAGTCAGACAAGTCAGCTTCCTCATTCTCGTAAAGAAAACAAACTCAGTTTTGGGAGGATTGACTAAAAGCCCACTTCAAGTGCACCAATTACCGATGGGGTCTATATATGCCTGCGCATTAGAGCAGACAGTCGCAAGGCACGAGCCAAAACAGCAACATCTTGTGCACAGATGTCAGATCTATTGAGCGGGTTGAGCAGTGTGTCGGTCAACATGCACCATAGCAGTGGAGGTAGAGCCCCGCCTTACGGGCAACCCCTGTTTACTCCTGCCATCACATATTGGCAGCATCCGAAATCAGTGTCCTATCCACATTGCTTTTATCCACAAAACCAGTGATTCGTCTACATGCCATCAAAATTTGCGTAGTCAAAGACACCCTCAATATCGATAAAAATGCACAGCGGATATTCCTTCTTGTCGGGTTCGCCTTCAATTCTGCCTACTAGATGTGTGAAATTTCAATACGACCAAAAGTTGAGGCAAAAAATATTACAATGTCCCAAAGGTAGTAAAATCTTTTGGTCGTTTGTCAAAAACTTCAGAAATTCTGCTTCATCCTTCATCCCAACACTCATTTACAAGGACATTCCAGCTGACAGCTCTTTAGACAAAGCCAATCTGCTTGCTGCATACTTTGCGGCCAGCTCAACGCTTCCAGATTGTGCTTTGTCTCCGCCTACACTAGGGTGCATCGAATCTTCAATGGGCAGAGTAGAGTGCAAGAGTACTTAAATACCTTAGCATTCACTAATCCGCTGGTCCATATATATATCCAGAGGATATATCTCCCCTTCTTCTGAGGAGGTGTTCTTCTACGCTGGTAAAACCACTGCGTAAGCTTTTTCATCAATCCTACTCTATAGGACCCTGTCGGATCAGATGGAAAACAGCATTTGTTCAGCCCATTCTTAAAAAAGGCGAATCTTCCTTTTTCTGCTCCTACAGACCCATTGCACTTACGTCCCTTCTTTCCAAGGTAATGGAAACGCTGATAAACCGCCAGCTCATGAAATATCTCAAAACATGAAAACTCTCTAAGGACCGGCAATACGGTTTTCGTAGCAGCAGGTCCCCTGGTGATTTAATGCCATGTCTCACCTAAAGTCTTCACTAATTTGGCGAAAGCAGTTGCACTTGATATTTCAAAACCATTTAACAGAGTTTGGCATCAGACTTTTTTGTTGAAAATGCGTGATTTTTGGATCGACGAATCTCTTTTTCAAAAGATTACAAATTACCTTTCGGAATGTTCAATTCCAGTTGTCTTGGATGGATTCGAGTCGGATATCCACAAAATAAATGCTGGTCTACCACAGGGCTCCGTTTTGTCTCCGATACTCTTTTTCATCTTCATCAATGATCTCTTGTCTGCTACTTCTAATCCAATGTCTAATCCTTTGCTAACGAAGTACTCTCTGCTTCTCATATTCGTTCTTGAACTCACGTGCCTGCTCCTCGGCTGTAGCATGGGAATGACATCGTAAGTTAAGGTCATTAAATTCTTTCTAGATCATTCTAGAACAACTAAATAGAGAATCACTGAAAGAGTAGAATTTAATATTTCGAAAACACAATGCCGTCTTCTGTCGTTAAAGCGAAATGTAAACAATCAGCCATAATTCATGAATGGCATTTCCATCGTCGAAACCCAAGAACTTTCAATTTCGGTATGAGTGTCAATGAAAACTTGCGTTGGAATGACCACATATTAGATGAATTCAAAAATGCTACGAAATGTCTGAGTTTCCTCAAGCGATGTAAGAAATACTTCACCTCTCAATATTTAAAGAATTTATTCGCCCAAAATTGGAGTGAAATTCCCGTATCTGGTCAACTGCTCCCAAAACTATTTTGCACTTGCTAGATAGGATTCGAACTCAAAATGCTTTCCGCTTATCTTTGATCTATCGGTAGTTGCACCATGAGCACTCCAATGAAATTGCCAGTAGCATTCCATCAATTTAAACCTTAAACCGTAACACCCGTTCCTATGAATGCTCATCAGTTTATCCCCAGGCCCACTTTCGGACGTACTCTAAATTATCGTGATTCCTTCTTAAGCCGCACAACTTTCTTACGGAATGCTCTGCCAAGCTCGTTATTTCCTAGTCATTATAACCTTCAAACATTTAAAACCAACGTATATCGGTGCTCTCTTTCTTTTCTCCCAAATTTTCTTTCCCACGCTGTGTATAAACATTACAGGGGTACTCCAAATCCCTTGAGGACGCGCAATTTATAAAAAAAAAACAAGGCATAACCACTTCACAGAAGAAGCGGTTGGGAGAAGCAATTGACTGCCGCCATTATTCGAATTATCTGCCGAGTCCAGGTTTTTACCACCGACCTACTTCTAAAATATACTCTCTTCTACCCTTTTCACAACGGAGTATGTATACGGAATATCTTTGAACGGTTAAACAATATCTAAAAGGTGTGATAATTGTGATCCTAAGCAGGATCCTGATGGTGCAAATGAGACGAAAATTTACCAGATTTATAGATATGTGCTCCTCCTCAAACTACTAGATAAGATATTGTAATCGCAGCCGTCCACATTCGACTTTAGTTTATCTATTGTCTCATTTTTCCTTTAACAGGGTTATACGATAATATTGCTTATTACAGTCCAACTCATGGAATGGTTCCTTCATCATGGTAGTTTGATATCGCTTGGGACATTCGGATCTGTACTTTGTCTACAACATGACAGTGGTCTGAGTCGAAGTTTGCTCACGGAAAATTGCGAACAACCGGAAATATTCTAGTTAGTTCCGTATTTTAGCATGAAGAAACTGCGCACAGGTTTAATATCTATTTCCTTGCGAAATCTATGGTTCGCTAATGTATCATGATCTCCTTTTACACATATACCAAAAACATGAAAAAGTTATTCCTTTCAATGTTATTAACATGCATATAAATCTTTTAAGAGACATGACAAACGACTCAGGCAGATCGCCGTGGCTATTGAAATATGGAACAACTCCCCGTCATTGCCTTAGTAAAACGAAAGCTCATTTCACATCAAAAGATACATTGAGTTAAAAAAAAAAAAAAGAGAAAACGAAAAATTCTGCAAATGACTTTGATGGAACACAATTAATTCAGAGCGGATATCCTTTGGGGAAAACACAAATGCTTTTAGCAAAAAAGACTTTTATTTTCATACAGGCAAAAAGAAAACGGAAAAATACAAAAAAAAACCAACGTAACTGTTTTCGTAATGAAATGAAAATTATTTCAGATAATGAATATTAAAATCACAATGCAGCAACGACTAGAGATTGTCACTCTTCTTACTTTCCTGTGGGAGTCTATTTTCGGTAGCAGTGCCAACCAGGTCCTTTGAGTTTTACTCCAGAGAAGGATTTTGATGGCACATTTATTTCACTGCAACACTTTAACGAAACCAACTAAATACGTATGAGTATAATTATTTTTTTCTCTGCTCACTTTTCCATTAGATGTTGGTGAACGAAATGTTTTTAGTAATTCTGGGCGATTGCCCTAAAGGCTTTTCGTGTCTCATCAGCATCAGCATCAGCATCAGCATCATAAACATCAGGCGCAAGGTGTATAAAGTTTCCTACTTATGCAAACTTTCCTAAACAAAAAAAAAATGGAAAACTTTTTGTGACTCTAGAATAGCTGGAAGCCTCTTCACAAAGAAGACTTGTGAACGTATTTGGAGGAAATGCCTTAATTGTGTTAAGTGGGACATAAGAATCTGCATCACCTCTAATGAATGCTGCTTTGATGAGGACGATGATAGTCTCACAGATGGGTTGAGTTCTAGTACTCGTACAACTGAGAAACTTTCATTAAATGAGATTTTCCTCTAGAAGTGGAAATGGAAGGCAAAAAGGAGAACCACAGCATGGCAATACTTACAGATGCGCGGAAAAATAATAAAAAAAAGGCGACTGGTACTTCATAATGGAATATGAATATTGCTTTCAAATTTTTTCTTTAATCGTTAAAATAATATTTATCCTTGGTTCTGATCTTGATCTAAATAATTTGTATCGTCTCTACAAATGGATATTTTTTTTTCTAAAAATGCCTTCGGCATAAGACCGCATTGTCCTTTGGCAAAATATGGAGAATGTCAGACGAGAGTAAGGTGGTCCATGAAACCTTGAATAGAACCTTTTAAATAACTGAGGCTAAATTAAAGCCTTCAGCAACATGCCATCCAAAAACTCGAATCTATCAAGTTTCATTAACCCGTTCAGCGCCATGTGTCCATCGGTAATACATTTTTCTACCACCACAGTGGTCCGCCGTGCCCACCGGTGGTACAGATGGCTATATGATTTCGTTGCAAACGTATAATATGAGTTTTCTAAATGCGGATCACTTCTCTGGTCCCTCAACTCACTGGAGCATCAAATGCTTTACTAATATCTACGAACAGTGAAGCCATTACCTTTTTCTTATCTAGCTATCATAGACATGGGTACAGAAG
Organism: Volucella bombylans; assembly: GCA_949129095.1. Classification (NCBI taxonomy): domain Eukaryota; kingdom Metazoa; phylum Arthropoda; class Insecta; order Diptera; family Syrphidae; genus Volucella; species Volucella bombylans. The sequence continues at coordinate 201,632,191 of OX422141.1, forward strand.
TTTAAAAGCGCGTCCTACGTCGATTTACCAGCTCTAAAGTCATACTCATGAATACTCAGAAATTAAGTTTTCTCTGTGGATACCATATGCCGTTTGTGGATGCATTAATGCTTGGCTGAAGACTTGTGGATTGTGTTCCGGAATTCCGGCAAACATTTCCAGCGCCAAATTAGCGAACTTACAGCATTGTCTGTGGTCGTCCGGCTTCAATTCTTGAGTCAGCACATTCTAATATGGATGCAGGCCCAAATCAAAAGCCGGGTTGACTCTTTGGCGATGCCCAATTCAGCTGATCGATACTGTCTGGTTGCTGGATTAGGATCCAAAAGAGTGTAATCACGCTCAAAGTTTTCCGCGATGCGACGAATTGCTTGCAGCCATGACGACGATTGACCTTTTCTGTTTTTTTTTTTATAATTTACGAGCACCTAAGGGGTTATGATACCCTCTTACTGTCGCCAAGCCGCGGGCGGAAAGATAGAAGGAGAAGAAAGGAAAACATTGTTGTAATGTAGTGGTTTGAAACTCCGGTATATTTGGTTTCGATATTAGCTCTCCGGGGGTGGGAGTCCAAATAGGTCGGAGAGTTTTTTCTTCACTCGGAATGATTCGAAGGTTATCAATTTTCACGCTTGTTTTTTGTGCTTGAAACGCAGATTTTTCTGACTGAGTTCCTATTACACAAAATTAAAAACTTGTCAAGAGTGGGATTCGAACCTTGACCCTCCGAGTGAGAAGCGATTGCTAGTACCACTCACCTCACGACGAAATTCACGTTGCGTATTTACAACTGATCCGGAATTTCGATAATATTTTTTAACAATTTTCGCACACTCGGTAAGCGTTAAACAATGCACGATGAAATGTCAAATCTCACTGAATATTTTGACAGCTGAATGTCATTGGTAACTTTGACAGCTGCTGGAACATAGCAATTGGAAAAACTTTATTTAAAAAAGAAATTTATTTCTGTTTTTTTTTGTTTTTTTTTTCATTTTAAAAGATACATACTCGTAGATTGTATGTATGTACAGTTTTTGATAATACAATAATTTATATTACTTTTTGTTTATTTACAGACTAAACCGACGTACCGGATGCGCAACAGCGGCTGGCAGTGGTAATCCCAGTAGTGGTAATCCTTCAAATTTACGATTTCGCAACAGTACAAGCTCAGCGGTGACAACCGGCTCAGCTGCCAAATTCACATTTGTATTCGATCCGGCGGGTCGACTCTGCTACTACTGGTCAATGGTTGTTAGTTTAGCATTTTTGTACAATTTCTGGGTGATAATCTACCGGTTCGCCTTTCAAGAGATCAATGGCAAGACCATTGTCGTATGGTTTTGCTTGGACTACCTCTCGGATTTTCTGTATCTTGTAGATATATTATTCCATTTTCGAACCGGCTATCTGGAGGACGGTGTCCTGCAAACCGATTCGTCGAAACTTCGCCAACACTACATGAACTCAACGACATTCTACATTGATTGCTTGTGTCTACTGCCATTAGATTTTTTATACTTATCGATCGGTTTTAATTCGATACTGCGCTCATTTCGTCTAGTGAAGATCTATCGATTTTGGGCATTTATGGATCGTACCGAACGTCACACGAACTATCCGAATTTATTCCGATCGACGGCGCTCATACATTATCTACTTGTGATATTCCATTGGAATGGATGTTTATATCATATTATACATAAGAACAATGGTTTCGGTTCGCGGAACTGGGTGTACCATGACTCGGAATCGGCCGATGTAGTTAAACAGTATTTACAGAGTTATTATTGGTGTACGTTAGCTTTAACGACGATCGGTGATTTGCCGAAACCCCGATCGAAGGGTGAATATGTATTTGTGATATTGCAGCTACTTTTCGGTTTGATGTTGTTCGCTACGGTATTGGGTCATGTGGCGAATATTGTGACATCGGTTAGTGCGGCACGCAAGGAATTTCAAGGTGAGTTTTTACTTTTTTTCCATAATATTATACATTTTTAATGCATGCATACGAGTAATATATAGAAAATTCTTCTGAAATTTGAGCATTGCATTGCAAGATGTTGTATGCTCCAAGGTTAATTCTCCAACAATATATAATAATTGTATATTTTTGAAAATGGACTTGTGTAAGCAATTGTTAACTTTGTACACTATTCTTGACATAGGGTAATGTAGCCATAATGTAAAGAATACATGTGAACCTCCGAACAGGAACTAATGTTGAGGGCATCGCTTGTCACACAGTCACTAATCACAAGAACTGAACAAGTAAAAATTTATGTTTCAACATCAATAGTCAGCATTCAATTATTTTGGTGCCGACATTTACATATAGTGCTTTATAACGGCTAAACCTTTTTTTTTAAATTGTTTCGCATACGTGGATGGTTAAAAACAGAACATTTGATGTGACATTTTTAAAACGTTTATTTTACTGGGGCTTCTCTGACTTTAATTACCAGCTTTTCTAAGTATTCATATATTCTGACAGGGTATTCTATGGTGAAGTTGGTATTCCAGTTCCGCTTCCTTGCTACTAGATTTTTTTAATTCGATTTAAGTCAGGGGTGTAAGGAGACCTGCCCGACACATCGATTAGTCTTTATGAACTGTGTCCGATTAAGACTTTAATATTCAGCGATAAAGTTAAGTACCGTAACTAATCTGTTCGTGGGGGTAAATGCTTAGGCAAGAAATTACAATGGTCAACAGAACCCCCCCATTAAGGTAAGCAGCAATGCCAGAACATGTGGCTCATGTTCGAAGCAAAATTACGTGTAATTTTCCAAAAATCAATTACGAAGATTGCGGCCTTTACAGAAATTAAAAAAATCAATAGTGTACGTTATTTTGAAAGATAAATTCAAGTTCCACCCACACAGAATACAAATCGTGCTCCCTGCGAGACACCTACGCAAGAATAATCCTGAGATGTTTTTTTGAATAGAACGAATGCATGGAAACATAATGTTCTGTAAAGAATCAAATTTTTGTAATGATGGATGGATACGAGTATATTAATAAACAGAACGCACGTTACTGGAGTCTCAATAACCCTAGAGAGGCAGTAATTGATGAAATGTATTGCCAAATGATCGACGAGTTTCTATTGCGTAGCTGTTTCCCGGTGTAAAATAAAACGCTATATCAACAAAATGCTAGAGTCTCGATTTAAAGGTTGAAGGGCAATTCCTCTGTGGAAAGTGTTAGCCAAGTTTGGAGTGGAGATATTCCTTGACCTCTTTGATCTCCAGGCCTGGTGCCATGCGACTTCTTTTTATGAGGCTACTTTAGCTCATAGGTTTACAATTAACAATCCTCGTACGACTCAGATCCTAGAGAAAACTGTCCGCCGTAAAGTTCTGAAAAATGTACCTTTGCTCTCGCATATTTGCGAATATGAAGATCATCAGGGCGCAAGAATCCCCTGAAAAGGCGATCTTGATTTTGCCAATGTTGTCTTCATCAGATAAGATTTGTACTGTTGAACTCTAATTAAATAAATAATTAAATATGTACCATATGTAAGGTATTTATTTTTTATTTAATTTTTAACATGAAAGTTAACAGGGACAATGTGCAAGCAGAAATAACTACTCTGAGTTGAAGCAGAAGCTTGCAGCCAAGGCGAATCGATCTGCCTCCACCAACGGTAACAAACAAGTGAAGCTGCGTAACAACAACAACAACGTCACCATATCTCTTCACTCAATGAACGATTTCCCAGCTCTACCAAACAAAGCTGCTGCAAATCGTTCGATAAATTGCAACAACAACTTCGCATCTAAAGTCTGGACAACCACTCATCCAGCAGTGTTGCCGTCTTGTAACATCAGTACAAGTATCAATGGTGGTGAGTTATTCTCTATGGAGGAATTAAACGCACTCGTCATGGAAATTATAACAAAATTAGACTCTTGTAAAACTGGAATAGATCAATTTAATGTCATTGCACAATTAGCAACTAAGTATTTGTACAATAATGCTAAGTAATATAATGAGCAGTAATTTAAATATTGTAACCTGGAATGCAAGAGGTATTCGGAAAAAGATTGTTGAGTTCATTGATTTTTTAAACAATAATAACATTGATATTGCATTAGTCACAGAAACGTGGCTAAATACAACATTGCGAATGTCAACCTCAATATATAAATGTTATCGGTTGGATAGAACAAATAGAACGGCTGGTGGTGTAGCGATCCTAATTAAGAGGTCAATTCTTTACTTTCCTGGTGGAAACTCAAGCAATGTTAAGAAGCTGCAACTGAAATCTGATTTAAGAAGATTATTCACTATTAGTGGAGACTTTTTGATTGGAGGTGATCTGAATTCCAGGCACAGAGATTGGGGCTGTTACCGTGCAAATTCATTGGGCAATATTTTATGTGATCTCTTTGCTCTGTTACCTGTTCGTGGCTTGTTTCCTTCCAGTCCTACTTATTATCCTGCTGGTTCCCGTGGTCGTCCATCTGTTATTGACTTTTTCGTTACCAACATGTCCAGTCATATTTCTCAGCCTGTTGCTATTAATGATCTGCCCTCAGATCATAATCCAGTCATTTGCCGACTTCCTTGGTCAGTCGAGAAACTCGTGCAATATATTCAGAACCTTAAAAAAGCAAATTGGTCTATGTTTCGTTCTGTAATTGACGTAAAACTCAGAAGCCTCCCTACTGCTCTTGAAAGTGTAAACAGCAAGGGAGATGTTGATGAAATAGTCAAACATTTTTCTGAACATGTTCTTAGCTCTGCGGATACTAGCATCCCAAAGATTAAAAAAAAATATTCGTGTGTAAAACTCCCAGGCCACATCTTGGAACTCATAAAAATTCGAAATATGCACAGACGAAACTGGCAGAGATATAGGCAACCCTTTTCTCAAAGTATTTCAAAATACTTTGGCAAACTTATAGGCAAATCCATTCAAAAAATACGGAATGAGGAATGGAACACAAAACTTAGCTCTCTCGTTAAGGCTTTCTAAACCTTTCTGGAACATCACCAAAGTTATCAAAAATAGAAAAAGGCAAATTCCGTATCTTGAGGCCAATGGTGATATTTATACAACTGATGTCGATAAAGCTAATGTTCTCGTTTAGAATTTCGCACAAAACCACCTTGTCTCACAACAACTGGGAGACAGAAATACTGACGACGGGGTATCTCGAGCCATACAGAGCTTGGACGCTTCAGAATCTGATACACCATTAAGGGCATTTGTATCCGAGGCTGGTGTTAAACATATTATAAAAAACCTGAGAATAAGGAAAACTAGTGGCATTGACAGTATACACAATGTCTATCTTAGGAATTTACCCAAAATTGGCATCCAATTCTTAGCATTTTTAATTAATGCCTGTCTAAAAATGCAGTACTTCCCAACAGTATGGAAGGAAGCAAAAGCTGTCCCTAACTCAAAAGCAGGCAAGCCGCTCAACGAGCCTAATAGTTACAGGCCTATTAGTTTGTTAAGTAGCCTGAGTAAAGTCTACGAAAAATTATTGAAAGAAAAAATGCTAAAAATTATTGATAAATGTAGTATCTTCCCGCATGAACAATTTGGCTTTAGACGATACCATAGCACGAGCCACCAAATTTTAAGAATTTGCAATAGTGTTAAAAAAAATCGTGCTCTTAGAAAATCTACTGGAATGATACTTCTGGATATTGAGAAGGCGTTCGATACCGTGTGGCACAACGGCTTGTTATTTAAAATGATTCAATTTAATTTTCCACCTTTTCTTACCAAAATTGTTCAGAGTTTTTTGTCAAATCGTACGCACAAAGTATTCGTTAATAACAGTCCCTCACGTGTAGTAAATGTTACAGCAGGTGTTCCCCAAGGTTCGGTCCTTGCACCAATCTTATTCAATTTGTATATGTCTGACAATCCACACTTACCGGATTGTGAATTTGCTATTTATGCTGATGATTCTATCATATTTTCGTCGCATACGTATGGTCTCAACATTGTGACTAATTTACAGTATGCGACAGAAAAATTTATCGCTCATCTAAGCAAATGGAGAATTAAAGTAAATGCGGAAAAGATATAAGCTATCTTTTTCACAAGAAAAAGAAAGTCTTGTTTTTTACCGCCAAACCCAATTACAATAAGCGGCCAACAAATCAAAAGGGGGGCACATGTGAAGTACCTAGGGGTATATCTTGACAAAAGACATACATTTAAGGAACATATTTCAAAGATGTTACATAAAACTGGTGTAACGATTAAGATGCTTTATCCCTTCATAAATAGAAGGTCCTCACTGTCAAATGAAAATAAAATCTTGATCCACAAAGTCATTTTTCAAGCTATCTTGCTGTATGGTTGTCAAGTATGGGGTGCTTGTGCCAAATGCCATATAAAAAGACTGCAAATACAGCAAAACAAGCTGCTGAAAATGATGCTCAATCTCCCCTGGAATCACTCAAACCCTGATCTCCATAAAAAGGCTAATGTTGAATTGATCTCTGATAGAATACGCAAGCTCACTGAAACATTTCTGATCAGATGTAGCCTCCCTGAAAATCCCTTAATAAATGAACTGAGTACTACTCACTTAAATCCAGATTAAACTAAACTCAACTTACCTTTTTTGTTAGTTTTTTTTTTTTTTTTTTTTGATTATCTCTTCTGTACTTTTTAGGTATGAATTTTCTTCCTTGTTAAAACTGAAATGTTACTATTTATATTTACATACATTGTTTTCACGTTTTATTATCTATTGTTTTAGTATTGTTAATCTCTATACAATGAGAGCTTGTTTATTTGTTTGTTATTTATGAATTTACTTATTAATTAGTTGCTTATTTATTCCAAGTTTATTTATCCTTTATTTATTTTACTTATCAAACTATTTATTAATATATTTATTTATTTATCTATTTATTTATTTTCAATTGATACTATTATTATTAATATTTATTTTTATTTTTATTATTATTATTATTTTTTTTACATAAATGAGGGGTTTTGTTGTTGTTTCCCTTCGGAAAATTTTTTTGATTGTTCAACCTTTTAATTTATAAATAAATTTATTCCAGTTGAAAGATATATTTAGTACATATCACATCTCTGAACTGTAAATTGTGCGGTGGCATACCATTGTAATATTTAAGAACTAAATAAAAGTATTATTGATTGAAGATATTTAGTCCTTTGATGACAAATGAGTATAGTACATTAGTATTCGCGGGTTTGTTCTCATTTTTCCAGCTGTTTTGTGGATAAAACCAATGTCGGTGACTAGGAGACTGATTGCGGATGGTGCATGTTGGATGTAGGTCTATTTTCTATTGGATCATACCTGTCTGCTCTAAAATGCTGGCAGTGTTTGACGTGATAGATGATTGATGCTCTTTCATTCATTCCTGACAAAATGGAAGTCCCTGTCTGTACAGTAAGGAGGAAATTGACTTGTATAACTCATTTAGTACTTAAAGGCATCACCATTTGGTTCACCAACAAATACGCGGGAATTATCCTGGATAAGGAACTTCTTTGAACTAATTTAAGAATCTAATTTACAGTCAGCCTTCTCTCAGTAAAAAGGAGCTTTCGGCAAGTCGCGGGATTTGTCAGCGAGAAGGGTAGTTTGGATATATAGGGCTATGATAATGCCAATTATATCCTATGGGTTGGTTGTTGGAATAAGACTAAAGTGTTTTCACCCAACCCCAAAGAACCGTCTCTCGGGGCTGCATGGGGGCTTCCCTAGCAACCCTGGCTCTGCTCTACTCGCATTGATGAATCTTGCTTCCCTTGGTATTCATATCGGTGCACTGCGTTGCAATCTCAAAACCATCTTCCGTTTAAAAAGAAGTTGTACCCAAAACTGGCGTTGGAGTATTGACGACATTGTGTACCTACTGTCTTTTGATCCTGTTCTTATGGACATGCCGTCTAATGCAATGACACTGGAACTCCTATTGTGGAGAAAATACGAAATCCCTGTGCCCAAGAATGATTTCGGCTAGAAACTGAGCCAGGAAAGATATGTGGTTGGTATAGACGGATGGTTCCGAAGTCGATTTAGGATGCGACGCTGGTGTCTTTCTGGAGTACGCCAACGCAGATTTCATTCTCCTTGAGGAAATTTTGCGTATGTCTTCCAAGCGTTCATGATGGGATTACGGGAAACGAAATCGCCGACAAGGCTCAGAAGCGAGTTTTTTAGGATTCATTAAAACGTGTGTCTTCAATTATAGTTTCCATTGACAGCATTACTACAAGTGGCGTGACTCTATACGTTGCTGGTAGACCAACCAAATCCTTCCCAATATCTGTAAGAGGTCAGCGTCTTTTCTGTTGCCCTTTAGTAGGAAAGACTGCAGGATGCTTATGTGTGACAGGCATAAATGACACAACATCCTGTAACACTTGATGTAAAAGTGATGGCGACACCATTACTACTTCTGTGAGTGTCCGTTCGACGCGCGCATAAACATGTAAGTACTCGGCGCTGATGTGGTGGGTGCTGTTTAGAGACTTTTTGACTGAAGCGCTTACACATCTTCATTCGAAAGACTCGAAAAAGTCAGCAAACACAATAAACAAGGAGTACAAGTAAGTAGTTCTTTGTCTGAGTGCTTTGTTCCGATTGTGATTATTAGAGAAGTCCAATTACGAATAGATTTCTAAACAAGAACCTGAGAACTCTTCCTCTGGGCTTTGTCTAGAAAGTTGAAAAAAATAAATAAAATGAGTTATCCTTTAAATAGACACTGCTGTGTGACCAAAAGTCAATTTTGCAATTTTTGATTTGAAAATGTGAATAACTTTGTATTTATGTTTTAAATTTAGGAAATTTTGAAATTTACGGAAGATACTCGTAGATAGTACATTCGTTCTATTTCCTATTTAGGAAAACCTTCACAAGCCACTAAACCTTCAGTCCGTCATCAATTGAAGTGGTATTCCGTCATCACCAACTGCATCACTTTTACCTCCGATACAACATCAAATCTAAAAAACAGAATAATGTTAATTTTAAGTCTAATCCTATACCGAAGCTTAACTCTTCCAAAAAAAACCCAACTCCTAACAAACAAACACCTGATGCAAATTGGAGTTTTAAAGTTGGGACATTTCCTGTCTTTACTCCTCCTTCAATTTATACTGCCAATCGCGTATATACTAAACGTTCTTCCACCGCGTCCAACTCAATTCCTAAGCGCGTATCTTTCAATCTAGATCCTCCTCCCAGTCATTTACAAAACCCAACATCTCCTCATTCCACTCATACAAAAACGGTATACCCCAACTTTATTCGCTCCCATATTTTAAATTTAAATGATTTTAATCTACCTAAGCTTCTATGGACTCAGACTGATCAGTGCTACTATACTGCAACAAATCCTACCTCTGATAAAGAGAATCTTTTCATCGACTGCCTAACTGACTCTGGTCTATATCAATTAAGTGGTGTCACCAATAACATCGGCAGACAACTCGACCTAGTCTTCGCCACTGATACAGATAACTGCGTCGTTTTAGAAAGTAAACATCTGCTTTCTAAGTTGGATAGTTACCACCCTCCCCTTTCTCTTACGCTGACATATGACAATAGTCTTAATCCCGTTTCCTATGAATATTCTTACAGTTTTAATTTTCATAGGGCTAACTACGCCAAACTGAACAACTTCCTCAGTATGGTCAATTTTAACTTTCTCTACAATAACCCTAACCTTACGGTTAACGATGCTCTTGCATCCTTTTATACCGAAATTTTGAAATGTCTCTCCCAATCTGTGCCTTTTTTACCCAAAAGGAATCCCTCATCGTCACCACCGTGGTATAATAAAGAGCTGCGATCTCTTCGTAACAAGAGAAATAAGCTCTGGTATTCTTACTTAAAATGGCGTTCCGACACCGTTTTCTTCTATTACCAGTCTGCCCAAATTAATTTCTCTGTACTTTGCCAAACACTCTATAACAACTATTTAAACCGAATGGACCACACATTCATTTCCAACCCCAAAAGATTCTTTCAGTTCATCAAAACTAAAAGCAAATCGGATAACTATCCATCATCCCTAAATTTTCTTGATAGGTCCTCGGGCGATCCCCAAATTATTGCAAATCTCTTCGCAATATTTTTTGGCCAAGCGTTCGCCATCCATTCCCAAGAGCCAGACCATTCTTAGTTTTCCTTCTTAAACAGTTGCCCACAAACAACTTTGGAATCGGTGTCTATAACTTTAGAGCAAGTTAGAGATAAAATAATAAAACTCAAAGATGATTATTCTGCTGGCACTGATGATCTTCCTATATTTTTAAAGAAATGTCAAATGCATCTAGCCCAACCTCTTACAGCTCTCTTTCAGCTTTCTATCACCCAGGGATTATTTCCATCAACCTGGAAAAGGTCGTTTATTATTCCCCTACATAAAAAAGGTAGAAAAGAGGATATTTCCAACTATCGACCAATTGCTAAGTTGTCCTGCATACCTAAGCTTTTTGAGAGCATTATCTATGACATAATGCTTTTCCATTGTAAATCTATTGTTTCCCCAAACCAGCACGGATTTTTCAAAGGCAGATCTATGACCACCAACTTAACGGAATTCGTATCAAGCACTTTGTGCACTGGAATCTGGAAATGAAGTTGATGTGATTGCCACCGATTTCAGCAAAGCCTTTGATAGAATTGCTCATGATATAATCCTTCTAAAATTAAAGGCTCTTGGTTTCCAGATAAACTTTATAACTTGGGTTCAATCCTATTTAAATGAACGACTTTACTATGTTCTATTTAGGCCCATGGTTTCTGACCCAATTAAAGCCTCCTCTGGTGTGCCACAAGGCAGCCACCTTGGCCCCTTATTATTTATTCTGACCATTAATGATGTTGCTTGTGTCATTAAAAATTCATACATATCTGTTTACGCAGATGATATGAAAATATTTAGATATATATCATCTTCCTCAGACAGCCTACTTCTGCAGCAAGATCTAGACAGGTTTTGTACTTGGTGTCAGAAGAATTTTCTTGAGCTTAACGTCAATAAGTGTCAGGCTATAACATATACCCGTAAACGCCTCCCTACTTCACCTCGTTGCTATCTAATCTTTAATCTGCCTGTTCCCTTAGGGAATGAGTTGCGTGATTTAGGTGTTATCTGCGACAAGGAACTCAATTTCTGTTCTCACATTGATAGTATAATACTCGTAAAAAAAGCCAACTCTGCCCTGGGTTTTGTCAAGCGCTGGTCTAAGGAGTTTTCCAATCCTTATGTTACCAAATCTCTTTACATAACCTTTGTTAGGCCTCTTCTGGAATATGCCAGCCAAGTTTGGTCACCCTACTACAGAACTCACATCCTCCGGATAGAAGCTGTTCAACGCAGGTTTTTACGCTTTGCTTTACGTGGACTTCCCTGGGATGATAGCCAAAACTTACCACCTTACTGACCGGCTGAAACTTATAAATTTACAACCCCTTTCTATACGCCGAAAAGTTGCCGACATTCTCTTTATTCATCAAATTTTAGTAGGTAATATCGATTGTCCTCCTTACATCAAATTATTTCTTTTAACACCAATCCCCGCAATCTTAGGTCTGTGGCACTTTTCCGGCTCAATCTTCACAGAACGAATTACGGACACCTGGAGCCAATGTCTAGGATGCTTCGCGAAGTTAACGATGTTCTGCCTCTCTTCGACTACCATCTCAGCAAACTCTCCCTCAAGAACATACTTATTTCCACCTATGCCTCACGTCCTATCTTTCTTTAACCGCTCCCACCCTTTAGTTTTTAAGTGAAAATGTTAGTTTTAAGTATATGTTTGCTTGCAATAAGCTTAATAAATCTGTCCGGGATTGACCCGGGCCGCAAAATCAAACATCAAATTGAAAGTCCTTTGGGGGAACGGAAAACTTATAGAACTTATAGAACTTATTTCTCCGAACCCTTATGGCATTTTTAATCTCAGACGTGAACCAGGTCCAATCCGTATTATGAACTGCTATAGTCTTTAGGGGAACATGCCTCTCACAGAGGTCCAAAAGTAATGTTTACAATCATTTAATGTTACAATCACTGAAGTTAATTTTATTATTCACGTCTGAGAAATAATGAGAACTGCGCCTTGGGAGGAGGCTCACATCTAGTTACAAGGCATTGTTGTCAATTGAAGCAAAGGCCCAAAATTGGAATGATGAACATATAGAAGAACCTGACAGGTGACACACTTTCTACCGATATTTCCTACTAGTGCTTTATGGACGCACTGGATGGATACTTTCGACAAACATTTAAATATTTTTGTGTTAAGGTAATCGTAAGGATAATGAGACCCCATTAGAGAATTTGCTCTGGGAAAGTGGTTCTGATTTAATTAGTTCTGAATAGTTAGGTTCTTGCCACTTAAGTTCGTCCCACAAAACAAAGATGAGGGCTTTATTTTATCCTCATTTCATAGGTTCCTGTTTAAGGCCTATTTTTTTGTTTTGGATATTCTAGATAACCAGCTTAACTAGATTTAACAAAAAAGTCTAATACTGAGAACACAGCGCGCAAGAGTCTCATTTCCTTGAGTCCAGTTAGTGGCCGAAATGTGACATCGAAATTCCCGAGTATGGAAAGGAGTATCAGACATTAGCATTCAGATATTATATTAAACCTACCTGGTTTATATATCTCCTTCCTACCAACCTGTTCCTTTTAGTTTCTCTTGAGCTTTCATGTAAAGTTTTCCTTGTAAATAGAATTCCATAAAGTAGAAATGTTCACAAACTCGATAGTCCATATCCAGGAATCAACACGATGCAGAGAATTATTGTATCCAGTCATGTGAAATAGAAATAAGTAAGGACTCATGGGAATGGATATGAGTATGCTTTTGTAAGCTTGAAGGAAAACAACCGAATAAAAGGTCATGTCGACGAAAAGTTTACTCCAATTATTATATCCTTTTATGTTCGACGAAGACAATATTTCCTGTGCAAAACTATTATTGATTTTGCATTTAGGTGAGTGTAAGGATTTTCCCTTATAAGGATGTGTATTTACATATATCAAAGAAATATAAACAATATAATAATAAAAAGAACAATTTAAAGATTAGAAATGAAATGATTTACGTTACAACAATATACGTTGTGTGTCAATGTTTGAGCATGTATCATTAAATTTAAACGAGTTCCTTAATACAGATTCGGAGTCGTGAGAGAACAAACAAAAAAAGCCGTCTTTTCATACTAATAAGCTGCTGATTATCATTTTCTTTGTTTATAAATATGAATTGTTAATCGAAGCCCTTCTGAAACCCACTAGCCAGTGTATACCATTATGGTTTCCGACCAGGCATATCGACAATAGATCAACATTTCAAGATCAATGATTCATCGACCTCAACTCCAGATATGATAGCATTCGTCGTCTTGAGCTCTCCGCGTGAATGTGGAAATAAGCATGAGCATTTTGGAAACTTTTTAAATCTATGCTATTCCAAACGTGTACCAGATTTCGAAAATGAAATGCATTGTATTGTGATTTCCTTAATTTTGTGCTGTAAGGGATAGTGCGCACGCAGGTGTTAACACAGACGGCACTATCTGCAACCAAATAAGATCATACATAAAGAAGCATCTGTCCACCGCCTAGGCAGTGTCATTGTTGATAAAATTAACTTCGAAGAGGTTAAGGAGTTTACCTACCTCGCACTTAACACCAAATCTATGAATGACACTCTATTGCGGATTCGACGAAGACTTAGCCTAAGAAACCTAAGTAGAGCACCACAACATTATTTTTTACCGGTGAGACATTATTAGGACCTCGTTACATCCACAGTTAGCCGAATGGGTCACTCCAAGAACTTCCTGATAAAAAGAACTTGTATTATTCTCCAATGGTTTTTGATATTTCATATCCTATTAGAATTTAGGACAATTTGATTCGAAAGTTATCCAAAAACGGTTAAGATCGACCTGCGAGAACTTCTTTTCCAATAATTATTATAGATAAGCTTCTAAAACTCTTGCAACATTTCTGGCTGACTTCTAATATGGCAAAAAAGGGGAATAGATGGAAAATGATTGCCCACTGTGATGTAATCTGTCTCTTTTATGATCTATCGCACATAAAATAGTGACTAATCAGATCTGACACTCCCTATATTTACGAAATCGTAGTTAGTACTGCATTGACGGTTGTAAAATTGTTGCTATTCTTTGAATAACTCAAATTATTCTGGCCCAATATTTTTCAAGTTTTCACTAAATGTGTGCTATGTTATTAGTTTTTGATTAAGGTGGCTATCCACAGGCATGCAAGAACGCACTTTTTTGGTTTTGCGCTTCGTTTGTGAGAAAAGTTTGCACGTTCGCGTTTGAAATTAAAAAAAAAATACAATGAGTGATTTTGCTTTGGTCGTCGTTCTTATAAATGAACTAGAAAAGGAAAGAAAACACTCTTACTGGGTGAAACCATATCTGCAAAATTGAAATCAATTTTCGCATGAAAATTTGTTAAAAGCACTAAAACAGTGCAGAGGATCATCGAAACTTCTTAAGGATGGATTGTGACACATTCGAAGTGTTATTAAATCCTCTCACGGCGCTAATTTATAAAACAAATACGCAAATGAACGCGTTTCTTTGACATTGCGTGTTTTTGTATCAGGCAATTCGTATGCAAAAATAAAGTTCTTGTTTGCTGTGTCTACGCAGTCTATCGGAAAAATTGTGCAATAATAAAGTCTTACAAAATAAAATAAAGGTAAGAAGACAAATAATTAATTTATTTCAATTCACACAATAACAATAAAAGCAAAAAAAAAATTCTCGAATTCTATTTTATAAATATATTGTAAAATGTAATAAAATTAATTTTGCAAAATAAAGGATCATCATCAAGGGATCAATATGTACTCGGGATCTATATTAATAGATTCGTACTCACTATCCGCCGCACCAAATATGGCTGGTCTTCCATTTGATAGTATGCATCTTTTGGGCTGTGGTTGGTATTTTTGGGGTTGAAGGTTGAGAGAATATATCTTATATTGGGCGATAGGATGGTTTCAGTTCATTTTGATGTACTCAAATATTCATTTTTTCGTGAAGTACGAATAATGGAAGAATCATGACCAAGATTTCCATACTTGCCTTGGAAAAAACTTTCGTCAATAGTTCTCTTAGCAAAAATTTACTGAGATTCCTTAAGCTTTCTAAATTCGGTGGCCCAGCCGTTGCCATATATGTCAACGTTGTCCTTAATTGCTACTACCGTTCTCTCCAAAAATGCATTCCTATATTCTTCTTTGGTGTTTCCTTTTCGCGGTTGAGAGATATCACTAAAGCAGTCAGCCTGTTCAAAAAATTAAATTATACATGCATATATTCAGTAATAAAAAGGTTTATTTGAAATAGATTAGATCCGGCGCTTCTTTCGTCACACCCTTCATTTATTTTTAATAGGAAATCGATACCTAATTTTATTGCCTATTATTTCATCTTCCAAAAAATGACGACGAGTGGAAGTCTCCAGCAAGAGATGTTAATAAAAATGGAATTTTCCTAATTGTTTTTTCTAAACATGACCTCATCTTTGCCACTTTTAATCTGATCACCAGTAACAAACGATCGGTTTATACATTCAGGGACTTTAAAAATCTAAATGTGGAGCAACTTGAACAAGACCTTATTTTCCTTGATTGGCATAACGTATTTTTTGAAACATCGGTCGATGCCCAAGTTGAATTTCTCCATTACGTAGTTTTACAGCTCTTCGATAAACATGTTCCTCTAAAAAGGAAAGCTGTCAAATATAATAACATCAATTGGTTTACCTCTGAAATTGTTGAGCTAAGAAACAAGCGTGATGCTGAATTCAAAAAATGGAAACGATTTCGAATTCCCGAATACTGTGACAGCTATCGGTTGTTACGTAACATAGTTAACTCGAAGATTAAACAAGCCAAACGCCGCTATTAATCTAAGCACTTCGATCATAAACTTCCAACCAAAACATTTTGGACAAACTTACGTGAATTAGGTGTAGGTAGCAACTTGAAGTCCATGGTAGACCAGGTCGATCCTAACGAACTAAACAAAGAATTCACTAAAGTTCAATCGAAGTTGCGCCCAAATGGAAACAATATCCAAACGTCACACGCTGGCTTATTCGAATTTGGCCGAGTGGAACAAATCGACGTTGCTAGAGCTATGCTAAAAATTAAATCTAACGCTGTTGGTGTCAATAATATCCACCCAACTTTTATTAAATTAATATTACCCTATATACTTCCAGCTTTAACATATATTTTCAATAATATAATAACAAGATCCACTTTTCCGTGTGCTTGAAAGCAAGCTAAGATTATACCAATCCCAAAAAGGAAAGCAGTAGGCAACTCGTCAACTGAATATAGACCTATCGCTATACTTCCATATTTGTCAAAAGTATTTGAAAAAGTTATACACCATGAAATATCAAGTTTTCTTCAACAAGAACAAGTTCTTTGCGCCTACCAGTCTGGATTTCGGAAACACCACAGCTTCACATCAACGCTTCTAAAAATATCCGACGACGTGAGAGTTGCAATACACAAGAAACAAATCATTATTATCGCTCTCCTAGATTTTTCTAAGGCCTTTGACAGCGTTGATCATGAACTACTTGTATCAAAATTGATGAACTTCTATAATTTCTCTGCATCAGCCGCTAGTCTCATACAGTCCTATCTGGTTGAAAGAAAACAAGCAGTTCATGTAAGCAGATTATATGTGTCAGATTATATTGCAATTTCAGTTGGTGTTCCACAAGGATCCATTTTGGTCCCCTACTTTTCGCAATTTTTATTAACGATCTTCCTAAAAGTATTAACAATTCTAATTTTCACATGTTTGCTGACGATATCCAGCTCTATTTAAGCTTTGAGAATGATCTTATTGATCATGCGGCTTTGAAATTTAATGATGACCTAAAACGTATCCATTGCTGGGCAGATGAAAACCTTCTGCAGCTTAACCCAAGAAAAACGAAGTGTCTTCTCATAAATAGAAACCCCTTATCTTTTAACAACGTTCCTTCAGTATACCTTGGCAATGAACCTATCGAATTTGTAAACAAAGCCAAATATTAACCTGGGACGACCACGTTTGCTCAGTTGTGGGAAAAATATAAGGATGTCCTAGAAATCTCTCCCAAACTCAAAGTTTCACACCAGTAAATACGAAGCTCATGTTGGTCAAGGACGTGCTCATTCCTCTGATAACATATGGCTGCGAAGTTTTTTGTTGCACCGGCGCCTTTGCTAGACGTAGCAATGTTGAGCTTGCTTTTAACAATGTTGTCCGATACGTATACGGTCTAAATCGTTTTACTCATGTGTCGGCTTATACCAAAAATATTCTTGGTTGCACACTTGACTGATATTTTGACTACTGCACAATCAAATATCTACACAGGATTATAATCAACCAACAGCCCCAATACTTATATGATAAACTAAGGTTTTCGCATTCAAGTAGATCTTTAAGTTTAATTGTACCTCGTGTTGCTTATCAAGTCAGATGTTAATATTTTTAAAGTTTACCTTATTGAGAAAGAATTATAATTTTAGTTTAATCTTAAATCACTTATTAATTGTATCACATTTATAGCTTAAAGATCTGAATGGTCTATTATAAATGTCGTTGTTATACTGCAATAAAAATACTGAAATACTGAAATATAGGAGCTCTGGACTGCAAATATGTCCAAAAAGCCAATTGGCTCGGGATCCCATTTTTTCAATTAGAAAAAATATTTAGCGTCGTACCATTTGCGATTGTAAACGCAAAAAAATAACTTTATAACGGTAAATGTTGGTGCCAATGGTAGATCTTGCGACGCTAGTATTTTTTTATAATTCAAAGTTCTACGAACAAGAAAAATTACCAGCCAGGGATTAAGCTCTGGCTTTGGATTTATTGAAAATGACGCTTTTCCGCTAAAGAAACCAATAACTCTCGAAGAATAAATATTTAATTAGAAACTGTCTAGACCTCGACGCATTGTGGAAAATGCATTTGAAATTTTAGTTCAACGCTTTCTTTTCTTACATTTAGGGGTGGCCGTGGTGTAGTGGTACTAGCAATCGCTTCTCACTCGGAGGGTGCAGGTTCAAATCCTGCCCATGGCAAGTCAGTTTTTCATTTGTGTAATTGGAGTTCAGACAGAAAAATTCTGAGTGTGAAGGCATAACACTGACACGTAGATTTGGCTGTTGTAGAGTTTCAAGCACAGAAAAAAATACTGTGAATTATACCTCGAATCACTCTGAGTGAGGAAAAAACTCTCCGTCCTATTCAGACTCCCACCCCTGGGGAGCGAATATCGAAACTAAACACACGTGAGTTTCAAACCACTACAAAAAACTTTTCCTTTCTCCTCCTTCTAACTTTCCGCCCGCGCCCTGGCAACAGTAAAAGTGTATCTAACCCCTTAGGCGCGCATAAATTATATAAAAAAAAAAAAACTACCAGCCAGGGATTAAGCTGTTTGTGTTTATTGAATGACGCTTTTCCGCTAAAGGAAAGTCTAGTGAGCCATACTTTGGAACACCAATAACTCGCGAAGAAGAAATATTTAATTATAAACTGTTTAGAGCTCGACGCATTGTGGAAAATGCTTTTGGAATTTTAGTTCTTCCGACAACAATAAACCGACATTGTAAAAAAGTTGCAGTTATTGTGTATTACAACCACTTGACGGACAAAATCACACCAATACAACAAAACAACTAAGAAACTCCTTTCGTTCATATTTCATTCACCATTCAATCCAACTGCGGAAATTGATATACTTTTGACAACAATAAAATTAAATAAAAAAATATAAAACAAAAAAAAAATAGTTTCTTTCTTTTACTTACCGAAATGTTGCTGTAGTAGTACTCCGCTACACTACTATATTCCCACCCCATAAGCACTACTCGCATCTTCCAATAGCTACAAGTACATTATAATTCACACTCATAATCAAGATACAAAGTCCAGAATAAGTGATTCCCATACCACCGTCATAACCCAGTGGAGAACCCACTTTACGCTGCCACAAGCGATTGTAAACAATCCAGTGCATACAATCCAATGCATTCACCCCGAAGTGTGATATATGGGTCAAAGGCAAAATGCTGACTCAACAATAACTACACAGTGCAGGCATTTAAGTGATGAAGTACTTCAATGCATTCTTCACGAAGTGTGTTATATGAGTCAAAGCCAAAACGCCGACTCAACTATAACAACACAGGGCAGCCAGCAAGCCGTTGTATGTCAAACGGATCAAATTACCGACCGATCGTACGAACGATCATGGGCGCTGACACAAAAGGGTAATAACTGGGACACTTGGAACAATTAAAAGAATTCTTATCAATAAAGGGAAAATGCATCGTGAGAATTATTTTGTACTGAAGCTATTGCGTAAGTAGATAAAATTTGAATACAATTTAGTATAAAAGGCAGTGGTTGGGAAGGACAAGACAGAGAGTGATTAAGACACACAAACAGTAAAGGTCGCAGCCCTTGGTTTACACAGCGGACCTTTAACTATAACTATAAATTTAAATAAAAATTATTATAACGTTCAACAAAAAGTCTTTTCTTCTCTCCGCTCGTGTACTCTTCTCCACATTGATACGTGGAAAGCACGGTACTACTGGGCGTAATACAACACTGCCGCTTTCCTTCAAGTCTAGGGTGCTTACTCCTGGAGCCGGTATCCCCTGATCCCTTAAATTGTTTAACCTGTCAAAGTACCACAGTGTGGGCACATATACATTATCCCCACCGGTTCCTGACTTTTCACTTTTTGACATTTATTTTAAGTCACGCCTATAGTTTCTACGCTGCGTATCTTTTAACAACAGCCCCTCGATCAGGTGATTCGTTCACTTTTCTTAATTTTCTTACGAGTTTTTCGTAAGTTTTTTCATTTTCCGCAATTTTGGTAAACTCATCATTATTGTATATACCATTCATTCTAGCATACCGCAAGGTTCAGTACTGGGTCCCATCTTATTTAATATTTTTGTGTCCGTCATTGCAATATCTAATGATGCTTTGTTCGCTGATAATAAAGCCCTGTTGTCATCAAATATTTTGGCTCACGACACGCTAACTTCTCTGCAGAATTCACTAAACCTGTTTCAATCATTCTGCAACAAATGGAAAATTAAACTGAATGCAGATAAATCCCAGGCTATGTGGTTTATTCGATGCAGAAATTAGGAATTCCTTCCTCAAACAAACCTACAAATGAACTCGACCAACATCGAATGGTCTGAAAGCTGTAAGTATTGTACTTGGGAGTATTTCTCAATAGAAAACTCACTTTTGAAAAAAAATTTATCAAACACAGTTCATAAAATAAATCTAATTGTAAAGATACTATATCCTTTTATCAATCGAAAATCAAAACTTAGTACTGATAACAAATTACAATACTAATCTTTAAAACCATTTTTCAACCAGTCTTAACGTACACTGCACCTGTGAGGGCCGATTGTGCCAAAGCACACATAAAAAAAAACTGCAAATATGTCAAAACAAGGTGCTAGAATTAATATTAAATCTGCCTTGGCATTTTCCAACTAAGAGGGCTCCACGATTAAGCAAAAGTAAATATTTACCATCTTATTTCTCAAAGGTAAATTAAAACAGAATTTTCTTAGTAAATGCTCTTACTGTGAGAGCGATCTTATTCGTAACAATCTGAGTTAAAGGAAGTGTTAATCATTACTTAAACTAATAATATATACACATACTATTTATGCATATTGTATAGTTGGGTTTTGCTGCAATTTAGCTATAAAATTCATTAACTGTAAGAGTTATAATAGGGGCTTTTGATTGCAGTTAATTTTTCCCTTAACTTTTTCCTATTAATGATTCCAATTTTTCTTATCATATAAGCACTGAATTATCTTAGTTGTAAAGAAATTTTGTTCTATATCTCTAAAACAATGTTTGTCATATGTAACAAAACTGTATGAATCGAACTATTGTACTAGATTCTGATAAACTTTCGTAAATGTCGATAAATTCACTACAAAATTTCTTATTTCCAAACGCTGATATAACTGATGAAAACAATACAATTTCCAAAATCCTTGCTATCCACAGGGGTGCATAATCATGCAGCACGTATGCCAGGGGAATTCAAAAATTTTTAAAATCCCACATGCATGCCAGAGCAAGCTCACAGGTATTGATATCCACAGGCAGTTTTGCTCCCGCATGCATAAGTTTGCGCATTCTTGCATGTCTGTGGAATAACCTTTAGTATTGCCAAAATTTCGAAAGAGTCCTCAATTTTTAAGAAGAAATTAATTGTATTTTATGTGTGTGTCTTTTTTTAATAAAATCAGAAGTCATCGGCGAATTTTGGTCAAAATCTAATGACTGCGATTCGGCATAAAGACGCACCATCTGACTATTCTTATTATTCTATCGCGAGTTATCATGGGCCAAGAAAATTGACACATATGTATGTACGAAGACGCACACAACAACCTGTGCCGACCGAGCCACAAAGTTTAACAAAAATCGTCTTTTGTCCTAATATTTGGTTCTCCTATAAAACCAATAAAAGTGCTCAATAAATGAAGTAAATAAAAGACAAAATGAAGTAAGACAAATGCTTATCTTTATTTAACACATAAAATAACAATAAGCAGCCAGGATAACTTCTCCTTAGTCCGGATCCAAATTTCTATGTTCCTGAACACAGTGCAACGGGAATTGGTTTTGCTCTCCTTCAGACGTGATAAGTCCGCTCAAAATCTTGCATTAATCTGACACCCCTTTAAGCAGTATCAAGTAGTTTAGCTTACAAAAAACGTCTGGAATATTTTTGTCTTAGTATGGTTATCAACTTCATTGTCAAAAAGGGATAAAATTACTGTTTCCTCGCCTAAAGACCAGGAGACCAGGATAAACTTGCTTATAGCAGCTTTAAAGACTGCTGTGTCAACTTTTTCGTATCTTTCAGTGCCTTTAAGAAGCACAAATATTGGTTAGGTGCTTTAATCGACACTGTGCATTCGAGCCAAGGTTTTACATACAATGTGATAGTAAATAAGCAAACAACTTGTAGGGCCTTTTCGTCCTTCGCAGTCATTCTGAGCTGAGACCGAAGCAAACGTATTTTTATGGAATAATTCGCTCTCGCCATCCATCGCGCTTGAGGCATTGCTCCAGGGGGCTTGATTTTAATTTTCTTATTTTCCTCTTTGGATCTCCTCCCAAAAACCTTCTGCTTTATAAAACATTAACAAAGATGTACTATATCTCAGCAACATGTTCCTTTACGAAATCAAGGCATAGTTCAATTACATTTAAATAGACGTTTCTCTAATTGTCTCTTGGAAAATCGGTTTATACCAGCTGATAGTATTTTAGTTTATCATTGTTCAGAACACAGTTTTTACGACCAGTCCGCTCCAAAAGAGCACAGTTCAGGTTCGACTCGATTCGGCCAGTATTCGAAGATGTTGTGTCGCAACACACAATTTGTACTATGTCATTAAGGCTCCAGTCGTAGAGGGCAGTTGAAATGGATTTAGCTTGATGTTTACCAGATTAACTCTCTAGTTTTGGTACTGCAAGAAACTGTACTCTGTCGTCAAATGAAGCCATAATTGGCAAGCGTTCTTCTTTTGAATTTCGCACCTTCAAGCCTGGTAATAGTTTGCTATACCAATGGACTGCGACAGGTACATCGTTCTGAAAATCAGTTTTTATTGCTTCTGCCCTGGATTTTCTCGCTTCTCCTGCATTTCATTGGATCAAGTGTTTGTTAATAGGTAAACCATTGCTACTCAGACCAAGCGCTTCTACGACCGCATGAAGAATGTAAACAGAGTCTCTTATGCTTAACTAGCATCGATCTATAGCTGCGATAAGCTTAGGCGTTATCGGATCCTTTTTACTTCTTTTCGCACTTGTTTCAGGGCAGGGAACCTGTGCTACACTGACTTCTGAATTCAGAATTTGTTCTCCGTCTGAATCTTGTGAATATTCAAAGTCATGTCATCATCAAAAAGTCATGTTCAGTGAAAGTGAGTAGACGTATCGACAGTCTCGTCCGGCAAAACTTTTTCAATATCTTTCACTTCTCTACATTAAAAGTAAAGAGCGTCCTGTTGAACTCTTTAAATAGTTTTAAATTGTGTCCACATCACAAATAAAAGTGAATTAATAAGTTTAGTTTTATTTTATAATTTTAATTGCAACTAGCAAAGGAGCTCTCGTTTTTCGTTTCACTTATCGTACTCTTACGAACATAATGGCGGGTAAAACGCGATCAACAACAACTCTTGAAAAAGAGAAACAGTCAACGCCAACACCATCTAAAGAGTCTGTACAAACACCGAAGCTTACCACCATCCCAGCTGAGAGAAAAGGCGCTGTTAACAAATCTACGCCAACTGCCAACAAACCTGCATCGGCCGTAACTATGTTTGACATGGAGGAACGACTCACAAAGCTAACCGATGAAATCGTAAACCGCATCTCCGTGGAAATGAATCATTTGCGAAATGATATTATGCTGCGTATTTCTTCCATTGAAGAAAGGCTGTCTTCGCACGTTAAAGAGGTTGATCTTTCTCTCAGTAACCTAAAAGAACGACAAGCGAAAGTTGAGAATCGTATTGACGAATTTGAAAGGTCCATTCATACTCTTCAAACGCAGGAAGACGAGATGAAAACGCGGTTAGCTGAATCGCAGACCCTTGAAGAGGAAGTGGCTGATCTCCAAAAAAGATGTGAAGCCTTCGAAAGACGGGAAATTGCAGCCGATGCCATTATTCTTGGTGTCCCACAGCTACCAAATGAAAACTTGAAGACAATTTTCCATCACATATGTCACAACATTGACTGTATGCCTCCACCTTTGAAATGCCTTTTTCGCTCTCAGCAAAAGCGACGAACGTGTTCAAATACAATGAAAAAAGACTCTCCCATTGTAGTCAAATTCAGCTCTCCAGCGGAAAGAAACACTGTCCTGCATGCAGTTGCTCTTTACTGCAAAAATCATAGGCAGTTATGTCTTCAAGATGTGGATATCAAAACAGAAAACAACAGCAACATCTACATGTTCGGTAGCCTAACTAGGAAAAACCGCTATCTTTATCAACAAGCTGTGCGTCTCAAGCGCAGTAAACAGCTGTTTTCTGTTTACACACATTATGGTTCCGTATATGTAAAAGAGAATGCAGAAGCTGAAGCGATACTGGTAGAGAATGAGAGAGTAATGGATGCTATTGCCACAAGATGTCAAACGAGGAAGACTTAAGAAGAAGACGAACAGAACAACAGCTGATCGAAATCGTCATCTATCAACAAGCATCAGTAAATTTTTTATTTTTGTTTTGCTAGTTTTCTTTTTTTTACATTTTTATTTTTGCTACTTTTTGTCACTTTTTTTTCACTTTTTCCTTTTTTTTCTTCTTTTTTTTATTTTTTTTTTTCTCTTGAAATCTGCCTGATGTTATTTCATATACCCCTTTTAATGATGTGTTGTTGCTCTAGGGAAGAGGTTTCTTGTTTTCAGAATGCGTCGTTAGGTTCTCATACTATTTCACTATTTAAAAATGGATTGGAATGAGAGTGGAGTGGGTTCCATTGTTGGTGGTAGTGATGGAGTATTGCGACCTATGATAAGAGTATTTTGTAATCATAGAGAAGGTTTTAAGGTTTGTCATTTAAATGCACAAAGCTTAAATCCTAAATTAGACGAGTTTAGAGATATTTTTGTAGATTCAAACGTTGATGCCATCTGCGTGACGGAAACTTGGTTTGTTGATGGTGTGAAAGATGATGTGTATGCTTTGAGCGGATACAAACTTTTTCGAGCTGATAGATCTGATCGTATTGGTGGCGGAGTGGCGATTTATGTTAAAAATGGTGTGTTTTGTAAACAGAAATGTCGCTCGCCAAATGGGTCACTTGTTCAGTATTTTTTTGCACAAATTATACGCGGCGAAAGAAGTATTTGCTTAGGTGTTGTGTATAGGCCAAATCGAAATATTGACTTGACACCCATTTATGAAGTAGTTGAAGAGGTGTCGACATGCTCAACAAATATAATTATTTGCGGTGATTTTAATAGTAACTTGTTGTGTGAAGGTCTTTTAATCGAAAACATGCAATCATTTGATCTACAACCGGTAAATAATGATGTTCCTACTCATTTCACCAGCTTCTCCAGCACCCTATTAGATGTGTTTTTTGTAAATAATACCGACAAGGTATTACTTTACGATCAAGTTGCTGCACCAGCCTTTTCTAAACACGACTTATTGTTTATGATTTTGATATCGGTGATTGCGTAGACACATCAAATTATATGTATAGGGATTTTAAAAACTTTGATAGGCCTTCTCTTGAACAGCATGTTTATTCTATTCCATGGAACCTAATTTATTGTATGCCCTCACCAGATGAACAAATCGATTTCATCAATAAAAACATCAACCTTCTTTTTGATACATACATTCCAATCAGAAGAGGGATTGTAAGAGACAGAACAAAAGCGTGGTTCACGAATGAAATTCGAGAGTTGATGTTGCAACGTGATCAGGCGTATCGACGGTGGAAACGTTTTCGGGTGGAAGAGCTTCATCAAATCTATAAAAACTTGCGTAATAGTGTTATTCGTGAAATAAGAACTGCTAAGATGCAATTTTATTCCAACCGCTTCAGTTCTACATCCGACGGTCGTAAAATATGGAACAATATTCGTGATCTAGGAGTCGGTAAACAAAAGTTAAGTTGTCCTACTAATATCGATCGTAATGACCTAAATCGCAAGTTCTTATTAAATCCAAATTCAAGTGCCTCTGTTGATAATTGTGTGTTTGATGGTACTGTTCTACCAACTGCAACATCTTTTGCTTTCAAAAGGGTGGATGATACGGACATAGTAGAAAGTTTCCTGTCTGTTAAATCAAATGCTATAGGAATTGATGAGATTCATCCGATTTTTGTTAAAGCAATTTTACCATCATTGCTACCATTTATTACGCACGTCATTAATACAGTTTTTATGACTGGCATTTTTCCTTACCAATGGAAATTACCAAAAATAATTCCTATTCCTAAAAACTCTATAGGTGAAGAATTCAGGCCAATATCAATCCTGCCTTTTCTTTCAAAAATATGTGAACGGATTATGCATAAACAACTTAATAAGTTTCTTATGAATAATAATTTGCTGCTTCCGGTTCAGTCAGGTTTCCGTGCAAAGCATAGTTGTACTACAACTTTGGTCAATGTAGTTGAAGACATAAGAGATAGACTGGATAATGACAATGTTACGTTCTTATTACTACTGGATTTTTCTAAGGCTTTTGACATGGTAGATCACTCTATTCTGATCAATAAATTAAGGCACTACTTTTCCATTTCTCCTTCTTCAGTTAAATTAATCTCGTCATATCTTAGTGAAAGAAAACAGGCTGTGTCAATAGATGGTGTCCTATCTGATTCTCTTCCCTTAACTAAAGGTGTTCCCCAAGGATCGATCGTAGGGCCTCTCTTATTTTCAGTCTATATTAATGATATAGCTTCTGTAATATTGAATTCATCGAAACACATTTACGCTGATGACGTTCAAATTTATCAAAGCTGTCCCTTAGGCCTCATTGAGAATTGCGCTAGTGATTTAAATGAAGAGCTTCAACGAATTTCAAATTGGTCGTCAAAAAGTAGTTTAGTACTAAATCCAGGAAAATGTAAATGTTTAGTTATCTCTAAAACTATTCT
This sequence comes from Volucella bombylans, assembly GCA_949129095.1. Taxonomy (NCBI): domain Eukaryota; kingdom Metazoa; phylum Arthropoda; class Insecta; order Diptera; family Syrphidae; genus Volucella; species Volucella bombylans. The sequence goes on from OX422141.1 coordinate 201,658,971, forward strand.
TGATCTTTCTTATTTCCCACATTTAATGCTAAACGGCTCAAAAATTAAATTCGTTGACTCTTCGAAAAATCTAGGCGTTGTCTTCAATAGAACACTAACGTGGAACAACCATATAAATTCTATAGTGGAAAAAACATATGGCGTTCTTCGAACACTATGGACTGCCCAAAAGTGTACACCAACTAAAACCAGACTGCTACTTGCCAAAGCCTTAGTTATTCCTCTGCTGGTTTATGGATGCGAAATTTTTCATGAATGTGACGCTGAGTGCAAAAGAAAACTACAAGTAGCATTTAACACCACAATTCGATATGTATAAGGCCTCAAAAGATATGACCACGTTTTACACCTAGCCAAAAACTTGGTAAAGATGTCATTTCAAAATTATATAAAATTGCGTGCTCTTTTATTTCTCTTCAGCATTATTAAAAGTAGGCAGCCGACATATCTATACGAAAAAATTAAGTTTCCGGTGTCTAGCAGATCCGCCTGTTTATTACATCCGCGATTTTCATGTTTAACATCCGAGAGACAGTTTTATATTGCTACTATACGTCTTTGGAACACACTCCCACGTACTATACGAGAGCTAGACGACGTGCGACGATTTAAACACGAACTTCAACATTTCCTTGAAAATCAGAGCAACTAGGTTCACCCATCCCTTTCCCCTCCCCTTTCCCCTTCACAGGTAATTTCAATTAAAATTTTACTTTTTGAATTAAAGGATAAAATATTAAATTGACAAAGTTTCATTAATATTAAACTTAACTTACTACTACTTTTAATAAATAGTTTCACTAGAGTTAAAATGTAAATTCTAAATTAAAGCTTAAGCGCAATAATGTTTATCTTTCACAGATTTATAAGTGAATTCTTACTGTGTTAGCAAGTTTAAATAAATAAATAAAATAAAAATAAAATTAAATAAAATATTCCCAGGATTTCGAGGACAAAATTGGAGATTGTTTTAGTGATAATAGGATTATTAAATTAGAGGTACCCCAAGGGTATTGCGCCCTACTCTTTTCCCAGCCTACAACCTTTTGTAGGAAAAGTTACGGCTTTTTCTGACGATCTTGGCATCGCGCACGACTCTGTTAGTCACATCCAGCTAGTAGGTGATATAAACTATGATGTACACCTACTAAGAATGTGGTTCGCCAAACATAAACTTAAAACAAAACTAATGTTTTTCGGCCTTAGGTTACAGGCTGCGCCGGACTTTGATTTTCACTTTATTGCCACTAATTGTAATCTTCACAAAGTGTCGGTTTGCACGTGTTATGAAGCTTCTTCTAAAACTGTGTTTGATGTGGATATAGCGTGTCATGTCTATTTCGGCATATTTCACTCAAAACTATAATATCGATTAGGATGTTGGGGAGGCGTTTACCGCACGAAAATCCAGTCTCTACTTGTTTTGCAGAAATGCGCTATAAGAACGATTTGTGGTGTTCCTCGACTCAGCCATTCCATGGCATTCTTTATGAGCCTGAAAATTCTGCCAGCTAGACACCTGTATTACTACAAGGTGCTTACAAGTTTCTTTATGACAAGTGGTTATTTGCAGAGCCCAATCTCTAAGACTTCTACTCCGTCGTAAGCTTTAAATTATTTAATCGTCTTCCTGCTTCGATTCGCGTACTTACAACACGTTCATCTTTCGTAAACAAAATCAGAAATTGGCTTCTAAGTTTTGATCATAACCAAATTGAAGTTTTGCTGTCCTACGTAATTTAATTTTATTAAATGCTATTTCTAAATTTCGTTAATTATTGTTCAAAATATCACTTAATTATATTATCTACATGAAATTCTGCTGATGTGACATTCAACACTATTTGAATTCTAAATACGAATGTCTTACGTATTTAATACATTCCTTAATTGTTTACTCAATAGTTAGAATTAACATGCACACGTATCACCCTAAGAATATTGAAGGAATAAAATAAATAAAAAAACAAATAAGTTATGGGTAGTAGAAGTCGATGCAGCAGCCAATAAATCTCTTTGTCTTTGTTTTTGTTCCTCTTCGTCTAATCGTCTTTGGTTAGCTCTTTCTTCTTTATACGCCAACCTTTTATTTCTTTGTTTCTTCAAAAATATTTTGTCTTCTTCTATTTTCATTCTTTCAAAGGCATGTGCAATATTAAATTTGTTATCAAGGTTTCCTTCAGATTTATTTTCCCGGTTTTTAAAAGTGTCCTTAACTTTTTTACAAATTTTTTGCTTTTTCCCAAAATATAATGCACTCTATAATAACAAGATTAGCATTTTTACTGACAGCCAGCATGACTTCGCGAATATTGTAAAATAAGACAGCGAGAGCTTGTCGATTAGATGGCAGTTTTGCACCATGGTTTTAGACAGTATTCGTAAAAACAGAACGAACTTGAAAATTAAGGGACACCTTAACACACACACATACATTTTCTTAAAAACTTTCTAAACACATTATAGACACCTTGAAACGTAAAGATACCACCAAGTTTTCTTTTTCGATTTTCGGAGATAATGCTAGAACTTCCTTATCGGGAATTTAAAAAGCCACAGTCCAAGGTTAAAATGAATAATCTTGAAAGGGTTATACATATAACAGATAAAATTCAAGATATCATCATCCAACTAAAAGAGCTTAAAATTAGCATGGCCGTTAGTCGTAGAGCCAAAGAGAACTTCCATTGGAGCTAACTACACACCTTGATAGGCCTAAGTGGAACAACCGCTGCCAACTTTTTTTTCCAGGAGTTCGAGGTAGCGAAAGCCATCTTCTGAAATCTTAAGGAGTTCATAGCGAAGCATTCCCCCGAGCTAAGAAATGAAGATACAAAATCTGAAGATAATATGAGCATGTCCTGAAACCAGCCAGGTTCCAGAAGCTCCACCGCCCACTCGTCCTAACTTAGCAACAAATTCCAATCCAACTGCATCACAAAACACGGATAATTACTGTCCTTAAACAACGCAGCAAGTACTGAGGGAGCACACCAATAACGGTCCCAGATTTCGGATGACTCAGAATCAAGAGGAGAGTGAAGCATAGCCCCTAATTACTCAGAATTTTAAGGGTTCACCATTAATCCACCACAACAGCCACAGTCACCCAGACAACCAAAGCTCTCTTGCACGATATAGTGAGGCTGACACTTGAACGCGTGTCCACTCGAAAGGCCACTGGGTCGCCTATTAAACATTTTTTTCTTTTAGGAACTAAAGCTCATGTGGAAATGAATATACTTATAAAGCCGTAGCATGTGTTAAGTGTTTTGGAAAATGGGATAGAGAGAAAAAGATGTTTGGGCTCAGTGGTTATTTCGCTCCACGGGAGCCATCCAACATTTAGTGGTGTTGTGGAAATTGGCTTGTTGTTATTTTCTAGTCACGTACTGATCTTACTTGATTTTAGTTGAATGAAAAAATGAATGTTTTTGGGCGCAGTTGGGATTGGAATACCGAATCTTCCGATTTGGAAGTCAGTTCACAACCACTTGATCCACGGCCGGAAGTTGGTTTACGTGAGTATTGTGGACACAACACGAAGTAACGTGAACTTAAGGAGCAAATCAATTCATTGGTGCTAAGACGTCATATTCCAATCCTCGATCGTTTCGCTTTACTCAAACCCAATCTGACATTAGAAGCAATACACAATCAGAGTTGTAAGCTCTGATCAGCTACCCCAACGCCCAACGATCCCGGGGGATGACAAATCAGTCATAACCTGCATGCATTCCACTAAGGGGCAAGTCTGCAGTCTGAACAAAAATAAGGTAAATAGGTAACAGATTTTGGATTTTCTCATCCTTCGACGTTTAGACTCAGGTCACACGTAGAAGGGTACAAAATGTTGTTAATTCTGAAACTACAAACCTTAGAACAAATAGAAGATTTCATATTGAATGAATACGAGCACCATTTCACCCAGGAAAGTCTTCTGTGTTCTGCACAGAAAAGTTCATGACAGAGTCCTACCGCGACAAACGAGTAAGTGTTTCATTTCCACCGGGCAACATCAAGTGGCAGATTATCTACAATTTCTGAGCTCTAAAAATCCACAAAACTTATTACGAGGTCATAAAATCCTTATATTTTGAACGAGACATCGTTGTGACTATAGCTCCCCTTGCAAATCAAAACAGTTTTTCAATTATGGAATTTGTTAAGGACCTCACATTAGATGAATGCATTATCGGTGTGCTCCCTCTGTACTTTCTGCGTGGTTTGAGGACCGTAATTCTCTGTTCGTAGGGCCAATTGTTTATACTCGTAGAAATAACAATTTGCTGTAGTAAATAACCACCTTTGGTAGGGAGGCAGTTATTTATTTTAGCAAAATATTCAATTGGACTGTGAAATTAAGTTTGCCTTTATTTATTTAAAGTGCTGGCTATTTATACAATTTATTGATTGCTTATCCTAAATTTAAAGTACCTTAACTGGGTCACTGTTTATGACATCTGGGGAATTCGTATACTGTTCCGTTTATAGTGCTGCAATTTTTGTCTGCTGGTCAATACTCGTGCGATAGTTACCACCTGGAGCTTGAATAAACAGAATTGATGTATAGAAACAGTTGCAATACTAGGTATCGCCAGGTACATCTCAGTGCCTACCGTATTTCCGCAGCACCCAGCCATCAGCCCTGTTTCAACAATATAAATAAAACTGTACTAGGGATTCGGCCCTGATTTGGATAACGTTGGTTATGAAGCGTCAGTTGAATATGAAATGCGTGGAAAAAGAAGCTATTTACAACGTTTGGATTTATGTCATCTTTTTTCTCAGAAAGCATGACTTGCCTTTGAAAATCTTTATGCTCCTGACTTACGAATATTTGGAAATAATTTTTTAAAAAATTTGCTTTCTCCTTGTCGTACTCGCAGATGACATAGCTGATTCTATCGCGAAAATTCTTCCGGTGAACTCGTGCTAGACTTCTGAAAGGCAGTAGTAGGGAATTTTCATCAGTTTTCGTGCATGTAGCGTGAAGCTCATTCGGATGTTATCTCACAGATTTAGATGTGAATACACAAAAACTTTCATCGCTGGTAAGAACTTGGAAAGTAAGGAAGTTCTAGTAAAAGCACCTTACTATACCCAGATAAATTAAAAAAAATGAATATTTCTACATGGACACATTAAAACTTTATATACATAAATCTGCACAAAAAAACATTCAAATTAGCAATACAACACTAGTTATACCAGGTTAGACTGATTGATGACGATGACTGATTCCAATAGATTTTTTATATGAGAGTGTAACTTCTACTCTGGCACTTGGCACACGGTATTTCTACGCAAGTATTTTGCTTAATTATTTATGGTTTGTTCATTTGAACTTACTTACTTAACGCAGACACTTCAGCCTTCCATCCTCTACGATCTAGGGCTTCCAGTTATCCAGACCAAGCGCTCGGGTATCCGCGATAGCTTGGTCTTTGAAACGTACATTTCGGTCTTCCTTGTCGTCTCGAACCTTATGGCTGAGATTCAAAGATTCTCTTAGCTGGAGCATTGTTGTCCATTAGCTCGATGTGGCCGAGCCAATGTAGTCGACGTATTTTGGCTTTTTGGACTACCTCCACATCTTGGTACAGCTCGTAGAGTTCGCGTAACTTCTTCATTCGCCCTCCTCGCATACAGGACCAAAAATCCGTCGAAGGATTTTTCTTTCGAAGGAGCCCAGAATTAGCTTTCCCTTCCTGCTTATCGTCCAGCACTCGGCGCCATATAGTAGAACTGGCAGGATGAGGGTTTTGTAAAGCGTGCATTTCGTCCTTCGAGTAAGGAGTTTTGAATCCAATTGCTTTTCCAAACCAAAGTAGCAGCGGTTTTCTATGGTAATTCTTCGTCGGATCTCCACTAGGGTGTCTTTCGTGGAGTTCATGTTTACTCCGAGATAGATGAACTCATTAACTACCTCGAAATTGTTGCTATCAATAGTAATGTTTTGTCCTAGTCGGTGGACAGATGATTCTTTGTTTGTTGATAGCATGTAACATACTTGGTCTTGTCCTCGTTTACTTCCAGGCCAACGAATTTCGCCTGTTCTTCAATCGTCGTGAAAGCTTCTATCACGGAACGCTGCGAGCGCCCGATGATATCAATGTCGTCCGCATATCCCAGGGGTTGGACGCACTTGTTGAAGATAGTGCCTTCCGTGTTGACACCTGCCCTGCGCACTATCTGCGCTTGAAAAAATCACATGATAACGCATCACCTTGCCGGAATCCGGTACTTGTTTGAAATAGTTCGGAGGAGCTACTTCTAAACTGCACGTTCCAGTGCGTGTTTTCCAGTATCACGATTAATGCTATCATATGCGGCCTTGAAGTCGATGAAAAGGTGGTGAGTCTCGACTTGAAATTCGTTGGTCTTTTCCAGGATTTGTCTCAGTGTAAAAATTTGGCCTATAGTCGATCTGCCGTCGATCTGCTGTCGAAATTCATTGGTCTTTCCCAGGATTTGTCTCAGTGTCAAAATTTGGCCTATAGTCGATCTGCCGTCGATCTGCTGTCGAAATTCATTGGTCTTTCCCAGGATTTGTCTCAGTGTAAAAATTTGGCCTATAGTCGATCTGCCGAGGCGGAAGCCACACTGGTATGTGCCGATTAGTGTGTTGCGGAACGGTTTTAGACGTTCACACAGTACGTTGGATAGGATCTTATATGCGACATTAAGCAGGGATATGCCTCGATAGTTCTTGCAAGACATAGGATCACCTTTTTTGAAGATGGGGCACATGGAGCTGATAGTCCAGTCGTCGGGCATGCTTTCTTCCACCCATACTTGGATGATGATTTGGAAGCCAGCAGCCAGTTGCTTGGCTTTCTTATAAAACCTCCGGATGTTGTTTGGATCACGAGACTTTTCGATCTCCCTGAGCTGGGATGCTGCGTAGGTCCTCTTTTCTCCACGCAGGATCTTCTACTCTCCCCTCCTCCTGGCTCGATACTCTTCCCTTGCTGCCCTTCTTTTGCGCTGCAGCATTTTCTTGTGTGATTCTTCTGTCACCTTTTTCCTGTAAACGCATTCATCATCATACCACAGGCTCTTTCTCTGGGGTGGCTGGTACCCTAATGTGGTTTCGGCTACCTCCTTGATGATGTCGCGATACTGGCACCACTGATAGTTGGCGTCTGTGGTAGGTGAGTGCACAGTGGAGAGTTTCTCACTCAGGCGCTTTCTGTAGTCTCTGGCTACTCCAGGTGTGCTAAGGCGTCCAACGTTGAATGTCTTTTTCTGGGCGGTTCGCAGCTTCTTCTCGTTGGAAAGTCGAGGTCTGAATTTAGCCGCAACAAGAAAGTGGTCAGAGTCAACATTTGCCTCTCGGAATGTGTGCACGTCGATGTTGGATGTGTGCCTCGTATCAATTAGCACATGGTCGATTTGGTTGGCGGTTCGACCGCCTAGAGAGAGCAAGGTTTCTGTGTGAATCCTTATTCTTTCCCACTTTAGCACTGAAGTTCCAGAGTACAACTTAGACGTCATACTCCGGACAGGCTCATAGAACTCCTCCTTGATGGATTCTTCAGCCTCGTCGGTAGGGGCGTGTACACATATTAGGCTTATGTTTTGGAAGGTAGCTTTGATGCGGATCACAGACAAGCGATCAGTTATCGGTTTGAAGTCAATGACTCTTGACCTGAGCCGATTTGACACGACGAATCCGCATCCTAATACGTGCAGTCTTTTATGGCAGCTGTAATAAATATCGCAATTTTTTCTTTTCATCATACCTGATCCTATCCATCGTATCTCCTAGATGGCGGTAATATCTGCCTTATACCGCTCGAGGACAGACTCAAATTTTTGAGTATCATCTGGGTTGGTGTACAGCGTTCGCACATTCCTGGTACATACTCTCATATCGTAGTCCATTGACGTTCCATGTCTATTTGCCATTTGAGGAGTTCCATTATCCGAGGCTGGTTGTGTCTCTCTCATAACTATTCTTTTTTTCCATGGTCGGGAAGTTAAACCGACGGCACAACCCTCAGCTGGGAGGACCAGGCTCAAGAGTTGACCTTAGGACAGCAGGCCGGATATTCCGGTGCCAGTAGCCCAGTTCGGGATATGAGCGCTGCCGTTGGGGTTGGTTATCCAATCTCCAGTCGAGGTACGAGGCACCCACCAGTCACCAACGTGGAGGTTAGAGTAGGAGTCGGTAGTGAGAGGCTAAAGTGAGAACGCTTGTGCTCTCATGTAGTCGCATCCCTACCCTTAAACCGGCAGTTCATTCGAACTCATCACTTAAAGTATTTTTACAAAAAACACACAACGTATCTAAGGACCGGAAGCCTAAAAGATATCTGCATTTTCAAAGTATTCTTTTAACCTAAAAGTTTTCGAAGAATCCTCATTGTCGCTTTAATACTCGACTGTAAAACCGATTTAGAAGTTTTTAGAGCTCTTGACTTTGCAACTATATTCCCTTATTCCTCTATAAGCGATTTAAAACTTCTGTATACTCGTACGTCTTGAGAAAATTAATGAAAAAAATAATCGCCAAACATAGAAGCATATGTCACGCAATGAGAGAAAAAAAATAAACCGTTAATTTGAATATGAATGACTCGGTGTCCTTGAATAGTAGGGATTTGGAAATGGCACTTGAATTTGAGCGATTCCTTTTCCGCAAAGCAGCATAACCTAGCAAAACAAAGCCTTACAAGGCTTAGTGATTTAAATCGAACATCTACTGCTGTAGACGTGACGCTTACAACAAGTAATCGTCTAAGATAAATTACGAACACCCAAGCACCCTTTGTAAAGCCGTCACATTTTGATATAGTACCTTAACTTTGGCTCGTGTTATACTTAACTTTTCATCAGCTAATACATATGCATCATTAGGATTTTCTTTTTCGTCTCTCTCCACTTTTTTCATTTATGAGTACCCGTACGCCAGGCCCTAAACCGATAGAGCCACGTATCAGAAATCGCTACCCAGGTACCCCTCCCTACCACCAGGTCATCACTTTCACACATTTAACAGGTGGCTTAACCGTTTTGTCAGTCACCTTCAATCATGGCATTAACAACCCTGTCACTGCATACATTAATTCCTAGACAGGAAACGTAAGTCTTAATCCAATCCTGCCGCTCCATTAATTCGATAATAATATCGATTCATACCCCTCATTTGAAGTCCTGTCAGTTTTTTTTTTTTTTTTGGATTATTATTATTATTTTTGTTGATAAGCGAAGAGTTGACTTTAATCTAACCCCAAAATGTAGGCCAACATTATAGGGGGTGGCTCTAGACTGAAGACTTATGTTGGAAGGATATGTAAGATATGACGGAATAACGATATCTCGTCACATCACATAACTTTTGTTTGGGGACTTTCGATTGGTAATGATGAAACGCTGCTTCATTTCTCGCATATGTCAACTGTCCTATCATCAGTAAGGGTAAACTTTTGCGGCGTAGAAAAATTGATTTTTTTCTGTTCTCCTTCTAGACGTTTTCTAGCTCATTAAACAGTTTGGGCTTTCTTTTGCGCTGAAGGTTGATCACAGGTAAACCTCGGTGCGAAAAAGATTTAAATTAATTACGTGTTGAGGAAAAGTGACTGCCACTGTAGTAGACAGACATGATGTGACGCGTTTAATAGGAAAACATACAACTTCTATGGAGTTCCTTACAAATGGGTGGCACGATTTGTTTAATCAAAGTTAGAACTTTACCGCAAAGCTAAGCGGTGTTTTGTTTTCCAGAAAATAACTTGGATCTGCTCTACTTACTTTGTTTCGCAAGTTTCTGTGATTTGATTCAGGTACTATGGAACGACGCAACAAGAGTTGCAGTGAAGATAAACACTTTGTTGCGTGGTTTCGTTTCTACACATATCTTTTTCTCTGAACGATACAATTTTTCTTGGGAAACTTCTGTCTTTGACAAACCTTCGAGAGACTGAGATTTGTTAGGGAGGCTTAAAGTAATACTTTTCATGTACAGTTTCATATAAATTGAAACTGGATAAGTTTGGCTGGGGTGGTTTATGAATGAATGCTCAGAAGTTCAAGTTGAATAAAGAAAAACAAGAACTTTACCTCGTTTACCTTCCAGCAGTACTTCCTTTGATTGAGAATTTAAAAGCTTCCCGCCCATCTTCAGTTTTTGTTCAGTCTAACTTTTTATTGACCTAGATAATGCCCTCCAATTGAAATGTGGGTTCCTTAGATAAGACTTGGACATATTGGAAGTGAGTTAAGTAAGATGGTTCGACGCGGCAGAGTACCAATCCCCAACGTGTAACCACTGTGCTACTCTACTCAGGCAAGCCCTACGTGCTGCTAACAGAAGCTTAATTTCATGACATCCGTATGGTCATAGGATCTTATCGGCCAGATATCGGAGTATGGAGCGTTACGATCATACAGGGTTATGCCCTAACGAATTCCTCAACTTAGGACGAAAAATGCAACTTCTACAATTCTACAATCAGCTAAGCACCGTATTCAACGCAACGTCCAACGAAGACCATCATCATGATGGGGGATCTAAATTCAAAGGTAGGCAACGACAATGAAGGACTCAGTTATGTGATCGGGAAACACGGCCTTGGCGACTGAAATGGCAATGTTTAAAGATTTGCTAATTTCTGCAAAATCAATCACTTTGTCATAGGAAGCCCCCTGTTTGAGCATGAGACCTGCCACAAAGTCATTTGAGCGTCAACTGGCAGACAATCATCGTCCAATGAAATTGACCATTTGGCGTTCAGTCGACGTTTCGGAAGTTATCTTTTAGACATCCGAAGCAGAAGAGAAGCCGACATGGGGTTGGTACGAATCATCACCTTATGGTTGCTAAGGTCCAGTTGCGTATATTAAAAGACTTCGCAATATCACCAGACTGTCTAGCTGTAACATCTACCGACTAAATGTCCCTCAGTACGCCAACAAAAAGGGGATCACTTTTCGCTAGGAGTGGTACCAACCGGCAGTTCACTGCCGACAACCATCCAAGAACATTGGAACGCTGTGAACAATTTTTTTAAATCCAGAGCGGAAGGTAGTTTTGGTAGATGGCAGGCAGGACATAGCACTTGGCTGTTCGAAGAACGCAAGCGCATATTGTAGATGTCCCAGCAGTAGGGACGAACGAGCTAGAGACCCTGTAGCGAAGGAAATTAAGAGAAGTGCAGCGTGCGACGAGACAAACGTTACTACTTTCCGCCCCACCCCATCTGCAGCTACCACTTCTTACGACTTTCATAAAGCGAATTTCCGCAAAATTAACGCATATCTTAGTAAGTGTTCTTTTGATTTCGCTAATATGCCCCTAAAAAGTGCTCTCTCTATTTTCTACAGAGAATTACTTAATTCTATTTCTCTCTATGTCCCCTTTTCGCGTAATAGGACCTCTTCTACGAGCCCCCCGTGGTATAATCGTAAACTTCGCTCTTTACGTAACAAAAGAAACAAATTATGGACAGTTTTCCTCCGGTCCAACTCTTTTGTTGACTATTCAAGCTATCTCGGGTCATACCTTCAATTCGCCCAGCTCTATAAGTTTCTCTATCAGCGATACCTTGATAGTGCGCAATCAAGGCTTATAAATGATCCTAAGTCTTTCTATCAATTCGTTAATTACAAAAAAAAATCCGACGGTTTTCCTCCATCCCTCTCATACGAAAATATATCATCAACTGATCCGCATACCATAGCTAACTTTTTTGCTACTTTTTTTTAAGCAATCTTTTGCCGATAATTCCTTCGTACCGGATCCCTCTAATTTCAAATACCTACTTACCTTCCCTATTGGCCCTACTATTTCTCATAGCTTTGATCATACAGTAATAGAAAACAAATTACAACAACTTAATGATGAATACTTACCCGGCCCAGATGGCCTTCCATCCATATTTCTTAAAAAGTGTTCCTCAACTCTTTCACGCCCCCTTGCTAATCTCTTCCGATTATCGCTCTCTCAAGGTGAATGTCCACAGATATGGAAGTCCTCTTTCATAACACCCATACACAAAAAGGGATTAAAGAGCGAAGTCACTAATTACCGCCCTATAGCTAAACTTTCCCATATACCCAAACTCCTCGAAAGTATTTTGCATGAAGCCTCAAGCTTTCAGTGTAAATCTTTTATTTCCCCCAATCAACACGGCTTTCTGAAGGGTAGATCAACTACCACTAACCTCGTAGAATTCGTGTCCTCTGTTCTCTCAGCCTTAGAAAATGGTAAAGAAGTTGACGTTATAACAACTGATTTCAGTAAAGCTTTTGACAAGATATCTCATAAACTAATCCTGTTCAAATTGTCCGTCCTGGGCTTTGAACCCATTTTGCTTAAATGGATATCTTCTTACTTGGATAATCGTTTTTATAATGTTCGTTTCAGATCTGTCCTATCGGCCCCTTTCTTGGCCACTTCAGGTGTTCCTCAAGGTAGTCACCTAGGTCCACTCCTCTTCATCCTAACTATTAACGACCTTCAAAGGCTCATTCAACACTCAACACATTCTCTCTATGCTGACGATATCAAATTTTTTAAACCCATTTCCTCACAACAAGACTCCACCCTCCTTAAATAGATCTAAATAGTTTTTCTACCTGGTGCATCAAGAACTGCTTACAACTCAATGTCTCCAAATGTCAATCGGTTACTTTCTCACGTAAGTGCAAGAAGTCTCCTCAACGAATTTACCATCTCCACGGCCAACCTATACCCCTTGTTGAATCTATCCGCGACCTTGGTATATTATGCGACAGGCAGCTTAATTTCCGCTCGCATATTGATGAGATAATTTCTAAAGCAAACTCATCACTCGGCTTCGTTAAAAGATGGTCCAAAGAATTCTGCAACCCGTACGTGACTAGATCACTATACATCACTTACGTTCGCCCCCTTCTCGAGTACGCTAGCCAAGCGTGGTGTCCCTTTCAACGAGTTCATGTATCTCGTATTGAGAGGATCCAGCGTCGTTTTCTTCGCTTTGCTCTTCGAGGTCTACCTTGGAACGATCCTCTAATCTTACCTCCCTATCGAGACCGTCTCAAACTCATTAACCTGAATACCCTTGAGGAACGAAGGGACGCAGCAGACATTTTGTTCATTCACCGACTCCTCTCAGGCTCCGTCGATTGCATGCCTCTTTGCAACTCCATTTTCTTTAACACTAACACTCGTAATTTACGTTCCACCCGTCTCTTTTATCTACCTATCCACCGCACCACATATGGCTCTAACGAACCAATCTCCCGTATGCTGCGTAAGGTAAACTCCAACCTTTCCGTTTTCGATTTTAATCGCAGCACACTTTCCCTCAATTGGGGTGGCCGTGGTGTAGTGGTAGTAGCAAACGCTTCTCACTCGGAGGGTCCAGGTTCGAATCCTGCCCATGGCAAAAAAATCAGTTTTTCATTGTATAATTGGAACTCAGACAAAAAAATTCTGCGTGTGAAGGCATAACACTGACACGTAGATTTGGCTGTTATAAGAGTTTCAAGCAATGAAAAAAATACTGGGAATTATATCTCGAATCACTCTGAGTGAAGAAAAACTCTCCGTCCTATTCGGACTCCCACCCCTGGAGAGCAAACATAGAAACCAAACACACCTGAGTTTCAAACCACTACAAAAACAATTTTCCTTTCTCCTCCTTCTATCTTTCCGCCCGCGCCCTGGCAACAGTAAAAGGGTATCAACCCCTTAGGCGCGCGTAAATTATAAAAAAAAAAAAAAAAAAAAAAAAAAAAAAAATTCGATCTCCTTCACCATCCTTAGCTTTAAGCCCTAGTATTAGTTTAAGTCTTAGTTTTTAAGCTTGTATTAAGCATAATATATGGGGGCGTTAGCCCCCACGAAAATTACTATATCAGCACCCTGGACACAGAAGCAAAGGAAGCAGCGAGCGAGTGTGTAGCTCTACACATTGGGCGTAAGGCCTAGATGGCTCGATACTAGTTTCGGATGTTGATCAGCTGAAACTTGCGCCTTTTTGTCTACTTTCCTTAGTACGAGTACTCGTAATATACGTTCTGTTCGGTCAGATATTTTACGCCGACGGACACTCATAGGTCTTGGATCCAGTCTATCCTCGTCTTTGGCACGAATTAAAATATTATATACTGTTTGTCTTGTTAAACAGAGACATTTCGGAAAACTCTTGAACACTTTTTCCGATCTGGTGATTATTAAAGACCAACTAAGCCATATCAACTGCTGTCGATTTGTCGGCCGTCTTAATTCTAATTAATTTGAACACAATTGCCTTATTTAATGAGCAGGGCACAACTATGTATGGATACCACCAACTGGCGAATAAAATTATAGGTAAGCATCGACCTGATAACGTTAAATCCATTTTACATCGCAGAATTGGTGCAAATTGGAGTTTTAAAAAATATATTCTTGACGGGCCTTTGCTGCTTTGCTTCTATTTAGAAAGAGGCCTCAAGAGAAGGATTGATGAAAAAGTTTGCGAAGGGGTATTGCCAGCGAGAAGGAACATCTATGCATTCAGAAGAAGGAAAGATGTAGAATCTGGACCAGTGCATTTGTTTGAGATGTTAAAGTACACTTGGTGCTACACTAAATTCGTCCTATATAATGTTCGACATGCTCTAGTCTAGAAGGAGACAAGAGACAAACTAAACGAGTGGTGCTATCTGCAATGTGCACAGCGAACGAACGACATTAAACTTCTGCTACTGGTTTACAAAAGTGTCAGTGCATTTATTTGTTATGGTTCCTAGTAAAAGACATCGGTTTCTTCCATTTTAAAGTTCCTGACATGGTAATAAAACGGCACCACTTTCATCCTTGACACTTTGTTAGGATTGTGTAATACTCGGGGAATAAAACTGCACTGTGATCTTTAATTCCTTCACTTGTTCAGCCTTTTGTAGAAGTAAACCACACGAAACACAGGTACCTAATAAAATGAGCACCAGGAAGAAGTGTTTGCCAATTCGACACTTACGAAGTGGGCGTTTTGTAAATCTCATTTTTGAGTGCGCTTATATAAACAATGTTATATTTCACAGATAGTAAAAACTAAAGTATTTTTCGTGGTTAAGACCATTAATTCTTAACAGGGTGGACGTGCTATGTGATCTTAGAATTTTCTTTTATGGAAACTCTGATTTCACAGCAACAACGGAGGAGTTTATCCATTACTACTTACGAATTTTCCCTCCCTCCGCTTGCACTTTTACAACTCATCACTTCTTCATACATCACTTCTTGTGCTTGTAGTTTTTCATTCTCTTTGTCAAAGAAAAATAAAAACTTTCTCAGCTGAGGTAAGAGCCTCAAACGAAGCTTTTAATTTTTGTGTGCCAGAGAGTTTGAACTTTAATTTCTGCGCTTCCTAGCACGACTGGCGACAGCAAAACTTTACGGGCCGCAATGGTAAAAAAGGAAACGAACACGAAAAACAAAGCGACAAAACGACAAGAAACCAAAGTAAGAACTTTCAAATCGAAAAAAACCAAATCTTTCTTAAGTTTTTCTTAAGAGCTACGGAAACTCACACAACAGAAGGAATACGAGTAGCTATACTGTTTTTCCACACTTTTTCTTTAGCACCAGTCACTACACTCGTCCTCAGCCAGGATTAAAGGACTGTTTTCTCTTTCACAGAATTTAATACATTTAAGTCACTCTCGATGATGGTAAAAGTTGTTCGAGGTGGAAGACAAGTTCACTGGTAATTCTGTCTCTCCCAATCAGTGATGTTCGATGCACGAGCAAGAATCATCTGTCAATCGTGTTGAATAGAATTTTTTTATACAAAAAAAAAATAAAAAAATAAAAATCGAATCGAATTTAAGATAAGACCATTCCGCTTTTCTTTCCTTTTTTTCACATGTCAACAACTTTGAGCACTCAGTCGTTTTCATGCCATTAAGGGTTCAATGGATGCGCATCGACAACGAGGAGTAAAGCAGGTCCCGGTAGCATGCCATGGCGAAAGTGTCCTTTCGGCATCAATGCGCACTTATCATCGTCACCTTATCGTCATTGACTTTATCCTTATTGAATTAATGTGAATTCGTGTGATGTACTAAGTGTCAGGACCTGCCACGTCAGACATTGATATACGAAATGATTTACATTTTTCCAATCGAATAAAGAAAGGAATTAATTTTGTGTAATTAGTGAAAATTGTAGAGACATATGGCGGTAACTGGAGACGAGAGGATTGTTCGAGATATTGTTCGTGTTGCTTCATTTAAACTGATATTACTCCACGTTACACGGTGAACGAGTATGAAATTAATTTTTAACCCCGGGAATCGCACATTGCGCATATTTGGAATTAAATACTGTCCTCATGAATGGCGTGAGTAAACTAAGTAGAGACTGACTTTCGAGCAATTCTATATCCAATCTATAGATAGCCTTGGCATGTAAATATAACTTGACCTCGTTGGCCTGGGAAATCACTTAATGCATATTACTGGAATTACTAATAGCTCTTTTGGAATGGTTCTAAGTTGTGCAGCATCATTAATATTACGAAGACTAAGAAGTTGGTCAGAGAGCAACATACTTAAGGAAGCTTCATGCTACAGGGACCACGCAAGAGGTGAATGTTTTGCCCGCTACTAAATTAACGAAATCATTATGTAAATAGATACTTCTATTTATGCCACTTAAGTGTGGTAAATGCATGAGTAAACCCTTGCTCACGCAAGCTAAAATGACAAGGGAATTAGCATAATGCTGGCCTACGTGGTCATGAGTTCACAATCCTATACGGAAGAGATAAAAACGGTGTGACGAACCAACTGATGGCCTCGAACAAAAATGGATTCACTGTTGATGACCCTTGTAAACATTTAAAGGACAATGACCTTTGGATCTGCATGTGGAATGTTCAGACCCTTAACCATTGCAAGGAGCATTTAACTGCTATCATGCATATATCACCGACACCCAGAAATGAGGTGGGATGTCCCGGGTATAACGAAAATAAAAAACTGTGGTATAAGTACATTATGGAGATTGCTATAGTGAAAAGAAACAGCGCTTATTCGGATGCGAATTTGCCATATTCGGCAGACTTTGGCATGATGTATTGAGCTTCCGACAGGTGAGCGAACGTCTTATGACAATCCGTATCACGACTAAATTCGCTAACATATGCGTAATATGCTCCTTGGCGGGACAATATGAGTAATGTCCGAAGTATCACGTTAAAATCGCCTAGTTAACGATTTTAAGGCCACCATGATGGGAAAGGAGGACATCTATAGTAGGACAGTTACTAAGCATAGGCTACACGACACCACTTCTTAAAATGGACTCGGGTTTATTGACTTTGCGTCGAGACGAAATATTACTATAGCAAGCACACGGTTTCCTCATCTCTTGAAACGCTAAATCAAACTGATCATTTTGCGGTAAACGTAAGTCATTTCTCCAGTATCTGGACGTCCAAATGATACTGGTAGCCAAAATTGATTGCTGATACTGTGAGGCGATATAACGTAGAAAAGCTGCAATCGCAAGAGACTGCTAGAATCTAGCATCAAGTACAGAAGACCAGTGGCAACGCTGCCAACGTGCCTTCAAGAATTCCGCAACTGATGTGTTCGATTTCACTAGACCACCGCCAAAAAACCCCTGGTTTGATGAAGAATGCCGGCAAGCACAGGACGAAAGCCGTTCGTGCGATCTACAGAAAAGAACATCGGCTTCTCCAGCAGAGGAAAAAAGAGCACGATAGGACATTGCGATATTGTACTCCAGAAATAACGTACGGAAGTTATACCAACAGGTAAAAAGAGCTCGTCAAAGCAAGAAGACCCATATAGAAGCCTGGAGAGATAAAGAAGGAAACATTGTAGTAGAGTCACAGTGGGCACTGAGAATATAGAAACAATTTTTTTCCAGATTGTATATACGGCGAAGACCATTTAACTTCGACGATGATAGGCAAACCTTCCGTCCACCTGACCAGAATGAAGTAGGGATAGCAATATCGTAGCTTAAATCCAACAAATCAGCTGGATCTGACGATCTACCAGCCGAGGTATTCGCAGCTGCTGGGAATGACTTTGTGGAGAGCATGCACAAACTCATTTCTCAAATCTGATCACAAGAGCGTATGCCTGATGAAAGGAATCTCAGAACCATTTGCTCGATCCATAATAAAAGAGACACACTCAACTGTGCCAACTATAGAGATATAAGTCTTATCTACCATATTGTGTGAACGTCTGAAACTCTTCGTCGACAACTTGATTGGCTCATATCAGTGCGGTTTCAGGCCAGGAAGGTCAATAGTCAACAAAATTTGGACATCCTGCAAAAAAAAATCCAGAAATCCAAACCGATACATCATCTATCGTCTTTTCATCGATTTTAAGGCTATATGTGACAGCATTTAGAAAGATGGGCTATGTGGAGCCATTTTTGTACTTCTCTGCTTAGAGACCCTACTGCGGCAAGCCCGAACAGCACAAGGAGCATCAGGGTAGCAAAATTCCTTATAGACATGAATAAGAATAAGTTGCTTGACATCAAAATAGTACCAAAAAATTACGCCAACATCAAAAAGATGGCAGGAAACAACACCGAAAACTACACGGAGAGGCTGGCATTAAAAAAACAATTAACGGACGAGACAATGGAATGTTCTATGGGAATTCCCAATGAATGGACACAGATATAAATCGGTTACAACAGTACATGCACAGACAGGCTACAGCAACCTTCAAAAAAACAGAACTGCCCAAACAAATTTCCAATACTGGTTAAAGTAACTAACGTTACAGTCACAATTTTATACACGAACTATCGATGGACTTACATAGACCCTTGACGGATCAATAATAGGCGGATACTTATATACGAAAAATATAGTTTGGGGTGATACTATAACAAATCAAAATGGAGGAAGCTTAGGCAACTGGCTTAATACGAACTCACCACATTTAATAAGTCTGACTCCACGAACGTCGACTTTCCCAGCAAGCTCATCTTTCCTGCAACAATTTTTGCTTCCTTAATCTGACGAAGAGCAACCATTTTACAATTAGAAGACTTTCAACCTTTTCAGATCATTTGCCGGTTGGATCCTCTATTGAGTTATTAGACGTAATAATTGCCACAATTGCCGCAGTATGGTTTAGAGATACGAATTGGATTAATTTTAAATGAGATTTAGACGTAGCGCTAGCCCAACCTATTGTAGCTCAACCCTCAACCATAAATACACTGACAAATACCTAAATTGGCAGCTACATATCCTCATTTAATAACATTTTCTTTAATAATACCGTAGGCAGGCATACCAGCAGAATTGAGGGAAAATTTCAAAAATATAGTCAGACACCTTTTTGGGTCAAGCAACAAATTGTTTCATCAAATTTTCTACAGGGCTGATGACAAGTATAAAAGACTTTCGTGTAAAATCTCACGTCCTAAACAAATAATTAAAGAAAAGATAAGAATATATCTAACCAAGCAAACTGTCTGGAATCAAACCCGGAGCTTTCGCGTTCAAGGAAGTAGGCAAGTTGTTAGAAAAGAAAAATTCTTCTGCGAAAATAAGTAATATTGCCGTTACAAACGAAACCGAAAAGGAACAGATATTTAAAAAAAAAATCTTCAGAATCATTTAGATAGGATAAACCATTTAATGAACCACTGCTCATTCCTTGAATTTGTAATTTTAATCGTGAAAACTCTACTCTGAACCCAAAGGAAGACTACTTTTTCACATCAATCACTGAAGGAGAAAGCATTATCGAAAGATTAAATACAATCCAAAATCATCTGGTCCTGTCAATTTCCAACTTGTTTCTCAAAAACGGTCGCCAGAGGCAATTTAATACTTGACAATCCTAAACAACAGCTGTATTAATAACGCGTACCTTCCTATTGCCAAAATTCTCCCAATAATTGAACAAAACCACCGAACTATGACAGCAATAATTTCAGACCCATATCACTTCTTTCAAATGTTGGAAAAATATTGAAAAGAGTCATAATACATAAATTGGACATGCAGACTGAAGAAAATATACAACACATTCCACACTATCAATTCGGGTTCCACAAAAGGCACTCAACAGTACATGCCCTATTAAAACCAGATAATGACAGAACCATAAATCTGAGAGAAAAAAAATACACAATAGCTTGTTCCCTTGGCATTAAAAAGGCATTTGATAGTGTATGGAGCAAGGGACTGATTCATAAATCAGACCAACTTGACTATCCACCCCATCTCATCAATCTCAGTTTTCTCTCGAATATAACTTTTTTTTTTTTTACACGGATACTACAATACAAAAGAAATCAGTGAAACCTATATCAGAAAAAGTCCCTCAAGGCTTAATCTTAGACCCAAACCTATACAACATTTTCTTCCATGACTTCCCATACACTCTGGTTACCAATAATAGAGTGGTCTCCAAAGGCATACTGTTTGCAGATGGCACAATGGCGTATACCCATGATAACTTTCCCTTAACAACACTTCCACATCTTAAAAAAGTCGAAATGGAATTGCGATTGTTCATGTATTAGATAACATAAACATTGAATTCAAAAACGATATAAAATATTTGGGAGTCAACCTCAATATGCTTCTTAAATTCAATCCTCATGGTCAGCTAGTAAAAGCCATTGCCGGGCCCTCGTGTTAATGCCAATTTTAAGAAGCATTATGCAAGAAAAAAAGAAACGAAGTTTCTCTTTTATGAAAAGCTCATCAGGCCAGTAGTAATCCTTTACGGTTTCCCTGTTTGGTTTACAATCTCCCGCTCAATAGCCAAGGGTCTTCAAAAATTTGTAAGAAATATATTAAAATTATGCAGCAATAAAAACTTTAAAGAGACAGATAATATATATTCAAATAAATACATCTACAATAATGCCTTTATAAAATACAGTGTAGACCTTATGAGAAGGAACATCGAAATGAGGAACTACTCAACGAATAAGATATTCAATGAAATGTTCGAAACCCAAAATCATATCTGCTGGCCTGGCTCTCCCTGTCCATCCCCCATATTGTATTTGTGTTGGTAAGAATTTCTCAAGGATTTTTCCTCTGACCTACTCTTTTAATGTATCTCTGTACGTTAATAATCTACATAACGTTGTAAAGCACTGCAGAGTGCACATGTACGCAGACAATAGGACGCCCCCTAAATGAGACGATCGATGGAATTGAGCTCTTAAATGAAGATCTTGCTCGTGTCGATGACTGGTCAATAAAGCACGACCTTCGATTTAACGCTGTCAAATCTAAGGTACTTGTCATTCATCATAGATTTGTTGATAGCTCAGACTTTCAACCTGTTCATATAAATCAATTACCCATAAAGTGCGCTGCCTCCGCTTAGAACAAAATTTGCGTTATTGCTACAGATTTCGCTAAGGCCTTCGATAAAATATCACATCAACTGATCCTTTTCAAATTGTCTTCCCTCGGTTTTGACCCCATATTGTTAAAATGGATATCTTCTTATCTGGAGAATCGTTACTATAGCGTTCGCTTTAGGTCAGCCTTCACAAACCCGTTTTTAGCTACTTCTGGTCTCCCACAAGGCAGTCATCTAGGTCCCCTCTTTTCCCTTTTAACTATAAACGATCTTGAGAGAATTATTAAACACTGCTCCGTATCCATTTACGCCGATGACACTAAGTTCTCCAAAACTATTTCTTCACCCCAAGACTCTATTCTCCTTCAAGAAGACCTCGATAGGTTTCCTACTTGGTGTCTAAAAAATTGCTTTGAGCTTAATGTCTCCAAATGCCAATCTATGACTCACTAGGCAAGAGTCCAATCAATCCCCCTCTCGGCTTTATTTTCTGCATGACCAATCTGTACCCCAGGTTCAATCCCTTCGCGGCCTTGGAATTTTTAACGATAGAGTGTTAAACTTCCGTTCCCATATTGATGAGATAATACTTAAAGCCAACTCAACGGTTTCATCAAACGTTGGTCTAAAGAATTTGCAACCCTTATGTGACAAGGTCACTTTACATTACCCTTGTCCGGCCCCTCCTGGAATATGCCAGCCAACTATGGTCCCCCTTTCAGCGAATTCATATATCCCGAATGGAGAACATTCAACGTCGTTTTCTTCGGTTTGCTCTTCGCGAACTACCCTGGAGTGACCCATGTCTCTTACCTCCCTATCGCGACCGCCTCAAACTTCTTATCCTGAATACCCTAGATAAACGCAGAGACGTAGGTGACACTCTGTTCATTCATCGACTACTCTCCGGTTCTGTGGACTGCGCTTCTCTTTACAATTCTATTTCCTTCAACACTAACCCTCGTAATTTACGCTGTCCTCATCTCTTCTATATCCCAACCCACCGCGCCTCTTATGGTTCTCACGAACCAATCTCCCGCATGCCCCGTAAGGTCAACTCAAACCTCGCCCTTTTTGATTTCAATCTGAGCACTTCTCGTCTTAAATTTGATGTCCTCCACCATTTTCTTACTTCCTAACCCTTAACTCTTGTTAGTTTTTAAGTTACTTTAAGCTTGCATTAAGCGAAATACATGGGGCATTAGCCCCCACTAAATTAAGCCCTAGTGTGACTTTTAGCTTAGCTGGGACACACATTATCAATGTTATCGGCAAGGTTTATGGTGGGCTTCCTACTCTACACACAACACTTTTTTCCTACGAAAACCAAACTTACTTTGGCAAAACACTCTTATTCTGCCAAATTTACTATAAGGATGTAAAGTTTTCTACAAGCCCATTAGAATAGCCTCAGTAAACTGAAAGCAGCCTTCTATAATATACGAGTACCTGGATAGGTTTTCAACATAAGACAGCTAGATCACATCTCCTACTTCTCTGAGCAAATAACCGGTTGCTCTTTTGCTAACCTTTTGGAATTCAGGTCCCCTTGCCTATACGATGAACTCAACTTTTTGGAATCGCGCAGATCTCTACTTGTTGCGCAACCCAAATTTACATGTCTTTCATCCTAGCGTCAATTTCTTGTCGAAACTGCCCGACTATGCAACTATTTGCCTTCAGATTCAAGGGGAATGGTAAGCACGAATAAGTTTAAATCTTCTTTATTGCCTTCTTTACAGCCTACAAGACTGAAAATGATTTACTAGACAATAGCTTTCTATCATCCTTCCTTATTTCTTATATTTCTTCTTTTTTATAAACCTTCTTTTTATATGTAATTTATTTATATCACCCAATAATCTGCCTTATTTTTTTATATCAGTTAATCAATTACTCTAGTTTTATTATTTTTAAAATATTAATGTGTAAGGACTTGAAAATTTGTTTATAAAATTGTTAAATCTTCCTTTTGTAAGATATGATGTTAAATAAATAAATAAAATAAATTCACTAAACCAAACACAACATTGGAATAATATCTGAAAAACTGCAACTAACTCCGGAATGAAAAATCGCCGTTTTTAATCACATTGTAAACGCAAGAAAAAAATAATAATATTAGGCTCAAAATATTTACATATTCTAAACTAATATTAATGCAAAAGTAACTCCGTCTGTCTGTTCCCTTTTCACAGACTAAATCGCTTAACCGATTTTGATGACATTTGGTATGGACATAGTCTGCGCCCCGGGAAAGAACATGTGCTACTTAAAGAAAAAGTAAAAAAAAAATTTATTAATACACTTCAATGACACGACATTATTGTCAAAAAAATTATCTACGAAGGCCACTATAAAAAAAAATAATAATAATAATAATACTCGTATCACATGAAAAAATGGTTACAAATGAATCATTCAAAGTATTGCCCATCACTTGCTACAACTTTTTTCCATCTTCTGGCAGAGCCCGTTACGGTAAAAGTGTTAATCTTTTGATTCCATCCACGAATTAAGCCATTTTTTTATGTCTTCATGTGAGCGGAACTGCTGATCAGCCAGACCATGTGCCATCGAACGTACTTGTTCCGTTAACCCGACGGTGCAATATCTAGGGAATATGGCGGGTTGGGTACGACTTCCCATTTGAGTGTTTCCAGGTAGGTTTTAACGAGTTTGGAAACGTGAGGCCGAGCGTTGTAATGCTGTAGAATCACTTTTTCGTCCCTCTGCTAGTAGTGTGGCCATTTTTCGCGCAATACTCGCCTCAATCGCATCAATTGAACTCGATAGCATTGCCCAGTGATGGTTTCATTGGGTTTCACCGACCTGGTCACACCAAATACACAGCATAACCTTTGCAGCGTAAATATTCAGCCTAACCGACGACGTAGAAGCATGACCGGACCGTCCTCATGACTTTCTTCTGTAATGAATCCATCGAAGAAAACCCTTCATTTTTTGCCGCTGGAGCAGTTGTTCACAGGCGAAAAAACGATGCTCAACGTCTCTTGGCTTCAAATCATAAGGAACCCAAGTTCCTTGTTTTTGAATCATTCCCAACGCATGAAATCGCTTGGAAATGACTTGGCGGGTAACTCCTAATGCTGAAGCAAGCTCTTCGTGCATTTGGTACGGATCCTCATCGAGCAATGCCTCCAATTCAGCGTCCTCGAAGGATTTTGGCCTTCCTTCACGCGGACGGTCATCAACATCGAAATCACTGCCTTTGAAGCGATGGAATCAATCACGGCACGTTTTTTCACGTGGAGCTTTAGCCGCCGTTTTCTTCGAATGAACGAAGAAAATCAACACTTTCCGCAAATGACGATTATTTGGCACAAAATCAGATATTTTCACAAAACTATGGACAAAAGTAAAGTATTTTCCAATCGGGACTTTACAACTTTGAATTTAATTTGTGAACGCACTCTTTCACTAATCATCAAACTATCACTGTCAATTTATTCAGTAAATTCAACATTTTCATCGTGGTAAAGTACACGAACGAGCAACGTCTTCAAATTATAACAATTTTCTACCGAAATTCGGAGTCGGTGACTGCAACTTTAAGAGCGTTAACTCCAATTTTCGGTTTAGTGCAAAAATTTGAGTCTACATATTCGTTGTGTGATGTTGCCGTGTCGGTGAGACAACGGGTTGGTCGAAGTGTCGAAAATATCGCTGCCGTTCAGGCGTCCGTAGCAAACGATCCAAATCAGTCAATTCCACGGCGTTCTCAAGAATTGGGCATCGCTCAGACCACATTATGGCGTATTTTGCGTAAGGATCTTGGTTTACACCCATACAATATCGAGCTGACTCATGAATTGAAGCGGATGGACCATTTGAAGCGACGTACGTTCTCCGATTGGGTTCAGGAGAAGATTGGGTTCTGGAGAAGATTTCACAGCAAAATCATCTTCAGTGACGAAGCTCATTTTTGGCTCAATGGGCTCGTCAATAAGTAAAATATGCGTTATTAGTCAGGTGAAAATCCACATGTGCTTCATGAATCACCACTTCATCCACAAAAAATAACTGTTTGGTGCGGTTTGCATGCCGGCGGCGTTATTGGGCCATATTTTTTCGTCGACGATAACGATCGTCACGTTACTGTGAATAGTCAGCTTTATCGCGCCATGATCACCGATTATTTTTGGCCCAAATTAGAAGATATGGACTTGGACGACATGTAGTTTCAACAGGATGGTGCCACAAGCCACACAGCTCACGCTACAATCGATTTATTGAAGAGTAAGTATGGTGAGCGTGTTATCTCAAGAAATGGGCCAGTCGATTCGTGCGATTTAAAGCCTATTGACTATTTTCTGTGGGGCTACGTTAAGTCATTGGTTTATGCCAATACGCCGACGACGTTGGAAGAGCTCAGAGCCAACATTTAACGCGAAATAGAGTCCGTTTCGGCGGAAATGTGTGGCCGAGTCGTTGAAAATTGGGACCAACGAATCGACCGCTGCAAACGTGCCCGCGGTGGCCATATGAACGAAGTCGGGTTCCATTCATAAATATTTTGATTGTACTTCAAGCCGATAATAAAGTTTTTGAAATATCTCAAATGGTTGCGTTTTATTTTAAAAAAAATTTGTCAAGCCCTTATTGGAAAACCCTATAGTTTGACTAAGCCTCGCGGATCCTAATATCGCTTATTATTATTAACTGAGAGAAGTAACGGTTTTGTATTGATTTTCAAAAGAAATAAGCTATTTTTAGCTTTGAGAGCGCAAAAAAAATTGGTGATTACTTCTTGCGCTTGTGAAATTATGCTTACTTAGCTGGACAAAAGTATTTTGACATTGCTTTCATTTTCATTTTCTTTGTTGCGCGTGCGACACAAATAACGTTTTCCAATTGAAAAAGTTATTTTTGCTTATAATTTGTATTTTGAGCTCAGGTTTCTTAAAATAATGGGTAAAATACGTGAATTAGCCAAGATCTATGAAATGAGATGGTTATGAAGTTTAATGCAGGTATCTCGGTATCATACCTCAGCAAATTATACAAAGTGCCTCGTCAAACTATTTATTACCAAATTAATAAATATAAAAAAATTCAATCAACAAATAATTTGGCTAGATCAGGGAGCCACGCAAAACAACTCTCAGAGAAGACCGCATTATTTTGGGCAAAGTTAAGGAAGATTTGTTGATTACTCCTAAAGCTTTCGATGAATGAGGAATATAAAATATCGTTGAAAGGCATTTGAAAGAGGCCAAAAGTGATCCATATATCACCAAAAAAATAAGTTTAGCGTTTAGCATTCGCTCAACAATTTGTAAGCAAGCCTCAATCATTTTGGGAAAAAATATTACGGACTGACGAAAGTTTATTTGAATATCATGGATCAGAAAAGAAAATTTTCTACAGATTACCAAAGGTGAACGCGTACCCCATGGTGGAGGATCAGTTATGTTTTGGGGATGCATGTGCTTCAATGGGTTAGGCGATTTGGTACCAATCGATGGGACCATGAATTCAGGCAAACATTTTACCGTCTTGAATGACCACGCATTTACTTTCGGTGGCAGACTAATAGGTCCGTCTTTTATATTGCAACAGCGCAATGCACCATGTCATAAAGCCCGAATAATCAACAATTTCTTAAGGAACATGGAGGTAAATACTTCAGATTGGCCACCCCAGAGCCCTAATTTGAATGTAATCGAGAATCTGTAGGCTTGTATAAAAAGAAAAAGAAGCTCGTGCTTAAATAGAACGCGCGACGAGACAATTGCTGAGGTAGAAGGTCTCTGGGAAGGATTTTTCACTAGATACCATTCAAAATTTGGTAAGATCGTTTCCCGGACGCTTGCAAAAGGTCATCGACGTTAAAGGAGGATACATTTTCCTTTAATTTTTGTTATTTTGCCTATATATCGCACTTACATAATATTAGTAATAAAAACATCTTTTGTCAAAATACTTTTGTCCACCAATATTTTACAAAAAAATATTGTTTTTCCGTTAACAGTGAACGCGAACAAAATTATTTTATGATTTCTTATAAGCTTAATGAATCTTTGTAATCTGAAATTTGTTTCAGATTTTTTTCATTCAACCGAAACAATATGATTTTATTTGTGTCAAAATGCTTTTGTCCACCATAAGTATATGACGCCAAAAAAAATTACTAATGTGTGAAATCGGTTTGTTTACCATATATTTAAGCTTGGTTCATGACGTTTTGGACATGTCTAAATCGACCAGCTCTTACTGCTGGAGCCATCTACTGACAAACAGCGCATTATTTGCGCACCTACTATATCGCTACTGCCTCACGCGCAGTCAATAAATTAATTGCGGTTATGCCAAATTCATCACCTACAATACATATATGACAATAGCTATGCCTTGCAAAACGAGCTATGTAGTTGGAGTTGTAGAAACTGAGATACTCGTATTAATGTTTATGTTTATGTTGAAAGCTAAGTCATTTTCATGAAAAAGTGCGCGTGAAAAGAGAGACATGTTTTTTCGTTTCAAATTGACTTAGGCATGTCTAAGGCAGAACAAAACCGGTCAGACAAAGCAAAGATCGCGTAAAAATAAGCTTTTCAATTGCTACAATTCTAATTCGAAAATTCGAAGAAAATTTTTTCTGTGCTTTTCTTAAAAGCGTAAACCAAGTTTAAGAGTTCGTGATGCGATCCTGTTAATGGGAAATCTTGATGCGACTGGAATATGTAACAGCACACATTTCGGGCAAAATATTATATTTAGTGCTACAGCTAAAAGAGAAAGTGTTTTGATTCCACGGAGTTGTCCTTTCAATTTAAACGATTGCAATTTCCACAAAAATTGCTCTTGGAATGACTATAATTAAAACCCAAAGGCAAATGGTTTACATTTAGAAAAATCTTGTTTTTCACATGGGCAACTCTATGTGGCATGCTCGCGTGTATTCAACATACAAATCTTTATGTCCTTGCAAAAGAAGGAAAGACAATGAATTTTGTTTATAGAACTGTGTTGAGTTAACATCAATGCATAATTGATAAAAAAGAATAATTGTTTTTTTATGTGCTTTTACTAGGGTTAGACATGCGGAAAAATAATAGACACGCATTCCTTATGTGCCTACTACGTATATGTAGGATATACGTTCACTACATACATATCTACACCACTATGCATTCAGTTTATTACAAAATCTTGTAAAATTACTACCTTACTTACTTGAATAAAACAACAGCAGTGTGAGATTTAAAACAGATTCTGGCTTTCGAAACTATGTTCATGCTATTGTATATAGAATAGCACACCATTCAAATGGCCGCCTCGCAATGCTTCAAGCCGTCTGCCCAATTTTTGATGACTCGGTCCAATATGTGCGGCGTTATTCCGGCAATAGTGTGCCGAATGTTGGCCTCGAGCTCGTCTAAAATGGTTGGCTTGTTAGCGTAGACTAAGGACTTGACCTAGTCCCAGAGAAATTAATCGAGTGGTGTCAAATCGCATAATCGCGGCGGTTAACTTATGAACGCTCACCGTGAGATGATCTAGTCGCCAAATTTCTCCTTCACAACTTCGAGCGCTGCGTCGCTTGTATAGCACACAGCGCCGTTGTTACTTCGCTCTATACCTAAGGCAATTGAGGGTAACGGTGTCTCCTTCATCAATTCGAAAAAATGAGGTCCGAAAGTGCCGCCAAGCCATAAACCGCACCAAACGACCATGCGATCAATCGATCGCATTGATGCTTGGTCCAACACTTGTCGCTCCAATACCGACAATGTTGCTTATTGACATAGCTTGCTGACTGAGCCAAAAATTTGTCTCGTCCGAGAAGATGATTTTTTGGCCAAAATCCGGATCTCCGCCCAACATTTCCAGCGCCCAATTAGCGAACTCCGGCTTAGCGTCGTCCGGCTTCAATTCTTGGGTCAGCACAATCTTATATGGACATAGGCCCAAATCCAACCACAAAATAAACCAGGTTGACTCTCTGGCGATGCCCAATTCAGCTGATTGTTTTTTTTTTTTTTGTAAAGTAGCGTGCTAAGGGGTTAATGTACTCTTAAAATGTCTGCATACGGCGAAGGAAACTTATGGAGGAAGAAAAGACAAGTTATAATGACTAGGAAATAGAAAGCTCGACAAGGCATTCCACAAGCGAGTTGTTCGGGTTAGGGACGAATCACGATATTACAGATTAAGTCTAAAAGTGAGCTTAAGGGTATACTGATGACCATTCATAGCGAGATGGGCGTTACGGTTGAAGGTTTGAAGGGGCGGAATGCTACTGGTGATTCTAATAGAGCACTGATGGTGGAAATAGCGATAAAACAAAGTGAGGCAGGAGACATTACGTCGGTGTTTGAGAGTGTCAATTGTCCGACGACGTTCGCACGGTTTTGAATTCTATCTAGCCGGTGCAGAGATGTTTTATGTTTACCTGACCAAACGTGTGCATTGTACTACAATTTTTGGCGGATGAGTGCCTTATTGAGGCCAGCTGAGAAGCGGAAAAGTATTTCTTACATAGTTTCACGAAACCTAGACATTTCGCAGAATTTTTGTCGACATCGAATATGTGGTCATTCATACACATCCCGAGAATGTGAGAAGCATTTAATTCCACTCTGTTGGTAGTTCCTCAATTGGTTGTGCTGTTAATATCGGATTTTAATGAGCTTAACATACGCTGCCGTTCACCTTCTACAGCCGAAGAGCAGGGACGTGAGTCCGGAAACGTATATTTTTTTTTTTTTTATATAATTTACGCGCGCCTAAGGGGTTGATACCTTTTACTGTTGCCAGGGCGCGAGCGGAAAGATAGAAGGAGGAGAAAGGAAAATTGTTTTTTTGTAGTGGTTTGAAACTCAGGTGTGTTTGGTTTCTATGTTTGCTCTCCAGGGGTGGGAGTCCGAATAGGACGGAGAGTTTTTTCTTCACTCAGAGTGATTCGAGATATAATTCCCAGTATTTTTTTCATTGCTTGAAACTCTTATAACAGCCAAATCTACGTGTCAGTGTTATGCCTTCACACGCAGAATTTTTCTGTCTGAACTCCAATTACACAAATGAAAAACTGACTTGCCATGGGCAGGATTCGAACCTGGACCCTCCGAGTGAGAAGCGTTTGCTACTACCACTACACCACGGCCACCCGGCAGAGAGTACTGTGGTCAGCAAAGAAATATATTGGATTAGAAGTAGCAGACAAGAGGTCGTTGATGAAAATTAAAAAGAGTGTCAGAGACAGAATGGAGCCCTGGGGTACACCAGCATTTATTTCGTGAATATTAGAATTGAAACCATCCAAGACAACTTGAATTGCACGTTTCAAAAGGTAATTTCTAATCCATTGGAGGAGAAAGTCGTCGACTCCAAATTCACGCATTTTCAAAAAAAGAGCCTGATGCCAAACTCTGTCAAATGCCTTAGAAATATCAAGTGCATCTATTTTGCTTTCTCCAGATTGATGTACGCTTTGGTTCCACTTTTCGGTGGGACATGCCATCAGATCACCAGTGGACCTGTTGCTACGAAAACCGTACTGCCGGTCATTGAGAAGTTTTCGTGTTTCGAGATATTTCATGAGCTGACGATTTACCAGAGTTTCCGTGATCTTGGAAAGAAGGGACAGAAGTGCAATGGGCCTGTAGGAGGAGAAAGAAGAAGATTCGCCTTTTTTAGCGAATGGGTGGACAAATGATGTTTTTTATTTGCTCGGAAAAAGTCCTAAAGAGTAGGATTGATGAAAAAGCTTCAACGTGGAAGAATAGCTCTTCAGAAGACGGGGAGATATACCATATACAAATCAGCGGATTTGTGTATATTAAGATATTTAAGTACTCTTGCTACTGCACGAGTGCGAAAATGGATTCGTCTCATTGAATATGGAAGTGTTGAGCTGGCCGCAGAATATGAAGCAAGCAGATTGGCCTTGTCCAAAGAGCTAACAGCTGGTCGTATTGAAATTTCACATGCTTAAGAAAAACGATGCAGTCATTCCTGGCTCGTTTAAACTTTTTTTATCGGTCAGGTTGGTCTAATTCCAAAGAAAATAGTGTTTGTGACCCCATCAGCAGCGGTATCCACGTCTTTATCGAGGAAACATAACAACCAGTTAAAATTCCTAAAGAAGCTGTTAAATCCACTCCAATTGGCTTTCTCGTATTGTCGAACGGTTCTTTTAGGAATCTGTTCTCTAACCGTGTGGTCGTTGTATGAGAAATTAGCTGATATGATACAGTGGTCCGACGAGCCTAGTAGGAACAGCACATTGACCTTGTATTTATCAGCGAGAGAAGTTAAAAACATGTCCAGAGAGTTTGTGGTATGACTATCAACGTCTAGTATTCGTGTGGGCTCATTTACAAACTGGGTTAAGTTATTTTCCGCAGCGAAGATCTCAACACACCGCCCTTCGGGTGTTGTCTGTCCAGAATGTCGAAGCCACCCAGAATTGTGTATATTGAAATCGCCCGTAATAACAATTTCAGTATAAGGATACTCTGTCTGGTTGGTGTTGCGTATTTACAACTAAGCCGCAATTTCGATATTTTTTCAAAATTTCCTCAAATTCAGCAAGTGTAAAACGATGCACGATAAAATGGCAAACCTTACTGAAAATGTTGAGAGCTGGATTTCATTGATAATTTTGACAGCTGCTGAAACATAACAATTGGAGAAACTATCATTCCTATCTGTTAACTCGTTATATTTATGTATTGTTAATAAATGTTTACCTATTTACTTATGTTTAAGTGTATTAGCATAAATATGAAGAAACTGTAAAAATATATATAAGTGAGCAAAAGACTAAAATAGTAAAATAGTTAAATTCAACCAAAAGTGTGCGCTCACGTAGCAAGAAAATAAAAGGAAAACATAAAACTATATTCATCTCTTACAGAGAAATACTAAATATAAACTAAATACTAAAAATAACACACCCTTACTATATTCATCCCTTTAATCGTTGTATATGTTAGTTTTTCGGATGGGTTAAGTTAGTTTATCTAAGAATTGACTGCAGAGTCGAAAGTATTCGTTTTATAGAGTTGCGTGAACAGGAGCTATTTCCATAAATTTATGACAAAAAAATTCACGCAATGCAGGCATTTATTTTGTTAAATTACTTTATCTGGCAAAGGGACATGATTGCCATACATTACAGCCTCCGCATTTCATTTAAAATGTAGTAAGAGATATATGTAACCAAGAAAATGTAAGTCTCATTAAATATACATATTGTACATATACGGTAGTCATAGACCGGAGTTCTGGTGATGAACAAATGTTTGTGAACGAAACACTTTAATTGAACTTTTGTTTGACAAGAATTATGGCAAATGGTCTTTCTACGTTGCATGGATGTATGTACTCGTATATATTTGATTTGGAAATTCTGCCGCAAGTCTCTTAAATTTATTCATATAAGGAATCAAGTCACATTGCTCCTTTCGTTGGCTGGTTCCAATGTTAAACTTCCAGCAAAGTGAAATAACTTTACAGACCTGTTTAATTTTCTTTTCTTAGATGTCTAGGTGAGGGTGTATTTATTTAGAATAAGAAGTGTCTCCTAATACAATGAATAATTTTCACCTCTCTCGTATACGTTATAAAACACAACATCACAGTTGGTCAACGTTCATATAAATACAAGGATGGTTACCGCTGTGACCTTTACAACATCTAAATTTAAGGTATACTTGGCTTGATTGAAAATTAAATAAAAACCAAATACACCTCGGTCTATCTACCTATTATACCATTTTTATTTTTTTTTTTCCACCGTTTCGTACACGTAACCACCTTTGGCGTCACGATAAAATTCAATAGTTGCAGCATAAACATTTACGTCATCAGCTTTTCCCCCAATCCATGGACTCGTTTCAAAAATAACTTCTACTCTCCACCTCCTTAAGCACGTAATCAAACTCAACGACCTCTACATTATCCTCTTATTAAAACTTCAAACAGCGACTTATAGAGAGAAGTGCATCAGAATGGCATTTGCATTGAATGGCATTTCGTCCTTCCAGCTCGAAGTCTTTGTGTTTATTTTTGGCATCAAAGTAATAGCTATTGTCATTGACCTGTCTTTCTCACAAAAAAACTGACATAACCAACTTTTATGAGTACGAGAAGGAACGTTCCTACTCGTGTATCACCCTAAAATTAGGGGGTGCAATGACGTTCGAGTGCGTTTGCATTGGCAATGATATTTCCATATTGTGATTTGTGTATGAAACATGCGCTACCTATCACGATCTACCTCCCCCCCTGCTGCTAATATTGCATTTGCTCTGGAGCTTGTCATACTTTCGTCTCTACAGATACAAGCTAATCCCTTAGCCATCTTGAAACTTTTGTTTGTTGCCAGAGTTTCTCTAACTCAGATAGGGGTTAACAGATACTTTTGAAAAAATATAATCTGATTTGCGTGTATTGGCATGGTCATACGAGTATATATGGAGATAGCAGATATTTTCCAATTCTTCGTTTATAAATTTGAATCAAATTGCAATTTGGGGGATTTTCTATGGGAAAAGTTTTTGAAATAGGAGTATGCTACATTAGCTTACTTTTGCCTGAGAGTGAGGCAGCGATTGACCTTTTTGCAAAAAGTGCATGGAGGACGAAGAACACATTGAGAAATATATGATTTCGAGATAATTCCCAGAAGATACCGAGATGGAATACCCAGTTTCTGTGAATTTTGAATGAAAATCAACTAATAAAGATGTCGTAAGCAGAGATGGAGAAAAATATGCATAAATGCTATAATGATTGGCAGAGTTAGAATACTTACTCGTCACTTGATATTAAAATGCTTTGTACGAGTACACTGACTTAGTGTTTATTGTTCCCTTTTTTTGTTTTGCACAATAAAATGTTTGGTTTTATTTTAATTAATTTTTTATTCACAAGACAAATCTATTTTTATTTAATTTACAACTTCATTTAGATTAATATTAATAATACTAGATATTAACAACACTAATAGGCCAACGCACAAGCGCGCGCCTTGATCGCTACCAATGTTCTAAAGCATTTCTTGAGTTGTTCTCTTACTCCACTTCTACCAACCTTTAGGATTGTTTTTTTTTTTTCTTAGTATTTTAATTACACTGTCATCTAATGGAGATTTTTTTGTGTCACTATCTACCGTGTCGTTTGCCCTCTATATGTGAACCTCTACATCACCCCCCTCCCAGACAGCTGTCAGCTGTTGTGAAAAATGGTTTAAATCTGTCAATTGAAATCGTTGTTGGTCGTCCTAATTTCTCAATCACAAATTGCTTTGTAAGGCGCCTAATAACTTTGTAAGGGCCTTCATAAGGTGATTCTAGGCTTTGTTTTACTCTATCAGTTCTTATCAAGACGTAGCCGCAGATGTATAAATTTTTAGGGATGTTTTGGTTTTCCGGGTTTCGAGTGTTGTGTTTGGTATGTTTTTGTAGAATGTTTGGAGTTGTTCGGTTAGTTTAAATTCATCATTGTCTTTGCTGATGAGGACAAATCATGTGGAACTTAAATGTTTTCTCCGTATAAGAGTTCGGCAGTAGTGTACTTTAAATCTTCTTTAATCAAGGTGCGAATGCCTAACAGTATTAACGGAAGCATCTGTGTCCAGTGTTGTTTATTTGCAGATGATCGAATTGCTGTTTTGAATTGGCGGTGAAACCTCTCTACCATGCCATTGGCCTGTGGGTGGTAGGCGGTGTTGCGAATGCGCGACATCCCAAGGACTTTGCTTAGTTCCCTAAATAGTTTTGATTCGAACTGCGATCCTTGGTCCGTGGTGATAGTATTGGGAACTCCAAACCCTGAAACGTGTTCACGGACATAGGTACTCTCAATCGTATCTGCATTTATGTCTTGAATGGGATATGCCTCTGGCCATCTGTAGAATCTGTCTACAATTGTTAGGATGTATTTATAGCCGTTTGATGGAGGCAGTGGACCGACAATATCCATGTGCATGTGTTGAAATCGTCCTCCAGGTATAATTATATTATCGCATGGCGATGTAGTATGTCTAATGACTTTTCCTTTTTGGCATGGAATGCAATTCCTCGCCCAGGTATTAATGTCGCTGTTCATTCTGGGCCAAAAGTATATATTTTAATTTTCTTGCGCGTGGCGCGAATTCCTGGGTGGTCGAGAGAATGTATTGAATGAAACATAGATTTTCGTTTGTTTTCGGGAATATATGTATTGTCGGTTGTTGTTGGTGGAGGTTTCACACCATAAGGGTAGGTTCAAAGTAGGTATTTTAATAGCTTCTATCTTGATTTTGGATTTTGTGAGTTTATTACACCTAAGTGCTATCAGTTCTTTGTCGTCGGCTTGTGCCTTAGCAAGGTCTCCTATACCAGGGACGACCAGCTCAATTCAGTCTGTATTTGGTCGTGATAGGGTGTCGGCTACGACATTTAATGAGCCTTTGACATATTTTATATCAATTGTGAACTGGGATATAAAATCGAGTTGTCGCTCTTGTCTGGGACTGCGTTTGGTTTTGGTGCTTAAGGCTGTAGTGAGAGATTTGTGGTCTATGAAGACGCGAAAATCTTGACCTTCGACAAAATTCTGAAAGTGTTGAATAGCTAGGTAGATTACGAGAAGCTCTCTATCGAATGCTGAATACCTAGATTGTGTGGGCGAAAGCTTTTTGCTGAAGAAGGCGATTGGTTCCCAATGATCCCCCTTCAATTGCGGTATTACAACTCCAACATCGGTGGTGGATGCATCAGTGGTGATGCTAAGTGTATCATTTTCTATGGGATGTGTGAGAAGGGTTGCTTCAGCCAGTTTTTGCTTTGCCTTTGTGAAAGCCTCTTGACAGTCTGTCCGCCATGTAAAATTCTTTTGGGAGTTTTTAATTTTGGAAATGGTTGTTAAATGGTTATAGATTGGTATTAAAGTTCTTGCGAGATTGGGTATACAGCGATGATAATAATCAAGCATACCTAAAAATCGTTGCACATTTTAATCGATTTTGGGTCAGGAAAGTTACGTATTGCCTTTACTTGTTCTTGTGATGGTTGAATTCCCTCTTTCGAGATTTCAAATCCCAAGAACTGTAGTGTGGATGTACCGAACACGCATTTGGAAGCTTTTATGCGTAGGCCGTATTCGGACAGACGTCGGAACAAAATACCAAGATGGCTTTCGTGCTCCTTTTCCAATTTGCTTGCGACTAGGATATCGTCTACGTAGACGAATGTAAAGTCGAGGCCTCTTGTGACTTGGCGCATGAAGCGTTGGAACGTTTGGGCCGCGTTTCGAAGGCCGAATAGCATATGCGTGAATTCAAATAGGCCAAATGGTGTTGTTACTGCGGTTTTGGGCACGTCTTCCGGTACCATAGGAATATGATGGTATGCGCGAACGAGATCGATTTTTGAGAAAATGGTGCATCCATCGAGGATGGTGGTCACGTCATGGAGATGAGGTAGTGGGTACCTGTCAGGGATAGTGATTGCGTTTAGCATTCTATAGTCCCCACATGGTCTCCAATCGTTTGCTTCCCATTTAGTTGTCATGTGCAAAGGTGATGCGCAAGGTGACGAAGATGGTCTGCAAATTCCCATTTGCACCATGTAGTCGAATTCTTCTCTCGCTATTTTGAGCTTGGCGTTGTTTAAACGTCTAGGTCGAGTATGCGGAAGCGGTCCTTCTGCAAGGATGTGGTGCGTGACTGTGTGCTTTACCGGGAAGTTGAAATCAGGAGTTTCCCGTAGTGATGGAAACTGTTTTAAGATGTTGTTATACCTCTGTTCAACAGCGAAAAAATGTAGTGTTGTGATGTTTTCTCGGCAGGGAATACCATTAACACTGGTGTTTGTGAGTGGATCGATTAATCTTGAATTTTTGACATCTATAACTAGGCCAGTTTTTCGTAAAAATTCTGCGCCAATTATAGGTTTTGTTACGGATGCAATTAGAAATGTGTGATTGAAAAATCGACGAAAGTCTAAAGTTGTCCTCAGGTATTTAGTTCCAAAAACATTGATTGCAGGGCCGTTTGCTGCAGAAATAACTTGGTCTAGTTTTGAATTGGGTGCTTTGAAACGTGGCGAAGGAATGGCGGACACATCCGAGCCAGAATCGATTAAAAATATTTGAAATAGGATCTTTGACAAAGAGGCGGCAGTGTTTTGTTGGCTTACTACTGTCATAAGCCGCCATAATGACAGTAGTTTTTAATTTGGGTATTGCCTCATAAAGCTGCTGGTTTCGAACACTTTTATGCATTGTCGCCGTATTTGGTGTGAAACCAGCACATTTTATTTCTGTTCTGACCACTGCTGCCTGGTCGATCGACATTATTGTTAAAATTGTTGTATCTGCATTTGTGTTTTGAGCGCGAGACGTGACGCGTGCGTTGTAGGTGAGAATTTGGCCTTTGTCGCTTTCGAAAACTCGGATGGTTATCAAAGGTAAGATTTGACAGCATGGATTTAATTACATGCATTTCAGCCTGTTGGGTTTGGTTCATGCAGGTGAGTTCGGAAATAGATTATGCGGAATGGGATGAAATTGGGAAAGAAGAAGCATTCTGTTGTTGTTGTTGCTGGTAAACTTCGAAAATGTCGTCAGCTATTTCAAGCAGATCTTCTACTTTTTTCTTTGAGCTTGCCTTAATAGATATCTGAACAAGTGTGGGGAGGCGGCGTTTCCAGAATTCTAGAACCGAGCTTTCAGTGACAATCATTGACTGCCCCGCCAATGTCTGAAGTCTTCGGTAAAACTCAGACACTGGTTTTTATCGCCCATTTCTTCCCCCGACAACAGTGCTTCGATTCTTTTACTCTCGCTCATGGATTGACGCTTTATAAGTGCTTTTTTAAGGTTTGTATAAGGAGTGTTGGACTCTTTGATGAGGATATCATATAAACTTGCGGCCACGTCTTGTGGTAATGATTGAACAACGTGATGGAATTTTTACTGTTCGACCGTATGTTTCGAACTGTAAATTGGGATTCAATTTGGAGAAACAAAATTGCTGGCATTTCGGTCCAGAATTCTGGTAGATTAATCGCGACTGCTTGTACAACACCACTCGGTTGCACAGCTGCGTTGTTCTGTACAGCCAGAACGTGAGGGAGTAGAAGAGGAGGTTCGTCATCTACCATTTTGCCGACTGATAACAACAAAAAATAATAATGCTTTCCGATTGTTTTGAATCCAAAGGTTGGTTTACAAATTTGCCGGAGTTTACAACGTGTACTTATGCACTTTTTTCTTGTTATTTAAAGGGGAACGATTCGCCACTATACATATATATGTATAATATAATATTGTAATATGTATTTAAATTATTTAAATTATGTGATTATGTATTTTTTTTTTTTAATATGAATAATAAAAATTTTGAAATTTATATAGGGTCCGACAAAAATTTTTTTTTTTGAAAATGCTACAAAAAAAACTACTAAATATTTTCTAAAATTTCTTTTTTTATTTGAAAGTACAATCCTTCCGGTTAATAATGGAAAATAATTTCATTCAAATGGCTGCCTCGGCTGGCCATGCAGTAGCCTACACGATCGGTCCAATTTTTAAGCACATTATCGATTATTCATTATTACACCAATGGCTTCATGAATATTGTCCTTTAAAGCGTCAATTGTCTCTGGCTTGTCGGTGTAACACTTATCTTTTACGGCACCCCACAAATAATAGTCCAACGATGTCAAATCGCAGCTCCGAGGTGGCTAAACGACATCAGCTCTGCGGCTGATAATGCGATCTTCAAAAACAGGGCGCAAAACATCGAGTGTAGCTTCGGCTGTGTGGCACGTAGCGCCGTCCTGTTGAAACCAAATGTTGCCAATATCCTCCTCTTCAATTTTTGTGAACAAAAGTTCGTTCAACATGGCCCGATAATGATCGCCATTGACTGTAACGGCCAAAAAAAGAAAAATGGCCCAATTATGCCCCTGAACCAAAATCCGCACCAAACAGTGACTCGTTTTGGGTGTATCGGCTTTTCAATGTATGCGTGCGGGTTTTCTGTGCCCCAAATGCGACAATTTTGCTTGTTTACATACCCGCCAAGATCAAAATGAGCTTCATCTGAAAATATGATTTTTTTGGCAAAATCGGCATCTTCTCTAAGTCGATCGCAGGCAATATTTCCCAGCGTTGTTCAAGCGTATACACAACCATATTCGTTCAGCGGAAGAATAAAACAAATTATCTGTCAAATCAGACATGAGCTAAGTATTACCATTCACGAAATAAGCACTAGTTGAAAAAAAAAAAACGCTAGATGGCGGACCCTATATATATAAATAATGATAAAGAATTGAATTCATTGAAGTTAATTGCGAAATGGAATTTTAATTTTAATTCAATATATATGTATAAATACGAGAGTAGTGTGCTTGCTGTACTTGATGTAATTTCGGTGCTAAAACCGCAATGGTCACTGTCATACACGAATGTGCACAGACAGTTTAGCGTTTGTAAATTCGTACCTGCCAGTCGTATGCGTTCGTCGTACAGCAGTAGATCCAAATAAGACCCGCCTCTGGGAAACGACGGGTTATCCGTCGCTTTAAGACCGAGTCTGTACATGACATCGTGCTGACCTCACCAATCGAGTAGTAGGTTCCCTCTAGTATTTGGCAAATTATTTCCCCAATCTCTG
This sequence comes from Volucella bombylans, assembly GCA_949129095.1. Lineage (NCBI taxonomy): Eukaryota > Metazoa > Arthropoda > Insecta > Diptera > Syrphidae > Volucella > Volucella bombylans. Next base: position 201,698,932 of record OX422141.1, read on the forward strand.
TGTCTAGCGTTGAAATCCCCGCCGATTATAAAATAATTCTCCCCCGATTCCAGCCTCAGAAGTCGAAAAAGCGTGTCGAGCTCTGTAATGAATAGGGTGGATTGTGAAGCCTCAGGTGCATAAACAGAGGCCAAGTACAGCCGCTTTCCACTGCGGAGCGGGATGTAAACGACAACTGCCTCCAACACCCGGAACCTGAGCAACACGCCCTTGTACACTTTGTGAAATCGCTCTGCCTCGAATGTTACCATAATTGTCTTTTACCGTCGTTGAGGATTGTTGGGCCAACGGTTTGCTTGCGATGTGCTGAAGTCGTTCGTGTGGTATGTAAGTTAACACGATCCAGCAGACAGCAACCTGGAAACCCGTCCCACTGCGAAGATCACAGTGGGAATACTTTGCATGGGAACCTATGCTGACGAAGCACACGCGCATCCGATGGATTTCATGTACATGCATGCGCCGAATGCACTATTCGTGGGAAGCGCTAAGTCAGCGTATCGCATCAGGTGGAATCAAGGTAACGAGGATCTGTTGTGTGGATTGGTGTGGCAGTCTTACTTCGGACATAGGCGTGTATAGTATTTTAATTGTAATAAAGAAATTTAATTTAATTTGAATACGTGTTTTACTCCCGAACAGTTGGAGTTCGGTTTTTTTTTGAGTTACCCCGGAAAGGTAACGTTAACTGGCGCCCGAGCAGGGACCGGCTTCTAAAATTCGTATCCTTTTATCCCGTGTGAATTGTTGTGTCCTTTAATACAGGACAGGAAGTTAGTACGTTCTACTGAGCGCACGTTGCTGTACCCATGGGAACACAGTAAGCACTCTAACTCTCCAGCAGCAAAATTCTGTCATACCCATGGGAACATGGCAGATTTCGCCTGTGATTAAAAGGATTCGAATGTGAATTTGTATGTGCCATTAGTAGGTTGCTTGCAATCATAAACGCTTGCGACTAAACGGGATCAACACAGCAATTCCAGAGGCCGGTTTCTTACTTTTACCTTTTTTTCGTTCTAATAGTTACGGAATAATACCCGAAAGGGAGGAAAAACAATAATATAAACGAATAAGGAAATACAGTGACGATACAAAATTACAGTGACGATAAAGAATTCCCCACCATGTTAAAATTAATACTGGCCTGCCTAATCTGCATAGCAATGTCCCGTGGATTCCAGATATTCGAATATTCAGCTCCAGTAGTTTCCATCAAGGAAGGTAAAGCGTGGATAGTCAACGGCAACTTCAACCTCGTGCATGTCATAGACCTGAACCAATTCGAAAATCAAATTGGGAAGGTCACCGACTCCATCGGAAGACACATCAAAGACAAAGATACGAAGGCCCTTATTAATTTCTACCTGGGCCAAATAAGCGATCGAATCAATCTTCTAAGGAACAGACCACGGAGAAGACAGAGGTCCATTGACTGGATCGGCTTGGCATGGAAGTGGGTCGCTGGGAACCCAGACGCAGCAGATTGGAACAAAATCCTGGGAAGTCAGCAAGACATTGTGGAGAACAACAACCACCAATACAAGGTCAACGAAGAACTTTTTGGCGTCGTCAAGGATATGACGAGGAAGATTAACTGGGTCATCGATAAATCTAACAACGATATTAAAATGACGGATATTCAAAAATTCCAGCAGGACGTTATTAATCAAATCCTGCTTATTAAAGATGAAATCGACGAAATGGTACGAGCCTGTCAAATGGCGAAAGGTGGCATTATTAACACAAACTTGCTGAATCATGACGAGATCAACACTCTCGTATCAGAGTTAAAAACTCTACCCTACGCCAACGAAATTGAAGCAGTCGAGTTCGGATCACCATCAATTTACACCAACGAATCCATGTTATTATACATCCTATCAATACCAAAGATTAGGAAGGGGGACTACAATCAACTCCTGGTGAGGCCTACTATCGCTGATGGGAAGCAAGTCGACATCGAGTTTAGCAGATTCCTTATCAACCAATACGAAACATATGGAGTACTAAAAAACTGTCTTTCTATAAGCAATTCCACCGTGTGCAAGGAAGAAGCGTTAGTGAAAATTCCGGAGAATCACTGCACGGCGAGATTATTGAAAGGCGGTCACGCAGCCTGCACTTATTGTACGAACAATAACGAGGTCATTGAGCTTATTGGTAAGGATACGATCTTTATTACAAACTACAATGGAGATCTTGCGTCAGGGAATTCTACGCAAACCTTGATGGGAACCTTCGTTATACGTCTAAACAACGAGACAATACATCTAAAGAACCATACATTCACGAGCTCTAGCTTAACCAGTTTACAGGCCCTACCTCCAACGATGGCGAACGTAACAATCGAAGGACATAAGATCGACCTTCAACACGTTCATGGCCTTAGTCTGAAAAATATAGAACGTCTTCGCAACCTATCAAATAAACTCAGAATATCCACGGCTTCGGATGCGGTAATCCTTCTGCTGTTAATCCTTCTAGCATACATTATATGGCGAAAAATTACCGGCAGTTTGAAACTCCCTTCTATTAGCTTACCTCAGGATACACCGGCTGGTACAACCTGTACAGCCACTTAGTATAACTAATTTCTGACGTCATTGATCTACGGGCCGTAGATTTTCGAAGAGGGAGGAGTTAACACGATCCAGCAGACTGCAACCTGGAAACCCGACCCACTGCGAAGATCACAGTGGGAATACTTTGCATGGGAACCTATGCTGACGAAGCACACGCGCATCCGATGGATTTCATGTACATGCATGCGCCGAATGCACTATTCGTGGGAAGCGCTAAGTCAGCGTATCGCATCAGGTGGAATCAAGGTAACGAGGAGCTGTTGTGTGGATTGGTGTGGCAGTCTTACTTCGGACATAGGCGTGTATAGTATTTTAATTGTAATAAAGAAATTTAATTTAATTTGAATACGTGTTTTACTCCCGAACAGTTGGAGTTCGGTTTTTTTTGAGTTACCCCGGAAAGGTAACGTTAACTTGTATGTATACTGGCAGTGGTGAAAATTGTCAATCCAATTATATATTTATTTTTTTTTTTAATTTTCTTCCGGTTTTTCTTTGGTTTTTTTTTTTTTTTTTTTATAACAACTCGTGGAAAACTTGGGGCCACCAGGTAAGGCTGGTGTCGACCTGGTGGCGTGTTGGTGTGATGGAATTGCGGTTTTGCTGTTCCGTTGCCGTATATTGTCGTGCCGTTAAAAATTAACGGTGGTTGAGTGTTTCAACGTTGCGGTCACCAATATTGTTCCCTTTTTTTGTTTTGCACAATAAAATGTTTGGTTTTATTTTGATTAATTTTTTATTCACAGGACAAATCTATTTTTATTTAATTTACAACTTCATTTAGATTAATATTAATAAGACTAGATATTAACAACACTAAGAGGCCAACGCACAAGCGCGCGCCTTGATCGCTACCAATGTTCTAAAGCATTTCTTGAGTTGTTCTCTTACTCCACTTCTACCAACCTTTAGGATTGTTTTTTTTTCTTATTATTTTAATTACACTGCCATCTAATGAAGATTTTTTTGTGTCACTATCTGCCGAGTCGTTTGTCCTCTATATGTGAACCTCTACATGTTAACAAAGCATAGCGAAAAAATTTGGATTTTATGAGCTCGAAATCAATACAGAACCATCTATCAGTTGAATGATGAAATTCATATATAGCGGAAAGAGGATAGCACATAGAAAAGAAAACTTCACCACCATTTGGAGAATCCAATTTCAATTCTGCGATAGACTGATAGAAATAACATCCTAATTTGGCAATGCTTCTTTTAATTCTCTTAGGCATTGCCATTTCATCATATTTATGCCGCTGTGCTATAACACTTTTCTAAACATAAAACGCCACTATACTACATTATTTCAAAGCGAACTTGAGAACCTTTTACAGCCACATATTGCGGCTATTTTTATTAGAATAGCAAATACGATACAGGGATGGTAGCTATCATGCATGCATGTGAAAAAAACTGAAAATAGTGACTAGGCAAAGAGATGCTTTCCAACGAAGGAATTCGAACGAGAAAGTTTTTCCCTTTACATTTTCTCATATGTACTGCACAATGTTGATTTTGGAGCTCAACCAAATTGAATTTCCGTTTATTTTTACAAACGTAAATACAAATATGAGTACAGACGAAAATGCAAGTAGCATTTGCCCGATGGTGCTTCAGATGGTTATTGGATGCTTTCATGTAGCTGATAATGGTTTTTGTTCACCACTCAGTCTAAATTGTGGCATCCATAAATTTTCATTTGATTTTAATTTGAGTGTTTTGTAGATACATTTTTTATTTACAAAGATACTTGTGGTAAGTGCTTCCATAGAAGTCTTACATGAGATGATAGTTGATATTTTTAGGTAGTGTGTTTCAAATTGAATCAACCTAGCTACGAGTAACTTGCCGAGTGAGTAATTTTCAGGTTTCTTATTTTTGCAAAACCAAAGTTTTCGAAAGCCATATTTGCTCCAACAAACAATCTAGAAATAATGGATTTGGAGCATTCTAAAGCACACCGAACGAGGCGCATGCACTAGCTACTGCTGGAACCAAAAAGGTTTCTTAATTATTATTATTATTTTAATTAGCGCGCGCCCAAGGGATTTGAGTAGCCTTAAAACGTTTTCAAGGGCAGCTATTTCCCTAGAGTTAAGACCACTTATATCTCGATAGGGATTGCACTCGGTAGGGATTGCATGCTGATGCGTGACAAAGCAGTGCATTATCAAAAATTCCTCTCCCTGTTCGTCCACGCAGTTCCTTATTCCACGGACACCACAGTGTCCGATGATTTAGTCAGTCACGACAAGTTTAAGATTAAATTTGGCGAAGGACATTTGTGGTAGTTGAATAGTATTTGTTTCTATGGATCCAAATATGACTAGTTCATCATCAACGCAGTTCTCTCCAGGATTTAATATACTTACTGTAATTGAGTTTAGTTTAGTTTTAAAAGCATTTTATTTTCTAATCAATAACTCTTACATACTAACAAAAAATGCTTAAATGCTAGCTTACAATTACTTAACAATCTTATACTAACTTACTGGCCCCACACAGGCACTCTAAGCTAATCTAAATTCTTATATCTATGTCTTTCGACCTCATTTACATTTTGTTTATGGATATTTATTTTCTATACTTAAAGCTAAGAAAAAAAATTGTTAACAAAACTTAGCATATGGACTTTTTTTTTTTTTAATAAAAACTTAGTATCTAACTTAAAATAAACCTTAGCCTACCTAAACTAAATGTACAATACACACATAAACACATAGACGTTATACACAATTATATACATATATCAGTATACACCTTTGTATACACTGATATATGTATATGTTTCTTAAATGCTAACCTAAACCTATGCAAGCTGGCCATCGCTATTCACAGAGAAAACGGATTGGTCAGCTCTGCCTCATTAGTGAGGCTGGTTCGTAATTGACGGAAACGACGACGAAACATCTTCCCCATCATTCAACCACCAGAAATTCTGGTGCTGCCGAACGACATCCCTTTTATCGCGATTCCCCACCGCCCTACTGAACCTGAGGCGATCCACACTGCCGTGTGCGACGTCTCTGTTGTAGTTGAGTCGCCTGTCCCCAGCTGTCCGAGCGACATGGAAGATTAACGGCACCGCTGATCTATCCTATATCAACCCTATCTGATCTAGGTAGAGGAATGCTTCCGGTGGAACGAAGCCGTCAGATCGCACACTCTCGTGGTAAAGGTAATTGGGGTAGTAAGCCCCAGATATCAGGTTATTCGTCGATGTCATTGCTCTTGCAATGTGCCTTCGAGTCAGCTTAATTACGAATTTGTCCACTCTTATTAGGTTCGCCCTGTTGTAAAGGACCTCATTAGGATAAATTTTTTTGTACTCCGACTCTGGTGTTCTGTACAAGCGAAGACAAGCCCTAAGGCAAGCCCTTTCAAACACCCGAATCTTTTCCATTAAGCTCGCTCGTACATTGAACCACACGGGACAACCAAATCCCAGCATGGGCCTGATAAGGGCCATGTAGCAGATTACCTTTACTCTCGCATCGAGTTGGCTGCTATAAAACAGTCTCTTTGTGGGGGCAAAAGCACCTTTAGCTCTGGCCAGAGCAGCATCTACATTTTTGCCAAAATACAGAAACTGATCCAGCCAGATTCCAAGGTATCTGACTACATTTCGACAGGCAAGAGGTTGTCCGTGTTGTCCAATGATAGAGAACTTTCGCCAATTTTTTCTGGTATCCCTAGCGGCTCCAGACAACGGCGTCCTAAAGAGAATGGTTTCCGACTTCTGAAAGTTGATTTTCAACTTCCAGTCATCGCAAAATCGTCTTATCTTATCGAAGTCACCCTGCAAGAGACTATTAATGACCTCGAATTTTTGACCTGTTCTGTACGCTATCAAATCGTCTGCGTACGCAATAGTATGAGGAAGTGAACCTATCAAGTCGCTTGTACAAATGTTGAATAGGATCGGCGAATTGACCGCGCCTTGCTGAATACCATTTTTAATTTGAAATATTCCAACAGAAGTCACATCACCATTTTTCACGATGAACTGTCTGTTGGTTAGCATATTATAAAGAATGTACAAGAGTGGTTTACTGATCCCCAACCGAGTCAGCTTATAGAAAAGACCCTCTAACCATACGGTGTCGAAGGCCTTCTCCAAGTCAACAAGGCAGGCACCAGTGCATTGTTTTTTGCCTTTATTCCATTGGATATCGGACACCAGTTTAGACGCGGCATGTGAGATATCATGTCCCGCCTTAAAACCGAATTGGTTATCCGGAACTATATGTTTGTCCTCAACCCACCTACACAGAGCTCTATTGATTACCTTTTCAAAAACCTTACTGATATTCGGAAGGAGACTTATCGATCGGAGATTCGCCGGATTGGATATATCCTTCCCCTTTTTGGGGATAGGTTGGACCACCGCCGTTTTCCAATGCGCTGGATAATGTGCATTATTCATTGCATTATTAAACAGGGTGGTGTAAATGTCCACCGCTTCTAGAGGAAGATGTCGAAGCACGATGTTCGGAATACCATCGGTCCCCACTGATTTCTTAGCCCTGATTGTGTCGAAGATCTCATGGAGTTCTTCCTTCGAAATGAATGGGGGTAGGTCACCCTCTCTGGCAATGACATTATTGGCCATATTTTCGTCGTTGAACTGGGTGAAACCAGAGCCTTCGGATCGCCAGTTCCCTATTTCATTTCGAATGCAGAAGTCGTGCACCAAGACGCGATTGTCTAGGTCGTAATTGGGGCCAATGGTATCAGTGGCCTTGTATACTTCCTGGAAAGTCGCCCCTATGGCCTCAACCTTCTCCTGTGGATCCTCGATCACAAAAAAGTCGTCATCATCAGCGGCCTCATTTGGATCAATACCTGCTATTGTCAGTAACCGTTCGTTTTCTGTTGTCCGGGCTATTTTAAGACACTGAAGGTCGTTTTGTTTTTTTCTCCGAAATAGTTTATTTATTTGCGGAAACATATTCGGGTTGCTGGTGTTTACAGCCCGAACCTTGTTGTTCCAATACAAACTTACAGAAATTCTGTAATTCTCTTTTATTAGCGTTTGAATATTTTTAATCGACGACTTCAGTGTCCTAATCTCCGGGTCTTATCTGTCAGTTAACTGTCTGTACAAGTTTTTGAGTCTTGACAGAAGTCTACTTTTCTGTCGGTGCAGTGCGTCAATAGTAGGATTGCGGAACAGGTCTTCGTTAGTCGTACGTCGATACCGCGGTATTGTAGTGTCCATAGTTTGTTTAATTGTCTCGTCCATTTTTTTAGGTAATTGTCGATCTCCTCGTTTGACAAATTCCTATTGGACGGTGGGTGGAGCGTGTTCGAGGAGAGTGCTATTATCAAGGTTGCGCAGAAACGTGTCCATCGAGTCTTACTGTAGTTGTAAGAATATCTTTGGACAAACTCCTCCAATTCCCCAATTTCGTTAGGAACTGTAATTTCGGTGCTAAAACCGCAATGGTCGCTGTCATACACGAATGTGCGCAGACAGTTTAGCGTTTGTAAATTCGTACCTGTCAGTCGAATACGTTCGTCGTACAGCAGTAGATCCAAATAAGACCCGCCTCTGGGAAACGACGGGTTATCCGTCGCTTTAAGACCGAGTCTGTACATGACATCGTGCTGACCCCACCAATCGAGTAGTAGGTTCCCTCTAGTATTTGGCAAATTATTTCCCCAATCTCTGTGTCTAGCGTTGAAATCCCCGCCGATTATAAAATAATTCTCCCCCGATTCCAGCCTCAGAAGTCGAAAAAGCGTGTCGAGCTCTGTAATGAATAGGGTGGATTGTGAAGCGTCAGGTGCATAAACAGAGGCCAAGTACAGCCGCTTTCCACTGCGGAGCGGGATGTAAACGACGACTGCCTACAATACCCGGAACCTGCGCAACACGCCCTTGTACACTCTGTGAAATTTTATACCCTCTTTAATGAAGATCGCGACACCGCCTCCACGTTTGGATCTGGGCCGGTTTCTTCTTCTAACAATATAATTATTGTACTCCAGTTTGTGCCAATCGGTTAGCTTGGTTTCGCTAGTGAAAAGCACATCAGGAGTTTGGTCTTGTAGCAATTTAAACATCGCGGCTCTTCGTTCGATCCTAATCAATGAATTCACATTCACCGCAAGGACCTTCAAAGTTTGCTCCACCATGTGCGTACCCATTACGGCATGTGTTGCGTTAGGCCCGGCAGCAACGCGTATATCTGGTCCACCCGCTTGGCCTGTTCTTGAACCTGCTTTTGCAGCTGAGCCATCTGCCTTGGATTGCGAGCAAGATGGCTAGCATGTTAGGTGCAGCTTCCGTTGTTCTCGGCATTGGCGCCGGAGAAGCAACAGTCGCTTGCTGTACCGTAGCCCCCCTACCTGACGCCATTTGGGCGTAGGAAATTTGGGACGTGACGGCTGGTGTTTGAAATCTAAGAGGTGAATGTTTGACCTCCACCTTCTGCTGCCGAGTCAGTTTTGCTTTCTTAATGTCAGCGAACTTAGGACAACCCCGATAGTTTGCGGTGTGTCCCACGTTTCCACATAACACGCACGAGAGCTTCGATCTATCGGATGCTCCGTCAACACCCAGAGCACACTCCTCGGAACTGTGGTTCTTAGCGCACTTCACGCATCGAGGCTGCATTTGGCAGTTCGACGCGGCGTGCCCGAACCTCTGGCAGCGAACGCATTGTATAACGCCTTCGCTCCTTTTTAGTTTTTCCCAGTGAACCACCTGGTAGTCTAGGACATTGATACTCCTTAGACTATCCAGACGGCTTTCGGGACTGAGCTGCACCAGGAAGAACGGCACTTACTGTAATTGATCTCGTTAAGAGATGCACGCCAATCTCTAACCATACTTATGTAAAGGGTGTTTTTTTAGAGGTATACAAATTGAATATGAAATAAAATACTTGAAACTAATGTTAATGTCCAAAATGTTAGTTTTATTGGAAATGGAAAATTTTATGCCATTAAATTTGCCACTCATTATGTGAGATCACAGGATCTTGAGCCAAGTTCACGGGGTCAATTCCGCGAAATTATGCGATCAGCAAATGTTTCCCGCATTTAATTGATAGTGTGGCGTGTTGCGCCATCTTGTTAAAACCTGCTCTGCTCGTCAATGCCACTCAACTGAACCGCGAAGAAATCAGAATTCATGTTTCTATAGCGCTCTCCATTGATGGTAACATTCTGGCCGGCATTGTCCTTAAAGAAATACGGGCCGATGCTTCCATCAGCCCATAATGCACACAAAGATTAAGTTTTAGTGGTCGTAAGGGCGCCTTGACACATGCTTTTGCGTTTTCTCCAGTCCAAATTTGGCAATTTTGCTGGTTTACATATCGATTTAACCAAAAATGGGCCTCATCGGAGAACAAAATTCATGTTTTCAGCCCATTCACCGAACACACGACGCGTATAATGGTCGCGCGGTTTCAACTCTTGCACAAGCTGGATCTTATAATCTTTTAAGCCAAGATTTCTCCGTAGAATGTTCCACGGCGGCGAATCGACTCATTCGAATTCTCCTCAACACTCAAGCTAAAGGATTAGTGTAAACAGAGGTCTTCAGAGAAGACCCTTGCGTGAACCGTTTAAGAGCCGTCTGTGAAGATAGAAACGGACTAATTGACAGATTTTGCGTTCCATTCTTTCTGGGAATCAGGTGATTGAAGATAACCTTGAAGGTTGGTAGACTGGAAGACAGCGTGTATTGCAAAACTCGACAAACTAAGAGGGGTGCCATGTAATTTGAATAGAATAGTTTGCCTTTTTTTATGGAGACGTCGTTTGGACTGGATTCTTCTTAGTATCGTAGCTACGTGTCCAAGGGAAAAGTATGCCTATAGCATGCTGGAGGGAATATCAGAGGGCATATCTGGGTATTCGCCCAACACATATGATTAAAAGGCAACATCGCTGCGTGAGCTAGAATACTACCACCCTACGAGTATGAGATTTCATTCTTCTAGTTCAATGAGTAGTGGTTACATTTATAACTCTACTGTTGAGAATGCAATGCATCATGATGAAGATAAGTTCTTGAAAAGAGTTAATGGCCAAGAAAGTGCCGACGTTGTTCGAAGTTCTCTCGATATGAAAGAACACCACCACTTCTTACTGATTGAAATGGCATGTGATTGAGACTGCACTTGATGTGAGGGTGGAAGATTCTCTCGAGGGTTTTCGGCAAGAAGGATAACAACTTCTAACCGACCCTTCTGCGGACATGCATGGAATTTTCAATGAATGTATCAAATATGATCCTATTTTATTACAAATTATTATTTTTTGCTAAAAATTACAAATCCTACAATATCCACCCAAACCAAAATCGTTAACTACTTATACAGAACTATCCCTGCTTTCTATGAATCCAAGCCCACTTCTTTGTTATCCATGGCATTGCGCCTCCAGCTCCCCATATCTCAGATATTAATATTGTCAACTTTCTCTAGCGCGGCATCTCCTATTATTAGTTTACATATTCATGTGTGGATATACGAAAAGGTTTCGTTGGCGTTCTGGAAACATTTAAGTTATATGTTGTACTGCTCTACATTTTGGGAATTATAACAGTTGGTTGCAAAAGTTCCCAATACTGACACATAGATGGCGACATATGCCCACACGATTTTTAGTTTGATGATATTTCGACCATTATTCATCGAGATATTGAAATTTGATTGACGCTCCTTTTGATATTTTCAAAGCCACGAAAAAAAACTAGTTTCGGCGTTGATAAATTACTGTTTTTTGATGGCAAGAAATGCCGTTAAAATTCAAGAATAGTCTGAAAAGTCTGCTCCATCGAAAGCAATCATTTTCGCTGGTTTGCTGAATTCAAACGCGGTCGTACAGACATGCTGTTATGCCGGAAAACATTAAAATCGTTCTGAACAATCGTTAAGTGAAAGTGCCCGAGACAGTAGACATCGTAAAGATATCAATAGACCGTGTGCATCATGTATTACACAAGTACTCCAAAGAAGAGATGATCGCCGAAACTGAAGAGTGTTTTGAAAAACAATGACATATGGTTCGACGAATCGTTCTATAGGAAAAGCATAGAAATGTTAAAGCAGACTATATGTTACCCTCGGACCATGTTCGAACCATATGTCATTTATCCTTTGCTTAACTTTGAACAATTCATACTGCCCGAATTACTTGACGTGTAAGTTATTCGTACCAGGGCGAATTGTGTTTGTTATAATGAACCACTCTGTCGAGCGCTCAATATTGGTATTCAAGTCCTGAATAGTTGGATCTTTTAAGCATACACCAACGGGCAACGATTTTACATAGCCCTACAAAAAGTAATAGAGCGGCGTTAAATCTCACTATCTCTGTGTCCCATTTACTGGTCTATTTCATGATGTAGTGCTGTCCTTGTCTGTCAGTTTAGGGATGAAGCAGTTCTATTTGTGAAACTCTTACACCTTCCTTTGACCACGTTCGTGTTCATGTTCTGCATATACTTTGGTATAACCAACCAATGAACAGTATTCTCAAACTTAGTGTATCCATAATTTTTTAACTTTACAGATTCTTATGATTGTAAATATCTTCACTACCAACTGATAAAGTTCGTCTTTATTCCTTCATACCTTCATCAACCCTCATCACAGTGAATGTCGGACTTCCTTTAGTACTACTAGAGCAAGTATCAAGATGTCTGTCTTCGTCATAATTGCGTCGAATGCTTTATGTTACAATTAGTTTTTTTAGACAGTTCACGATGGCCAATACCTCCAATAACTGATATGACTCATTCAATTATTCTGCACACTCTCTCTGTGGAAGCCCCTTCCCAACCTAAATCTAATTTATGATTCAGACGAATATGTTTACTAACATACCGACTAACTCCCCTTCCTTCCCAAATACACCAAAATTCGGTGTACTGATTACCGGTATCTAAACTAGGGCTGTTCACGAGCTCTACTAGCAGAAGAAGAGACTCCTTAGGAGGAAAAAAAGTAGCATGACAAGCGAGTGGTCGAGGAAATTGAGAGATACTACTCCAGGAATGAGATTCGAAAATTTTACGAAAAGGAAATAAAACCTGCCACGGACAAAAAACCCCGAACGGAAGCCCGTAGAGACTAACAATGAAATACAGTAGCAGAGTTGCAGTCGATTCTGAGGACTTGAAAAGAGCATGTCTGTAGACTATATAACGGCGATAAGGAACCAAATATCGCTCTCAGGCAGAATGAACCTTTTAACCTAGGCGATGCAGACCAGGTCCACCCGACTTACATAGATCGAGTAAAGCTTAAATCCAACAATGCTGCTGGAGTGGATGGCCTAACTGCCGAGCACTTCCAAGGTGCAGGCGATGACTTAGTAAGAAGCATATACCAACTCATCTGTATAATATGGCATTTTTTGTCCAATCCTCAGGAAAGGATACCCACTGAACTGCGCCAACTACAGAGGTATCAGTCTTCTTAACATCGCTTACAAGATCCTATCTGCCATTTGTCAACAACCTGATTGGTTCACATCAGTGTGGTTTTTTCAGTTTTTTTTTTCAGTTTTTATGCATTTTTATTTTTTTTTTTTTTAACTTAAATTAATCTTATATGCTAAACAAAAAACGCTTAAAAATTAGCTTAAATTACATACAAATAATCTTATTCTAACTTACTGGCCCCATGCGGGCACTCTAAGTTAAACCTAACACTTAAACTATGTCTTTCGACGAATCTTACATTATTTTTTTATTTTAACATTACTTAATACTAGAACTAAGAAAATAAATTATAAGTAAAAAACTTAGTGAATGGACATTTTTTAATTTTTTATAAAACTTAAAACTAAAAGCCTACAGACTACCTAAAAATAAATCTTATTCTACTTAAACCTACTTACATCTAATACGTACGCACACACATACATATATATATATATATACATAATACCTATATACTCAATATATATGTATATGTATATATATATATTTTGTTTTTTTTTTCATTTTTTATTTTTATTAATTTTTTTTTTGTTTTTTATATTTTTTTTTCCTAAAACTAACTTAATCCTACCTAAAACTATGTAAGTCGGCCATGGCTAAAAAAAAAATTAGGCTGACCCACTTTGCCTCAGATGAAGCTATCTATAATTGGGGTAGAAAGACCCGGAGATCAGGTTGTTCGATGAGGTCATTGCTCTTGCAATGTGCCTTCGAGTCAACTTAATGACGAAATTGTCCACTCTTATTAGGTTCGCCCTATTGTACAAGACCTCATTGGGATAGAGACTCTGGTGTTCTGTATAAGCGAAGACAAGTCCTAAGACAAGCCCTCTCAAACACCCGAATCTTTTCCAATAAACTTGCTCTCACGTTGAACCACACGGGACATCCAAATACAAGCATGGGCCTGATAAGGGCCATGTAGCAGATTACCTTCACCCTCGCATCGAGTTGGCTGTTATAAAACAGTCTCTTTGTAAGGGCAAAAGCACCTCTGGCTCTGGCCAGAGCAACATCTATATGTTTGTTAAAATACAGATATTGATCTAGCCAGATCCCAAGGTATCTGACTACATTTCGACAAGCAAGTGGCTGTCCGTGTTGTCCGACGATAGAAAACTTTCGCCAATTCTTTCTGGTATCCCTAGAGGCCCCAGACAAAGGCGTCCTAAACAGAATGGTTTCCGACTTCTGAAAGTTGATTTTCAACTTCCAGTCATCGCAATATCGCTTAATTTTGTCGAAGTCACGCTGCAAAAGCATATTAATGACCTCAATCTTTGGACCTGATCTGTACGCGATTATGTCGTCTGCGTACGCTATGGAATGGTGAAGTGAACCTATCAGATCACTTGTGTAAATGTTGAATAGGATCGGCGAATTTACGGCACCTTGTTGCAGACCGTTTTTAATGTTAAAAGTTCCAGCAGAAGTCACATCGCCATTCTTCACGATGAACTGTCTACTGGAGAGCATATCAAAAAGAATATACAGCAGTGGCTTACTAATGCCCAACCTGTCCAGCCTGAAAAAGAGTCCTTCTAACCATACGGTATCGAAGGCCTTCTCCAAGTCAATCAGGCAGACACCAGTGCACTGTTTCTTGCCTTTGTTCCATTGGATATCAGAAACCAGTTTCGACGCAGCATGAATGATATCATGCCCCGCCTTAAAACCGAATTGATTATCCGGAACTATATGTTTGTCCTCAACCCACTTAGTCAGGACTCTATTGATCACCTTCTCGAAAACCTTACTGATATTTGGAAGAAGACTGATCGAGCGGAGATTCGCCGGATTGGAAGTATCTTTATCTCTTTTGGGGATCGGATGTACCACCGCAGTTTTCCAATGCGCTGGATAATGTGCATTATTCATTGCATTATTAAACAGGGTGGTATAAATGCTCAACGCTTCTAGAGGGAGATGTCGAAGCACAATGTTCGGTATTTCATCGGTTCCCACTGATTTCTTACTTCTAAGTGATTCGAAGATCGTTTGGAGCTCTTCCTTCGAAATGAACGGGGGTAGTACCCTATCGTTGGTGATGACATTATTTGCCATATTCTCGTCACTGAACTGGGTGAAACCCGAGCTCTCGAATCGCCAATTCACTATTTCATTTCGAAGGCAGAAATTGTGCACAAGGACTCGACTTTCCAGGTCGTGGTTCGGGCCAATGATGTCATTCGCCTTATATACTTCCTGGAAAGTCGCTCCTATAGCCTCAACCTTCTCCTGCGGATCCTCGATCACAAAGAAGCTGTCATCATCAACAGCCTCATTTGGATCTATGCCTGCTGCTGTAAGTATGTTCTCCTTGTCCGTCGTTCGGGCGATTTTAAGACACTGAAGGTCGTTTTGATCTTTTCTCCGAAATATTTTATTTATTTGCGGAAACATATTCGGGTTGCTGGTGTTTACAGCTCGAATTTTTTTGTTCCAATACAAACTTACAGATGCTCTGTAATTTTCTTTTATTAATACTTGGAGGTTTTTGATCGACGACTTTAGCGTCATAATCTCCGGGTTATGTCTGTCAGTAAACTGTCTGTACAAGTTTTTAAGTCTGGTCAGAAGTCTACTTTTATGTCGGTGCAGTGCGTCAATAGTTGCGTTGCGGTATAAGTCTTCGTCGTCAGTGTGTTGGTACCGAGGTATCGTTTTGTCCATTGTTCGTTTGATTGTCTCGTCCATTAGTCTTAGATACCTGTCAATCTCCTCGTTTGACAGATTTCTGTTGGACGGTGGGTAGAGCGAATTCGAGGAGAGTGCTCTAGTCAGTGTTCTGGTGAAGTGTGTCCAACGCACCCTACTATAATTGTAGGAATGCCTTTGAACAAACTCATCCAATTCCGCAATTTCGTTGGGGACAGTTATTTCGGTGCTGAGACCGCAATGGTCACTGTCATACACGAAAGTGCGTAGACAGTTTGTAGTTTGTTGGTTATTGCATGTCAGTTGTATTCGTGAGTCGAACATCAGAAGATCCAAATAAGAACCGTGTCTGGGAAACGACGGACTATCCGTCGCCTTAAGCCCGAGTCGATACATCACACTGTGCTGACCCCACCAATTGAATAGTAGGTTCCCTCTAGTATTTGGTGTATTATTTCCCCAATCACTATGTTTGGCGTTGAAATCTCCGCCGATAATAAAATAGTTGTCTTCCAATTCCAGCCTCAGGAATCGAAAAAGCGTCTCGAGCTCTGAGATGAATAAAGTGGATTGAGTAGCCTTAGGTGCATAGACAGACACCATGTACAACCTCTTTCCACTACGGAGGGGGATATACACGATGCATGCTTCCAGCACCTGGAACCTACGTACTACACGACTGTATACTCTTTTAAACCGTATACCTTTTCGTACGAAAATTGCAACGCCACCTCCCTGAATGGAGTTGGGTCGGTTTCTCCGTACTATCTTGTATATTCTGTGCCTCATTTTGTGTCTTTTGGTAAGCTTAGTTTCGCTAACCAAAAGCACATCGGGGGCTTGGTCTTTAAGCAACTTGAATAGTGCGGCTCGTCGTTCGAGCCTAATCAGTGAATTCACATTCACAGCAAGGACCTTCAGGGTTTGCTCCGCCACGTACGTACCCATTACGGCAAAAGGTGCGTTAGGCCAGGCAGCAGAGCGTATACTTGATCCACCCGCGCGGTCTGTTCAGTTAAATGACGTTGTAGCTGAGCCATCTGCCCCTGGATAGAGAGCAAGATAGCTAGCATGTCAGGTACTGGTTCCGGTGCTCTGGGCGCTGGGGCCTGAGAAGCAACCTCCGCTTGCTGTACCGTATTTCCCCTACCTGCCGCCATTTGGGCGTAGGTAACATGGGGAGTAACGGCTGGAGTTTGCAAATGCACGGGTGGACGTTTAACTTCTACTTTCTGCTGCCGGGCCAGATTTATTCTTTTGATGTACTGGAATTTGGGACAACCCCGATAATTTGCGGTGTGTCCCGTGTTCCTACATAAAGCACAAGAGAGTTGGCTTTTTTCAGACGCTCCGTCCTTACCCAGAGCGCATTCCTCGGACTTGTGGTTCTTTCCGCACTTCACGCATCGAGGCTGCATTTCGCAGTTCGACGCGGCGTGCCCGAACCTTTGGCAGCGAACACATTGTAAAATGTTTTCGCTCCTCTTTAATTTCTCCCAATATACAACCGGTAGTCCAGGACTTTAATACTCCTTAGACCATCCAGATTGCTGGTGGGACTTAGTTGGACCAGGAAAATCGGCAGTCGCCGCTTCTCCCTTTTGGCTCTAGACGTGACAAATGGCTTGACCCCCACGAATTTGAGCCCTTCGCACTCTTTCTCTTTCAGCAGTGCAAGGAGCTCCTCCGGATCAGTCGACGGTTCTAATCCCCTCAGCAGCATTGTTTGCAGCTTGTCCCCCTTCGGGGTGTAGGAGAAGAACTCCGTGGTCGAATCCTTCAGTAAATTTTTGATTTTATAGTAGCGCTCCACTGAATTGCAGTGGATCGCGTGCCTATCTTCACTTAATCTTTTAATAAAAAAATTACAACCTATGGCCGACTTACATAGCTCGATTGTGTCCTTTAACTCCAATTTGTACGTGTTGATTGGTGGCACTTTCTGATTGATGGATTTCTGCTCTTGCTGTTGTTGTTGTCTCTGCTGCTGTTGCTTTTGCTGATGTTGTTGTTGTGGCTGTTGTTGTTGCTTTTGATGTTGCGGCTTTTGCTGCTGTTGTGGCCTTTGTTGTTGCTGTTTTTGTTGTTTAAGTTTTTGTTGAGTTTGTGCTCTTGTTCTTCCTAGTTCTTGTACAGGTGTCTGTAGTTTTTGCTTTTTCATCGGTGGTTTTTGTTGTTGTTTTTGTGGAATCTCCACGTTTATGTTTTGTTGTTGCTGAGGTCTCTGGAGAGTTAGCTGCTTCTCCATCTCCCTCCTTGCAACTTGTTTTGCTCTTATAGCAAGCACTTGTTGTTCTAGCTGCTTGATGGTAGTGTTCAGGACTTCGAGCTCGTCCTCTTCGTCATCTGACTCCGATGCAGCCAGGGATGCAAAGCAGTTGTCTGCTCCCATGTATTGTCCTTTCCCTCCGTCAGGTACATGCGTACAGTCGTTATTGTCCGACTCTTGCCTTATTCGCTTTATTGCTGCGCTTGCCGATATCAGCGCAGCCCTCTCCTTCACTCTGCCATGCAGCATTTCCAACGATGCTGAAATGGCGCTCTTATTGAGATTCGGAGTCGAAGTCGGCTTCAGCGTCCTTCTCCTCTTTGTCTCGATGTCTGTTATTGTTGTTGTTGTTGATGTTGAATGGACTGGCTTAGCGGTTTGATCATCAGACGACATCATACCATCTGCTGATCCCGCTATTGGGATAGCGGACCGCTTACTTCCACTCATGGAACTGTTCTCTTTTTTTTTGTTATCACTTTGTGTTTTCACTAAGTCGATTAACAAATTAAAAAAAAAATAAAGAATAAAAAAAAACTTTTGCAGAGGCTGGGAATCGAACCCACAACCTCGAAATTTGTTGTCCGGGTCTTTATCACCTCGGCTACCGAACACTTGGAAAATCTACTGAGTACAAGTATACTTATAATTTTTCGCACTTTTAAAGCCGAATCAAGAAAAACGTGTGATCTCCGTAGAGGTCTATGAACGACTGACATCATCAGTGTGGATTCAGGCCAGGAAAGCCCACCATCGACTAATTTCCACACCACGGCTCCAGGTCGGTGCATACCACCTATTTATCGATTTCAAGGCCGCGTATGACAGCATCTGTAGAGACGAGCTATACAGGGTGGCGCACCAATTGTGATACAATAAGAAAATTCAACTTTATTTTATGTACCGTAAATGACCTCCGCGCTCATCCACGCATATGCGACACCTGTTCAGAAAATTATTCATTGCGGCCTGAAGGGTTGAAAATTCGAGATCGCCTCAAATATTGTTTTAATGGACTGCTTAAATTTAGTTAAATTCCTTGGTTTCGTTTTGTACACCTCTGGCTTGACATAATCCCTTAAAAAAAAGTCTGGTGCAGTTTGGTCAAGTGACCTTGGGGGCCAGCGGAAAGTGGAGTTTCTGGATATTAATTTGTTTGGGAATTTTCGTTGGAGCTCCGACATAACCGGTCTGGCTATGTTTTGCAGTTCCTCCATCTTGCTGGAACCAAATACTGTTGAAACGAATACTTCTTCGGTGCAGTTTTGGGTAAAATCTTCCACAAAAACCCAAACCTCACATCCTAAACTCCTCTCACTCCGACTTCATGAGTCGGAAACTAGATCTGATCTTTACATCCGACACCATGAACTGTCTTGCTGTCAAAAATGTTGATTTTAGTTTTCTTCAAAAGGCTGGTGGAGATTTCAAGAGCCGATTTGAAATTCTCGCAGAACTTGGAAAAGGTCGTTTCGGAGTTGTATTCAGGGTCCAAGAGAAGGACACATCTCAAATCCTTGCAGTTAAGGTCATAAAATGTATTAAATCGCGTGATAGACAAAAGGTTCAGGAGGAGATATCCATTATGCAGAGTCTACAGCATCCAAAGCTACTTCAGTTGGCAGTATCATTCGAAAGTCCTCGAGAGATCATCATGGTTATGGAGTATATAACCGGAGGAGAGCTCTTCGAGCGAGTTGTGGCTGATGACTTTACATTGACAGAATGAGACTGTATTTTATTTTTGCGACAAGTCTGCGAAGGTGTCGACTATATGCACAGCCAGTCGATAGTGCATCTAGATCTTAAGCCGGAAAATACAATGTGTCATACCAGGACTAGTCATCAAATAAAAATCATTGATTTCGGATTGGCCCAGCGTTTGAATACAGACTCGGTGAGGGTACTGTTTGGCACACCAGAATTTATTACTCCAGAGATCATCAATTACGAACCGATTGGGTTCCAATCAGACATGTGGAGCGTTGGAGTGATATGTTATGTCCTACTCTCTGGTCTATCACCATTCATGGGAGATTCCGATGTTGACACACGAGCCGATTATGACTTTGAAGACGAAGCATTTGATGCCGTATCACAGGAAGCAAAAGACTTTATTTCAAATCTCCTGGTTCATCGTAAGGAAGAGAGACTGACGGCGAAGCAATGTCTAGAATCAACATGGCTAACGCAACACCATGACAAAAATCTAAACAACAATCGAATATGCACAGATAAACTGAAGAAATTCATCATCCGAAGAAAGTGGCAGAAAACCGGAAATGCAATTCGGGCTTTAGGAAGAATGGCCACTTTGTCCGCATCTCGAAGGAACTCTGATGTATCCACAGCTGGATCAATACCAAGTAGTCCACGACCTTCAGTTTCTGGAGCATCGATAATTAATCCAAATATTTCATCGCACATGACATCCCTCAACGAGGAAGAGGATGACTTTGATCCTGATCTACCAAATCTTGAACTTAAATTGAATGTGAGAAACTCCCTTAAAGTCCGAGATAAGACACAATGCTCCGAACGGAGTGATTCTGGTTTCAGTGAGTGTTCTAGCTGTAGCGGTGGTGTAAATAATTCATGCCACTGCCCAAATTCGATTATCGATAAACATCAGGCACCACCAAAGGATCACGAGGAGGATCAGAGCCCACTTTCTGTGGCCGTACCACATGACATTCTAAAGACAAAACTTGAAGAAATTGCCAAGTCTCAATTGGTTGAACATGACGGATCAGAAAGTATGTCACTCGATGTTCCATCGTGGAAATCGAAATCTACTCCCAGAGAAAAACAGAGGGACAAGTCACTTTCTCCAGAGCCAAGATCACCTCCTGGACCACCCGAATTCGGCCTAGAACATAAAACCTTGACCATGACAGGAGAATCTATACCGATCATGCGATCGGATTTCACCAACACCATTAAGATGCGCATGAAGTCACTCGAAAATAACTTGACAAAGGAGAAAGCAAAACCTCCAAAAGTGATCCCCGAAATCGCTGGTAAGGTATCGATGCTTAAGACCAAATTTAGCCAAGCTCCTCCACCATCGCCGCAACTACAAAAGTCAGTGAGTAGCAATTATGAGTGCAAACCTAACCCCAAATCAAGTATGGATGTGAGTAAATCCAAGAACGTTTTTGACAGATTGAGTTCCCCTTCAAAATACTCCACACCGAAAACCAGCGCCTCTATATCCCTGCCGAATTCTCCCCTACCAGTCCGCTCAGCGACGGCAGAGCGGCTAAGTGGGCGAGTTCGCGAAGCCACCGAACGATTATCACAGCCTAGGACGCCTCAAGTTACACGGAAATTCATCAATACCCCGACAATCACCAGCAATGACGTAACCCTGAAGAAATCCAATTCAGATCATCATCAAGCGAAGAATCTCAAGACCTTCAGAGGTCTATCATAGAACGTGAACCATCACACTTTCTCGACTCATGTACATTTCGTCAATAGATGGCGTTACATTACGAAGCCTACAACAAACAGCAAGACCCCCCAAAAAAAAAACAACATTTCGAATATTAATTTATAGTTTGTGTAATATGTACTTTGGTCTATTCACTATTATTTGTTCCATCTCTCTATCGTTTTGTTATGTTTTATGTTTGATTTTGTTTTTATTTTTTGTAATAATTATTTATAAACAATTACTTAATTTAACCACTTAATTTTGTTGTCTCATATAATTGAACACTTATCATAGCCTTTACTGTTTACTAAACGAATAGAATGTGCGCACACTTTTAAAAAAAAATAGTAACGTAACCGCAGATTCTGCTGTAGTTATCTTCTACGATAAGATCTTCCACTGTATAAGGCAAAGTACTCGTTTTATTCAACGCAGAAATCCTTCGTCATCTCCTCCCTGGTTTAACAAAGAACTTCGTAATAAGAGAAACAGGTTATGGCAACAATATGTTAAATCTGGTTCTGACTCTGACCAACAAATCTACCTCCTAGCTCACAATCGCTTCTCCATACTTGCTGAATATCGTTACCAAAGATATCTCAGCCTAATGCAATCTTCCATCATCTCAGACCCTAAAAAATTCTACCAATTAATTAACACAAAAAAAATCCGATTCGCATTACGTGGGCTACCATGGGCTGACCACAATATTTTACCCCCCTATGTTAATCGACACAAACTACTCGGTCTTCTGCCTTTCGAAAAACGTCGGGAGTCCGCCGATATTCTTTTCATCCACAAATTGTTAACCGGCATCATCGACTGTCCCACAATACTCTCCCAAATCCCATTTAACACCAACCCGTGTCATTTAAGATCTGTCCACCTTTTGGTTCGACATCACAGGACAACTTATGGTCTGAATGAGCCACTGTGTCGTATGCTACGTGAAAGAAAGCGGATACGTCAAGTGTTAGATTTCCACTGCAGCAGTCCAGCCCTTGGAAATTCCCTGAATAACCATTTTTCCGTCTCACGGAGTATTTCTGGATTAGATTCACTCCATATACGGCAATTTTGCTTGTTTTGTTTACCGTTTAGATCAAACTGGGCCTCATCAGACATAAACAAGCAATTTATTAAGCTGTTGTCTTCTTTGGCCATTTCAATAATTTTTTCGCAAAATTCCAGGCGAATAGGCAAATCCAGAGGGTTTAACTTGCTTGTAATTTGGACTTTGTACAGAAACAAGTTTAAGTCATCATGAATTATCCGTTGTAATGATCATCTGCTAACTCCAATTTGCGCCGATAAGTTTCGAGTCGAAACGCTTGGATTTGGTTGAAATGACGATGCTATAGCCGCGATTGTGTCTTAAACCCGAACATAGGGATCTCGATGGAATGGTCTTCGTGCGATGCTTCTAGATTCAGAAAACATGTTTACCAGCCTCATAATGATCCATCTACTCAGGGGAATGCCGCCAAACTCTCGCCTAAATTCCCTTTGGACGGAAAAGAAGGACTGCAATGCATGTAACCTCTGCACGCTTTTTTGTTTGTAGCAAGATTCGTGCGCCACCCTGTACATATCAATGTATGTTTGACATCCCTGCCAAACTTGTCCATTTGTGCAGGATGACGACGTAGAATGCGCTGCCGGTAAAGAACTCACAGAGACCTTTCATGTCAAAAAAGGATTTAGATTGGGCGATGCTTTTTCATGCGATTTCTTTAACATCATTCTTGAATATGAGACACAATCTTTCAAAAGTCTGGCCAATTACTTGCATTGGCCAAAGATATTTTCATAATCGGAAGAAATCATCGTGATGTTATGTGTGCGAAGGGGAGAAGATGGGTATAGCGGTCAATGAGGGCAAGACCAAGTATATACTATAACGTGACTCTTGATAGATATAACTTCGAGACTATCTAGTGATCTTGGCTGCTTTGAGATGAAAATTCTTAAGCTGATTTTGGGTCCCGGCAGCATTGACGGTGATTAGAGGAGGAAATACAACGACGAACTGTACGGAGAGACATAATGTCTTATTTTTAACGTAAACCACCTGTCGTGTAGACTTGTATTTACGGGATGCCCATACATCCATGGGGGCAGGGGTACGCCTTGCCATCGCTCTCCGTCATTTCATTGATACCAATTCGAAACTGTGTTAGAGGCACAAGTTCCACCCTTGGTATGAGTCGAGGCCGACCTAAAACCTCTTACTGCTCTTAGGGTCACAGTACCCAGTACTTATTGCAACTCTTTTCAAGTCAGGCCCGGACCGAGTTCCGGGGGGCTCCTGTTTCTCGTGGTTCAGTGATTTAAGTCCTGGTAGGGACTACCGGTGGTCCAGTCGCCAACAAGACCTATAACCGGCAACTTGCGAATCGTAGGAACCTTCGGTAGCGTCATCTTAACATGTTTACGATAAGACCAGTACTTTGCTCTGCCCCCGTTTATTATTAGACAACGCACTTGATGGGCGAAATCTTGATAATTAGGCAGGGGATCTGTACGGAGAGACAGCGCAGTAGATGAAAGTCGAGACTCTGATGGCGCACGCAATTAGAAGAGGACGTCAACCAACCTTGTGTGTGAAACTGGAGGCAGCTGGCTAAAAACCGTTGGGGGACGCCTGTTAGTGGAGACCCAGGTCCACACCGGACTGTAGCGCCACCTTAAGTAATTAAATGAGTTTAGTCGATCCCCATCGTAAAGAATTTTGTTGGAATACTATTTGATGTACTCTGTTTCTGGAGTTCTATATACTCGTAGTTTGATACATGTCGTGGGATACTACCCTTTGAACACCTGAACCATAATGCGGAGCTACATTGAACCAAACGGCATAATCATAAGCGTTAATGGGATGGACTTGAGTTTCGTACCGTACCTGTGACAATCTTCTTGTCAAGGTATGTAGACAGGCATTTATCAAAATATGAATACTGATCGAGCCAGATACAAAAGCAACAACTCGCTTCTCACCGCCATTGTCTTTCGGTGCTATGCTATTTTCGAAAGTTTTTTTTTTGATATCTCTAAGCTCAATGGAGTTCTGAAAACTGATTCTCAAACACCAATTGTTTGGTGCGTGTCTCACGGAACCTACTGGATCGTTGGAACACAATATACAGTAATAGTATGTTAAGGACCCCTTCATTATATTCGTAATTTTTATTACAAAGGCATTGTCCAGCGTTCCAGAAACTGATTTTTCGATTTAATTTCACATTTAAGAGTAAAATCAATAGTACTTCAAATTTGGTTACTCATCCCTTCACCGAATTGTTAGCAAGCAAAAACCAATTTAATTCCTAACTAACTCGGTCAGCTTGGTTTTTACTAAATGTATCTTTGGCTCAAAAAAAGTGTAATCCATTACATCGTCTGCAGTTCGTTTTAAGATGATTATGTGTGCCACTCCGAAACTAAAACATTAAGCTAAATGTATTTGATGTACATTTCCTCTAGCCAGCACAAAAATTGCTTCGCTTTAAATATTTTCGGCGGATTAATTTTGGACAGACTCACACTTCACCTATTTTCATGTTTCAATTTTTTTACAGATTAACTTTTTCCGCTGTTGTCAACTTCATAGCTTCTTCTTTTTTTTTAATGGGAATAGATGAAATGGACAGTTTTGAAAATTGTCCACGTACAGGGCAATGGAATGGATGCCAAAAGCCCCGGGCGTTAATTTCACAAACAGAATTATTTAGGAGTTTTCGCTGATACTCGGTGATACTTCGGAATACATAGTAGTGACAGGATGCATATATTGCGTTGGCAATTTTTTGGTTTTAAAAACAAAAAAAAAACCACAGAAATTTTATACAAAAAAAAATTTGCTTAAAATGCATACAAATAACTCTGCAGGCGATTATCATTAAGCTTGTCTTCTGCAACGTTGCACTCACTTTATTTATCCTGGAGATGAGCCATAATTGCATTTTAAAATTTCGCTGTAATTATGAGAATCATGTGAGTGTGTTACGGTACAGGTCACCGGGGCACGAATTTATGTTATTTTTATGGAAAAATATTACGTATACGCATTGCTAACATTAATATTACATTAACGTTTTAAAGGAGTACCGCAGTTTAATTTAGGTCGAAATGGTATTAAATTTTTCGTACAGATATATTTCAATATTCTAGAAACGGAATAAAAACAAAATGTATTTCACACGTATGGTAAGTGGGGATACATGACACATCGCAGCCATCTATTTTTGTTTACAAGATACGTATTGGCTCTTTAGCTTTATATCTGTTTCAGCTTGTAAGTGTGAGATCTTTTAAAAGATTGGGTAGATTGTGGAGTATTTCCTATTTATGAACTCTAAATTGGAAGCATAACCTTTTCTTTCTGCTTTATGATAACAGCATTCCTTATTTTCTGTCATCTTGACTGTGTTTTCGTTTTCGAATTTATGACTGGAAGTGCACTTAATGCTTCTGCAAAATCTAGTCACACCTCATCCAAATCCTTTTAATTTAACATCACCTGTTAGACCAGCCTGCATTCCACTTTAGTTCTGAATTTTCCCGAATTCATTCTGTTGCAAAGTGCGCTGAAAATTCCCATTCAGCGCTGTAAGTCATTAAATTAAATTAAGTTAAACCAAAATTAATTAAAATTTAGAGTAAGAAGTTTTGAATGGTTTGGCCAACGTTGATTCTAACGTACTAGGTGGGGTGAAAAGTAACCTCCTTGACTGCCAGAATGTACTGCTACTGCAAAATAGGTAATGGTGCCTTGAAGTCCATTCATATTTAGGCCAAATTTCAGTGCGGTACTGACTTCAGTTTTGTTTTGACAGCTGATTGTTGTTGACGTGTTTGGCACCATGTTGAGTATGGACAAAAACGATTTTAGTTCTCTCATAAAACATTATTTTTTGAGAAGCAAAACGGCGAAGGAAACAAAAGAAAAGTTGGATAAATATTATGGGGCTAATGCTCCGTCAGATTACACCGTCAAATATTGGTTTCGAGAGTTTCGTGGTGGCCGAAACTCCACTCAAGTCCGCAGCGGCAGGCCCCCCGATGCGGTTGCAGAGGACAATGTCAAAAAAATACATGAAATTGTGTTGGCTGACAGGAAAGTAAAGGTGCGCGAGCTAGCAGATACCACAAAGATTAGTACTGAGCGCAAACGCCATATTTTGGGCAATATTCTGCATATGAAAAAGTTATCCTGCCGCTGGTTGCCGCGAATGCTCACTCCTGACCAAAAACACAACGCGAGAGCACTTCGAAAGAGTGTTTCGACTTGCTGATGCTGGTAACTGTTGATGAAACTTGGATCCAATATTACACACCAGAGCACAGAATGAGTGCCCGGCAATGGACTGAAGCCAGCACGAGTGCTCCGGAAAGGTTATGGCGTCGGTTTTCTGGGATTGTCATGGCATACTCTTCGTGGACTACCTCGAAAAAGGAAAAACCATCAACAGCGAGTATTACTGTGCATTGTTGGAGCAATTGAAGGCCGAAATCACTGCAAAACGGCCTCACATTAAGCGAAGAAAAATTTTGTTTTTGCAAAACAATGCGCCGGCGCACAAGAGTATCGCAACCACGGCTAAAATTAATGACTTACGGCTCCAATTGCTGTCACATCCACCGTATTCGCCCGATTTGGCTCCCTCGGACTATTATCTCTTCCTAAACCTCAAAAGATGGCTCATCAATAAAAAATTCAGCTCACGCGAGGAAATCATCGACGCCACGGAGGAGTATTTTGCAGACCTTCCGGAAAATTACTTTTCGGGCGCGATCAAGAAGTTGGGAAATCGCTGGAATAAGTGTATCAAGCTAAAAGGGGACTATATTGAATAAAATAAAAAAAACATTTAAAAAACAATTTTTTTTGATTCCTAAGGAGGTTACTTTTCACTCCATCGTACTTCGAATGTGTATCTAATAAAAGTGACATTTAGAAACAAATGATTAGCAGTTGATTAGTTATTTTTCTACATACTCGTATGTAGGTTCAGGGTTACTTCCGAGATTGACGTAAATGTCTCTACAGCGGAACGTTAAGTGTGTGGATGTGGTTCTCGTCAGCAGAAACCTGCAGCGAAGTAAGTATAGAAGGCAACTACTTTCCGATATCCTATTTTTGTCAAGAATGCATTCTTTTGAATAGATAATACCAATTCGCACGGATACAACACAACACATGTATGTCTACAATGAACAGAATGCTGAAATGTCGGCACAATGACGCACAAAAGCTTCGAACTAGAAAATGTATTGTGCTACTGAAAGTAGGCAGTGAACAATCGCAAAAAAGGAATATTTTGACAAAACTTCGATGAGTTTTTAAATAAAAACGAAAAAAATATTGTG
This sequence comes from Volucella bombylans, assembly GCA_949129095.1. Taxonomy (NCBI): domain Eukaryota; kingdom Metazoa; phylum Arthropoda; class Insecta; order Diptera; family Syrphidae; genus Volucella; species Volucella bombylans. The sequence continues at coordinate 201,726,723 of OX422141.1, forward strand.
TAAGGGACGCGTGGGGAAATCTACGGTTCTCTATCTAAGGCAACGGCTTTGGTTCTCAACGGGAGAAAATATACGAAACTCGTGTAAATTACAAAGCCTTACTAGACTAAATACCATGCTGGCACTCAATTACATACTGCAGCTGTTGACACAAAACCGAAATTACCCATAGATTACCATCTATGCCAGATAAGAAGTCTGGAAAATCCTCGCGGTGCCGTTCAAGAAAATGATGAGGGCCGATCGAATGCAAAACCAAAAGTGGAGAGTGAGCTTTCTAGGAAATTATACAAAAGAATAGACAAGGCAAACTCAATCAGTCAAAGCGGCTTTGTGAGAGGCAGGTCGAAAAATCGTGAGGCTTCAAAAGATCTGAAAATCTTTTCATCCATTCCAAAATGTACCCAAAGCGTGGGTAAGAGTTATATGTAGATGATATTCAAATAGACATCAAATGAACAGCTTGAATAATCGGCAAATTTCTAACTGAGATTGAAGTACACCAGAGCACTGAACAAAATCTGTCGTTTTCTATTTGAGCATCACATGGACAAGTCCGAAACGACTTCTTTTCTTTCGCCGAGGATAGCAATATAATAAGCAACGATGTCTCAGCGCTTCAGCAAATTCAATGACTTAGAAAATGGTACTAGAAGATAACCAGTTACGAATCAGTCCCACTCAATACATATATACATACGTATACGAACCTGCATTCGATTACTTAGAAGTAGTCGCCGTAACTGAGACTCTGTCGTTACCGATTGCGATGATGATGCCGCACATATGGCTAGGTAGGATGGCTGAAAATATCTTGTTGTATGAAATGCAATTTTAACTAAAAGGTATGATATTCTGAAGCCACAAGCTTATCGTACAATAACAGAACAGTCTATCTGGAAATATGTCAGGGCACCTGTACCAGACGGAATCATAGCACTCTAACCGCCTTATTTAGGTATAGCTTCAACTGGGGATATACCCCACAAACCTGGAGGGAGCTAAACGTAGTTTTTATCCACAAACCAGATAAACATAGGAACTACCTAAGTCCAATCGACTCATAAGTCTTACATCATTTTTTCCGAAAACCATGGAAAGACTTATTGATTTACACATCAGAGACCTTTTCAACAGAAATTCACCTCTGCACCCTCACCAATATGAACACAGGAAAGGAAGATCCCTACCAAATCTGGTAACACCGACAAAAGGAGATTGCAATATGTGCCTTCCCAGATATGAAACAATTTCACAAGCCATGTCCAAAATGGGAATTGACTCGTAAACTGAAAAATATCCCCATCTTCCGGTGAAACTATAATCTCTTTCTCATGGTGGAGCACAATAAAAGAGAAATCTGCCATAAAAAAGCTGCAGCAGTTACAAAGTCTTGAAAGCCTCTGCATCACCGGCGGAATGCACACATGCCAAAGAGTAGCATTAAAGATGGCAGTTCACAGCACGATCAGGTCACTTCAAACAGCAGAGAATAATCACTCAAATCACATGGATCAAATTAATCTTCTCTATGAAATCCCAGAGCTTGGCATGATCTGCGGGATAAACGACCGCCAATCCAAGACTCTGTGTTTCGGCTGAAGGTTCAATATAGTGATCCCAAGCCGAGAAGCATAGAACTGCAAAGGCCCCACCTCAAACCTTAAAGGTATCAAGCAATATATGGATGGACTAAATATGGACACCAGAGTGGGTGCTAGTACATTTGGTTCAAATTCCAGAACATCGCAACCAATGGGAAAAAGTGCCGACACTTTCAAATGGAAATGCACGCCATTCGGGTGTGCGAAAATCTCATCCTCGATAAGAGAATGAAGGGCGTCCCTATCCACATACAAACGGACAATCAAGCACTAGGCTCTAACCTCATTGACTCCAAATCAGTCTTGCACTGCTTCAATACACGACAAGATCTCTCTCCCGTAAGAATAAAGTAAAACTTTGGTGAGTGCGTGGTCATGCAAATATTGAGAGAATTGAAATAGCTCAGCAATATTAACTCAGCAATAATGTGTTGTGTGGACAAAATATTTATATTCCATTTAGAAAATATCCCAGGGCTTCGTCAGGCTAAAAGAACCATTAAATCCTCTCACAAAAAAATCAAAAGAAACTCTACAACTCAAAAGGGATGATATCAGAAGACTGGATGGATTTCTAACCGCACCACACTGCCACCTTCGATATCACCTTCACAAAATAGGTCTTATTCAGGAAACTGAACGCCGCCGTCTTAAGACACTTACTCGGAGAAATTTTGAACCAAGTTCTCAAAATCTCCACCAGATTCTATATTTTTGTAATTCATATCATGGTTAATATCTACTGGTATTGAATTCATTAAGATAGGGATAGTATATTTCGATAAGAGTTATAAATTTCCGGAACTTCTCATAGCCCCTGCGTTCTTCTTGTGTTTAGTTTAGTTTAGTTTATTATTATTAATATTGAATTCATTGTTTACATAAGACTTGTGTACAAAACACATCTTTTAAAAAATAGAACAAGCTTTTGTACATTACTTTAATTTGAGTTTAGTTTAAGGAGTTAAGTTTAAATAAAAGAAAGAGATAAGAAAAAGAAACATAAGGAAAGAAGAGATAGGAAAGTAGACAACTCTATTGGGAATTATTAGTATAATGAAGAAACAATTTTTTCTTAAAGCCGGTTCTGTTCGTCGTGCGCTTTATATCTACGGGTAAACTATTCCAAAGGCGAATCGAGTTAACAAACATTTGTCTAGATGTATTAACATATTTGCATCTTGGAATGATCAATTGCAACATTCTAACATTTTGCGGAAAATTAATTTTTTCAAATAAATATTCCGGTTGTTTTGTTGTTAAAATTTTGTGTAGTTCAGTACAGTTCAGTACTTCATCAATTCGTCGATTGACAAGCCTACAATCTAATGGCAGTAGAAAGAGATATGTTCATATTTTCCTATGCCGAATATGTATCTCGCACAGCTTTTATAGGCAACATTCAGCTTTCGCCGAGATTCATAATCCATGTCGGAGTATATTTCACACCCATATAAAGGAATAGGCAGGATGTATGATTTTACAAGCTTTAACTTAACTTTGGTGGGAAGATAGTTAGAGGTTGGACTATGTCCTCTAAGGGCTCCGTAAACTTTCGATGCAGTTTTTGCAATATGAATCCTCCAGGTAAATTGTTGGCTCATGTAAACCCCAAGATTTTTGAATATTTCAACATATTCAATTGGAGTTCGATTAATATAAAGAACAGGAATGTCTAATTTAACTCAGTTAGCATTAATGATCATTGCTTTAGTCCTTGTTGGATTAAGACTGAGTTTATTTTCAAATGACCACTTACAAATTGTTGCTAATTGGTCGTTTAGATTAGTTATTGCTGCTTAATTTGGGATTTTGGAAAAACAGAATGAATCTGCACATCATCTGCATATATATGACGGTTACAATTCACAAGACGCACGGCTAAGTCGTTTATATAACATATAAAGAGTAGGGGTCCTAAAACGGATCCTTGGGGAACACCTGATGGAACAAAAAGACAAGATGAGCGCTTTTGTCTCATGACACACATACTGTGACCGATTACTTAGATATGACGACACCAAATTACATAGAGACCGGTCGAACAAGAATTGGGTCCGAAGTTTCATGACAAGTATTTTATGATTAACACAATCAAATGCCTTAGAAAAGTCTAAAAACACAATTAGTGCTAACAGTTTGTGGTCTAAGCCCTCACGCATATCTTCGCAAACCTTAAATAAAGCTGTGGTCCAATTATGCTTAGCACGGGAACCCGACTGACAGTTTGTAATAAGCTGTTTATCGTTTAAATAATGTTTGACTTGTTTACTAACGATAGTCTCAATGACTTTGCTTAGAAATGGAAGTATGGCAATGGGTCGATATTCAGTTTCTGGGCGCGATGGAGATTTCGGAATTGGCACCACTTTAGCAATTTTCCAACTTTCAGAGAAGCTTGAAGTCGTGAGTATTGAATTAAAAATATGGGTTATATGAGTGAGAATGACTGGAAGCAGGATTTTTATGAACTTGGGAACGATATTATCCCATCCGACTGCGTTGGATGTAATGTCAAGGATCGTTTTACCAACACTGATTTCGTCGGTACATTGTAGGGAGAAAGTGTCGTCGCTACTGCATTGCGGTTCAGATATATCTGTCGGATTATGTATATAATATGCAGAAACAAATTTAGCATTGAGTTCGTCTAAGTTGATGAGGCTTGGAAGGGCTGGCATTTCAGAAGTCAAACCGAGTGAGCGCACAGTCTTCCAAAAGTCGGTGTTTGAGCTAACTGCATTGAACTTGTTTGCATAAAATGACCTTTTATTAGATCTGATTAATGAGGTTACCGCATTACGAACAACTTTGAACTCTGTGTGTATTTCAGGACATTTGTACCGTCTCCATCTCCTGTATAGCATATCCCGGGCTTTTATGAGATCAAAGACTTCTTTAGTAAGCCAAGGTAATGTGCATTTCTTGTGTAGTGTAGCGTCGCATAGATTGTTCGTAACATGTATCATCGAAGTAATCTCATCTTATATACACCTTACACATTTAGCGCCTTAAAGTTTGTATTGTTAGAGGTGACGATTTTCACAAATAGTTGCTAGAGGTTCACGATTTTGTTCAGGTGGGCTTCTGTCGCATTTTCCCATGCCTGGTACACTATATCTTATAGGAGATCCAACGAGCATAGTAGACCAGCTTTCGGACCCTAACATCAGTATATTTCCTCAAATATGTTACACCAATGCAAAAACAGCACTCTTTAGTTGTAGACGTAGATTATTTATGTGACTACGATATAAAAAGTTTTCGTCTATTGTGATTCCGAAGTTTTTGATGGTTTCTACGAGAACGATGGTAAATATTAAAGGTCGCTTCCGGTTTGAGTGGTGTGCGTATATGCATAATTTTCATTTATAACTAAGCCTTGGTCGCAGCACCAATTTGAAACATTATCAAATCCTTCTTGCATTATTGCCTTTGCTGAATCTAGGCAATTGTGTCTTAGCTATGTTGTCTGCATAAGCAACTGTCGTACTTTCTCTGAAAACGTGGAGCGGTTTATTGGTGAACAAGATAAATAATATTCGTCTAAACTTTGAACCCAGCGGCACGCCAAATAAGCTCTGTTTATTTCGGCTAAACACATCAGAAACCTTCACCCTAATAGTTCTTCTAATAAATAGTTTTCGAGCGGTTTTGCCAAAATCCCTCTTATGCCAATCTGCTAAGACTTTCTAAGATCTTTTCATGATTTAATGTGTCGAAGGATTTACTGAAATTTACAAACATATTAAGTATGTAATGTTTTTTATTCAAACCTGTATTTCCAAAGTTTGAGAACTATTCCAGCAGCTATTCAGTAATTTTTTTTTTTTTTTAAACCGTCCTGATTCTTTTGTAGAATTCGGTGTCTCTCAATAAATCTGGTGAGTCACGCTCCGAACTACGTTTCCACGGACGAATGGCCATCTGGTAGCCCAGACCTCATTCCATTAGATTACAAGACTACTTTCTGTTTTGGAGACTATAGCTTTGAAGCGCGCCACTATCCGAGCAGTGGCAAATTTTCCAATGCATAAGGTACGTACTGAAGTCGATGAGTGTCAAGACCGACTTCGCTGTTGCTGGACATAAAATAAGGACCATTGAGTGACCCAATAAATAGAAAAAAAAAATTTGAAAAATATTCATTCGTTTTCATTTCATTAACCAAAGACCGTGTACTAAATATTAGCTGTTAGAGCTTTTGGAACACAAGTTTGATTTATGCTTCGAGTAATAACGGTTTGAAATGTTGGTATTGAGGTAACCGCATTCATTTTAACTTCAGTCGGTCTGGCAATGTCAGTTCCAGGAGCCTTGTCGAATAGGGAAATTTCTTAAAGACTTCTGATCGGCTAGCTTCTTAAACATAAATAGACTCCTGCAGACTCCATCGTTATATTTACAGTCCTTAATGCCAGATGTAGAAAAGAATGACCACCGCTTTTCTTTTAAGTGTGCGTGTTCCTATGCCTTTCTTGATCAAACATATGTATGACATATTGGCAATATACTACTATAAGGCACTTTCTATGTTTTTAGTGAAACCTGCGCGAATATTCAAGGAACGTGTTCTAAAAATATTGTTGATTTTAGTACTGGGTCATAATATTCTTTATCCAAATATTCCCCTTCCGTAACATTTATGTTTTTAAGTATGATGCATAAGTCCGTTTTAGTGAAAGTCGTCGTCGTACACGTTTTTGTTCTTAAATTCTCACCGAGTCCCTAATTACGTTAATTCAAGATGGCTAGGGAGCACAAAGCTGCTTGGAAAGCCAACTATTTTATTAAAGTCGTTCTGTCGTGAGCAAAATGCAACTTTGCCTTCGATGATTAGAGTTCTGAGCAGTCAGTATAGCGGTCTCCGGGTTTGTAGTTTAAACGCGCAAAGTTTATTGCCGAGAATTGATGAGTTCCGTGATTTGTTTGTTGGATCGGATGTTGACATAGTATGTGTTACTGAAACATGGTTTAGGGATGACTTAAGAGACGAGGCTTGTCGCTTGGAGGGTTATCATCGACCTTTTCACTCAAACAGAAAATATCGTTTTGGGGGGGAAGTGGCAATATTTGTTAGAGATACAATTAAATGCAAAGCAAGGCTTTGATCTGATAATGGAAGTGGTATCGAGTATATGTTTGTTGATCTAGTGAGCAGTGAGGGCGGACTACTTATTGGTGCAATTTATAGGCCAAATAGGGATATTAACCTATCACCTTTGTTTACTCTTTTAGAGGAAATATTGTTGGGCTCCCCTAATATTATTTTAAGTGCAATATTTTAGGTCCGGATTCCCTCACTCAACACAAACCAACGTTTAACTCAAGGCCAGTCAACACTTGCACTCCTACACAGTTTTTCGACGGTGGTGGAACACTACTAGATTTATTTTTCGTTAGCAATGTGAGCAAAGTGGCTTTGTACCACCAGCTCTCTGCTCCTGCTTTTTTAAAGCATGATCTTATCTTTTTCACTCTGAAATTCAGCATTAATCGCCTGAGCAAAACTATCGAATATCGTGATTTCCACAACATTCATTTTGAAAACTTAGAAGAGCGCACAAGAAGTAGGAATTGTGATTACGGGTATCATTTACAGTCATCAATTGATCAATTGCAGTTTTTAACTGAAAACATAAGAACTAAGATCATTAAACCGAGTAATAAGCCATCACATCCGTTTATTAATTCAGCAACGTGATGAGGCCTATAATTCCTGCAAATGTTACCGGTTAAATGAGTCCAAGCGAATATATTGTTCACTACGCAATAAAGTTGTTGGGAAAATACGTAAATTCAAATCTCAAATGTACTCTAAACAGCTTAATAATTATTTAAGAGGGCGTCAGTTGTGGAATAACTTACGCAACTTAGGCGACGTCAAGGGCGACCGAGTTAACGATGTTGATGGTAATACTCTAAACCAAAAATTTGTTCTCGTGCCCTCGCAACGTCAATTGAGTACTACAGAAGGTTCCTTTTCGTTTGCGAATCAGTCCGACGATTCTGGTTTTGGTTTTCGAGCGGTAGATCATGCCGATGTTGCGGAAGGTATGCTTTCTATAAAGTCAAATTCTGTGGGTCTGAACAAAGTTCATCCCTCGTTTTCAAAAATTATTTTGCCCATTGTACTGCAGTCTGACGCTTGCTACTGACGGACGTTTGCAGAGGAAATGGAAGAAAATTTAATTCACACATTCGTCCCCGTAACTGCGGCAGTGGGGGTTGTATGGAATACCTACAATGGCTTGACCGGGTGATCTCTGATTCATGGTCTTCATTCTGGCGATATCTGGGCGGGTTGCGTTTAGTGGGTATTTTTTTTTTACTCTTATCGTAGTTCGGCCATATCATCCTTAATATGGCGCAGTTGGTTAACCCCCTCCATTAGAGGTTCCTCTTCTCGTGGAGGTGTGAGTGGATCCACTTGCTCTGAGCCCTGCCTGGCCAGATCATCTCCACGCTCATTTCCTTTTATGTCACTGTGCCCCAGAATACAAGAAGACAAGCTCGTTCCGGTACTCCAGCACCAGTTTGGAGGATATAGTAGCCGAGTCAATAGCTTTGATAACAGCTTGGCTATCTATGGGTCCACCAATGTTTTATTTGTGCGTTGTGTCACGCACGAATTACGTGCAAGCCTTTCGGTTTGCCAGTAGTTCTGCCTGGAAAACGCTGGCAAAATCCGGCACGCGGTATGATATTGATATTTTCAGTGATTTCGATTAGACACCGGTCCTCACAAAACATTTTATCTTTGAGCCGTCGATGTAGATGACCGCTTCGAAGTACTTTACTACTTCGTCTTTCTTCCACTGAGCTCTGGTGAGAAATCCTACTTGGAAATAGTAGGCCGTGCAGTCCAGAACCCAGATTCTTTGAGTCTGGCTGCGTTGCCAATGGCGTTATTTTTTGTGTGTATGTCGAGAGGCAGAAGATGCAGGAGCAAAGTAAGGGTATCCATTAGGACCGACCACAATGCTCCCGTAGTGCCTATATTCGCTGTTCTTTGGAGCCTTTTTAGTTCCGTGAGATTGTAGCTGTCATACTAGACTCATAGGTGAGAATTCGACGTACTGCGGCTGTGTACATTCAAAAGGTCGAAAGTGTTTGAAAGTGTTTGGAAGGATTCTTCAAAAACAAATTAGTGCTCACCTAACGGCGAATAATATGCTCACACCGAAACAATCTGACTTTCGTGAAAAGCACAGTTGTATCACAGCCTTGTTAAGTGTCACAGACGATATTAGGCAGGGACAGGGATGAAGTAACTTTTCTGTTATTGCTTGACTTCTCGAAGGCTTTTGTCACAGTTAATCATGATATTTTATGTAAAAAGCAATATAACTTCTCAGCTGGTGGCACAAAGCTACTTTATTCCTACCTAACTAATAGAAAGCAAGCAGTGCAGGTTGGTGATAACTTATCCGACTTTCTCCTAAATGTTACCGGCCTTCCTCAAGGTTCTATCCTAGGACCACTATTGTTTTCGATTTACGTGAATGAGCTTCCATCTATAATCGAGAACTGCTCATCACGCATGCATGCGGATGACGTGATGACACGTTTCTTGTGTAAATGAAGACTTAGAGAAGATATCACATTGTATCCAGTCAAATGGCTTATTCTAAACCCAAAAATGTGGAAATGTCTGGTAATATCAAGAAAAAGTATGGATCTCTCTTATTTTCCATCGATCCTGTTGAGCGACGCTCCGATCGAATGGTTTGATTTTCAATCAGTGTCTAACTTGGGATACCCACATTAATTCACTCGTCGGTAAAGTATATGGTGTACTGCGTACCTTGAGGGGTAACTCAGTAATTTACACCAGTTAAAACACGAATGTTACTTGCTATTATTAGTGCGATCTTAATTTACGGGTGTAAACTTTTTTGTAGGTGCAACCATGTAAGTAAAAGAAAGCTCAATGTGGCGTTTAACAGCACTGTACGCTATGTCTTTGGGATACGAAGATATGATTCCAGACTATCACTTGCTAATCGTCTGCTTGGTATGCCTTCAGAAAATTACGAGTATCTTCAACTTCGAAGTGTAACATTGCTTTCCGATATTTTGCTAACACGACAGAAAGAATTAGTATATCATCCTCGAGTAGGTCCCGTCAATTAATTCATCCTCGTTTTTCCTGTATAACATCCGAGCGTCCATTTTTTGTCATTGCCGTCCGTTAGTGGGATTCTCTACCGCGTTACATTGAAGAAGCGCAGAACGCAACAAGCATTAAAAATTTGCTAATTTAATTTCTAATTGAAAATTTAATTTATGTATATCAGTTAATTCATAAAATAAAAACCATTGTTAAAATCTTATATTAGCTATGTCTTGTAAAATAAGCTTAAGGCTAACTTATAAGATATTGTATCTTACTGCCTTTAAGCAATCACAAGTAAATAAGTAAAAAATAAAAAAATCCTGATTTAGAAGACAAGGCTCCTTATTTTCTTAATTATATAACAAATCCCCAGAAATCGGCCAGAAGCAGATTGTTGTCTAATAGCTCAAAAATATTTTCTACCTTATTTTAGTCTGTTATCCGCGATAAGCTCCTTAAACTCTGCCCAAGAAGTTATTTAACTAAGCTCTGAATGTTTTTTTTGTTCTCAAGGAGCATGAGTGATTTTGTAGAATATAAAAAGATAACCTCTCAATTAATCCCAGCAAAACAACAGTTATTACATTCACAAAGAAATAAACTTCTATAAATTGAAAGCTGTATACATTCTACTAAGTAAACGACATGAAAGCATCAAAATAACTATACTCTCGGGTAGTCGCTACTCAAAGCACTAAATACCAATGGTCACTCGAACTCATAAAAGAGCATCATAAAGCGCTTAACAACCTTGCGGCTCTGAACACAATCCCACTAGCATAGTTATTACTATATATCACCATATGAGTCCACCAGACCAAGAAAGTCATAACGGCTTAAAGCAGGAAATAAAACAATTGTTAAAACTGCGTACATCCAAATACTGGACTGATCTAAACCGCTCAAGGAAATTCTCAAATTATAATAACAATATAGCTGCGTTAGTCCTATTTCTTGATAGGAGACAAGTATAGTAAATGTAGTCCGGGCATTAGCGGGTCACGTTCATTGTAATAAATATCCCTACAGATTGGGAATCATCTCCAATACCACGTGAAAATTTTTCTGTGAAACTGAGGAGTCTATGGAACACTAAATCACCAACAGTTTGGCGCTGACATGTAGACGAGCACCACTTCTAAGCAAATATGTCCTTCATGAAAAGGATCTGAAGACGTTCTCGCTGAAATGGCTGATCCAGTTCCTGGATCTATCAAACAGCTAATGGAAAAAGAGCCACAGGTCGCAGAGCAGAATGGCCTTTACTCTACCATACCATGTTGCGTTGAAAGCGATATCACACCTAACACCCGATGTACACATACATAAATGGCTTCAGTTGACTTCAAAAGTGGTTATATCAGTTTGCTCAAAGCCACCTAATTACACCATTTTTGTATAGTGTTATGTTTATATTTAAAACGTGGTGTCAATTCATTTGAGTGATCCAGCTCTAGCACAAATGCTGGCAGTTAAGTCACCATCTTAGCTTGATATATAGTTGATACATACTTGTATATTAAAACCACTTATATGGAAAACCCAAATAAAAAAACTGTTTTCCAAGTTCTAGAAAACGAAGTTATTTTCGTCTATCTACTCCAACGGCATCCAAACTATTTCAAAAATCTTTCCGAATTCCCTATCATCCTTGCACATATTTCCTTTGGCCCCTTCTGCAATTAAGCATCACTCCTCCAGCCGCCTCCATCTACATATAACCCAATTTGAGTTTCAAATTGATCCAATCTACCCTTATTATGCTCCAGATATGAGTTCAAAAATGCGTTATACTTTCCAAGATGTACGTACGTGTAATTCGTGTGTGAGTACGTAAATATTTACGGGAACGAGCTCAAATACCACTGAAACACCAACCGCGTCATAAGTACGTATATACCTATATGTATATGCTTTCGTATATTTATGCATGAGTATGACAGGAGTACTAGGTTGGCATGGCCTTGTCACAACCCTCAGGCTAAATATGCGAAGTGATTTCTCTTTGGACTGTGTTTGTACGCGGCGCGCGGTGGATAAGTAAGATCTGAATTCTGCACTTGATGCTCTGTCGACAGGTACGTACAAGAACATAATCCACTAGCTCTTCTACTTGGTTAATGGCTGTGAACCGCAGCAGAGAGACACAATCCAATGTCGCACTTTAAGAAAATGTCAAGATGCCAGTAGACGAGTATCGAAGCGGTTTCAACAAAGTGTGAAAAACTAAAGAATATTAATGTCTCGTTATACCAAGAGAAGATTGCAGTTTAGCTCAGAGCTAAGCGTCAAGACTACAGTAGCGCACTCAAGTAGAATTTCGAGAACTCGATAAATCTACATACACCCGGGGTGGTGTCACCTCCTTTCCGAATACTTTGAAAACCGAACTGACGATAGGAAACCCGCCCCAAAGAATACTTTTTGCTGGGCTTCTTTGTCAGTTACGCTTGCATAGCTTTCGATTCATGTGCGGAAATTTATTCCCTCCAATATTCGTCGAAGGATATGCAGAACAACGAAATTGTACGGCCAACTTCACTTCTAACCCCCTGTGGCGTAAGTGAATAAGTGAATGTTACATGCCTTGGGTTGCTGCACTTGGGGTGGTGCTGATGGCGGTGGGGGTTGATGATGCCAGTGCAATACTATGCCCCCGAAATTGCAATTCATACACAGCAGAAAGCATACAAACATACTCGTAGTGCTAAGGCAGCATCGGAATTGTGTGTGCTTGTATATGTAGGTTATCCTTGCATTCAAGGATTTTCATGGACAACCATTTTGCTAAAAATAGAATCGCCGGTCAAAATATTGATCGACCCCATGCGACATCGAGGAATTCTATTTTTAGATCTCAGTGAATGTGCTCCGAGTACATTTGCGGGTACAAATATAAGGGCGACAAGCAAAAAAAAAAAAGTAAAGGAAAGTAGGTTACGCTCGTTCGTTCTATCGTGAATTATTTTCATCTTCTTTTTGTGCTCGTTTATGGTATATCTCGTTGGCAGTATTGCCAATGCGAACATGAGAAGAAGTATTTTCTTACTAACTTTTCAATAAGATTTTTTTTCGAGTTCATATGCACATGTACGAGTATGTACAAACATAACATTTTGTTAACGTCATAAGGGTATAGAGCTTAGTATAATATATTTTGCTAAAATTTAATAAATGAGGTTGCAATTAGTTTACGAGAGATTTAAATACAGCTGCTATATGGGAAATTAGGAAAAATAATAATTTTTGAAATCATCACCCTTATAGACATGTTCCGCCACTGCAACGGCGATGCTGCTTAAATCCTTCCATAGGCGAGAATGGTTTATGAATGAGGGTCGACTCAACTCATGGTATTGAATAATGAGAGACTTCTGTGAGTGTGAACTGAAAACATTTCGACATCCCAACAAGTTTTTCAACTCGTACCAAACCCCGCAGTGAAACAAAAACCTCAATCACCCTTAGAAGAAAGATTGTTCTTGGAAGGATTTCCTTCTAAATTAGAAAAAAAAAACTCCTGAACTACAATATTCAAAAACCAATGTCTTAAACGTCGACCACTTATAAAATTTGGCAAAAATATTCGAGTTAATATGTGAGGGATGGGATAACGATGTGGGACGGTGATGGCATTAAGTCTGCGGTAATCCCCGTATGATCTTCAATCCAGATTCCCCTTCTTTTTTACCATATGGAGTGACGAGCAGGATGACGGAGAGGAGGGTTGGCAAATATCCAATTTCAACATGTGCTCGAACTCAGTGAGGGCTGTTTTGTGACGGGATGCGTTTAGCCTGCATGGGCGCGAGAAAGGTTAAAGGTTAACTGGAGGAAAATAGTTTGGTGTCTGTGTTAGTACGGGGAATTCTTTCAGTACATAACCGGGGACCGAATTTATATTGAATGGATGAAGGGATGTTTATAAAGGGTTTTCCAATAGGGACTTGACAACTTTGAATTTAATTTGTGAACGCACTCTTACACTGATCATCAAACTGTCACTCTCAATTTTTTCAGTAAACTCAACATTTTCACCATGATAAAGTACACGAATGAGCAACGTCTGCAAATTATGAAAATTTTCTACCGAAATTTGGAGTCGCTGACTGCAACTTTAAGCGTTAAGTCCAATTTTTGGTCGAAATTCTCGCCCTAGTAGACAGGCAATAACAAGTTTAGTGCAAAAATTTGAGTCTACATATTCGTTGTGTGATGTTGCTGTGTCAGTGAGACAACGGGTTGGCCTAAGTGCCGAAAATATCGCTGCCGTTCAGGTGTCCGTAGCAAACGATCCAAATCAGTCAATTCCACGGCGTTCTCAAGAATTGGGCATCACTCAGACCACATTATGGCGTATTTTGCGTAAGGATCTTGGTTTACACCCATACAATATCGAGCTGACTCATGAATTGAAGCGGATGGACCATTTGAAGCGACGTACGTTCTCCGATTGGGTTCTGGAGAAGATGCGCCAAGATGATGAATTTCATCGAAAAATCATCTTCAGGGACGAAGCACATTTTTGGCTCAATAGGGTCGTAAATAAGTAAAATATGCGTTATTGGTCGGGTGAAAATCCACATGTGCTTCATGAATTCCCACTTCATCCACAAAAAATAACTGTTTGGTGCGGTTTGCATGCCGGCGGCGTTATTGGGCCATATTTTTTCGTCGACAATAACGATCGTCACGTTACTGTGAATGGTCAGCGTTATCGCACCATGATCACCGATTATTTTTGGCTCGAATTGGAAGATATGGACTTGGACGGCATGTGGATTCAACAGGATGATGCCACAAGCCACACAGCACACGCTACAATCGATTTATTGAAGAGTAAGTATGGTGAGCGTGTTATCTGAAGAAATGGGCCAGTCGATTGGCCGCCTCGTTCGTGCGATTTAACGCCGCTTGACTATTTTCTGTGGGCTACGTTAAGTCATTGGTTTATGCCAGCACGCCGACGACGTTGGAAGAGCTCAGAGCCAACATTGAATGCGAAATAGCGGCCCTTTCGGCCGAAATGTGTGGCCGAGTCGTTGAAAATTTAGTCCAACGAATCGACCGCTACAAACGTGCCCGCGGTGGCCATATGAAAGAAGTCGAGTTCCATTCATAAATGTTTTGATTGTACTTCAAGCCGATAATAAAGTTTTTGAAATGTCTCAAATGGTTTGCGTTTTATTAAAAAAAAAAATTGTCAAGGCCTTATTGATTTTAGGTTCTGTGATGCGTTTGTTGTGCAGATCGATTATCAAACCAAATTTATCTGAGAAATCTGCTCATGTGATGGGTCGACTAATAGATGTTGGAATGTAAGGATGCGTGAAATTTCGTCGAAATTGCGGTACCATTCGCGGCTGAGAACAGTTGGTTCTTCCGACACTGGATTCTCTCATTGAAATGACTGATAGATCCGAATCTGTGTCGACTAGAAATGTTAAACTGTTATTTTTGTCCCTGATGAAAGGCGGTGATGTGACAACTGACTATTTGCCGCGGTAACAGCAATCTCATTTATTTTGGGGTACCCGAGGTTTGAAAGTTTGTAGCGTATGATTGCGGATTTTATAACAAAGTCACAGGTTTGATCACATTTTTGAGCCTTAGATCCAAATTTCCTGTGATACCAGCACATTGGAGCCCTGCGATTAGGGTTGGATCTGCTAGGAAGTGCATTGCGAAAACTCCTTTGATTTGTCGTGGACCTGGATGTACTTGTGGGTTGATGTCGAAAATTGATTGATTCAATCCTGGATATAAGTTGTTCCAAATTCGAACACTGGTCTGAAGAGTATTCGCTTCCCTGTGAAGCAATGTTAAAGATTCTAGCATTTTGAGACGCCTCGCTAACGCTAACTTGTCTACGCTTATCGACCCGACCGGGAGAAGAGCTATGTTGATGGCCTGAGGGAAATGGTGATTCCACAAATTTTTAATAACTTTCTCATTGAACTAGGTTGCTGCCAATTGTTTCATGGAGCGATAAACCTCGGATGGCTTTCGATCGCCAGTCTCCGCCTATTCCAATAACCCTTCCAATATTTTGATCTCGGAAACCGAATGCAGTTCTATCAAATTTTTTTTCAAAACGTTATATTTATCACGCACTATTCACAGGTTTCAATAGGAAATGCTGCGATGGTTAGACAGTATATTGCCTCTTGACTAATTATTTTATAAAAACGCTGGATTGAGCATCTGCTTGTATGAACCAACTTTTCGGATTAGCTGCCCAAAAGTAGTGGAGCCGAGCGCGAATTGAATTTATGTTGCTTTCGTTTGCCCTGAGGCGGTCGAAAGCACCAGTGCATTATCTGCGTATTGAAACGTATGTTCAAGAATCGCCACATCAGAATTAGCATCATTTTGTTTCGCATGCGAAGCTTCTCCTCCCTTTCTCTCATCCTCGGACATTTTATTATATAATTGGTAAATATACGATAATATTGTAACACAATTTGTGCTGATATTTATAGGTACAATATTTAATTGAATGTGAGTATGAGAGTACCGAATACTTATTTTAGCTGGAAATTTAGCTTGAAATTATTTTTTGATTGTGCTCTGCTTTTGATGTGTTTGATTGCAATTGCTGGTAATGTGCAGAGTGCCTCCGGGTTATGGTGAACTGTCGATGTCGTCTGAACTACGATGGAAATTCTGTTGTTGCAGTGGTCTAATGCACTTTTTGACGTTTTAATTCATGGCCTTGTTTTTATTTTTTTTTCGTTTGACATCCATCTTGACTGGAAGTGCGTGCACCACAAAATGTATTACGAGTAATTATTGTACAATCAGTAAATTAAATTAGAAATCAAAATAGATAAGTAATTGAACAAGCGTTCGGTACGAGAAATTATTCATGCTGGGTGCATGCCCACAAGAATGAAAAAGTTATATTTCCTTGTCTTGATCGTTTAGCAAATACAACTTTATGTGGACTATTTTTACCTAGTTTACTATTTACATACAATTTTGCATACCGACATCATCAACGACAGAGCAAACTCATAGTTTCTGTACTTTGATGAAAACTCTAAAATGCTGAAGACTGTTGTACTTGTTGGGGGATTCCATGCGTTCACATTTAAGTAAAGCAATTTACAATGACCGCTTGTAAAATAGTAGACACAGATTAATTATGTAAGTTAAATCGATAGAAGACAGAACAGATGTCCAGCTCAGAAACACATCCGATGGAAACACCTAAAGACCGACTACTATGCCATAGATCAATATCATCACCGCAAAACAGAGAACATAATTTCTCACGTATTTTCGGCCAATAATGACCGGCCAATGACGAATAATACAGTATAAGTGGAGAGACTTGAATTTTGTCCCCACTGGAATATGCTAAAGTCCATAAGGAACCCTCGATATATTTAAGTCGAAATAAAGAAGAGTGATACAAACCCAAAGAAAAATGTGACCAACAATGATATAGTTTTTTTTTTTTTTTTTTTTTTTTCTAATGAGCGCGCGCTCAAGGGGTTTGAGTACCCTTAATGTGATTGTTCACAGCGCGGGCAAAGGAAATTTAGGGAGGAAGAAAAGAGAGGTACCGATGTACATTGCTTTTAAATGTTTGCAAGTTATAACGACCAGGAAATACGGAGATGGGCAGGGCATTCCATAAGCGAGTTGTACGGCTTAGGAACGAATCACGATATTTTAGAGTACGTCCGAAAATGGGCTTGAGGGTATACTGATGAGCATTCATAGCGAGACGGGTGTTACGGTTGAAAGTTTGAATGGGCGGAATGCTACTGGCGATTTCAGTGGAGCACTGGTGGTGGAAATAGCGATAAAATAAAGTGAGACAGGAGACATTTCGTCGGTGTTCGAGGGTGTCCATTGATTGACTGATATTAGTATCGTCAATAAGTTTTATCGCACGGTTTTGAATCCTATCTAGCAGGTGCAGAGATGTTTTAGGAGCACCTGACCAGATGTGGGAGTTGTACTCCAATTTTGGGCGGATGAATGCCTTATATATTGAGGACAGATCAGAGGGGGTAAAATATTTCTTACATCAAGTGCAACTATCTTGCTTTCGCCAGATTGATGTACGCTTTGGTTCCACTTTTCGGTGAGACATGCCATCAAATCGCCAGTGGACCTGTTGCTACGAAAACCGTACTGCCGGTCATTGAGAAGTTTTCGTGTTTCGAGATATTTCATGAGCTGACGATTTATCAGTGTTTCCATGACCTTAGAAAGAAGGGAAGTAAGTGCAATGGGTCTGTAGGAGGAGAGAGAAGATGATTCGCCTTTTTTTAGGGACGGGCTGGACAAGTGCTGTTTTCCATCTGCTCGGGAAGAGTCCTAAAGTGTAGGATTGATGAAAAAGCTTACGCAGTGGTTTTGCCAGCGAGGAAGAACACCTCTTCAGAAGAAGGAGAGATATACCATCTGGACCAGCAGATTTATGTATGTTGAGATCTTTAAGTACTCTTGCTACTACACTAGTGCGAAAGTAGATTCGTCCCATTGAAGATTCGACGCACTCAAGTGTAGGCGGTGACAAAGCACAATCTACTGCCTTTGGGACATTGCAGTATTTTTTGCCTCAGTTTTTGGTCGTATTGGAATTTCACACTCTTAAGAAAGGCGTTGCAGTCATTTCTGGCTCGTTTGAACTTTTTTCGGTTTTCCTCTGTCGGGTTGGTCTTGTAGGACCGAAAAAACATTTCTCTAACCCTGACGGCCTCTTTACAGCTCGAGTCGTACCATGCCTTTTCTTTTGGTTTGACAGTCTTCATCCGATGAGGAATAAAGGATCTCATTCCAAAGAGAATGGTGTCTGTAATCATATCAGCAGCGGCATCCACGTCGTTATCGAGGAAGCATAACGACCAGTTAAAATTCCTAAAGAAGCTGTTAAGACCGCTCCAGTTGGCTTTCTCGTATTGCCATACGGTTCTTTTAGGAATTTTTTCTCTAACTGTGTGGTCGGTGTACGAGAAATTAGCTGATATGACACAATGGTCCGACGAGCCTAGAGGGGAGAGCACATCAATGGTGTACTTATCAGGGTGAGAAGTTAAAAACAAGTCCAGGGTGTTGGCGGTATGACTATCATCGTCTGGTATTCGCGTGGGCTCATTTACAAGCTGCGTTAGGTTGTTTTCCGCAGCGAAGATCTCAACACACCGTCCTTCGGGTGTTGTCTGTCCAGAAGTCGAAGCCACCCTGAATTGTGTATATTGAAGTCGCCCGTAATAACGATATCAGTATGAGGATACAGGGATACAATTCTTTGAATGGAGTCAGACAGCGCATCAAACTCGTTAAAGTTTGAATTGCTGTCCAGTTTGGGGCTTCCGTAAATAAAGCAGTAGTGGATAATTTGCTTACGGAGATGGAATTTTAACCACATGAAGTTGAATTCCGGATTGGAACATGGATCACATTGTGGTGGAGTTTGGTAAGCTACATCACTACGCACATAAATGGCGAGACCGCGGTGAGAGAAGAATAATGGCACTAGTTCGTAGCCAGGTAGCTTCAGATCAGAATGATCTGAGAGATCTACCTGTGTTTCACTAAGTGCCAAAACAGCTGGTCTGTACTTACAGACGTGGACGTACGCAGAAAAGTGATTACTTTTTAGCCCGCGTATATTGGTTAGGTCTACCCTGAATTCCCTAGTCATAATCACAAACAAACACAGAAAACACAAACACCGACGATACTAAGCAAGTCTGCGAAGTGGAAATTCTGACGTTGGTTTACTGAATCAAATTGTTGTAGGTGTTATGCCCTTACAACAATATGAAACAGTGCACCAACAAAATTTTCACTCACAACCCCGCTATCCTTCAGTTGTTACATACACTCAGCCACTGCCCGTACCGTATGGTAAATACAGTAACGGCAGTGACTGAGTGCAAGCAACAGTACTTCGACTAGGAGCGGGTGAGGTGGGATACCCGCACTGTGTGATATTCACTGTCACTGCACTGCACTTTGTTTTTTGTTTTTGTATATTTATTTTTTTTTTGCTGCACAGCACACAACAATATTGCGAGTGCACTGGTGGAGCTGTGCACTCGACGGTGGTCGACTCGGTACTCCGGTACTGGCTCTTCATAGCCAGTAAGAAGCATAGCAATTAGGAACACAACAAGAAAAGCGGAGAAGAACCGAGGAAACCTTGCAATACATCTCATATAAAATCTTCTCCAGAGTTGTATGCGTAGAAATCCAACGGCTTTGAACATCACACTCCTCGTACGAGAATTTACTTATTTATTTTACAAAACATCGAAAACAGCTGAGCGTTCTTTATTATATCACGAGTGATACAGCCTTTAACATTGCTCTATGCTAGCAATATCGGTCTTGCTGAACGTGCCATTGTAAAAGCGTTTACCATGGAAAGTGAAAGGCATGCCTGAAAGTAAATAAGGACAAGGCGAAATATTTCGCCAAATATAGAGGTCGGGTGCCTCTCATTTGGGTTTGCAATGCGAGGTGCGAATGAATGAGCTGGTTCAAAATGTTTATGTAGGCCAGAAACGGGAGATAGAAAGACTACATATTCTTGGCCATATCGGAGGTAAAATGGTATTGAAATGCCAGCCCCCTGGCTAGAAGCTAAGTACTCGGGGTTGAGTAGAATACAATAGTTGGCAACTATCCCTGATGTAGAGATTGGATAGATTCCCCTTAAATGCGGCCGTCATAAACCTGAAGGATCTATCTATAAAACTAACGAGGAATATCTGTACTACCTAACAATTTAGCTATAATTGAAGTGCTATGAAATAGTGAAACAAACGTTGCATTCATGACACCTCCAACTAGAGGTTCATAACTAGCATAGGATGATCAGTAGAGATATCAGTGACAGAACTAGTTTAAGCTACCGCTCCTGACATTCAGTGACTCTATAAAGCGTTAAAGTCTGTTGAAGCAGGCGATGAAAGATAATAAAGGTTTGAAGAAATTTATTTTATAGACTTTCTCTTATTTGGGACTTTTGGATGATAGTTCCTACTTTCTGTAAGTTCTATTGGTTACACTTTTTCTCTCCCCAGATTTCATATTAGCATTAGAAGTCAGTTATCCTTCCCTTTTTCCGTTTTATTTCAGCTTCGTTGTCTTTTTTAAAATTCTTGCGCGTACCACCCATTGACTCCCCTTTCAAAGTTTACTGACGATCCTATTACGAATTCCAGCTGCATACTTATACATGTTGCGCTGCAAGCATCCTTTCAACTAACACACCAATGAGAAAAATAAAGGAGAAGAAAGAATAAATATATATACCTACATACATACTCGTATATCCGCGTCCTAGAGACTGCAGTTCTATTTTTAGATTACGTTACGACGTCGCCACTTGCGTACACTGGCACTGGCGTTGGTCCTGGTGTTGGTGATGGTGGTGATGGTTCTGTATGCATATATAGATTATAGGAGCTAAGGTAAATTTCTTCGCGTTCGTTGAATGTTGAATGGATTCATATGGGTTTGTGTATATGTTTGAATGAAAATTGGCATAGTGTTGTTTCTTTTTTAGATTTGTTTTTTCCTACTCCTATCTTCATCTACCTCCCGCCGCACGTATCCTTGTATATTTAGCTTGGAAGTTTATCCGAAGTTACCCGTTTGTTTGCACACTATGCCTACCGGCATTTGTACTCTCGTACATTCTCCTTGATGAAATGAAATTTGTACAATCATCATCATCGTTGCAACGGAAATGAACACTAACTCGCACATCCTTCCTTGTTTGCATGACACTCAGAGCGCACAGAACGTGGACGGGTTAGGTGGTACTGTGATAAAACGCAACACTGCTCAAAAAGGATAACAGAAAAAGTATTGCAACAGCAACTGCAATTGAAATTTGTTTGTCCTTGCAGTTGATGTTGCCCTTCCTATGGCTGTTGTTTCCTTAATTTAATTTATTTATTTTGCTTATTATTTTTCCTTTTTCTTGAATTTTCATCTTTTTTCTCTCTCTCTAAACTGACTGAATCCCCCTGTCTTTTGTAACCTCTGGCGAAAGTGGGCTTATCACCCTCTAATGGTGGAATTTTATAATTCCCATTGCTTTCCTCTTGGTTGAAATCGTTTTTGAAAACTTGAAGAACTGAAGAAAAAATGGGAATGTACAAAACCGCTGAAAGCAAAAACCCCGCATCTTTGACGAAAAGAAAAAGAAAAATTGAAAACGCAAGTAACGCAGAGGATGGATTCGAGAAAAGAGGATTCTCCTTTTTATGTTATCTTGCTCTTGTCTTCCAGGTCCCTGGGGTATAATTAGGAATCTGATGTCTCAGCCTTAGTCTCAGTTTCTGATGATGACATCGTTCAAATGTTAAGCTACACAGCTGAAACAAAGTATCTACTGACGTATACGAGTATCAACACTAACACTATGATGGATGGAACTCATTGAAGTAAAAGTGATCAAGGAGGGGGGTCGACAAAAACTGGAAACCATTGCAATTTTCAAAGAAAACTATGTGCACTGGTTGTTTGGGTGTTGCAGTTCGAGCGTGTATGCACCCAACCCACGTATGCATCCTTTTTCGAATGAAGAAGAAGATAGAAGGAGTAATTGGAATTTTTAAACGATGTAAATACGTCCTTTGTCGCTTGAAAATGCTATCGCTTATACGTATGTATTATATAAGCAAAAGGAATGCAAGAACGTTTTTATCTGAAGTGCCTTTGTCAAGAGATAGCGGGTGGGGTGATGGTAAATGATGCGGAAGGCTTGGTTTCAGATAGTAACCGAGATGCATTGTGAGCCAAGGAAAGAATTTCAAATTTATTTCTAGCGATTTCTCGTTACTCGTTGAATTTAGAAAGTATTCCGTTTATTGTCGTTACTTTATTTGCAATTTACGGCACAGCACAACTAGGTATGTAGATATGGAACGATGCTAGATAAGGTAACGATTGAGTTTAAAGAAAGCTAAAATATTACTTGCAAATTTATCTTACGGTAATTTTCCATGATTCTTACTCGTAGTAATGTCTTAAATGTTGCAGTAGTAGTATTGTAACTTTATTGATGCGAAGGATAATTCAAAGGCAAAATTGTTTGCTCCTGGGAAACATGGGCACCAAAAATCCAAAATTTATGTGCCAGATTGCAAAGAAGAAGTTCCAAAGAACTTGCGAACAGAAACAAATACTGTAAAGGGTTTTCCAATAGGGACTTGACAATTTTGAATTTAATTTGTGAACGCACTCTTTCACTAATCATCAAACTGTCACTGTCAATTTATTCAGTAAACTCAACATTTTCATCATGGTAAAGTACACGAACGAGCAACATTTGCAAATTATAAAAATTTTCTACCGAAATTCGGAGTCGGTGACTGCAACTTTAAGAGCGTTAACTCCAATTTTCGGTCGTAATTCTCGCCCTAGTAGACAGGCAGTAACAAGTTTAGTGCAAAAATTTGAGTCTACATATTCGTTGTGTGATGTTGCCGTGTCAGTGAGACAACGGGTTGGTCGAAGTGTCGAAAATATCGCTGCCGATCCAAATCAGTCAATTCCTTGGCGTTCTCAAGAATTGGGCATCGCTCAGACCACATTATGGCGTATTTTGCGTAAGGATCTTGGTTTACACCCATACAAGATCAAGCTGACTCAAGAATTGAAGCCGATGGACTATTTGAAACGACGTACGTTCTCCGATTGGGTTCTGGAGAAGATGCGCCAAGATGATGAATTTCATCGAAAAATCATCTTCAGTGACGGAGCTTATTTTTGGCTCAATGGGGTCGTCAATAAGCAAAATATGCATTATTGGTCGGGTGAAAATCCACATGTGCTTCATGAATCACCACTTCATCCACAAAAAAATAACTGTTTGGTGCGGTTTACATGCCGGCGGCGTTATTGGGCCATATTTTTAGGTCGACGATAACGATCGTCACGTTACTGTGACGTTAGCGTTATCGCGCCATGATCACCGATTATTTTTGGCCCGAATTGGAAGATATGGACTTGGACGACATGTGGTTTCAACAGGATGGTGCCACAAGCCACACAGCACACGCTACTATCGATTTATTGAAGAGTAAGTATGGTGAGCCTCAAGACATGGGCCAGTCGATTGGCCGCCTCGTTCGTGCGATTTAACGCCGGTTGACTATTTTCTGTGGGGCTACATTAAGTCATTGGTTTATGCTAACACGCTGACGACGTTGCAAGGGCTCAGAACCAACATTGACCGCGAAATAGCGGCCGTTTCGGCCGAAATGTATGGCCGAGTCGTTGAAAATTGGGACCAACGAATCGACCACTGCAAACGTGCCCGCGGTGGCCATATGAACGAAGTCGAGTTCCGTTCATAAATGTTTTGATTGTACTTCAAGCCAATAATAAAATTTTTGAAATATCTCAAATGGTTTGCGTTTTATTTAAAAAAAAGTTGTCAAGTCCTTATTTGAAAAGCCTATACATTCAAAACCTCGAGTTAGCACTTGGGAACATAGAAGAAAGTAGGTTCGTTAGGAAGTTGGCAAAAACACTTAACGGTTAGCTATTCGCGAATGGCATCACAGTTGAAGCACACATTTTAGCCGAATGCTTCAAAAAGCGGCTAAGTCCTCTGCAAAAACAAATCCATATGCAATGTGCGCTACCTCACATAGAAGTAAACTGTTGAGATCGACCTATAACTTTGCAGGATACCATCAGAGTTATATATAGATGCTATTCAAGTACGGCCCGAAGAGAAAATCGTATTTCGTACCAATTTTTTAAAAATACTCACGGAAACGTATGATTTTATTTTATGTGGGAGACCCACATAAACCAAGCAACTGCAGAGGCATATCTTTCCTAAATGCGATAAATTCTATACGTGAAAATGACCTACTTAATGTGTTTCAAGTTTCCGCAAAGATTATTCCACAGTCGGCAAAATCCTCTCTCTATCAATCAGCGCCCGGACGTTTTTGAATAAGGGTAAGACACTGTATGTCTTTTTCCTGGATTTTAAGGAGGCTTTTGATGGCATCGACAGAAGAACTCTGTTCTTTAAACTGAGCAACCTGGGAGTATCGACAAAAGTATTAAGAATGCTTCGAAAAATGTATCAAGAAAACACCACAGCGGTATGGGATGGAAACATTTTGTCTAACTGGTCTAAATCTGGAGTGAAGCAAAAATATCTGTTCTCAATCTTCTGTGACGATTCCCAATCTTTAACCCAATTCAACATAGCTGGTGTGATTATGGTTTGCCAAGGGAATGAGATTTCTTTAAATCCACAAAGGTGCACTGTTTTTTGAGGTCTTCACGCTGGTAGCATCATCGATTCTCTTTTTTTTTCGAAAATGACTGCAGACTTCACGTTAGAGTCAATGGTCAAGGCTACTAAAAAATGACCAGTGATTACTTCTCCAAAAATATGTAAATGAACATTCCAATGGCACGTTCATTTACTGTCATTTAGCATTTTTGTTCTCAAGGTGCATTAGGCCCCAGCCTGAACTTTAGAGAGCTTAATAAGCAATTGCAAGCAGAACATAATTGTCAACTGTAATAAACCCTTAAAGTCTCACAAGTCGTATACCTATGCAAATCTTCCACGAAACCATGGGAAAAAGTTCTCAACAAATCCCCATTTTCATATATTTGCTCGACGTTATCTTGAAAAAGGCTCTAATATTTAATTTTCTGATACAGATAAGTCGGTAAACTACGCTTTTCCTACTGGTTTCCAAAGTAGATTTCCCTTCCTGTGGTCACTTTCAAACTCCATGGAAAGATTATTAAAAGGATACAGGAAAACATATTCACATACATTTTTGGGTCAACACAGTTGCATTTTCGCTCTTTGACTCGCAGTGACACAGTGTTTCAAAGAAGGATTTTATCTTTTGTCATTACCAAATTGTCCTTAGCTCGAATCGATTAAATCGGTAACTCGAGAGGTGAATCGTATCCTTTTAATGGCCTGTCACGTTTAACTTTAATAATCTATTGAAGGTCCTGTTGTCGTACAATTTGTGAAACAACGGATATGTAGATATAATAAATGCATTGCTTGTGCCTTTCAAAGATAATAGAGATTACTGAGTTTGCAAATGAATGTTAAAAACGTAATACTGCATATATCCCTGTACATTAAAGGAGCCTTTAGGAGCAATTATCCACTCCAAAGTTTGGCTGAATGAAACTACATTTCCATTTGAGTATGGCTCTACAAAGTTCATTTACGAACTTACTCGTAAGTAGCTCGGAGGTAGTAATTAGGCGGATTTCAACCAACTAATGTCCGACAATTACACTAGTTAGCAGCTTTTCATCGACCCTATTTTTTGCTAATGTACTTCCATTTACATTCACTAAGATCATTAGCTTTTATTGCTAGTGTTGCAAATGCAATAGACTTCAAAATCCTTTTTCCATCTGTTTTTTCTTTTCAGTTTTTATTCTTCTCCAATTTGCTATTTCTTAGTCCATTATCGGATGCCGGCTAAGGATGTCACAAAGTGACACTACTCGTACTCGTATTCCCTGTTGACATTGCAAAATCACAGGTACCTACTCAATCGAAACTAGAAAGTCATTCTCAATCTCTAACCCACTTTAAGATAGACACGGTAGACAGAGCGAGTCAATTTTCATTGCAATGCATCTGATATCTGATTCGAAGGATTTCCTTGCCCAAGACAGTCATTTCACTGTGCTATAAGCTCTTGTTCGGCATATTAAAAAGCTTCGAATAAGATAATTCATCAATTCTCAATGAGAGACAAAGTTCTTGTCGAGTCCGAGTCAATACCATCCGTTCCATATGTCTCCGAGTGAAGTATCTGTTTTATTTTTGTTTCCTTTTATTGGATTGGTTGGTCCTCGATGTACTCGTACATACTCGTATCATGGGATAGGAACTCTTTACTTATACATTGTCAATAGTTGGGAGTCGATGGGAGTCGCTGGAAATCAGTGGCTTTATCTGTTATTTCATGAGTGCAGTGTAATCTTTTTAATGGAAGTGCGATATAGTGATACTGATACTGGGGCGGAAAACCATTCACTGGATTTCCACGTGAAATCAAATTAATGTCTTTTACTTGGCTAAGGCTAAAGCACGAACGCTTAACCAGTATCAGAGGTGGAAACGGACGGTGGGGTAAATCATTAATCAACGTCAGAAGAGGTTTTGTTCCAACAACTTTTATTCGCTGTTTTTTTTTTTTTGTTTGCTGTTGTTTTACTAAAACAAGTGCAGGGTTATTTTAAACGTTAATTCAATAAAGTTTAACAGAAGGCCAAACGAAGCAAAAAGTGCTCTAAGATACTTTAGAGCGATTTTAACGTAAATGTTTTATAAAAGTCCGGACTAAATGGTTCGAGAGAAATGGTTAGGAAGTTATTTAAGGAATTCTCGAATGAAAAAGTTATAGAGTTTGGAAATTCTTGGAGAGTATATTTTTTCCACCCCCTTATACTGAAACACTACTGGGAATTGAGGAATTTTTTATTTCGCCAAAGCTGGAGTTGACTTGGTGTATTTTCTGTCTTTGTTTTGGTGCATATGGGTAGAGTATTATCTAATGAAAAAAAAAAAAAATGGCAATCAATGTTTTGTAAGATGAAATGAGGTCAGCTACTGATTTGTTTGAGGTTAGTTAATACCTCAGCTGAGTACCGGGATTACAATGAGCGCTTCTCAGAAGGATATCCTTAAACAAAAATATACTGAGAGTTGGCCCTCAATTAAAAGACTGTACAGAAGGAGGAAGAAAGCAAACATTTTGCAGTTGAGTTTAAAATAACTTAAACCAACAATGGCGTCCACATATACTCTACATGGATCTATTATGTCAAAGTTAGAACTCAACCAGATTGGTAAAGTTTTTTTGAGAATAATGATATCCAGATCTTCAATTAAATTCGAAATGCATTTCAGCAGATGCAGCCTGATACGTATTAAAGAAAAAAATCTGAGCAATTTCGAGATGAAATTCTCATAATGATTCCCAGATCCCCGAAATGTTGGTTCCCTTCGATGAGGGCTCGTAGGGAAAAAATAATTTTTTTCATATTTGATGTTTTGATTAAAATATCAGAAAATATATCTTTTCGAAGATTATACAGCAATTCCTCGATAAAGCTGGAAGGCTTGTGACTAGTAAGTTAGGGCATCAAACGTTATGGACCAATAACTATTTAAAATAGAATTTTCATACTTACGTAAGTAGAGATTCGCTGGGGGTCACAAGAAATATAACTGTACGAAGATACCATAATTGGATAATTACCAGGTGTATGCATAAGTTTTTCCGTTTTCTTTGGTAAAAAAATACGCAATTTTCTAGGGAAATAAATTTTTTTTGTGTTCAAAATATTGGCCATAAATACTTATTCAAAAATTTCGCCCATCTTTCAGGTAATTTATGAATAGCATGCCAGAAAAACTTCTTGTCTTTTGCGGCAAACCATTTGTCGAGCCATTTTCCAACTTCCTTGAAATCGCTGAAGTGCTGCTCTGCGAGCGTGTGGCCCATTGATGCGAAGAGCTGATAGTCGGCGCCAATTCTGTGGAGTACGTCGGGTACAAAAGTATAAATAAAAAATAAATCCATTTTTGTCACCCGTCACAATTCGATACAGAAATGATTTCCTTTCGTGGGTTTGAAGCAGCATTTCACAAGTGACTTTGCGATTTGGGGTGCCCATTCACCGAGTTTATTGATATTCCCCATTGATCGTAAATGTCTGTTGATTGTTTCTTGTGACACATGTAATGCTTCTGCGAATTGCCGTTGAGTTTAAGTTGGGTCATCATCTAGTAACTCCTGCTATTGCAGGTCATCTCATTTTTGTGGTCTACCAGAGCGCTCACTGTCTTTCGCATTGAATTCACCAGTTTTAAATGGTCGAAACCATGTCTCATGCCATGACTTTCAACAGCCTGTTTCTTTTGATTAAATAAGAAAAGCAATGCGTGCCGCGAATGTTCTTTTTCAGCCACAAAACTCGATATGATCACTCAACGATAAAACAAAGACGCTAGTTTTTGGAGTTTGTAATTAAATATCAGACGAACAAAATGCCCTCTATTTTAAATTAATACGCCGCTTACTTTTCGCT
This sequence comes from Volucella bombylans, assembly GCA_949129095.1. Lineage (NCBI taxonomy): Eukaryota > Metazoa > Arthropoda > Insecta > Diptera > Syrphidae > Volucella > Volucella bombylans. The sequence goes on from OX422141.1 coordinate 201,755,541, forward strand.
GGCGCCATCGTTTAGCTAAACTGGAAAAGACCTTTGGGTATACCGCATGCTGAAACTGTTTACAGTAGTGTCGATTATTTATCGCAATGCAACATACAGGTGGCATTGTGTACGGTATTCGTAGATACGATCACAAGTCACACTACTCTTATAATCTGCTTGGAACCTCCCTTAATGTTGACGGTAGAAATTGTATTTTTCTCTTCAACACAATAACTAATAGCAGTCCAGTGTATTTATACGACAGATTATACTGTTCACGGTCAACCAGAGCATTTGCTCTTATTCCATCCCGCTATCGATACACTAATTCATCCCGGCTATTTTCTTCCATTCAATTAAGTTATAGAACTTATTACCAATAAATAAAAGAAACATTTCTAATGCCACTTGCTTTAAAAAATGTGTTTTTCTGTACTACTCTCTACTATATTGTACTCTTTTCGTCCTTCTTGCCTATCTCTATCGTACCACTGACTAATTAAAATTAGAAATTTTGTAATATAATTTTAAATTTTTATTTTGTAGTGAAATTAACTTCCGGTTTATTAGATCTAAGTACTATTTTAATACTCGTATGTACTCGTAGTAATAAATTGAAATTGAAACTAAATTAAATGAATACGGAAGATCTGGTCCTGAGAGGTTTTCCTTTAAGTCTTGCCTAGAAATCTCATCAGCGATCTAATTCTTCTCGAGATACATATGCTGCTCGGAGAAGACTCGGTAAATTCAAGCATATGGCTGCATTCAGAGAATTTAATTTTTATTTGTTCTAAAAGATTGACATTTATATTGTATTATGTGCAATGCTATGGGCCTTGTCTTCGGAAGATTGGTATTTAAAATTAATTACAATATCTTGCGTTAAAAATACAATTCATAATATGTCCATAAAACAGCTCAATTTTGTAACAAAAGTGACAAAAATTGATTCCATCAAACTCAAAAACAATCTCCTTTATGAGTTTTGGGATGATGTTTATTTGGAAAGTGATGCTTCTGCATCGCATGCACTGTTTATTGATTCCCTTACAAAATATATTTCAGACTGTGGCTACACAATGCCCCTAAAACAATTTACTAAAAGACTTAAACCTTGGATTACTAGACAACTTATTAAGAAAATAAAGAGTAAAAATAAGCTTAGAATCAAGAGTTCTAAGCATCCCAAAAACCTCAGGTTGGGAAATAAGTATAGGGTTTTCCAATAAGGACTTGACACCTTTTTTTTTAAATAAAACGCAAACCATTTGAGATATTTCAAAAAATTTATTATCAGCGTGAAGTAAAATCAAAACATTTATTAATGGAACTCGACTTCGGCCGAAGCGGCCGCTATTTCGCGTTCAATGTTGGCTCTGAGCTCTTCCAACGTCGTCGGCGTGTTGGCATAAACCAATGACTTAACGTAGTCCCACAGCAAATAGTCAAGCGGAGTTAAATCGCACGAACGAGGCGTCCAATCGACTGGCCCACGCTCACCATACTTACTTTTCAATAAATCGATTGTAGCGTGTGCTGTGTGGCTTGTGGCACCATCCTGTTGAAATAAATGTCGTCCAAGTCCATATCTTCCAATTCGGGCCAAAAATAAACGGTGATCATGGCGCGATAACGCTGACCATTCACAGTAACGTGACGATCGTTATCATCGACCTAAAAATATGGCCCAAAAACGCCGCCGGCATGTAAACCGCACTAAACAGTTATTTTTTGTGGATGAAGTGGTGATTCATGAAGCACATGTGGAATTTCACCCGACCAATAACGCATATTTTGCTTATTGACGAACCCATTGGGCCAAAAATGAGCTTCGTCACTGAAGATGATTTTGCGATGAAATTCATCATCTTGGCGTATCTTCTCCAGAACACAATCGGAGAACGTACGTCGCTTCAAATGGTCGTCGTCTTCAATTCTTGAGTCAGCTTGATCTTGTATGGGTGTAAACCAAGATCCTTACGCAAAATACGCCATAATGTGGTCTGAGCGATGCCCAATTCTTGAGAACGCTGTGGAATTGACTGATTTGAATCGTTTGCTACGGACTCCTGAACGGCAGCGATATTTTCGACACTTCGACCAACCCGTTGTCTCACTGACACGGCAACATCACACAACGAATATGTGACTCAAATGTGTGCACTAAACTTGTTACTGCCTGTCTATTAGGGCGAGAATTACGACCAAAAATTGGAGTTAACGATCTTAAAGTTGCAGTCACCGACTCCGAATTTCGGTAAAAAATTTTTATAATTTGCAGACGTTGCTCGTTCATGTACTTTACCACAATGAAAATTTTGAGTTTACTGAATAAATTGACAGTGACAGTTTGATAATTACTGAAAGAGCACGTTCACAAACTAAATTCAAAGTTGTCAAATCCCTATTGGAAAACCCTTTAGCAACTAAGAATGAAATGTAGTCGGGTCTTCATGGTTGGCTCCAAAACCGACCTGAGATGGGGCGTTCGTATCTTTCCGGAAGACGAGAGTGTATGATATCACTCTTCTACAGAAAATCTAGTATCTGTCTTCTAAGCGGAGATATACGCAATACTGAACGCAATTAAATATATTATAAAATTTGTGGAGGAGAAGAAATGCGTGATTTTTTAAGCGTTTGGGCTTTAATTGTCAAAAAAAACACTGAAAAATTGCAGAGGTGCATGAAATTTGTATTTGAGTTGATAAATCAGTGCCTGCCATTTACTTTTTAAAGATTATTTCATATAAACGTTGACAACGACTACATTTTAAATGGTCCATACGGAAAGTTCAATTTGGAATCATTTTGTTATCTTCCAAGGCTGCAATTGACGCTGATTTGTCGGCATAGACAACTGATTTGATCTACCCCCATAAAAAATAGTCTAAAAGCGCCAAACCGCACAATCTAACCTGCCAATTCACCGGTCCAATATGAAAGATAAATTGCTCACCGAACTCATTTCTCAACTGATCCATCGATTGCTGGAACCACATGTCAGCCAGGTCCAGATCGCTCATTTTGGGCAGCAAAATATTGATTGCTAGCGGGCCCCAAATGATCTTCGTCGCTGCAGACAATTTTTTGATAAAAAGGCGGATTTTCCTCCAGCTTTTCTAGGGCCCACTCACTCAGTGCGACGCTGGGGTAGGTCGTTGTGCTTCAGCTCTTGCACGAGCTGTATGGTATTATATAAGGTTTTAGAACAAGATCCTTGCGTAAAATTCTCCACGTAATCGAGTAACCAATCCCAATTGCTGCCAATGGTGACGAATGGACAAACCAAGATCTTCATTAGCACTGGCGGGTAGGTGGATTGATATCCAATAGCGTGAAGTTGGTGTGAAATTTGATCACTATGGCTTGAAATGTTTGCTCAGTAGGTCAATTATGACGACTGTAAAATGGTCGAAGTGCGCGAAAAACATTTTTGCACAGAACATGAATTTTGATAATAATATTCAATAATTCGTAAGCGTTGTTCGGGTGTAAGTCTTTCCATGATGAAATGGCAATGCTAAATGAGCATGTATGACTTTGACACATGTCACGAATCACGCGTGTGCTGTCAAAAAAAAAAAAAAAATAAAAAACCAAACAGCTAAAAAATCACTCTTTATTATCTATGTACGTCTGTAGCGACAGCCAGGAAGGCTGAATTCACTGAGTATTGCTTGGATCACAGGTCACAGTGAGATCACGGAAAATGAGATCGCTGATGAACCTGCTAGTTAAGGCAAAGAGCGTCTTCCATTGACAGTTGGGTTTCGTGTGACCATAAACGCTATTGTCATGACACTCCAGGATGACGGCAACCAGAACAAATGCTTTCTAAGAGTAGACTGCTTACTGTCAGTAGTCAGTAGACTGCTTACTGGCAGCTTGACGAAGCACTACGCTTGTGACGCACTACTGTGAGTGTTCGGCTTACAATAGCATCAGGTTTCAGGTATTCGACGCTGATGTGATGGATCCTGTTACTGTAGGCATTGTGACTACATTTATAGGAGCTTTGCATTCTTGATTACCTTGAAAATGATTTACAAGCACAGGAGTAAGGGTCCTTTCTTTAAAGTCGTAAACTGAATTCGACCTTTTGATGACTTTCACCAAGTATTTCCATATGTCCTCGCATTCCACGAATTTCTCGTTTATATGGTTTTTTGCCTGGATCTGAACAGATTCTAGTCTCTCTAAAAGAAATCTCAAGTAACGCTGCTGTCCTTACTAAATCCGCTATTGATCTGTGTTCTACCGTGTAAGAAGCAGTTTTACTATCTATGCTTTTGTTAACAGCAATCCCTAACATTCATCTGCTGGAAATTTTGCGAATTCCCATCCTATTTGGAATTCGACAGGCATGTCACTTGACATGGACACATTCGATAGGACTGTCCGTTTGCTACTATCCCTTACTTGGCTGTTAAGTATAGCTAAATTGATTACTCGCTGTCTTTCTTTCATAACAAAGGTTGGATGGGGAAAAATGGAAGTATGAAATAGAGAAGATTATTATCTCTCACATTGTAGTTGCTACTATCCTAGAAAGTAATTTGAGCAGAAACAACGCAACGACAATGATAAATATTCAACAAGCTATTACTTTGTTAGTGTCGACAACACCGAATCACAGGGGAAGTAACCTGACGAAATGCATACGAACTTGACATAAACAAAGAGTTAGATGTGAACTAACTTTCGCTTGTCTAAGCTACGAAGGAAGCCTCATACTACACTCATAAAACTGTCAGTTCAACGTTCACCTTGAAGCTCTTCAAAGGCAGCATCATCAGTCGAATGTTAAAAGAAGCGAAACATCACGTGAAACCCATTATGTAAAAAATGTGAAAATGCTCATCCTTAAAGTAATAGAAAGTGTTAAATTAGAAGAGATTCAAATGCAGACGCGGTTTTATCACCTCCCACGACCACCCAGAGAGAAATACTTGAAGGTATCACAATAGGGAGCCAAATAAACAAAGAGAAGCCTGTTTCGAAAGATAGAAAACCTACAAACTTCTCTCTACGGGCTCAAATTATATTTTGAAGAGTTTAGTTTAGTATGATGACAGGTTGAAAAATATATAAATGTCTGTAAACTTAATCCGTGGGACCACCTGCGATGTCATCTAATGGAGAATAGAGTTGACGTGCTCAAAGTATGATATTTAGAAAAAAAAAATTGTCAGTTATTCATTGACCTTCTCACCCGCGTAGGAGCTGGAGATAATTTGACGGCTGTCAATGAGAATGACATTAGCTGATGATATTAATAAAATTGCGGTCAATTCAGCAACATTGCCTCAACTATGAAAATCTTGTCTTTGGTCCAGCTCTGCTCTCTTTCAACATGTAGCAATATTGCGACTCTTGGAAAATTATAGAATACACCGCGACATTTTATTGTAGTTTCACTGGTTAGTAATTTAAATACATTAAAGACTTCTAGAATGAGTTTTATGAAGGAAAAGAGTGAACTATATAGTAAATCCTGGTATGTCTGGATTTTGGAGGAATTGTTGACACACACATATTTCGATGCAGTTCAACTGTTTAAGTCTATAGGGTTGTGTCCCAAGTTATGAACAGGTGGTTCTTCGCGTGAAGGCAGATTGTACTTTAAACCTGTTCTCTTTGTTCTACCAAAATTGGTCGCAACTCAGAAATATTTATGAAGTGAAGTTTTCAAACCTCACAGGATCAGCTCTCCTTGCCTCGTAGACATTAAGGTGATGGGAAATATCATATGCAGCTTTGGATTACAAAATTAACTTGAAATTATTGGTATGGGTACTTTTCAAGACTTTTTAAGTGTGGATATATGGACAATTTGACAGCTAATATCTGTCGATAAATACTCCATAGGCAGGATGTGTTTTTGTACGTTATAACTGTCATTTCAAGTAGTTGCTCCAAGTGCTGCTGAAATGCATTTGGCTACTCAATGGGAAGATGACGATAGGAATTACGATGGACCTTTGCTGTAGCTTTGTAGCTTTGATATAGTTTCTTGCTGCAGACTCGTTTTCCTCATCTGTCAGTTATTTCCCTTTCATGTATCATTTCGTATACTGTTCTTTTCGAGAGAAGTTTTGTAGTTCAAAACATAGTCAGCTTATTTCAACGTTACTGTTGATTCCTTATTAGATTTTTACTGCCGAATACCCTCTATATAAGCTGCATACACCACCAGATGTGCTCCTCAATACTTACTTCCTTGGTGGACTTGGGTCTCAACTAATATCATACCAGTTAGTCCGATATTTAGATAACTGTCTCCCGTTGCGTACACCACGTCGGTTGAGGCAATCTTCTGATTGTGCGCGCCATCTAAAGTGAGGTCTTCCTCCACTGCGTTGTCCCTTCGGGTCGGATTCGCGGACGCTCCGGGCCGGAGAATTATTATCCATACGCTCAACTTGTCATAGCCATCTCAGACGACTGATACAGGGTTTTCTGACTAGGTTGGTGCCACTTTAAAAATCGTGTAGTTCGTCGATGAATCTTCCTCTCCAAAGTCCTTCAACACAGACGGTACCGAATATTTTTCCATGGATTTTTCTCTCGAAACGACTAAGGATATCGATATTCGCTTTCTATAGAGTCTATAAGTCAGCGCCATCAGGTAGGACTGAGATGATCAAGGTCTTATACATATAGAGTCTCCTTAGTTATTCGAGATAGTGTCTTACTACTCGATTGTCTTCTCAGCCCAAAGAAGCAGCGATTGGCAAGAGTTTCTTCGTTTTACTTGTATTTCCACTTCCCTTCTTGTTGACAGCATATACTCGTGCTTGATCTTGCCCTCATTTACCGCTAAATCCATTTTGATGGTTTCTAATTCAATACAATCGAAACCACCAGTGAAACTTCCTCACAATTACGTTAATATCATCCGGCATGCTTGCAAACATTCAAAACCAAGGCACATCCGTATCTCTCTTACCGTACGTGCAAACATTTTAAGGGTACTTAAAATACCTTGTGCCGCGCAGTAATTGCACAGACTTCTGAAAGATTGTGCCTGCAGTGTTCGTTTGTGAGTTCCGCACAATTCTTTCAAGTATGTTATTTAAGAAGTCACATAACAGCGCGACACCTAGTCTAATACTTTTTTTGACATCAAAGGCTTCAGTTAAGTCTCGGTTAAGTTGTTACCGACTGAGCGGCGTCATTCTGCAAAGACGGACGGGTTTGACAGGGATGCCAAAACTAAACACGGCTCTATATAGTTCGTCTTTATAAATATATCCGGCCTTAGAATCGATAAAAAGATAGTGGGTCTCGAATTGGAGTTCTTGCGTTTTTTCCAAGATCTGCCGAAGTAAGAAGATTTAGTCTGAAACCGCACTGCTAGGGAACAATTTAGGATGTTGGCGAAAGATTCCAGACGTTCACACAATACGGCACCTAAGATCTTGCATCCGATCTTGAGGAGACTGAGACTAAAATAAGGCGTACGCTTTTCTGACCAGATCTGTGAGATGAGTTGGTGCAAGCTCTCCATAAAGTCATTTCCAGCAGATTTGAATATTTGGATTTTGGCTTAGATATTGCTCTCCTTCCTTCGTTGTGCTCAGTTGGACGGAAGTTTTGGCTGTACGATATTATCATCATACTTTGGACTTTGCACATAGTACTCGTATGCGTTGTCGAGGAGCTCGTGCAAACATTCTATGCTGACGTCGTCCTAGTCTTTCGACAACGGGTTGCGACTTGAAAGGTTTAGTCCAAAGAAATTTGCACTACAAGATAAAAAAAATTGTATACTAAGCTTCATTGAAAAAACGGATGTTGTAGCTAACCATCACTAATATATGTATGAGACAAGACATTCATCTTCCTTCTTTTTGTGAAGAGAACGACGTCAGTTCGTTCTCTATACTTTAGAGGAGACAATCTCCTAGTATACAGCTAGACAGATAGACTCCATATGCCTGGGCTTAAACGTGAGAACCATTGAGAGGGTCGACCTACATGCAACATATCATAGAAAATATCACATATTGACCGCAATCAGCACCGACAATCAATATTCACTTCACTAATGCAGAACTTGCGATCCGTTTACGCTATGTTTTCTGGCTGAATAGCACATCCCGCCAAAAGTTGAGTTTTTGGAGGCACCCTCAGTATCGATGAAGATGTGGAATTCGTACTAATTCTAGTCGATTGCGGCTTCAGTTCTGCTCACCAGATTTTGAAGCACAGTCTCCGCATTGTTGTGCATGTTGCATCTTAGACAGAGGATACATTTGAAAAGAAAAAGCCGCAGCAGCGTAATTCGCAGGACTTTTAGTTCTGGAGCGAAAATCTGGTCGGAACAAGTTTTGATCTGGTAACGTGAAAAGTGGGTTTCGGGAAAAAGACTTATAGTCACTATGTTCGACTCAATATCGGATAACATCAGATTTGCTGAGTGTTTTCAGCCTGTGGTTTGATCTTTTCGAGTTATCCTTTAGTTCTTAAGCTATTTGATCGAACATTTTCTAGTTTCCTTAAATAGAACTAGCGATGTTCAGAGGTTTTTCCTGGAAGGGCATGTCAGTTCAAAGGATTTGAAGATGGCACTGTTACTGAGGATGTATTCAGCATAACAAGACAAATTCTTCAGACCGCTGGTCATACAGTGTAATGAAACCCTTTAAGAATGCATACGAGTAACTGCAGATGTATTTTTTCTAAACCCAGATTCCTGTCAGGATATTAGGTGAGTTAAATGGATAGCAACCAGCGAGGTTGTGGTACTTGAACTAGTCGTTGTAGGGATACATAAGTTGCATTACTCAAGGAGTGTTTTCGCTGGCTTTTGTTAGATTGCGTTTGCCAAAAGGAGTCGACCAAAATTATACGATAAATTAAAGCACCAGCTAATGCATGTACATACCTTATTAGCTCAATTCGAATTTTTAAAGACAAAAATATTACGGGGGCTACGGACTCTGTTTTACTAACGTTTTTTCTTTAAATTCTGAAATTACTCTCCTCTTTCAAGACGGCGAAAAAGCTATGACGGATGCTTGGTTAGAAACCGTCAGTCAGTTGTCGGTTAAATAAGCAGCTTATCCCATTAGGTTGACCTTTGATTTCAAATTATGAATTCAATTCGTCAAATACGTGTTTCACTTGCAATTGAACACCATGGATACAGTTTTTCCTCTGCTTACTCCTGGTTCAAATATTTAATGTTTAAACAGATCTCACGATTTGCAAAACAATTTGATTGTATTACTAGTTAAAGAAGTGTCCTGTAAGTCAATAGACAAAAAAGGATAAAAAACACTTTAAGGGACACTCCCAAAAACGGAGTGTCCAAGTAAATCTTTCAATTAGTGCATTGAGCTATTAATTGCATTCGTATTCGCATACAAGCTTGTAACCAAAGTGCGCAAAATTCAGTCATGCAATCATTATCCCTAAAAAAAAAAGCCAACGCGAAATATGTCAAAGGAAACCCAATCGGAACTCTGACATCCAATCTGGTCACATTCCGTCAGGATTTTAATTTTTTTTTCGTTTTTTTCCACCCCAACGTGATCTCTCAATCACACAAAATGCAATTGGTACAGAGGCGAAACAGGGATGAAAATGAGAAAATCCTGTTACAGAAGAAGGTATTGGAAAGAAGAAAAAAATAAATTGTTGGAATAACAAGTGCCCTCACACGAATGGAATGGAATGTCCACTTTGATAATTTTATTTAAAGGGGTGGTCAATTATTTTGTTAAATAAACTTATTCCGAGTCGGTTTTGTTTGGCGCCGCTTTTATTTCCTTTCGCGAAATGCCCACAGCTCGGGTTATTTTTGGTTTTTGAGGTTTCTCTCTGACTATTTATGGGCTTTCACTGTATCAATGTATCCCGGATCCCGATGGGTTTTTTTTGTCGGATTTATCAATGTGACGCAGCAGCCGGGAATTAAAATGAGGTAATGGACGGATTATTTATTTATTAAGCGGCAAAGTGACAGCAATAAATTTGTAGAAATGATTACATATTAACGTCCTCTCCACCTGATTATTTTAAAAACACATATATGTATATTTTGGTATTTAATTGAAGCTGATTAAAGTTATTCGGGGTTGTGCTTCATTAATTTGTTTCGTTATGAAACTAACCAAAGTTGAACCACAGCTCTACATATGTACTTCTCCGAATACAATATAACTACTAAAAAGAAAATAAATATAGTTTTTACACCCTTAAGCATCGACGTAATGTCAGTTTCTATCGCTATTTTCACCATCAGTGTTCCATCGAAACTGCCAGCAGAATTCCGTCAAATTCAATACAAAATTTCAATTCAAAGCTGACACTTAAGACTTTCCTAAACCGTACAACTCGCACCTGGAATCCCCTGCCAAGTTTTTTATATCCTAGTCATTGTAACCCGCAAGCATTCAAAACCATCGTACATCGTCATCACTCTTTTTGTTCTCCCTAACTTTCCTCCGACCACTCTGTGTTCAAACATTAAATTCCTTGACAGCGCACAATTGCGTCAACAGAAACTCGTCGATCATTCGGAAATATACTTCAACAGTCACTGAGTCTTACATACGTTCAAAATGGATTTGAGCCTATCCTGATCCAGTTGCGCACTCAAAGTTCATTGAGGTCCCCATCTATGGCAAGGTCTACCTCTACTCTGCATGTTTTAGCCATCTTAGGCAACGCGCACTTTTCTGACCACGTCAATCTCTCTGGACAACCCTTAGATTTCGCCATATCTTCTCCTCCAAATGCCGTCAACGCAAATGAAACCAAAAATCATATCATCAATCAACAATGTCTTGATAAAGCGGGACTGGGATAATAAGGGCCTTATTCATATAGAGTCTCCTTAGTGTTTCCTGAAAAGGCGATATTGCTTATATGTCTTCTTAGGTTGAAGAAACCGCGATTGGCAAGAGTCAATCTTCGATTGATTTCTGGTGAGATGTTGTTATGAGATTTAAAAGCGGAGCTGAGGTACACAAATGCCCTGACTATTGCACTTCACAGTTAGAGCTGTCCATTGTGACATTCAGTTCGGTTTTTCGATGTTGTTTGTCCATTCTATTTGGCAGTTTATTTTTGCCCTCATTCACCAAATTAATTTCTATACTTCTGTACTTGTACTGTACTTGTACTTGTGAGCTGATAGCTCAATGATCCCTATCAATAATGAAATTGTCATCAGCGTATGCAAGTTACTTGAAAATTGTGCCTCGCAAATCAACGAGTTTCGTATACTTTCCTCATGTATATGTATGTTAAAAGTTTACATAATAGCGCTTTACATTGCCTAAATCCTTTTTCGACATCAAAGGTCTCGGAGAGATCTTTTTCTACAAAAGCTATATAAAGCTATGCCTAGTTTTAGCATCGGGGACAAACTCGTTCGTCTATGCAGCATGCGATTGAGAATGCTCGCTGCTTCGTCAACGTCGGTAATAACTTGACCGGGACCTTATCAACTGCCATCGAAGTAATTGGGAGAGCACAGCGAGCTGTCACCCGTGCATTCGCTAGTATTGAAACGGTAGCTGCCAAAATAGGTTTAGCAGGGCAAAACCAAGCATATACTGTCAACAAAATGGGACACACAGCATCGGCGAATTGAACAGAACGTTGGCTACATTGGCTCTGCTATATTCTCTGCCAACAAAACCTCAATAGAAATAAAACGGAGGATCCCTACTGCCAAACTCTATTTCTCTGGGCTAAGAAGCCAATTAAGTACGGCGCTATCCCGAAAAACTAAGGCGACTCTATATAGAACCGTGATCATCCCAGTTCCACTATATAGTGCTGATGCATGGACTCTATTGAAAGCAGATGATGATAACCTCAGTCGTTTTGAGCTAAAAGTCCCTCGAAAAATATTCAGTCCTGTTGACGGGAGAGGATTCAATGATGAACTATACGAGCTGTACATCGACAAGGACTTAGTCAGAAAACTGCGCATTAGTCGCCTGATATGGCAAATGGACACTAATGCTCCGTCCCTCAGAGTCTTCGACTCAAAACCAGTTCGACAACGCAGTAGAAGAAGACCCCACCCTGCAAATGAATTGATGCATGCTCTCCTTCCTTCTGCTGCTTTAAATACTCGTAGCTCGGCACATGGAAACGTTTAACTTAAGGCCAGTCAACACTTGCACTCTTATACATTTTTTTGACGGTGGTGCAACACTACTAGATTTATTTTTCATTGCAATGTGAGCAAAGTGGCTTTGTACGACCAGCTCTCTGCTCCTGCTTTTTCAAAGCATGATCTTATTTTTTTGACTCTGAAATTCAGCATTAATTGCTTGAGCAGAGCTATCGAATATCGTGATTTCCACAACATTGATTTTGAAGAGCGCACAAGAAGTAGGAATTGGGATTACAGGTATCATTTACTGTCATCAATTGATCAATTGCAGTTTTTCACTGAGAACATAACTACCCTGTATAATACTCATGTGCCCTTAAGGACTAAGCTCATTAAACCGAGTAATAAGCCATGGTTTACCCGACACATCCGTTTATTATTTCAGCAACGTGATGACGCCTATAATTCCTGCAAACGTTACCGGTTAAATGAGTCCAAGCGAATATATTGTTCACTACGCAATAAAGTTGTTGGGAAAATACGTAAAGTCAAATCTCAAATGTACTCTAACCAGCTTAATACTTCTTTAAGTGGGCGTCAGTTGTGGAATAACTTACGCAACTTAGGCGACGTCAAGGGCGACCGAGTTAACGATGTTGATGGTAATACTCTAAACCAAAAATTTGTTCCCGTGTCCTCTCAAAGTCAATTGAGTACTACAGAAGCTTCCTTTTCGTTTGCGAATCAGTCCGACGATTCTGGTTTTGGTTTTCGGGCGGTAGATCATGCCGATGTTGCGGAAGGTATGCTTTCTATAAAGTCAAATTCTGTGGGTCTGAACAAAGTTCATCCCTCGTTTTCAAAAATTATTTTGCCCATTGTACTGCAGTCTGACGCTTGCTAGTGACGGACGTTTGCAGAGGAAATGGAAGAAAATTTAATTTGGGGGTTGTATGGAATACCTACAATGGCTTGGCAGGGTGATCTCTGATTCATGGTCTTGATTCTGGCGATATCTGGGCGGGTTGCGTTTAGTGCGTATTTTGTTTTACTCTTATCGTAGGTCGGCCATATCATCTTTAATATGGCGCAGTTGGTTAACCCCCTCCATTAGAGGTTCCTCTTCTCTAGGAAGTGTGAGTGGATCCACTTGCTCTGAGCCCTGCCTGGCCAGATCATCTCCACGCTCATTTCCTTTTATGTCACTGTGCCCCAGAATCCAAGAACACACGCCCGATTTACCTGCAAGCCTTTCGGTTTGCCAGTAGTTCTGCCTGGAAGACGCTGGCAAAATCTGGCACGCGGTATGATATTGATATTTTCAGTGATTTCGAGTAGACACCGGCCCTCACAAAACATTTTATCTTTGAGCCGTCGATGTAGATGACCGCTTCGAAGTTCTTTACTACTTCGTCTTTCTTCCACTGAGCTCTGGTGAGAAATCCTACTTGGAAATAGTAGCACCCAGATTCTTTGAGTCTAGCTGCGCTGCCAATGGCGTTATTTTTTGTGTGTATTTCGAGAGGCAGAAGATGCAGGAGCACAGTAAGGGTATCCGTTAGGACCGACCAAAATCTCCGGTGGTGCCTATATTCGCTGTTATTTGGAGCCTTTTTAGTTTCGTGAGATTTTAGCTGCCATACTGGACTCATAGGTGAGAATTCGACGTACTGCGGCTGTATACATTCAAAAGGTCGAAAGTGTTTGAAAGGATTCTTCAAAAACAAATTAGTGCTCACCAAACGGCGAATAATAAGCTCACCCCAAAACAATCTGACTTTCGTGAAAAGAACAGTTGTATCACAGCCTTGTTAAGTGCCACAGCCGTGAAGTAACTTTACGGACATTGTTTGACTTCTGGAAGGCTTTTGACACAGTTAATCATGATATTTTATGCAAAAAGCAATATAACTCCTCAGCTGGTGCCACAAAGTTACTTTATTCCTGCCTAACTACTAGAAAGCAAGCAGTGAAGGTTGGTGATAACTTTTTTTTTTTTTTTTTTTTTAAAAGAACTTAACATTCAAGTGGATATTAATATACTTAAAATGCCTGAGCACGTGTTAAGTTTTTAGGAAAATGGGACAAAGAGAGAAAGACTTTCTCTCAAAATGTTACCGGCCTTCCTGAAGGTTCTATCCTAGGACCACTATTGTTTTCGATTTACATGAATAAGCTTCCATCTATAATAGAGAATTGCTCATCTCACATGTATGCAGATGGCGTGGAACTATACCTGGCCGCCCTCTCGGCCTTATTGAGAATGGCGTTTCTTGTGTAAATGAAGACTTAGAGAATATATCACATTGGTTCCAGTTGAATGGCCTTATTTTAAACCCAAAAAAGTCGAAATGTCTGGTAATATCAAGAAAAAATATGGATCTCTCTTATTTTCCATTGATCCTGTCAAGCAACGCTCCGAGCGAATGGGGTGATATTCAATCAGTATCTAACTTGGGATAACGACATTAATTCATTCGTGGGTTAAGTATCTGGCGTACTGTGTACTTTGTGGGTAACTCAGTCATTTACACCAGTTAAAACAAGAATGTTACTTTTTAAGACATTGCTATTACCGATCTTAATTTATGGGTTTGAACTTTTTCGTAGGTGCAACCATATAAGTAAAACAAAGCACAATGTGATGTTTAACAGCACTGGGATACGAAGATATCACAGATTGGCTGGTTTTGCTAATCGTCTGCTTGGTATGTCTTTAGAAAATTATCGAAGTGTAACATTGCTTTCCGATATTTTGCTAACACGACAACCACAATACTATTTTGAAAGAATTAGTATGTCATCCTCGAGTAGGTCCCATCAAGTAATTCATCCTCGTTTTTCCTGTTTAACATCCGAGCGTTAATTTTGTGTGGATGCCGTCCGTAAAGGGAATATTCTACCGCGTTACACTAAAGAAGCGCAGAACGCAACAAGCATTAAAAAATATTAAAACAGCATCAATTTTTAATTTAATTTCTAATTAATTCATAAAATCAAAAACCATTGTTAAAATCTTATATTAGCTCTCTCTTGTAAAATAAGCTTAAGACAAACTTATAAGATATTGTATCTTAATTTCTTTAAGTAGTCACAAGTAAACAAATAAATAAAAAAGTTGTTCAACCCGCCTCGCAGCCTTGTTATAATTCAACTTGGATATTGCTATCCATGCTCTTGAGGTCTTGACTTTCTTCATCCAGGTTGAGTGGTTTATTTGTGTAATATTGAAGTGAGGACAAAAACCGCTGTTCAAATATTGCTCAACCCCGAACGTGGTTGTGGTTTTTCGTGCTTTAACGATGCGCTTTTAAGTCGATGAAACACTTTTAATATTGTTTCTAAGTCCTGCTAGATTAATGGTCTGCTCTTAAACGCCAATTCGCTGTTTCACGTTACTCTAGATTATGTGACCATCCGGCTAGGTTTGGTGGCTATCGCTGCAGTACGTACCCAAGTGCCGCTCCTGCTTTTAATTTTTTTTTTAATTTTGAATCTTTCATACTCGTATTCGTGTACGTTTAAATTTCTACAGACTGAAAGCATTTCGTTGCTTGATGGTATCGTAAGAGTACCCTTTTTAAGACGCAACTTTGACAAAAAAGTTTCTATGATAGTAAGAGCGGTGTAAGCACGATAACTATGTTCAAGCAGCCCATCGGACATAAAGGCTATGGCCTATAAGTCAAGTTATAACTACATTGAAAAACATGAAAGCGAGATGTAACATGATCATAAAATCTATAATATTTAAAATTCTAATCGACAAGTTTGTTTATACTCGTAGATAAGTCTTTCTACAATTGTCTGAATACAAAGGATATTGTCGCAACATTACAATATGTGTACACCCAATGTCAGAATATGGAAGCAACCGACCAAATGATTACGACTGCAGATCTATCGAGCCTAAGTATTAGATTTGAAAACCTTCGAATGTCAAATTATTTTTTTGGGGAAAAACGAAGGACTGTTGAAATCAGGAAACGGAGCGGAGGAAACCATATTCGTATGAGCCCCTCTTCAAACAATGGTTGCATAACATCAATTACATTAAGCTGGCCAATATTATTGACTCTGTTCTTCAGAAAATTGAACACAAAAGTTGCTACTGCAAAGCAAAAGCAATCACTTAAAATGAGGCCACTACATCAGACCAGAACCAATTAAAAATAATTACTACCAATATACTACTCCAAAAGAGGCGGCAATTTCAAAACTCTTCCCTCGTATGTTATTACTTTCTTAGCTTACCCCTGATACTCGTACCGAAAATGAGTGCGGTTACTTTTACTTTGAAAAACCCCAGACCTAAATACAACTACTTGGTGCAAAATTTCCAACTCTCACGTTCTTGTCAAACGACACTTTATCCGTACGCTCTGGGTCTGCAATATTGCCAAAACGAGTTATTACAGCGATAAATATGATACATATATCCGTAACCACCCTGTGTGACATGAATGGCTATTGTTGCCAGGATATGCGGTTTTGTTTCACCCAACAGAACCCGGCCCCAATACAACTTGAACCCAACACAACCATATACGAGATACACGCACAAGAAATATCAATTTCGCAACACATGTCGATAGACAAATAAATTTTCAAAATTACCACCCAAAAGTGGTCAGAGACAAGCTTCTGTCCTCCTCATCACTCTCTAAAAGCGGACTTGCCGTATAATTTTCACATAACAAAAGGACTTTTATTATAAATAACTTTAGACGTATCCGTACGGAATATGTTTGGCTATTTGTTCGCTAGAATACGAAACGGTTGAGTGTGTGTTTTGTTAAAAATGTTGTTGTCTAGCAAATGGTGTTGGATAGCCTGTGGTGGTTGGTGGTTGGTGGTTGGTGGTCGGTTTCAAAAATTGGATTATCTAAATCCAAATCAGACTGTGAGAGGTTTTATTTCATGCTGTTGCTGCCTAGTACTGCAGTCGCCATATTGTCATGCCAAATCACGCCAAGACTCACCACGCATCTCCCGAGCTACGGATACGAGTACAAGGATATAGCGAATGTAAATTTTAGTTTTATTAGCAAAATTTTATAAGGCAATTTCTCATTGTGTGTGAGTATGAGCAGTTTTTGTTTTGTCCCAGCTTCCGGTGGCAGAAGGTCAAATTCATGCTGTTTTATGGTTTTGTCTTTCCAAAAGCTATTCACTTTGTTATTGAAACTACGTCCATTAAAGCGGAAAAACTGTCAACGGTTTGGGGCAAGAGAAGAATCAATTTGCCATTTCCGATGCACTCACAACTTCAAGACTCGTTAAACCAAATTAGAGATGTGTTTGAGCAGTATTTCCAGAAGTACCCATTGCACTAGTGGTTACATCAAGCAGCGTTGCCAACATTATTTTTCATTTCTTCTACAATTCAAAAATTCGTTGTTCCGACTTAATTTAAAAAATGTCTTTCTTTTTAGAAGGCTGACGCAGAATACATCCGCCGAAAAGAGCCCTTATACGAATCTATTGTATTAGGAGGTAATGTGGGCTGTAAAATGTTTTACAGTAGGCCATCGAACTTTAAAACTGCTAAATCCGCAACCGTCTGCTGCATTTTAACGGAAAACATGCAGCTTTTGATCTAGAAATGGGCCATGGTAAGATCTTTTACATTTGAGTAATGTGGGGAGACTGAAACATTGCTATGACAATGTTGTGCTTGGAGATTTTATCGCATAGCTTGTTAAGGAAGTCGTCTTTAAGCAGATCTTTGGGTGGCCGTGGCTCAAGTGTTATTTTGGAAGGTCCGGTTTTCGAATCCCAGCCTTGCCCGAAACACATGTTAATTTTTTCAGTTAACGAAAATCAAGTAAGATGAGTAGTTGACTAGAAATCAACAACAAGCTAACATCCACTAAGAATTTAGTCTCCCCATTAAATGTTGGATGCCACCCATGGAGCGAAATAACCACTAAGCCCACAAATCTTTCTTGCTCTCTCTATCCCATTTTCCAAAAACCTTAACACGTGCTTTAAAAAAAAAAAAAAAAAACAGATCATCGGAAAGCTCGACCTGCATAATATAACATGCGACAATGGATTCAGGTTTTCAGGATTAGCTATGGGGCGCAACGTTTTAGTAGCCAACACGCCGCTCTCATATCTAAAAGTCCTTCGATCAATCAACTGTCAACCAAATTTATCAAATTGCGATCGGCGCCAGACATCCCTCCTGCATTCCGGTTGTCTGAATCTTCCGAGGAGAGGACATAGGCTCGGATCATTACATTGTTGCAGTCAGAGTAGGAATGCGGATATTACATAACGAAGTCAAGTAAAACCACCAACGTTTTACATTTAAAAGCTGCAATCGCAAGAAACTGCCAGAATCTTTGTAGCGCTCATAGAAACCATAGAATACAAATGGAAATGTGGTCAATCAGTCATCAGGGAAGTTGCTCCTGCAGCGATTGCGACAGAAAAATACCTGCAGTAATTAGTTAGACGACGAATGTGGGCATGTTGTAGAAGAAGAGGAGAATTGTTACTGAAGGAATATTTTAAAAAGTTTTGTGAGAGATTAGAATGAATATGCCAGTGCAACAAAGCCAGTATGGAAGCCTGCAAAGATGAAGATGGGCAACTAGTAGTAGAGTTGTAGTCAAGTAGAATGATCCATTCACCATATGAACAAAGATGACAGAAAATTCCGTCTCCCTGTCCTTGATAAAGTTAAGGTATCAATATCGAAGCAAATGAACTGCTTTCTGAGCTATTTAAAGCGACTGGGAATGCCCAGGTTGGGAAAATTATAGGTACACGGAACCATGCCGAAAGCATTGAATTTTAGCATTATTTGTGCGATCCACAAGAAAGGAGACTGTTGATTAATAAGTCTCTTAAATATCGCCTATAAGATCTTTTCAGCCGTATTACGTAAACTTCTGAAACCGCTCATGGTTAATCTGGTTAGATCATATTAGTGAGCTTTCAGGCGAGGAAAATCTACCAAAATCTACGGCAGATCTAGAAGACTCCTCGTTCGATCCTTACTATCTTCTTGTCGACTTCAAAGCCGCATATGACTACGTGCATAGGGAAGTCTCATAATTAGAACGCCGCCGTGTAGTACCGTGTCAGTACTGAATTCACATTGATAACCATCAAAGTCAAGAAAGGTGTTAGACAAGGTTGCGTGCTGTCTAGTGACTTTTTTAACCTTTCTCTACAAAGAATCGTGCAGAAATTACTGCCCAACAAAAGAAACACGATCCTTTACAAGACTTTGTGCGCGTACGTGGATGACATCTATGTGATTGGACAAAAATAGCTAACCGTCGATGAAGCTTTCGTGAGTACTGAGGCAGAAGCGGCAAAAATGGGTCTGACTATAAACCAGAGCAAACAAAATACATGCTGTTTACAGAAAAAAAACAGAATCTGCCTTGACTCTTCAATTACAAGCAGTACCGACATCGTACTCGCGTTCATCGCTGTTTATTTGGGCTCAAAGGGCAGTTGATTGACAGGGCTCTCTCTCATAACATCAAACTTGCATTACACTAGACATTACTACTGAATGTGATTTTTGCTCCCATATGTATTGACAGGAAATGGATGAAGAGATTCAACGTTGTACAGGGTTGTTCGAGTTATACAGAGACAGTCCCGGCTGGCGGGAGATCGGGCTTGTTGATTGTGGACCAGGTTCACCTCGATGTGTGTTGCCACCTAAGTAAGTAAGCCAATCTTGATCTGGAATTCTTAGATTTTCTCGAGGTTCTGTTACCTTCAGACTAATATTTGGCAATTATCGACTTTCCAGGCTTAAAACCGCATTGAAAGCGATCAATCAAATTGTTGATAAATGCTGCCGGGCCTTCACACAATATGACGGTGTATAATTCTGTAAGCTATGTTAAGGAGTCTAATGATTGTGTATCCTTTCTTGTGCATTGGGAAAACTGTACAGAAACTCCATATATGAGTACTCCTCTGTCGTATATGTAATCTGCAATTAGCGGTTTTTGCAAATTTGACTCGTTTCCTTTCAAAATGGCAATACTGTCTCTGCCTTGCAAGTAAAATTGCGAACTACATGAGAGAATTTCGACTTTAATTTCCTTTGCAATAAAAACACTTGGGAAGGGGGTAACTGCAACAGTGTAGTTAGGTCCAATGGGCTGAACTATACCATATGTACACAACTGGGTCACTTTGAACCAAGAAACATTTGAATTGAAGTAGCATCCAATTACTTGAGGAAACTGCTTAATTATGCAACAACTTTAAGGCAATGGGACACATTGGCAGCTCTCATAGGTCGTGTGTCATCCCAACATATTCGTATGTCTATTAAATTTAAATATTCTCTTTTGACTGAAATACAATTACAAATTGTCCTCAACGGTTCGTTGAGATGTGCCCAGTTTGAATGAGGAAATTGAACTCAGTGTTGAAGACAGGAGTCATCAATAATTTATCTTGTGTTTACTGATTGCAGACAAACTGTCCCATTGAATGAAGTACTCGTATAAACAAATAATGGGGAGTAAGTTATGTCATCTCGGGATTAGTAGGCCGACTAAGCCAGATGCAATCGGTCTGGTAAACATTGAAAATTGCTTAGGGAAAAAGTAATCGATTATTTGCCAAAATGATAAATACGAGTGCTGTTCTCAGAGGGGGCCGGTAAATCCACATTCTTTTCTTCCGTTAAGCTGGTAGTTAAGCTCAAGTATTTGGTAAGGTGGGGAATTTTCTCATATTATATTGCCAATTGTAATGGTACTGAAAGATTTATTATCCCATCGAGGTTATATTCAAATTATTGAGGTTTGCAAAGCAATTGAACTGTATGTTTTTTTCTTCCCTTCCTTTTGATAAAACAATAGAGAGGTAGACAACACTGACTTTATAGTCAATCAGTGAAATTTTTATTAGGTACCGGGATCAGGGGATTTAGTATCCTATAAATATAGTCGATCTTCATTTATGTGACGATTTAATAGCTGAATATAAATGAACATAGATTTGAAGGATTTCTTTTTTTGTAGATAAGTTCTAAATGACAATCCGACATTGGTTTTGGCAGTTGCTTGTTGATAACTGATACACAAGGTTTGGCTGTTTGCAGATTATCAGTTCTAGTTGTTTCTATCAGCGCGTCTTGAGTTTTTCTTAGTTGTGGTATACAAACTCTATTATTAGCGGGATTCAGTCCATCTAATAGCCCTCCGAGAGTTACAATAACCCCCTGCAGCATCGGTAATCTGGTATTCGGCATATTTAAAACTTTCTTGATTATGATATTATGATGGTTTTTCAATAGCAACAAAGCTATGGATCCATTTAATTTAATTTTTTTATTTGTAACTTTGTATTCTGTTTCAAACAGCGTTGTACAGAGACTCTTAAAGAACGAATTATTGAGTGTGATGATTGTTAAAACCTACTCAATTCTTTAGATTGTCGGTCGCTAACCACTCCGAATACCCTGATCAACTCGACTTGACTTATCTGGGCAGATGCCAAAAAACATTATTTATTTAAGTGGACATTATTACAGCAAATGAAAGATGAATAATTTTTCTAGTCAAAGCTCTCTATTCTACTGGGTAATTTTTCCATTTCCTGTAAAAATTATGGTACTCGTACATAAAGATTAGAATCCTTTGCAGATTGGAGCATATAGATTAAAATTCAATTACGTAACAGAATATAACTACAATAGAAATATTTAGTGAGTGGAAGGGTAGGTATGGGTGGACAAGTGTGTATCCTACATGGCCATACTTGTATCTACGAATACCATACACTATCGTGGTGTATGCCTAAATGCCACCTGAAATTTACGTTCCGATGAGAAATCGATACTGCGGTAATCAGTCTCAGCATATGTTATCATATTAATGGAGGAGTTAGACTTACCATTAATTTTCGTCTTATATCGATGGGAGTAAAACTTGCAGTAATCCATAGTTTGCGGAGATACCTATATATTCGTCTTATTCAATTATTTTTTGTTCATTTTGAAGCCAATCATTCATTTCCGACCAAGACTGTGAAGAATCGGTAGAAGGATTTGTATCTGCTACACTTAAAGTCTTTCTAAACACTTTTACGATGCGAATTCACTGAATATTCTGTATATTGTGTTTTCTGGTTCCCAGATCTCAATGGGATCATGGGAAATGAAATCTTCGATGAAGTGCTTACTCATCTTTCTTCGAAAGACTTAGAGACTTCAGCATAAGGAACATATACCTACTAGTTCTTTGTCTGAGCCCGCTGTTCCGAGAGAGAAAAAAAAAAAAAAAGTTAGAAATATACCCAACTCTTTAGAATGACATGCGGGTAAAGCCACAATGTGCTCGTCATGTTTTGCCATTTCGCTGTCTCACTGCCACGGCAACATTATATATAGTAACCTTCATAGGCGCGTGTTTCCTTAAATTCTCAACGATGCGATTCTTACTAAATAGGGAATAATGAAGTCATTCGGCTTTTGTTCTCAGCTTCATGAAAAGAAATTCATCATATTGGCTAGAAGTTGTTGTATTTTTTTTTGGTGGAAAATTATCATAGAAGAAAATAAGCCCATACTACCACGAATTCACCTTCTTTCTATCAATGTTCCATTTATCCCACAGTACTAATGTATTGTTACAAGTTACCAGTAGCGTTATTTTGGTTTTATTAATTATTTACCATGCTGTCGGCAGTTCAAATTCGAACCCTCTTCCTTTACGAATTTAAAATGGGACGCAATGCGTCATAGGCAATGAAAGACATTAATGACGCATTTGAGGATGTAGTGGTAAATGAACGTATTATATATGGTTTTCCAATAAGGACTTGACAACTTTTTTTTAACTTTAAATAAAACGCAAACCATTTGAGATATTTCAAAAACTTTATTATCGGCTTGAAATTCAATCAAAACATTTATGAATGGAACGCGACTTCTTTCATATGGCCACCGCGGGCACGTTTGCAGCGGTCGATTCGTTGGACCCAATTTTCAACGACTCGGCCACACATTTCGGCCGAAACGGTTGCTATTTCGCGTTCAATGTTGCCTCTGAGCCCTACCAACGACGTCGGCGTGTTGGCATAAGCCAATGACTTAACGTAGCCCCACAGAAAATAGTCAAGCGGCGTTAAATCGCACAAACGAGGCGGCCAATCGACTGGTCCATTTCTTGAGATAACACGCTCACCATACTTACTCTTCAATAAAAATTGTAGCGTGTGCTGTGTGGCTTGTCGCATCATCCTGTTGAAACCACATGTCGTCCAAGTCCATATCTTCCAATTCGGGCCAAAAATAATAGGTGATCATGGCGCGATAACGCTGACCATTCACAGTAACTTGACGATCGCTATCGTCGACGAAAAATTATGGCCCAATAACGCCGCCGGCATGCAGACCGCACCAAACAGTTATTTTTTGTGGATGAAGTGGTGATTCATGAAGCACATGTGGAATTTCACCCGACCAATAACGCATATTTTGATTATTGACGAACTCATTGAGTCACAAATGAGCTTCGTCACTGAAGATGATTTAGCGATGAAATTCATCACCTTGGCGCATCTTCTCCAGAACCCAATCGGAGAACGTACGTCGCTTCAAATGGTCCATCGGCTTCAATTCTTGAGCCAGCTTGATCTTGTATGGGTGTAAACCAAGATCCTTACGCAAAATACGCCATAATGTGGTTTGAGCGATGCCCAATTCTTGAGAACTCCGTGGAATTGTCTAATTTGGATCGTTTGCTACGGACGCCTGAACGGCAGCGATATTTTCGACACTTCGACCAACACGTTGTCTTACTGACATCACACAACGAATATGTAGACTCAAATTTTGGCACTAAACATGTTATTGCCTGTCTACTAGGGCGAGAATTACGACCGAAAATTGGAGTTAACGCTCTTAAAGTTGCAGTCACCGACTCCGAATTTCTGTAGAAAATTTTTATAATTTGCAAATGTTGTTCGTTCGTGTACTTTACCATGATGAGAATGTTGAGTTTATTGAATAAATTGACAGAGACGGTTTGATGATTAGTGAAAGAGTGCGTTTACAAATTAAATTCAAAGTTGTCAAGTGCCTATTGGAAAACCCTTCATGACGTTTGTTTGGAAAGTTCCGTTCGGGAGATTTCAGCCTCGAAAATGAACCACGTGGGAAGCCTGAAACGTTAGTTGCCAACGATGTTTTAAGAGCATAGTAAAGGTAAAGAAACTCGTTAAGTGGGTACCGCATGAAATGAACGAATCCCAAAAACTACGGCGCCTGGAAATCTGCGGATCGCTTAGATTCAGAAACCAAACTATGATGAAAAGTGGATACTGTATGATAACCGCTAAAGATCTGGGCAGTGGTTGGATGCAGATGAAAAGCCAAAACACACCCCAAGTCCGATCTTCACCCAAAAAAGATTATGGTGGCAATTTGGTGGACATCGAAAGGACCAATCCACTTCATTTCATTTTTGAACCAGGAGAAACGATATACGCTATCAAATATTGTGAGAAAATCAACATATTGCATTCCA
Organism: Volucella bombylans; assembly: GCA_949129095.1. NCBI lineage: Eukaryota > Metazoa > Arthropoda > Insecta > Diptera > Syrphidae > Volucella > Volucella bombylans. Next base: position 201,780,135 of record OX422141.1, read on the forward strand.
AATTGGCTGCAAAGCAACCTGCGTTGATCAACAGGCACGGTCTGATCCTTTTGCATAACAATGCTAGACCCCATACCTCACAAGTAACGGTGCAAAACCTGTTGCAGCTAAGATTGGAAATTCATTCACATCCACCGTACTCTCCTGATATTTCCCCAACGGATTACCATTTTTTCCGCAATCTGGATTCATTTTGCTAGAGAAGGTCTTCCGGAACCGAACAGAGGTCATAAAAGCCTTTGAAGATTTCACTGCCTCTAAAAGTCAGCACTTCTACGAAAAAGGAATATTTGACCTTGTATCATGTTGGAAGAATGTCATAGATGCCAACGGATCCTATTTTGATTGAATAAAAATTTACGGAAGAATAATATTTGCTTTTAAATTTTTATATGAAATCGGACATATGGATATGTATAGTAAAGGGTGTTGTTTTAGAGGTTTGGTTTTTAAATTGGCAACACTCTTTCTGAGGATTGTGAATGTGACAGTTGATTTGTGGTTAATACGTTTTGCTATATTACAATAAATAGATTTACGCCAGAACAATGCGTACAAATTGCGGAAACTTATTTTGAAAGCCATGGTTCGGTTCGCCAAACTTATCGTGCGCTATGTCCATTTTACAGTGGACATAATCGTCCATCTGAGCAAGTTATTCGGAACACGATGAATCGTTTTCGCACCACATACACTCTAGTGGTAGGACACATCCCCAAAGATGACAAACAGTGCGAGCAGAACAAGTTATTGCCGTTGTGGAGCGCAATGTTGAGGAGAATCCGAATGAATCGATTCACCATCGTGCACAGCAAGTGGAGCTATTCCCATCCACTTTGTGGAAGATTTTACGGAAAGATCTTGGCTTAGAAGCTTATAAGATCCAGCTTGTGCAGGAGTTGAAACCGCGTGACCATTATATGCATCGTAGGTTCGGTGAATGGGCCGAAAACATGATTCAGATTGATCCTCATTTTCAACTCAAAATTTTGTTCTCCGATGAATTTTACCGTCAATGGAGAGCGCTATAGAAACATCATTTCTGACTTTTTCGTTCCTCGGTTGAATGTTATTGACGTGACAATGCTTTGGTTTCAACATGATGGCGCAACATGTCACACGGCGCCCGACACCATCAATTTAATACGGGAAACATTTTCTGAGAGCATAATTTCGCGTAATGGACCTGTGAACTGGCCTCCACGTTCCTGTGGTCTTACACCTTTAGATTACTTTCTTTGGGGGTATGTGAAGTCACTAGTCTACGCCGATAAAATAGAAGCGTTGGATGATTTAAAAGTTAACATTCGCCGTGTTATTACTGATATACGGCCCCACTTGCTCGATAAAGTTGGCGAAAATTGGACTTCATGATTGCGCTTCATTGGATCTAGCCGTGTGGCGCATATTCCCGGTATTATATTTAGGCGCTAATGGTATAAAATTATCTATTAAATAAAGTTAATATTATAGACATTAACATTAGCTTCAAGTGTTTTAATTCATATTGAATTTGTATACCTCTAAAAAAAAGACCCTTTACATAAAGACTATCCCAGGGCGATGCGAGAAAGGAGAAGACGGTTGCTGAAACTAAAAAGCGACATTCATACAAAACCCTGAAAGATTAAAATGCAAATTCATGGTGACGAACTGAAAATAGGAACAACGACTTTTTACTTCGATGATATCAACAACTCATAGCGTTTTTCACTGGTTTCTCTACGCAAGTTTGGCAACTTGGGCTCTAATGGATCATTAAAGAGTTCTTCTGACTTTGCAGCCAAACACAGTCGGTTGCTCCGAAAAAAAATCTGCTTTGTCACACAATACTATTCGAAGTTTGCATTTACTAGTGGGTTAGTACATTCTGACACAAAATCCACAAGAGAAGTTTTACTTCTGAAATGAAAACCTGAAGCTAAATTTTTCCTCTAAAAAAGTGAGAAGAGTGCCAATGGAAGTTTTATGGTTTATAAATGATATTTCTCTCTCCGGAGAGTAAAACGAAGGCTTCTATCATCCTATGACGCCGTTACCGGTTGTGGAACAAGGAGATGTGACGTTTCTGCAGCAATTGACAGATGATAAGGGCGAAGTATCAGATGTAATTCCAGTTTAGAGTTTAGATTAGTTTGGATCAGGAAATAGATTAGTTTCCTCGATAACGACGTGGGTGCCCCTGCTGATATGACCACAAACACTATTCTGTTTGGAATGAGATCCTTTATCCCTCATCCGATGAAGAGTATCAAACCAAAAGAAAAGGCATGGTACGACTCGAGCTGCAAAGTGGCTGTCAGGGTTAGAGAAATATTTTGTTGGTCTTTTAAGACCAATCCAACAGAGGAAAACCGAAAAAAGTTTAAACGAGCCAGGAATGACTGACTGACGCTTTCTTAAGCGTGTGAAATGTTGAGGCAAAAAATACTACAATGTCCCAAAGCTAGTAAATGCAAAAACATCAGAAATTCTGCCTCATCCTCCATCCCAACGCTCATTTACAAGGACATTCCAGCTCTTTAGACAAGGCCAGTCTGCTTGCTGCACACTTTGAGGACACTTATGCTTTGTCTCCACTTACACTTGAGTGCGTCGAATGTTCAGTGGGACGAATCCACTTTCGCACTCATGTAGTAGCAAGAGTAGTTAAAGATCTCAACATACATATATCCGTTGGGCCCCTTCTACTGAAGAGGTGTTCTTCTACGCTGGCAAAACCACTGGGTAAGTTTTTTCATCAATCCTACTATTTAGGACTCTTTCCGAGCAGATGGAAAACAGCATTTGTCCAGCCCATCCCTAAAAAAGATGAACCTTCTTCTCTCTCCTCCAATGTCATGGAAACGCTGATAAATCGTCAGCTCATGAAATATCTTGAAATGCGAAAACTTCTCAATGACCAGCAATACAGTTTTCGTAGCAACAGGTCCACTGATGATTTGATGGCATGTCTAACCGAAAAGTACATCAATCTGGCGAAAGCAAGATAGGAGTAGTTACACTTGATATTTCTAAGGCATTTGACTAAGTTTGGCATCAGGGTTTTTTGTCGAAAATGCGTGCATTTGGGATCGATGTCTCTCTTCTTCAATGTTCAATTCAAGTAGTCTTGGACGGTTTCAAGTCTGATATTCACAAAATAAATGCTGGTGTGCGCCAGGGTTCCGTTCTGTCTCCGACACTCTTAGGCTATAGAACGGGAACGGCAGCGTATGTTAAGCTCATTAAATTTAAAGCATAGCCAATTGAGGAACTACCAACAGAGTGGAATTTAATGCTTCCAAAACACAATGCTGTCTGCTGTCGTTAAAGCGAAAATTAAACACCGAGCCATTAGCCATGATTGGCACTTGCATCGTCGAATCCGAAAAACTTTCTATTCTCGGTATGTGTGTCAGCGATAACTTACGTTGAAATGACCACATATTCGATGTCTCCAAAAGTGCTGCGAAATGTCTAGGTTTCCTCAAGCGATGTAAGAAATATTTCACCCCATCTGACTTGGCTTCAATATATCAGGCATTCATCCGCACAAAGCTGGAGTACAACGCCCACATCTAGTCAGGTGCCCCTAAGACCTCTTTGCACTTGCTAGATAGGATCCAAAATCTCGTGCGATAAAACTCATAGGTGAGCCACAAAGAGCACTTAGTTACTTTTAAAGAACTCAACACATTAATTTCTTTTAGGAAGTTCTCTACACGACCGCCTTCTGTTTCCAGAATTTGTTTACGGACTAAACACTTTCTGTATTACACTTTAAAAGAGGGAATGATACTTTAAAAAAAAGGAATAAATGTGGTGAATTAGAAGATAGAAAAGATTATGACTTTACCTTGATCTAAAGGTTGAATCAGACTCGTGGTATATGCTGGTAAAAACGTTATTTTGTAGCACGATGCGTTATCAATTAATAACAACATTTTCTTCTGCTTTTTTCTCATAATATTATCCAGTTCTTTTAGTATCTCGCACCATAATGTACAGGTCATCCATCCCTTTTTGTTATATTTATATGAGATTGGAACATTTTGTACTCGAAAGCATCTCGGCTGCTTTTTAATTTCAAATAAGTTCCTATAAAAAATAAATATTTCTCCGAGCCAGTAGAATTACTCAAAAACAGCAATGTTATTCTGTCCTTTGGTTTTTTTTGACCACGTATTTCTCTAGGAAGTGCTTTATAGAGAAGGCCTGTCTCATCCGCGTTGAAAATTTCTTCAGCTGGATACGACTCCAACAACGATGGCAAAACAACTTCTTTGAACTATTCAACAGCTTCGGCTTCGGCATCGGCGGAACATGCTTCTCCATGAACTTTTCGAAAACTAATTTTTTTATTTCGCTTCCATCGCTGGAGCCAGCCTGGATTGACTATGAAATCAGGCCTATTTAGTTGAATGGCAAACTGTTGCTCTTTTTCAAGTAGAATGGGGCCGGTAATTTTTGCATTCTTTTCGGACATTTGCTCAAACCATTTCTCCATAGTGCTGTTCAAAATTTCATATCTTCCTTTTCGGTCTCCTTTTTTTGTTTAAATTTTTCTTCATTTTTTAAAATTTTGCACAAAGTGCTTTGAGAAATGCGAAATTCTTCCAAAATCTCTTTCCGGGATATCCCACACTTCATTTCTTCCAATATTTTTATTTTTGTTTTCAAAGAAAGCGTATTCCTCTTCGAATTTGGCATTATTTATATTTATTATTTTAAATGATCAATCACAATAAATAACCGCTACGACTCGAAACTACGAAATGTTTGTGATTGACATTTCGGTCAGTTATCAGTGGGGTTTTCTTGTCATTGAGAATCAATTAGGGCGCCTTCACATTCCGTGTTTAGAAGTGACATTTTTGACGAAACATATTAAGATAGGACCACAATAAAAATAAAAATTTCTTCTAGGCGTTCTGTTTTTCATGCATTTTTGGATTTTGGAAGTCCCTGCGGAAGAAGTCCATCTCTCTATTCGCTAGGCATTTGGCGAACAAAAAAATGTTGTTTCATCAGTTCACTCTCAATGAGTTAAAGTTCGAATTGCTTCCTCATGCACCTTATTCGCCAGATTTAGCCTCTTGGGCTATTTTCTGTTTCCGAATTTGAAAAAAAGCATCCGGTGGTAAGATTTGCCAACAGTAAAGACGTGGAGCCTGCGGTTGATAGCTATTTTAAGGGTGTCGAAGCTATTGAACACCGCTGGGAAAGGAGACTACGTAGAGAAATTAACATATTTTTTCCCAATTTTTTTGTGTTTTCTTTGTGAGGTCTGATGTTTCTGGGACTACCCTCGTATTGCGTCTGAAGTGGCAGTATGTTTATGTGATCGTTACAAAAATGACGGACTACCAAAAATTGCTCAGAATTCAATATTCAAAGGACATCATCAAGGAAGCCAAAAAGAACGTTTAAATAATAAACATTTCCAACATTGTGACTGGTGATGAAACGTTTTGTTTTCAATATGATCCAGAAACCAAGCGCCAAACTACCGAGTGGAAGCCGCCAAACGAACCGAGACCCAAAAAATCTCTTTCGGAGAAGTCAAAAGTTAAGAAAATGTGGATTTGTTTTTAGGATTCCAAGGGTATTGTCCACAAAGAGTTCGTTCTACCGGACCACCAAGCAGTTAATGCACGCGTTTGGTGCATCGTATTTGGCCAGAATATCGCGCAGAAGAAAATTGGCGATTGTTGCATGACAATGCCCCATCTTATCGATCGTTACTTGTGACCAATTTTTTGGCTAAAAATCGCAGACAACCACTCCTCGTTTTCGCCTGGCTTGGCACCTTCTCAGAAAAATGCTTTTGCCGACGAAAGGAAAGCGTTTTGTGGACGTAAAACCCATCCAAAAGGCTTGTACTGATATCCTAAAGCACATCTCGGCCAACGATCTAAAATATTAATTCGACATGCTGTATTGAGTCGAAACTAGCTTGAATAAAAAAAAAATCGCTATTGCCAAACAACTTTTTGTTGTTCTTATTTTACTTTGGAAAGCACCTTGTATCTCGAAGGCGAAGAACCATCAAATTTATCATTTTAACGGCCTGAGAAGAACACGTCTACGTGTCCTAGGTAACCCTTACTTTTAAGGTAAAAGACATGACTGCCAGTTTAATCAAGGAACTAAGTCGAATCTATTCATAATTTCCCCATGATACTCATAAACGAGCTCTAACTCTATGAATATTACAATAAACCTGTCGATTGCAGTCCCGTAAAAATATAAGTAAGTCTTTGTTTCCATAATACAAACCAAAGAGTTGCAGAACGAAGTCTTAAAACCGTTCTCAATCGTCTTTCTTCGGCGCCATCAACATATTTTCCGAGCCTTTCCCTTGAATTCCTTGAAGAATTTCAATTTTGATCAACTTTTCCATAAAATGAATTAAACTCCACTTTAATAGAATACGTTAGCTCTCTACAACTAGATGTTATAAATTTTGCATATGCCATATCATTAGAACGGCTACAATTAATAAACTGAGAACTTTTCCTCATCCCTTAACGTTTATGTGTTCGTTCTGAAGAATATCGCTTAAAAATTCTACCCAAACATACGTACATATACTCGTATATACAAATATATAGGTAGATACGCGGTTAGGGACTGCTTTACGTGTCATCTTAGCGCAATGAAGCGTGCTCCTTTTATGGCTGCACAAAATGCGCGTCAGGTAACTTATAGCCTTAACTCTTCGTCTAAGTTGATGGAGTAAGGATAGTGGAAAGTGGAAAGTGGAGTAGAGTGTGGGTTCGGGTTGTGTTGAGTGTATGAGGGGCTTGGGAGGGTCGAAAAAGATTTATGGCTCCGAACCGGAAAGCACTTTATGTTGTCACGTACTTGGTATAACGGAAAAACCTTACTTGTGACACCAGCTATTTGCTGTAATCAGGAAGAAGGCAGCAGGCACAACTTTCTTTCGACCAGAACTGTCACTGCTGTTCCAAGCATATAAAAGAATTTGGTAGCACCTTCCTATCTAATACTTAGATCCGTAGTATATATGTATGTACATATGTATAGGAGGATATCATTCGAACAAGAGATACGACTAACAGACCGAGTATTTTGGGTGCACAAACAAAGAAAGTTTCTTATGCGACCAACTGTGGGGGACATGTCTAGAGAATTAAAGTGACGAATTTATGTGCTACCAGCAGGACATGCAATTATCAGGCTCCCTTAAATCACTTAATCCTTAAGCAGAAATTTTCTAAATGTACTCAAACATATATATGTAATTTATAAATATGTATTTACTGAATAGAAACTTTTTATTTTGTATTTTATTACAGCGAAATTGGATGGCGTGAAGACGTATATGCGAATGCGTCGAGTACCAAACCATCTTCAGGTGAAGGTTATTAAATGGTTCGACTATCTGTGGCTCACCCAAAAGTGTTCCGACGAAGAACGAGCAGTATCCTGTCTTCCTGATAAACTAAAGGTTTGCCACACAATTGTCACCATTAATCTTTCTCAATTGCTTAAGATATCTGTTTTTTTTTCTTTCTCTAGGCTGAAATAGCAATTAACGTCCATTTAGATACACTTAAGCGAGTCGAAATATTTCAAAACACCGAAGCTGGGTTCCTGTGTGAGCTGGTGCTACGACTGCGGCCGGTGCTATTCTCACCTGGTGATTACATTTGTCGCAAAGGTAAGTCCGATTTTAATGGTCTTAATTTTTGGGTAACCATCTAATTTATAATGCAATGTTACCCAATTAATTAGGTGAAGTTGGCAAGGAGATGTACATTGTAAACAGGGGCCGGCTACAGGTAGTCGCTGATAATGGTAAAACTGTGATGGCTTCATTAAAGGCAGGTTCCTATTTTGGCGAAATTAGTATACTAAACATGGGAACAGCAGGTAAAGAACTTGGTAAATATCGAATCTGACGCCAGGTGGAACAATATGGGTTAACAATCTTTTTTTTTTTCTTAACCAAAAACAAAACAAATCTAAAATCTGTGCCTAAGCCAGCAAAAATTATTCGTATCTTCTAAAGATTTTAAGTAAACAGACAGACAATTTAGTTATTCGAATTTTACTGGAATGAATGTGGTTTCATTAAGTATGAGGTGAATGGTGTGAAATTTATGTCGTGAAATATTTTTAAAATAATTTTTATTTTTTTTTTCTTGCATACTCAACTAGTCGGCATAAATTTTGTTTTATTTTAAATGTGTGAAACCCCACTACATAGTCCATTTTTAAAAATTTATTTAAACACTTAAATTCAATGATACAAGGCACTAACATTTATATATATTTTTTTCCATTTCAAATAATGCGAATGATTGAAAAACAATTTCATATAATTTATTGTTTAGAATAATTTTAAAAACCTAAATCTAAAAATTAAATAAGAAGTTGATTACGTTTAAATAATAAACATAAACAGTTTAATTAAATCGATGAAGGAGGAATTATTAAATTAGGTGAGGAGGAGGTGTTTTAATTTATTTTAAGGGGAAAAGGAGGCTCAGGACTTTCTGCAATTCCAAAAGGCTTTCCAAGAAGCTATTTTCCAAAAATATTAAAATCTGCTACATCAATGCGCTTAATTTGTAATGTACTTTTAAGGTTATATATATTTTTTTTAACATCTCGATCTAAACATATTTCTCTAAACACGCAGAGAAAGAAATTTTTATAAAACTTTAGTTAAAGCTCCTTCCGTTACTTCTTGTGCTTGTCGCACAACCCTTGATGGAAAATGGAATAGTCCTATGAATGAACACAGCAGTAGTTTGATCATTTTCTTGTATGGGTTTCTGGTGTGATGGCACCCTAAAAGTAGAGTTAAAAGAACAACTGATCTTTGCACTATCGGTGACATCAGGTCAAGTTCTACTGAGATACCCAATTTTTATTTTTTACCTCCAGCGGTTCCTCCTACATATTAAAGCTTTTGTGCCATAGTGTTAACGCATGACCGGCACTGGTCTTGTGTAATGCCAATTTGGTGTTATTAGTCTGATTTTGATGCTGCTTACAACTGCGGAACTAAGGCAAACAAAGTGTACTACTTCGAAGTTATTTCTGCCAATGTTTGCATCAAAAATCAACCGATCTAGATGGACAAAATTGAAGAGTGTTGGGTTCCAAAATTAATTGAAAATCTTACAGACATATAGACTGCAAAATAGCCAAGGGAACATATCGCTAAGAAAACGTTTAGTATCACAAGTAAAATAAAAGCGTTACGCGATTTCAAAGTGATAACTTTGACAGACCTGGGAACGAAGAATGTAATCAGAACTCAGTACCTAGTTAAAGCAAACGTATGTACTAAGTTAAGTGAAGTGATTAAAATTAAATTAAACAAAGAAGGTTTCTATTGGAAGGGTTTGTTGAAAACTATTTAAATCAGCTCTTTGATATTATATGATACTTGCGGTTGCAAGATTTGATTGTGCATAAGCTACGAGTATTATGTGCATGCATATTATCTCGATGGAGACATATTATTTCAAATTCAAATTGCTTCGGTACCTGCAAAGTAATCCCCATCGACTGCAACACACTTATGCCAGCGCTTGATCCAATCCCCGAAACATTTTTTATATTCGGTTTTCTATATGTATCAGTGCTTCCTGCGATTTTTCCATTACTCGGCTGCTGAAACGCGTTCCCCGTAGTGGTTTTTTAACTCGATTGAACTGAAAGAAGTCACAGGGAGCCAAATCAGATGAATTCGGTGGCTGTTGGATGGTATTTGTTGCATTTTCGTCAAAAAATTACGAATAATGATGGCACTGTGCGACGGTGCGTTATCATGGTGCAAATTCACGAGTTCTCTGCGTACAATTTCTGTCTCTTTCGGCGAATTGCTTCATGCAAACTCCTTGTTTACTGTCTGGCCTTCTGGAAAAAATTCATGATGCACTACACCGTTGTAATCCATGAAAACCGTGAGCATTGCCTTCTTTTTTGAATGAAAACGACGTGGTTTTTTGCTCTCGGCACATTTGGTGAACGCCATTCACTTGCCTGATGTCTGGATTGCGTGTCGTACTCATAAAACCACGTCTCGTCTCCAGTAATGATCCTTTTTATGAATGTGGGATCGGATTCAGCCTCGCAAATCATCTCTTTTGCGACGTGAATACGGTCTCTTTTTTGCATGAAATTGAGGTCTTTTGGCACCAACTTTGCTGCTACACGACGGAAACCCAAATCATTAACCAAAATATCTTGGACGGATCCATAGGCAATGTTCAAGTCCTACGCTATCTCTCTGATGGTTAATTTGCAGTTATTGACCAACATTTCTTTTACTCCATAAATGTTTTCGTCGGTTTTCGATGTCGATGGTCTGCCACTGCGTTCATCATCTTCGATTGACTCACGAGCAATTTGGAACCGCTCGTGCCACTGGTAAACGACCGTTTTCTTTAGAGAATCGTTGACGAAACACTTTTCCAACATTTCCAATGTTCGCCGTTTACGCAAGATTTTACGCAATTTTTACACAGAGATAGATGTACTCTTGGCTACGTAACTTTTGCAAATGTTAAGCTGTGACGCTAAGATTTAGAGGGAATGTCACTAACAGATTTACCAACTTAACAAAAGAAAAACAGAACTCAAATCGGAGCAATGGGAGCGCCACACGGTATTTATTGCGGAAACTTTTTGATCAAGGTGGTATATAGTTCTTAATTGATAACATATAAAAATTAGATTTTCTTTATAAGTGAGATAGATATAATGGTAATACGTATATGTAGGTTGAATTATAACAATTTATAATTTGAATTTAATTCAGCGCTAATCGGTGCACAATATTTTTATTTAACTTGTTTGTTGTTAACACAAATAAATTCGATGGTTTTTTCACACGTGAGCATGCAACACATAGTTGCCCATGGGAAAAAGATGGATTTTCCAAGTCCAATCTACAAATGGACACTGTTTGGCCTTGAGACTTGTTTATAATCATCGCGAAAGCCAAACGAATGGGGAATTGAAGCTCTTTGAATGGTATTGGAGATTTTAGCGGTATCATTGGAATACGTAACAACAGGACGATTCCTCCTTTAAACTTTCCAGCCAAGATAGTTGCTTCAATGACATTTCTGGTGATCCTTTTGATGACAAAACATGTACCGTTGATTTTACCGATGGATTCAAATTACGCTGAAGAGTAATCGGTGAACCAATCTTTAACCGAAAATTGTGTGGTGGCATTCCTGGTATATCCAGAGAATTTAAAAATTCAGTTGGATAATTTACCGCCTCGTTTTCATCAACTTGGTGTCGATTGATTTAAAAGACATCAGATCACCTGGCAGCAACTATTCTATCTGGAAGTTAATAGCACGATTACTGAGGCAATTATGATTCAAGTAATTATTGAGTATATCCGGGAAGACACTCTCAATGAGTTCATTTTTTGTCCCAATTACAGTGCAGAAATTGTCTGGCAATTTGATGCATTGCGTATTTGGATGCAGTTCTATTTCACCATTTCCAATAGCCAGTAATTGTTGAGAAAATATTTGTGCCGATAAATCATTTTGCATTTGTACTCGCATGCTTATAGTCAATCGAAGTGTTTCGACATTTCGCCATATAAAAGATTGTTTTAAGCATGCGTTAATCTCATCGGCAAAAGTAAAGTGAGGAATGACCAAAAAGTTTACTGTTTCCGTTCAAAACTTGCATAGTTCTTCGAGTGAATGCTTATGAGCCATAGTGCACTCATCTCAGATTATGATTGAACTCGTTTGCTACAGTGCAGCCATTCCGCTTTTTTTCTTTTTAATGTTACATATTGCGTTTGGTTTGTTATGAATATGTAATGGCAGCTTGAATGCTGAATGGGCCGTTCGCGCACCATCTGACATGCCTGACGATGCATTTGCCAATGTAATTTTTTATTGCGACCGTATCTTTACAAGGATCAACGATATTAAAAATGTATTACCGGTTCCATATGGTGCGTCCAAGAAAAAAAAAAGGGCCTTGTTCAGCATCAACAGTCAGCATAATCCGATTATAAATTTTTTTTTTGTTCAGCTGTCAGTAATGGCTCATTATTTGTATATACGGTAGCTAAGTCAACGTCGTTATACTGTTTTTCTCGTTGCAAATCATTGTTAACTAAGTCGGTGGCCGGGCGATCAGGTGATGGCATACCATAATGAGTAAGTGATAAACTTTAAATTAAAATGCATAACTCCTCGATCAGCACTAAAGGTTCATTATACATCTCTAACGTGTAATCTATATTTGACATTGGTCTGTTTGTCTAACTCGGTGAAAATATGTCTTCAGTCATATGGTTCTTGTGTTTTTCCCACAAACTGGACGATTGTGTTTGATAAAGTGTCGTCAAATTAATTGCAAATAGTTGACGAATATTATTCGTCGTGGATGCCAACGCTGCATCAGCAAGTGTCAGGCCTCAATGATTGTCGTCTTCCAACAATTGCAACTCGCGACATGCATCTTGATATGTATCGGCCATTAACTAATCGCAAAAATTCGAAAGACGTTGGTCCGGCAACATTCACCAACAACAAACGCAAAAAAGGGATTCACGTTGTTTTGGATGTACTGCGTAAAGTCGTCCCAATGTCTTGGCTTAGAATATACTTGCGATTGAAGGATGCGGTTCTCTTTGCTTGTGTTTTACCTGATTTGTTCCATGTAAAATAGCGTGTAACATCGGTATATAATAATGTTTTTTTGCAAATTGGCCGAAAACATCAGGTTATTGGCACAATATGCAAAATTCAGTCAGTGCAGTTTTTGGTGGCTCAATTGCTCTTTGGAGAACATTTTCTTCAGTGAAATATACACGTTGACCGTTTTCAAGGTGTACTGCTAAATGTTGGACAGAAGGGTCTCTTTCGTGTATCGAAAAGCTTAGAATATGCCAGATCGCTTCGTTGGTGCTTATGTATCTACTCATTAGGTATCGTGATATTTCGTAATTTTTATTGATGTCATGTACTTCAAATATCACTGCCTTTATTAACATATTTGCAAATAAATATGAGTCTTATACGTTTTTGAAAGCAATGGTGAGTATGGTACCACCCACTGATTGTCAATTTCAATTAGATTTGTAAAATTTGGTATTCGCATTGTGAATGTTTGGCCACCTTTCTCAGCGTTTCTGCGGCGATACAATGGATAACCACCGATCTCCGTAATAGTATCATTAATACATTGCTTTGGGAAACGCTTCTTGCATTTTCCATTTTCCATGCATGGCGATGTCATGTTTAAAGTACCGCACGGACCATGGATCATGTGACTGGTAACAATATTAAACTATTGATGGATTCAGAATTTCGGCTGAAATCATCTGATTGATTTCTTCTGGATGGATTTTAACTTGAAGTCAAATTAAAATGTGAGCGTGAGGCACGCCGCACTTTTGCCACTCAATTGAAAACAGCTAACACCGTGTATTGCTGAAAACTGAATGTTTTACAATTAAATCAATAAATGATTTTAATTTTTGTTTAAACACACGTGCAGTGATATCACGGCGATGCATTGATTGTTGTCTTGGTAATAGCAAAGTTTGTATTTCCCCCCCAATTTGGACATGTAAATGTAGTAAAAAAAATCAGGACGACCGTAATGACACACGTAAGTCATCGCATCGTGTATGTATTCCTGCATATTCCGTGGAGTCCCGATATAGCAAACGTTCGCTTTCGATCTTAGCGTACATATCCACAACGTATTGATGGTATAGCTGACGATATCGAAGGATATAGTTGTCCTTGCGTAATAATACATTGAACTAACTTTCTTGTTTGTTTTGTGCTCGTAAGGGTTTATTTTTCTCAAAAAGTACTTGAAGTTTACAACCGCATTCTTATTAGTTGATGCAAAATTTACCTAAGGATGGATCGTAACGCTCCTTGGCAACAAAAAAATGCTATCCTTTGTCAATTAATGTACCTACTCGTAAGTGATAATTCAGGAGAGGTCAAACTGGAATCTTTTTGGAATCATACGATTCAACACATATGGTATTTGGTTCTGCTGTTGCAAGTGGTGCATCAGGTTGTGATTTACAAATGGGGCTTTGATGGGCTTTACAAGTACAAGTTTTCAGGTGAAAGCACCTCGGAATCTGATCTATTTGTTACGCTATTAGTCCCTTTAATCGGTGATATAACTGTGTGTAGTAATCCAAGTCCAGCGTCAACGCGATACTGTAGGCTAATAAGTTAATGTTTAAGAAGGCAACAGCACAATTTTCAAAATAACTTTAAGATCGCATACAATCGTAAGTCGATTGTTAGTACGAGTATAATTTTAAAATTTTGCAAACAAATTCTCCTGGGAATGGTTGATGGAAAAATATGAAATGCCATATCAGGAAGTTCATCCCAAGTTTGTTATATCTGCTAAGCTATCCCCAAAATAATAAATAAATTTGCGCTAAGGAGTACGTTAAGAAAGCCAGTTGATGAAAAAAACTAAGAGTTTGGACTATCTTTGGACTCTTTTTTTAAAATTATCTTCTTATTTCAAGCAAGAACGGGTAAGGGAAAAAAAGTTGTAGAGGGACAAAAGAAATGTATTCAAGAAAAATTCCGTAAACGAATGGGATTGCTAGTAAATGTGCCGAAGCCTGGAAGCGGTTCAACAAATGATGGTAAATCGATGGTCAGTATCGGTTGAATCCTGAGCTTTTTGAACAATTTTGCATACGATTTCCAGTGGTTTTTAAATTGATTTTGAGAAGTTTAGAAGTTCTGTACAAAACCTACACAGTTACATATTTGTAAAACTCTACTTATGGTCTGTGACTGTGCAATAGTTCGGATTGGACAATTAACGGCGAAAGCACAAGAAGCCAGAAGTAAAGTTTGTAAACATTATCGAGAGCACAATACTCCCAAAATAAGCAGGGTAAGTACCGTGCAAAAGTTGCTACATACGAGAAAGCAGCTTATTTCGTCAGGTGAGCTTCGACCGAAATACACCCAACAAGAGTGTGTCTGCTTTATCTTCAGATGTAGCAGACTTGTCTTTAATTCATGCAGATAGATGAAAATGTAGATGAAGACTAGAATGAAGATGATGACTCTGAGGTTTATTGGTTTGTGTTAAGAACTGTATCTAGTTTAAACTACGTATAATATGCTTATCATATCTTTTGTTGAATAATTATAATCCCTTGTCTAAGACCTTTTTATTGGCAGTAATTGTCTTACATTACTGACCTTGATGGAGCAGCGAGAATTCTTCATAGCCATCCTGCACAACTTGACGAGTTTGGATGTCAAAACTTAATGATGCTCACATATAGCTCGTCCCTTTGTATGGTGTGGCTTTGAAGTCGCCAAATAGGTGGTGGGCCATGATCAGAAATTCTCAGGTCTTCTCCAAGATCTGCCGTGAAAATGGCAAACAAAATTTATCGATGGTGAATTTTCCTGCCCTGAAACCAATCTAATAGGGACAAGTCCGATTATTCATTAATGGTTGCAGAAGCCCACAAAATATAATGAAAAATATCTTTCTTGTATATTGGACAAACGATACTGAAATTCCATACTCTGAGCACATTCTCCTCTGACCATATATTGATGCATATTTAACTGCTTTAATTAGCTCAATATGCAGCTTCTATAGTACTTCCTTTATTTCGTCTAGGCCGGGGGATCCGTCTTTATCATTTTGGCCCACAATGAGTGGTTCGTTCTTAGTGCTTATTTTTAACACGTACAGCGACTCTGTTACTAATTCTTCATGTTAGTATTTGCAGTCCTCCTCAAGTCCTTACTGGATTTGATGGCATACCCGCAGAGTTTTTCAAGCTGCGCCAACTGCATCCGCTGAGCTACTGCTCCCACTTGTTGGGAGAACCTGGGAGGCCGAGAGTTTTTCGGATGAGTGGAAGAAGGGAATGATCGTCAAGCTCTCTAAAAAAGGCAACCTAATGCAATCCCAAAACTGGAGAGGCATCTGCGTGCTGCCTGCTGTGGCTAAGATAAAAGCTGGAATTATTCTGGAGCGATATAAAGAACACCTTGAAGATACACTCGACGCCGAACAATCAGGTTTCCGCTCTGGATCCTCCTGTGTCGACCACATCAACACCCTGAGGATCATCATCGAGCAGTGCGGTGAATATCGATCACCACTCTACCAGTTGTTCGTCGATTTCGAAAGGGCGTTTGATAGTGTCAATCGGGAATTTATTTTGTGTGCCTTGCCCAGGAGAGGTATCCCAGATAAATTAATAGCAAACACCGTGACTATGCTGACGATGTATGCCTACTATCACATAGAATAATGGACCTTCACCAATGCAAATGTGAACAGGGAAGCAGCTGAAAATTAACTCGGCAAAAACAGAAATGATCAGCCTGCGACCGAACTCATCAACTTATACTCGTATATGCATTGCTGGACAAACGGTTGAGAGAGTAGAGAGTTTCCAATACCTTGGGAGTATTGTCTCAATCGATGGCGGAACCCGACTGGATATAGCCAGCCGAATAAGTAAAACCAAGTCTGCGTTTGGGATGCTATCTAAAATTTGGCGAAGTAATGCAATTAGCTTAAACACCAAGCTACGACTGTTTCGTACCAACGTTGAGTCCGTGCTGCTATATGGATGTGATACTTGGAGAGTGACCACTACTATCACAAGAAAGCTGCAAATGTTCGTTAATAATTGTCTGCGTAATATCTTAAGGATTTTCTGGCCAAACCGTATCTCGAATGAACAGCTTTATGAGAAAACCGGCCATGAACCTATTGGCACAACCATACAACGGCGAAAGTGGCAGTGGATTGGTCACACTTTCTGAAAAGGTGACAGGTCCATAGCTAACCACGCGATGCAATGGAATCCGCTTACTCAGAATGGCAGGATACGCGACGGTCCTAGAAGTACATGGCGGAGAACAGTCGAGAAGGAAGCACGGCAACTGGGAAAGAGTTGGGGAGTGCTGAGGCACATTGCCAGAAACAGCACACGATGGCGCGTAGGCGTTGTAGAGGCCCTAGGACCCACAAGGGGATATAGGACATAAGTAAGTAAGTAAGTTGCAGACTTACATTGTGGCTTTCTAGCCCGTATGTTCATTTTATTCTTTGATAAAACTTTCAAAAGTCTTTCACTCAGCATCAAACCGGAGATTTCTTTGTGATGGCGCTTTAGAACTAGTAATATTGAGAAAGCTGAACATTTGATAGCCTAACTTGATATCCGATTTTGTATCCTGGCTGCAATAAGGCAGTGATCCGGCTCGACATTGGCTTCTCCAAAGATTTTAAAGATCCGGAATGCTGAGGTAGTATATGGCGTCGATCACAATGTGATCAGTCTGATTGACGGCATAGCTAAGTCCCTTTTTGGATATGGAGATGTGAGAGGGTTATTTTGAAAATGATTTTCGAATTTATTTCGCTTCCAGAGTTCAGCTCAACTAACTGTTTTAAATACCTATCAGTCTCTCTGATGTCGCGAGTGTATTTCACACAGAAATAGTAGCTATCGAAGTGGCGTGTGAGGTAATCAGTCTCAACGCTACAACTAAATCCAATATGTCAACAGCTATGCAAATGCTAACTTGCTGATTCAGATTTTAGCAACTCTCTGGCGGAGAAGGGTTATTCCCTGATTGGAAGCGTGAGAAGTAAAATCTTCCAGCACTTTAGTATTTCCTAATACAGTGAGTTCAAAAGAAATGTGCGTTTTGCATTTATAACATCATTACAAAATACGTGCGGCTTTCAAAAAACATTACTAAAGTGTTTTCTTAGTAACTCGGCAGCAAACTATTTAAAAAATCATTAGAGACATTTGTGAGAAAGTAGATAGAGCAATGCGGTATGTCGATGATGGGTGAGGTAGATGGATCAATAAAGTAATCTGAGAATTGCTTTGGAATTAAAATGTCCATCAATACAATACGTGGCTGCCGTTCGGCAGAATCTGGCATTAAAAACAGGAGTACCAAACCTAAACCGCTACTGACCCAAAAGCCTATGAAAAGGAGTCTAAGCTGGGCAACACAGAATTTAGACCAGGATTGAAGCAACAACATATATACCGATGTGTCATCTTTTTTTTGTTTATGTTGTCACTATTGCAAGAAAGCCTGGACAAAAAAAGATGAAAGGTTTTTGCAACGCACCGTAAAACATACAGCAAAACATGAGTGGCCGTAGCCCAAGTGATCCGAACGGACGGTTCTGAGTTCAATACCAGCCGCGCCCGAAAGGCATTCTTTTTTTCAGGCAACTAAATTCACGTAGGATGAGTGGTTGCCTAGAATACAACAGCAATTCCAATTATATTAATAATTTAGTTAAATGTTGGCTGCCACCCATGGAGCGAAATAACCACTGAGTACAAAAACCTTTCTTTCTCTCTCTCTGTACCACTTTAAGTGTAGTCATACCCACTTGATTGTTAAATTCTTAAAAAAAAAAAAGAACAAAAAAGCAAAAGTTCATGTTTATTGATGCTTCTCGGCCAAAGGATTCAGAAAGTTAATATTATTCACAATAAACCTCGATGCACAATTCATGGTAAAATTATACCAAAATGGTTTTCTAAAGTCTGCCGAATTTCTGTATTGACCAAACAATACGACTGGATTTTGCAAGAGGATAAACGATCCAAAACTTCGGATGCGTCTCTGTACGCCTTGGAAAGAGGAAAATAGTATAGAGACCTTAGATTGGCCGTCCTAAAGTTCTGATGCGAATCCAAAAGGTAATGTGTGGTGTATATATAATGAAGCAGAGACTTAAGGGGCAAAAAATAGCAACGGTAAGACAACTTGCGAGGGTCTTGAAGTAAATTTGGCGAGGTCTTAAGTTTAGAATACACACAAAAATTATGTGAAAATTGCACTAGACGATGCCAAGCAATTATAATCAATAATGGTGACAGGACTCCCTACTAATATAATTGCATAATTCGTTTTGATGTATACTTTAATAAAAAAAAAATGTTGGCACTTTTCATTGGTGTTTTTGACGCACTTTTTTTTTTAACACACTGTACTGCAGGTAACAGAAAAGAAGTGAACACAAAAAACTCGCATTCTGTGAGCCCCACAGCGAATACAATAGTACGGGTCACAGTCATTCATTTGTTCAGCTGCAAGGATAAAAACGCCAGAGAAACCGTGGTTTACTTTTTCTGAAAATGCCCGCCTCTAGCCGGAAACAATCACAGAACTGTTAGTATAACATTTTTCTGAAGACCTAGCCAGCATTTTAGACCCTTTCAGGAGAATCCCCTCCGACTTAGGTATTAAAGGAGTGACTGCCTGGAATGTGTTCGACCCAAATGACCTAGTCGTAAATATGTGGTAGAGTATGATGTCCGATCTTGACTTGGAAACATAGTGTCTTTTTGTAAATGTACACTTTAAAAAAGCAAAAACAGTAGGGAGGGATGCAATGTGTTGAACGCGGAGGTCAATTGAGGCCCCTACTGCGCTCAAATAATGCACTGCACTCGGTTTAATATATCCCGTAATAGAGCCGTTGTGTACTGTGGCTTTATCATATTGTAACCACAGTTGCGGATAGTTTCGCACAGCTGGCCTTAACAAATTTTCCTACATCGTCCGATATTGAGCAGGAATAATAGTAACTGCAGTTATGGTTATATTTTCAAAGAAACATGTCAGTGCCAAATATCCTTCCATGCAAAAGGCGATATCAACAAATTCACTTGTATATGTGCAATTATTGGTAGTAAATTTCTGTTGGATTCTTTGCTGCCCATATCCTGCAGTTTTTCTTGCACAAACACAAATTTTGAAGGGAATCAGGATTTTGTTTCGAGTTTTGCTGCAAAGACATCATTATCAGTATATATTTCGATAAAAATGCCCACTGCGAACGCCTTCAGTTATGCCTACCAGGATCTTCCGTCTGGTAGATATGTTGCATCTTTAACAGAAGTAGATGCATTCGCAAAGCTCTTTCACGCACATGAGCTCGACCATTCTCTTTAACACAAAATAGGTCAGATTGATTTTCGGTATGAAGGCCTGAGGTTTGGTATGCCAAACTAGCAGTGCAGATTCTCTTTAATATTTCCAACTTCCGTACTATTTAAACAAGAACAATTTACGGACATACATATACGACATACTCACGCTCGTTCAAATCCGGAAACTCCCAGGAAAGCATAACTTGTTAGCTTTGTTTCGATAAAATAATTTTATTAAACATTTTTGCATTCTCAATTGCGTTGGATTTTAATTCTTCATTCCAAATTAATCAATTTAATCGCATCAGTGGACATTTATTTATTTTTTCTCTTTTTGTTTTTCAAATAAAAATCGCTATTCTTCTGCATCAGTTGATCGGATTTTCATTACATTTTATCTCATCGATTTCACGGATTTTGTGCAGTCTTAATCTGCATCACGCGTTCAGATACTCGGATACATACTCGTATATCTATAAAAATGAGTTCAATTTTTTTTTTTTAATTAAACGCGTTTCTCGGGTCATTTGAGTTTATACAACTGTATTTGCATAAGCGTTTTAACGATTCTGCAGTTTTTAACTAAATTACGATTACATATATTCGTTTGGCGATAACGTCCACGTGAGATGTGTTTAAATTCCATGATGGGGCGTTGAAAGTGCATACAAACAATGTGTGTAGTTTTATTGAATATGTGATGAGAGGACTACTCGGGTTTCTGGCTGAACTATTTTTATTGTTTTAAACAAATAAAATATGGAATGGAAAATATTTTGGTAGTAATGATCAGATTATTGTTGTCTTTTATTCCAATATCAACATCCTGATGGGTTACGTGAGCATATGGTATAAGTATTTTTACATGCGCTTAAAATAAATTAAGGATTCACTTAATCATCACATTTCGCTACGTTATAAAATACAGGTAGTCTTTGTCTTTATGGATCCAACTCAAGATTCCTCACTTATTTCTGTTTGACTAGGTAGTTTGAGGAATGTACATATTTGCAAGTCAATCCTAAGTAATTAAGCTATCGCCTTTCCGAAATGGATGATTGTTGTGAAGACTTTCGCTGTCCTCATAATTTGGAGACCAGACTTAAGACTACAATGCAAAAGTCGGCCTTGATTTTTCGAGTTGACCAGTAACATGAAGTCCAGTTAAGTTCCTCCTCGATTTGAGGCAATTATGTTTACTTGTGGTTTCGAGGTGGTATTTCGATTGTTCCAATACTTGTACTTCATTCCCTTTGAGCCATGTTCCATTCTTCAGGCCACCTGCTTCGGATTTTCTTAGATAGGTCTCTGGTACATTTTGGGATCTGAGGGCCGTCCATTTAAGGTATACTGTAGTTTAAATCTACGTAGGCAATGTGCATATCTTTCGAACCCTCGAGATGTTTCTTCATCGTTATCTCTTGCTTTGAAATGTGTTGAATATCGACCTGCCTCTCCCTCTATGTGTTTGAGCTATCAACCTTTATTTATTTTCAGTTTGTCATTTCATAATGGATAAATTAATGCCACTACAAGGATTCCAAATCGTAGAAAATTATTTCCAAATCAACATTTACGGTAGAAATCATTGGTCATCTGAACTTGCTATTTATTGAATTATTGAAAAACTTCGCACTCTATGGGATACCCACAAACCAACAAGAGCGAGAACAGTGCATCCAGAAGAAAATATTGCCGCTGTGGAAGCTTGGAAGAGGACTCCAATTTATCAATTCGTCGTCGTTAGCACGAACTTGGTCTCTGTCCATCACCATCTGGAAAAGATCTTGATCTCAAGGCATATGAGATCCAATTGGTACAAAAACCAAAGCCGCGGGATCATATATTGCGTCGGGTGTTCAGTGTTTAGGCCTTAAATCAACTGGAAGGTGACTCAGTTTTTTATCATAATTTTTTTTTTCAGTGATGAGGCTCGTTTCTAGCTAAACGGCTACGTAAATAAGCAGAATTGCAAGGAGTTTACCCTATGGCATTGCCATCGGCATAATCGATCCTTATTTCTTTGAAAATGAGGCCAGAGCATAAGTTACTATCCATGTACAGCGGCATAATGCAATGTTCAACGACTTTTTGTTCCCAAATTTGCGTCACATCAATTTGAAAGAACTGTGACTTCAATAGGATTGTGCTCCACCCCATACTACCAACGAAAACATAGCTTTATTGGAAACACGATTTGGCAATAGAGTCACTTCAAGAAATGAATCCGTTAAGTTACTGGTATCTCCTGATAAAACAGCAAGGATTGACGCTTTGGAGCAAAACATTGTTCCAGTAATACGTGATATATGCCCCAATTGCTCGAAAAAGTGATCGAATACGTTTTGTACGAGACAGTCGTGGTGGATATATGCCCAAAGCTATTCTAAAATATAGCCTTTTGAATGAAGTTAATAAATCGTCATCTGTTCGTATTTATTTGAATCCGAGTTTTTGTTTCTCTGTGTTGTAATCTCAAAATTATTAGATCGTTTCTCAGTGTTTAACAGTGTACCTCTTCCATTGCCAGTCACCTGCTTATAGGCCTTGAGAGTTTCTCTTCTTTTTCTTAATAAAACAGCTTCACTGTTACCGCATGTGGTGTAGTCAACATTTATCTCGTTTTTTTTCGTACGAAAAGTTTATCTTAAGACAACGTTGTAGGATTCGTTTTATTTTCTCCACGCTTGAAATTCTTAACACCACGTTAATTGTGTAAATTTAGCCTTTAGCTGAATACAGTTTTTGTACTTAATTACTTACCTCTGAGGCATCATGGCTAAGAAAAATCCTCTCCACAAATCCTATGATGCCTAGCTGTTTGAAAAAAAACGATGGTTCTTGGACAACCTCAAGTGATGAATCACTCAACCTGCTTCTGGACACCCACTTTCGAGTTAGCTCCTAACTCGCGGTCAGTAGCACCCCGAACAGCCCTACTGCAACCGGGACCAAAATTCATGGTCTGATTACGAGAGACTAACTGCTCTGGGCGCTGGTATAATACCTGCCGAGCTACAGAGGTCCTCAGATATTATTCTGCCTGTCTTAGAAAATATTATGAGGAGCTGTGTAGAACTTATCCACATTCCACTGTCATGGAGAGAAGTCAATGTAGTATTCATTCCCAAAGACGGAAAATGTTCTCATGTTGCCCCAAAGGACCTCAGACCTATAAGTCTATCATCTTTCCTTCTGAAAACTCCAGAGCGACTGATTGATATCCATATTCGAGCTAAAGGTGATCCAAGACTTCTGTCAACGGCTCAACATGCCTACTGTAAAGGAAAGTCGGTGGAAACGGCTTTGCACTCTCTTACCAGCCACATCGAATGATCCCTACAATATAAAGAGAACACAATGGTTGCTTTCCTGAACATAGAGTGCGCCTTTAACAACATCAACACATCCGCAATCACGCTTGCGCTGTCAACCCTGCAGGTAGACGACTCACTTAGGGAGTTGATCAGTCTCATGCTAAAAGCAGGATAATCAACTCCAAACTGGGTGAGACTTTTGCTAAAAAATGTGTCAGCAGAGGTACGCCGCAAGGCGGTGTCCTCTCTCCCCTTCTCTGGAACTTAGTAGTTAACGAACTACTGATATAACTGGAAGCGGGTGGTAGCAGGGTGATCCATGCCATTAAAGAACTCCTTTAAGTAAATCTCAATAGTTTAACCCGCTGGGCAGATCGAGAAAACTTCATTTAGGAGCTTTCATCCACAACGACCTAAACGACCTAGAAAATATAAACGTTAACAGTCTCCTACGCTTTATTATAAGCTCAAGCTGGATCCATTAGTAAGAGGATCATATATCCACGTTGCATCACAATGGGCCAATAGGCCTAAGTGGGTTGGTATTTCCAAAAGCCACTCTTACCTAACCTAACCTAACCTACTTACTGGGATAGCCCTACTGTCTGTGTTGAACCTGGGTCTCATCTAGCAAACCTCTCCAATTAGCACAATTCCTCGCCAGCCGCCAACCGTGCTGCATTTTGTGATCATGTGGGCGAATGAATATAATTAAAATTCTCCGAAACCGAAGCAAGCGTAGAGCTGTGTAAGATTTTCACAATGTATTGTATTATCTTTAGCTACAATCAATGTTGCTTAGGAAATATGTTCACTTAAAGAGATACATTATATCTTCTTCATACTATATCGATAAAGACTTCATCTGGTTAGTCACCGTCATCGTCCTTTCAGACGTTAGCCGTGTTGGGATGTAACAACCATAAGTTCGTCAAAAAAGCGTATCTTTAACAATTTATCACACAAATTTCCAGATATTCCCTTAATTTTACACCGTTGCCTTCAGATACTCATTTGAGGCAATAACGCTGATTCTATCTGATTTTTTTCGTGGTCTGTAAAACAGGCTGGTTATTTCCTTTTCAGTTCTCAGTTTCAGTGAAACTTAATTATATGGGAAGATGTTGACAAGATCTACATCACATCACCAATAAATAGTCCCAAAAACTATACTCGGGATAAGCTCTTAATCCGAAGTAAAACTGGCATCACTGCCATCTAAGCTACACAGTAACATCCGACGATACTAGGCTATCATGGCCAATAATAAGTCAGCCAGATTTATTATGATCGACGTAAGCAAATAGACTACAATATTGTTTTAGCTAAGACCGGGCTCCCAAACGCGTGTGCTACCTCTGCAACTACAATTTCACGCTTTTCTGATCAAGTCCTTAAAAATTACTCACGAACTTCTGCACTACTAGCGCTGAAAACACATCTAGCTATATCAATTGTAAGCATTTAGAGTAGTAGCCAATAAAACATAGCACCCTCTGGTTTGACTGGTTCCAAGTAAAGTGACATGAAAGGTGTTTCAGCAGAATAAAATCAGACATCCTCGAGAATAAATAGACAAAAGCCGAGCAGCAGTTTGCAGTGGCAAAGACGATAATATACTCGTACTATTACTCCCTTGGATTTAACGACATTGTCTACCTATTTTATGGAATATAAAATTATAAAAAGGCTCAAATTGAATACAGGAAATCTGGAGAAGACAATAGAGCAAGGATCTATAAGGACTATGAAACGTATTACATCTCGTTTTACCAGCCCAAATTCATCGATGGATTAATACCATGCCGGAGGGATAAAGCAGTAGAAGGAGAGCTCTCCTTAATTGGCACACTTAAGTGAAAAGCAACCACAATCAACTATGGGGGATAATTGAAATCAGAAATAAGACCTTTTGCTTAGGCCTCGGTTTGTCTACTTCAATGATGCGTGTGGATATCCTTACTTTATGCTTGGTACCTGAGTCTGATTTCAGAGCTTATTATTCAGTAAGAACCTCAGATATAGCAAATGTTCTGTAATTAGAGTGTGCTTCTAAAGCATGACTTTATAAGCAGACCATTTGAAAGATTATGTCACTACTTGTCATATCTAAATTTTACGAACATAAGTCTAGCTGAATCCTGCCAACTCGAAGGAAGATCGCATTGTTATAGATAACTCTCACATTTATGCTGATGCTTTCTATAATCGAACAGGAGGCAAATTTTCAATTAAGTACATTGAGTTATCATCATGAGTTATATCATAACACTTAACGACCGAAATTCAGTTTAAACTTCTAATTGCAAATTATGTATGTCTTTGTCGACAATTCAATTTGCATTCTGCGGGTATTGCAATTTCACTCAAATTAGCGATAAGCTAGATACCCATGTTGGTATTCATGTTCCGACCACATAACAATAGGGACGTTACCAATCAGAGCCATTACCATACCTGCAATACTCTCGCGCAAAATTCAGTTATAGACGGAATAGACTCTATAGATACAGTAATGGCAAAGGGACTTGTCCTTCTCCACTTCCCCTTGAATTTAAGGGTGATTACTATCGCTAGGACGACTTGGTATGGTAGCATAATCAATTGTGCCTTCATTATCCATAAATGTAGCCAAATCGGATTTGGAAAATGCAATAACTGGGTTTCGTGGTTTTTAGAGGTGCATAGTTAAGTAGTCTAGTTGATGCATTTGTTGTCAATGGTAAACTAGAGGTTTCAAATTAGGAAAAACTTAATTTCAGTCTTTCAAATGACTAGGTAGCTAAATAGAATTTAGCTTAGGGATAATTAATTTCTTTAATATAGCCGTAAGAAATTAGAAAATACATTATTCCTGTGTAGTACTCATTTTTCAAGTCTTAGAAACTTTTCGAGTTGTAGGTATTATCTGTAACAATTTGATTACCGGATCCAGTCAACCAATATCAGAATTTTTACTTCAGAACTGAGCTTATGATCGTTGGTGTTTGTATTATTGTGTAAGGATTCACGAATTTACAATAAATATAGCAAATATACGCAGACTAAGAAGTAATCACTTCATTGCGAACACCCACGTCTGTAAACACAAGACAGCCGCTTCGGCACTAAGTAAGGCACAGATAGGTATGGTCGGGGCCACACCATTCGTGTTGATATGAAACTTCCTGGATACGAACTAGTGCGACTACTCTTTTCTCACCTTCACGTGATAGTGATGTGGCTTCTAGAACTTACGATAATATGATCCCTGTACCAATCTAGAATTCAACCTCGTGTGGTTAAAATTCCATCTCCGTTATCAAATGTAGTGCAAATGTAGAAGTGCAAACTGGATAGCAATTCGACTTTCGAAGAGTTTGATGTGCTATCAGGGAATTGTATTCCTGTAACATCATACTGTTACACAATTCAGGGGGCTTCAACATTCTAGACAGACAACAACCAATGGATGATGTGTTGGAATCTTCGCTACAGAAAGCAATTTAACCCAGATTACTCGTATAAATGAGCCCACAACAATGCCTACCGTTGATAGTAGTGAAACCAACAACTTGGACTTAATTTCTCACTGTGATAAGATCGTTATACTTTCGTCGGCCTACTATATCATATCAGCTATTTGCTTGTATACTCATTATATGATTAGAGAAAAGATTCCAAATAAACCGCATGACAGCACGAGAAACTCAGTTGGAGCAAACTTAGCATATTCTTCAATCAACTTGTCGTTGTATTTTCATTTTCATTTATTTATTTTATTTTCATTTATTATTTATTTATTGCGGCTGATAATATGATCAAAAATACTTTCGAATGAGATAATTGATCCTTAATCGGATGAAGAGTATTAAACCGAAAAGAAAAGGCGTGATAGGACACGAGCTATAAAGACCTACAGAACTATTTGTTCGGTCTTACAAAATCAACCCAAAACTGGTTCAAATGAGCCACGAATGCAAATTTAAATACGACGAAAAACTGAGGAAAAAATTACTCCAAAGGTATTACTACAAATTGTTGGTCGTTTGTCAAAAACACTAAAAATGCTGCCACATCCTCAAACCTAACAATCATTTATTATGACATTCCAGCACTTAGCTCTTCGGACAAGACCAATCTGTTTGCTAAACACTTCACATCTTGACTGTGCCATGCCACCACCTATACTAAAGCGCTTAAAATGCTCTATGAAACGGATCACATTTGTGTCAGGCATGAAGTAACAAGAGTACTAAAAAAAACACAAATAGTTGAGGTGGTAAATTTCCTTTTCTTCTATAGAGGTGATCTTCTACGATGGTAAAACTACTACATATGCTTTTTCATCAATCTTACTCTTTATGATTCTTCCTATTGCACTTAGAAGCTTCCTTTCGAAGGTCATGAAAACGATTAGAAACAGTCAGCTTATGAAATATCTTAAAAAAACCCGGAAACTTCTCAATGACGGGCACCATGGTTTTTAAGGCAACTACGAGTAGTACATTAGCGATTTGGTGAGGTGTTCTATCGAAAACTCGAACCAATGTCTTCAAAAATATAGTGAAATCAAGGTACTTAAACCTGATACTTCAAAGACAAAACTAGGCGTCAGGTTCATGGATTAGAAATCAATTTTAGACTTCAATTCAGTTTAATTAAATTTTAATTAATTGATTTTATCTTATTATGTGGAGGAGGTCATCCAATAAGAGGTGCCATTTTAAAAATTTCGCATAATTGTTTAACTGTCAACATTCAACTACCATTGCGATGACTTTTGACAACTAAGAACTAGGAGGTTATTAAATATGGATCGATATACACTCACACAGTTTGCTGAAATAGTGAAAATTCACTACAAATGCAGTGAAAATGTTGCTAAAGCGTTTCATAAAGTTCGTTCGTTTTCGTCATCATCAAGCATTAGGTATAGTGAATTTAGCGGTTCCCACAGGTTAGTGTTGTCAAGAGTCCAATTCGTGTTCGTCAAGCAAGAATAGCTGAAAATATCGTCGCCGTAGCTGAGAATGTGACTGAAAACCCAGATGTGTCCATTTCGAGACAATCACAGGAATTGGGACTATCCGCGAGTGATGAGGCTCATTTGCATTTGTATGGGTACGTAATTAAAAGAAATCGTTGCATTGGAGGCTTCGAAAACCCAATAGAAATAGTGGAACAATCTCTACATATACAACTAGTGACAGTTTGGTACGGATTTTGGGATGGCGGTGTCATTGTCATATATTTTCGAAAATGATGCGATGTTTTCAGTGAATGATTTTGACGATGTTGGCTGATTTTTGTTTTAAATTGATGCTATGGACGTGGACGACGTTTACTTTCAGCAGGTCGGTGCCTTATGCCACAGAGCTGGTATAACAATAGCTCTATAGCATGTCAAATTTCCTGTACTTACAATTTCTCGAAATGCAGACTTCAATTGGCCGCGGAGATAGTGCGATTTAACGCCATTAGAGCTTTCTCTTTGGGGCTATGTCAAAGACAAAGTCTTCGTCAATACCCCAGCACTGGAGAAAATATCAGAACTGTCATTCGAGAAATACAGCCGCAATTATGCGAGAACGTGATGAAAATGTTCAGCAAAAGAATGACTGTGTGTAGGTAGAGCCGAGGCGGACATTTGGCAGATATTGTATTCCATTATTAACCTCAGACATTGTGCCTGAATTAAAAAATAAATCTATCGTCACTTTCAATACAAATGTTACGTTTTTCCATTGATTTGTTGGATGCCAGTATACTTTAAGAGAGATACGAGTATCTTTATTAATACAATCCAGATGCTACATGATTTAGCAACTAAAATTATTGATAACATAAAAGTTAATATCAAAGTATAAAGTATACAGTGTTGCCAAGTACAAGTTGCTTTTTAAAAATAAAATAAAATTAACAAAAATCAATTACTTTCGAAATGTACGAGTAATGGCTTTATTAGAAAGAGAAAACATTACCATTTGTTATGGAATACGATTTCATTAATTTGGCTGCCGCGACTGGCTTCGCGGTTTCTGGCTCTATCTCACGAATGGGTCAGACGAAGGGCTCGAATCATTTCTGGATTATCCGCATAACCCACAAAAAAGTCAAGATTTCGAGCGGAAAATAGCTGCCATCAGATGATATCAAAAAGGAAAATGGAAAGTTTTAGTTGGGTATTCGAGTTTTTTTCGACCATATATTGAAAATGATCGCTTAAGAGGTCGCCTCCATTGTTGATTACGATTTGGGATCTTTTTATGATATTTTCCATGCTTTCCTTCAGAATTTAGGGCGGATGTTCCTCTTAATGGCTACCAGAGTTTGTGGCTTGTTCAAATAAACTTGTGACTTTAAACAACCTCATTGAATTAAGTCTAGAGCGGTCAAATCGGCTGATCTTGCTGGCCAGTGCAAATTGCCGAAACGCGATATCAGACGACCGGAAAACGGCTGCTTTAGAATGTCAGTTCTGGCTCGTGCAGTATGTGCCGTTGCTCCGTCCTACAGAAACCACATGGCCTCCAGTCTCAATTCATTGATCATGGCTCTGTAGCGCTCACTGTCCACAGTGACTGTTTGGCCCGCGCCGTTCTCAAAAAAATGATGATCCAATGACTCCTCCAGCGTAAAAAGCATAGCTCTGACTTCGAGTAGATGTAATACCTCTTTGTGAATTAAAATTTTGTTTATTCACGTATCCACAAAGGTGGAAATGGGCCTCGTCCCTCATGATTATTTTCGACGAAGATCGTCCACTTCGTTCTTGAGTTTCAGGATGGTGTGACTGTCTGCACTTTTTAAGGGAACTTCTTCAAGTCTTTCATCGAAATGCTCCGCTGAGAACTGCGTATAATGTCCAATTGAATAGCTGATCGATGTCGACGGAGCACCTACGTCATTTTCATCCACACCAGCGATATTTTCGGCCGAACGAGCGGTACGAGGCCTTCCAGGTCTAAGAGTCGTGAACGACCAGTAAGAGCTGGACGGCCAAGAAAACGGTCCAAAATGCATGTTGCGCCAAAATCACTGAAGAAGTGTTCATCAAAAATATAGTAGTGATTATTTCGTGTTCTAATTCTGTTTGCTACATAAATGTCAAAACCGAATTGAGGTTCGAAGACATTTGTAAAATCCCTGGCACTTTTCGATCGGCATACATAATGGCCCGCCTAGCAGCTTCATAGTTGTCATAGTTGAGGGTGTCTTCTTTATAGTGAATCGGTCACACGATGCCGAGACTCCATTCAGCAGACATACAATCTTCTAACCACATCTACGAAATGAGTTGGTGCATGCTCACCACCAAGTCATTTCCAGCAGCTTTGAATACCTCAGCTTGTAAGCCGTCAGGTCTAGGTCATATTTTGGATTTTGGTATTGACACTGCTATTCTTACTTTGTTCTGGTCAGGTGGACGGAAGTTTTCTAAGTTGAATGGTCTATTCCTTTTGACGGTAGCATATTGTACTTCTTCTCCGGTACAAAGTCTGTGGAAAAAGTTTTCCCGTGGTCTCGGCACCGACTGTGACTCTAGTAGAAGGTTCTCTTCTTTGTGGCTACAACCTTCTGTACGGGTCTTGGTGTTGATAAAACTTCCGTACGTTATTCCTAGAGTACAGCCTCTCAATATGTTCGATTTTGTGCTCTGTTTTCTTCTCCTGTAGAAGCCGATGTACTTTCCATCTCTTCGCTCATTGAGCTCACAAGCAGCGAAAGCCCTTCGTTGCAACGCCGCTTTGTAGGCTTCTTGTTTAGCTGCATGTGCTTGCCGGCATTCTTCATCAAACCAGGGATTTCTTGATGGTGGTTGTCTCTGATGGTACATTGGCTGCTTTGCTATTGGTCTTCGGTATTCGATACTGGCGGCGTATGAGTTGTTGAGAAATTTAAGGAGACGCGTTCGGTGAAGATTTTGGCAGTCTCTGGTGATTGCAGCTTTCCTACGTTATATCTTCTCTCACTATTTCTTCTTTATTGTGGCGATTGGGAAAACCGTATTCGTACCTTGGCTGCAATAAGGTGGTGATCTGAGTGAATGCTGGCTGCCCGGAATGTTTGGACGTCCAGAATATAGGGGGCATGTCTTACGTATAGCTCAATGTGATGAATTTAATTTATCGTTTCATGATCCGGAGACCGCCATGTCCACTTATGTACATTGACATGAGAAAACCTATGCTTGCTATGGTGATATTTCGTCCTGCGGGAAAGTTAATAAGTCCGTTATCAGACGTGGTGTCGTGTAGGTTATGCTCAATAACTGTCCTACCAAAGATGTCCTGCTTTCCTATCCTGCTTTTTAAAATCGCCTACTACGATATTAACGTCATACTTTGGACTTTGCACATATGTGTAGAAAAATCCTTTGGTTAGCGAATTTAGCCTTGATGCGTACTGTAAAAAAGATGCTCGTTCACTAGTCGGAAGTTCAAGACTTCTTGCTTAAGTTTAAGCCAGAAAAAAATCTTCGATTCCTTTAATGTGTTTTTGTTTTCGTTTGACCGAAGATTCAGCTTTTTTACTGCTCTTTCCTTGGTACTTGTCATATTCTCGTGCTCCTATGATTTGTCTATTGATAAACATTGACTTTCACCCCCTTTGTCACAAAGCCACCGCCTATCTTGCTTGTGTAGATCTGTATCGGTAAGCTCTTCAGGTCAAACGACTCCTGATGTGGCTTCATCCTGAACAAATCTTGCAAACCTCATAAATCTGGGCCACTAAGCTGTCTTAACAACTCTAGGTTTGCACGGTTCTGTCTATAGACGTTAATTTTCTGCTTCATTTTGAACCTAAAGCCACGTCGTAAATATATAACGCTGCGACAAACAAATTAAATAATTAAGGAAAATTGGGCACGTAAAATTTTTCAATGTAATCTTCCGTGTTTTAAGTCCTTCCCAGCTTTTTGGCTACAAAAATATTGAAGTTAAGTTAGAGCTTAATACGTAAGTAGCCTTTCAACCCTAAGAGAACGAAATATGCAAACTATTTTCGTTTGCGAAGCTTAAATGTCATTCACGGGTTAAATTTATTCCAAAAGCTTGATCTCAGTTGGGAAAACTTCAGCTACCACATAAATTTCGACTAAAGTTGGCTTGGCTTTTTCGACGAAAACTTCAATTTCACCAAAAATATTTATTTGATTACTTGGTACGAATAGACGGCAGTTGAAATCATTTTTTATCCAAAGAGCAAGCAAACCAGCTCGGGCAGATGGTTGGGAATTGAAAAACTTTCGATGCAAATACCACCAATACCCTAAATCCGATCTGAATGCTGAATCCTCCGTCTGTCTGAGGTTTCCACAAACAATTTAAAACTTCAACTACCTTCTAGTGCTGGTAATATCCAGGGACGGGCAAATAAAACTTGCTACCTATGTATGATGCTACCTTTAAAGTTCCAAGTAGTACTATAGTAGTAGCTGATGGTGTTGGTGTTGTTGTATGTTGAGGACAATCATCAGCGATTCGTGTAGCTTATACAGATTTCGTTTCTGTAAATCCATTCATCGTGTGCGACAGCAACTTTTTAGCAGCAAATTTGAATATTTCTCGCGCCCACTAGTAAATATCATAACCTTCACAGGATAGCTTCACGCCCCCATTCCAAAGTTCTGAAAAGGATATAAATACGACTTTGTTGCCAAGATACCAAATGTGTTTCTATAATATATTTTGCCGTAGTCGAGTCATTGAGTTGGTTAGTCGTTGATTCGTTGATTCGTCGAATTGGGAGTTAAATAACGACCCGAAGCCACTTCTTGGGGTAAACCCTATGAAGAGGGTTCCTTCCGAAGGAACGAAAGCGTAGGCAAATAATTGAGTTTCTGGCAATTTCAGGTGTGATAACGTTATTCGTACGTCGTCTCTCACTATGCATGAACCCAGAAAGTCGTGCGGCGAATTTGGGTTGTTTCCAAGGGGATAGATACAGTAGGTAGTGATAGCGAGTGAAAAGCTCTGGGATTAAGCCAAGAGTACGAGTAGGTACTCATAATAGTCAGCAATTTTTTGGTTAAATGGCATTTAACTTTTAGTATTTGTTGTGCTGGTGCAGCAGTAAGAAAAGACGTTGTATTCGTAAACTTTAACAATTCATTTTAATTTTTATTTTCTCAGTTTTATTAGTTTATTCGTAATACCCCAGTCGTCCTCCTTCTGAGTGTACTCGTTATGCATTTTCTCTCATTTTTATTTTATTTTTTCTGTTTAAACATCATTTCATACTCGTACTCGTATTCGTACTCGTACTGGCATTCGTATTCGTATTCGTACATAATGAAAAGATAAAGTAATTTCCCCCCCGAATGTATGTAGTTTTTATTTTCAATTTTTTTTGTTTTTTTGTTTGTTTTCGTAATTTAATTCAACAAGTGAATAATGAATTAATTAATGCCCCAAAAATAAGTTTTGACAGATCACTATCCCTTTGTTCTTAGACACGGTAATTTTGTATAACACAAAGTAATATTGAAAGGAAATATTTAATATATTGCTTTGCCTGGCGGAATGAAACAGTTAAGTGTGTGTTATCCTTCTCTTTAATTTGTTTAGTTCGTCCTTTAGTTTTGAATTGAGAACTTTCCTTTGATTTATAGTCTTACCCTTGTCTTCAATGTTGTTACGTTTATGATAAATCCGACCTAATTCTATTCCATTAGATGCATGTGGTAGATACTTTGCTTTTGACATAACATATCTATTCTTTTAACAAATTTAGCATAGTAGTGAACCAAATTTCAAAATTCTTATTACTAGAAATGTTTATTTAATTTTCTTTTTTATACGATAACGATACAAACATTATTGATTATTTTCATATTTGATTGTTATCAATGAACATTTTAAATCTAAACAAATTTCATATACATGTAAGTTAAATTTTTATGTACATCGACAATATATCCTTTCTCGAAGCCTGGATTACAATTTAACCAAATAAATTGCACCAGTACTTCAACTGCACAATAGATTCTGTTAAGATTTTCATCATTGAAGGTCCAGTGATGATTTATGGTTCGGTGAGGATTTAGTGAAATACTTCAAGGAAAGCTGTTAATAAAAGAAGAAAAAATGACAATAAAAATAAAAAATCATTTGACCAAATCATCCTTAAATCTTACTAACGCATCAGAAGTTGAGATTATGCAAAATATTCTCTTATTCTGTAACTTCAGCAACAACTCAATCAACAATTTTCATGAAGCATACACTTGTTATAATAAAAACAAGAAAAAATGATTTAAACCGATTTTTCTTCGAAAAATCCTCCTTTACATTCGTTTACGATCTCTTTTATCTGTCCAGCTCCTCCCACAACAACTCTATTGGGTTTAAATCTAGTGATCTTATCACGATTTGTAAAATTTCTTCATCTTCTCCCTGTTTCAGGTAATATTTACAAAGTCTTGATGTTTTTTGGGTCCTTGTACTGCTGAAATATAGGGTTTTCCAATAAGGACTTGACAACTTTTTTTTTTTAAATAAAACGCAAACCATTTGAGATATTTCAAAAACTTTATTATTGGCTTGAAGTACAATTAAAACATTTATGAATGGAACTCGACATATGGCCACCGCGGGCACGTTTGTAGCGGTCGATTCGTTGGACCCAATTTTCAATGACTTGGCCACACATTTCGGCCTAAACGTCGTCGGCGTGTTGGCAAAAACCAATGACTTAACGTAGCCCCACAGAAAATAGTCAAGAGGCGTTAAATCGGACGAACGAGGCGGCCAATCGACTGGCCCATGTCTTGAGATAACACGCTCACCATACTTACTCTTCAATAAATCGATTGTAGCGTATGCTGTGTGGCTTGTGGCACCATCCTGTTGAAACCACATGTCGTCCAAGTCCATATCTTCCAATTCGGGCCAAAAATAATCGGTGATCACGGCGGGATAACGCTGACCATTCACAGTAACGTGACGATCGTTATCGTCAACGAAAAAATATGTGATTCATGAAGCACATGTGGATTTTCACCCGAACAATAAAGCATATCTTGCTTATTGTACAAACCAATTGAGCCAAAAATGAGCTTCGTCACTGAAGATGATTTTGCCATGAAATTCATCATCTTGGCGCATCTTCTCCAGAACCCAATCGGAGAACGTACGTCGCTTCAAATGGTCCATCGGCTTCAATTCTTGAGTTAGCTCGATCGTGTATGGGTGTAAACAAAGATCCTTACGCAAAATACGCCATAATGTGGTCTGAGCGATGCCCAATTCTTGAGAACGCCGTGGAATTGACTGATTTGGATCCTTTGCTACGGACTCCTGAGCGGCAGCGATATTTTCGGCACTTCGACCAACCCGTTGTCTCACTGATACGGCAACATGACACAACGAATATGTAGACTCAAATTTTTGCACTAAACTTGTTGTTGCCTGTCTATTAGGGCGAGAATTACGACCGAAAATTGAAGTTAACTCTCTTAAAATTGCAGTCACCGACTCCGAAATTCGGTAGAAAATTTGCAGACGTTGCTAGTTCGTGTATTTTGCTATGATGAAAATGTTGAGTTTACTGAATAAATTGGCAGTGACCGTTTGATGATTAGTGAAAGAGTGTGTTCACAAATTAAATTCAAAGTTATCAAGTCCATATTGGAAGTCCCTTTGTCAATACTTCGCCAATTATTCTTGGTAAAGAGGTCACAGCGTTTTCTTCCAATATTGCTTTGTATGCCTCAAACTTCGAACCAGATCTGCAACTCCACTTGAAGAGAAACATCCTCAGAACATAACAGAACATCCTACATGCTTGAACGTAGTAACCCCACAGTCTACCGGCATATTTTATTCAGCACTGCTTCGAGCCAAATACCTTACACTTGAATTCATCCCTCCATTAAATTCTGCTGACATCTTCTTCTCTCCCGGTCTTTAGCTTTTTGGCCCATTCTAACCTTTTCTGATTGTTTTGTGACCGCAACAAGGGTTTTCGAACTGAAGCTCGTACAAATAGCTCAACATGTTTTTATCTTCTTTTGACCGTTGTCAAAAGACTTAGAGTTAAGTTTACGGGATGCCCATATATCCATGGGCATATTTCGGCGCATATTACGGGTGCTCTTTTTCATCTACTTCGTTTTCTCGCTGTGACTATTAGTAAATCCTCGTGTTTGGTTGTAGCTCTAGGCCATCCTGACCTCGATTTATTTTTAAAACTTCCAGTTTGAGGGTATCGCTCAATGGTAAGTTGTACGCAGCACCTTGCTACCTTCAACTGGAAGCAAATTTCCGACGCGATTTACCTACCCTTTAGAAGGGTAATTATTCCAAATCATTTAGAGATTGTGGTTTCCGTGACTTCTCCCATTTTTAACGAGTTTAGGTTTACTCAAAACCTGAAGAATGTCAAATAAATTTTTATGACTTCCAAGTGTAACTTTTATGTAAGACCCTTGTAATCCATGTCGATAAATTTAAGAATTGTTAATTAAGAGTCATAGAAAAGTTCTGAGTCAACCACCAAAAGCCATAAAATTTAGTAATTATGAAAAACCACAAAAGCCGGTTTTTCCCAGGTTTGTAAACGAAACGCTCACTGTGTATAAGTGAGGATGTATAATCCTATTATTGAAAAAAAAGAAAGAAAAGATGAATTTAACACTCAAGTGCTCTCAATGCCTGAGCACATATTAAGTTTTCAGGAAAATGGGCAGATGCAACACAATGTAATTCATAGAATTGAGTCTCCATGCATGAGTCAAGTCAGTTGTACTAGGGTATCATCAAACTTTTGGCCTGCAGTGTATGATGTATGCACAATATCATATCTATAAACATATGCATGACAGAACAATATAAGTTTTTTGCAAATTTTGGTATTTTTCCAACCAATTAATGCATATATGCGTTGACTCAGCAAAGATACCTAAAAATTCAAGTTTTTTGGTCATGGGCACTTTTTTTCTATCTTCATGTTCATGGCAGTTTTATTACAAATTGGTACAATTTGGGGTTCTCTAGATTTGTTGAGACACCAGTAACGCGTGCTCTATTTATTCACATAACCATCGTTTTGATAATATGCTTCGTCACTGAACAGTATGTTTCAAAATGTTCTTGCTGCTCAAAAACATTCCAGCGTTGTCACTACGGAGATTTAGCTTTTTGCTTTCGCAAGACCTCTCCAAGTCTCGAACTTGACCCACATGTACTTGCGTCACTGCTAGCCTTGATACTTCCAAAGGAGTGTTGTTGAGAAGTGTCTCTTCTTGTCTGCACTTTATCGCCCTCGCCCAAATCAGTTGCATCTTGGTCCATCACATATTACTCGGATGTAAAAGTGATCAAGAACCAGTGATCACCACTCTTAAGACACGTATTATTTGACGGCCATTGCACCTTGTGCCTACGACCAATGATTCATGTCAAAAATTAGATCCAATAACTCCATACCACTGCTTTCCGTGTAGTCCTAAACTTGACTGGCGTTTTTTTCTTCTGGATAACCCTGGAGATTCAGTCGTAAATTTAAAGTAATTTATTTCGTACATATCTCTGACTGCGTAACAGTTCGAAATGGACCCGGTCTTCAACCAGCTGGATCGGTCCCTGTCCAGCTGCCTTCAGTTCCGCTGATATGGATTTGATCACCTTTCAACCGCGTATGCCAATTTAATTGAGGCCTTCCTCAATTGATCTGGTCCAGTCGGCCTCCTACACTGAAAATATCCTGGCTCTCTTAAACCATGTACACGAATTTTATTATCTAGGTTGATTTCAATGTATGATCCTTATTAAATTTTTGTATAAATTCTGATTCTGATATGTGTGTATCATAGAAAGAACTTTCTTTAAAGCACTCAAGAATTCCTTCCCGCGACTCGCTAAAAATCCATCATCTAAGACCATAAGACATGTTTCTAATGGCAAGGGTTATATAAAGTTAGGTTGGTCGCTCTCGATAGGGATTTGATACTAAGTTACCTTCTTAACCTAAAGAGGTAGCGATTGAAAACAGCGATGCGATTTCTGTTGTGATGTTGTCATTGGAATCTAATAATTAAACAAATTATTTATTGGCGTGACACTCTAAGGAGCACTTTAGCAAGGTTCTTCGATTGACCTATCTACTGAGGGACTCTAAATGATAGAAGAGAGACTTTTTCATATCTAATATAAAACGTTTTAATTTCGGAGGTTTAAAATTGCCCTCTTGAAAATGTGATGACGTCGTACAAACTACTATTGCTCCTAACCACTGTTTGATGCCCTGCTTAACTGCTCCTTACCTTATTTCTCTCTATTACCAAAATGTAAGATGATTGCGCTCTAAGATCTCCAACATATTCCTTAACTCAAGAAAGAGTCCCTACGAAATCGTTGGTCTTACTGAAACAAATTTGAGTTCCAACATTAAAAATAACGAAATTTTTACTTCAGATTTTGAAGTTCTTCGTCTCGATAGCATAAATAATGATTTGTATAGTTGGCAATCCATACTAGTCTCGACCCTAAAAGCCTCTCATTCGGTACTCTTAGAATACGTTTGTACAAAAATTACAGTCTCCAAGTGCAATCTTTTCATAATATTCTTCTGCATTCGCCCTTCTTACTGCAGACACTATTAACTCCATACTAGATATTGTAAACCCCGGAGATTTGGTAGGTATGTAATAATTTTGAGGGACTTCAACTTTCCTCACATTCACTTCAGATAAAGAAATCTTTTTTATCGATTGGCCTTCTAACTCAGCTTTTTTTGAGCTACGAAGCATTATTAGCAATTTATAAAGGCAACTTGATCGTGTTTTCTTGTCCGATTAAATACTGTAATCGCAGCAATGTTATCGTTTAAATTTCCTTAGGGATGATTTTGCAAAATTGAATTACCTGCTTGGTACTACTCATTTCGACAGCATCACAAGTAGCTCCAATATTTCCATACATAATGCTCTTGAACTTTTCTACACCCTGATTTTCAAACCCTTTCAAAAAAACCCGTTCTTTTCGTTCCGAAAAAAGATCCCACGTCCTCACCACCCTCGTGCAGTAATGACTTACGCTCACTGTGTAATAAAAGAAATAAACTTAAGCGCACATATCTCAAACCTTGGTCTACTTTCGACTTCTTCCCTTACCAAGCTCATACCCTACCTTAGTTGATATTAATGTCGACCATGTAGTGGAAAAAATAAATTTGCTATCCGGGTCTGCCATTTTTTGGAAAAATGTGCAAACATCTAACACTAGGTACTCTCTTAGCATTGGAAGACGGAAAGGTAATCGATATAATTGCTACCTGCTGTTTTAACAAAGTCTACCACAATAAATAATCTTTCTCAGGCTTAAAGCTCTCCGTTTCCAACCTAGGTACATCTTGTAGATTAAATGTTATTTGACGAAGCGTCAATATAATGCTCTTTTTAGATCCTCTCTTTCAAATCCCTTTGTAGTTACGCCTGATGTACGAGTACTTCAAGAAAGTCACCTCGGTCCTCTGATACTTATATTGGTAGTCAATGATGTAGATTTCATTATCAGAGAATCCCGCATTTCTATCTATATACTCGTAGATGACATAAAAATTTATAAGCACATTTCAATACGCTTTGACTCTCAAACACTACGAGATGAGCTGAATAACTTTTTAACCTGGAGCGAAAAATTTGTGTATTACTTATTCGCGTACACGTGTGCCATCACCTTCAAGAACCTATTTATTTGACAATGGATTAATAACCGCTGCCACCCTACTATACAATAAAGAATTTAATTTCAGCGAGCATATTGATAATAATAGAATTCTATAGCGCCTACGTCACTAAATCCCTTGACTTTAACGTTCGTTAGGCCCATACTATATTATGGTACCAAGCTGCTCTAGGCGAATAGAAACTATTTAGATTCATTCAGATTTGCATTACGGGGTCTACCTTGGACAGATACCTATAACATACCTCCATATAAAGGTGGTTTAAAGCTAATAAATCTTTAGCCCCTCGAAAAACGTAGAGAAGTTGCTTTGTTCATCAACTGCTCACCGGTTGTATTGACTGCCCCATGCTGCTCCAAATGATGTCCATCAATATCAATCCATACAACCTTATGTACCTCTCTTCCACATCAGATTTCACCGAACCGAATAGGGCTGTAATAAATCTATGACCAGAATGCTGCGAACTGCGAACAACTTGGTTAATGGGTTCGACTTCAACATCAGCAAAACCAATCTTCGAAATTCCCTGTCCCTAGCTTAATGACCCCTTTTTTAAAAATTAGCGCACGCTCAAGGGGTTAATGCACCCTTAAAATGTCTGCACACATAATAATGTTGGTTTTAAGTTTAGTTTTAAAGCTATATGCATTAAGTTTGAATCCATTGTCGGCAGGTTGACCCGGGCCTCAATCAGTCAATCAAAATATGTACAACTACACTGAATTTTCTGTTTCCTGGTGCTGGCCGAATTTTGAACCAATCCATCTTGCGTAGGCATTGTCATCCAAGTGAATAATGTTGCATGCCTTGAGGACGAACCAACAGCAAAGAAATACTGTGACTGTCCGAAGGTGAATAGACGCTACAACCATCATCGTCATAAGAACTATAATGGCATATTGCAACACTTAATTGGTGTGAATTCCACCACAAATAGCCATCGTCGTGTGACGGAACATGGCTCATCTCGAATTGGAATAACTACTGCTCAAAACTATACCCAAATTAAGTATGTCTATGAAATATTTTCGAATTTTAAAATGTCTGCTGTTCGTGTTGGGAAACCGCCCAAAAAATCAATGTTACATGTCTTTTCCTATTGGCTTAATTGTGTCCTCATTTATATCATATTGCAGACTTAATGGCGGAATGACCGTCAAGAATCTAACTAGGGCAATATTTTGCCCCACAAGAAAGCCGATTGGCCTAAGCGCATAACTACAATAGATAACAATGTGAGCTATAATTTCTGAATATGCTGCAAAAGATGCTCCCTTCTCCTGTTTATGCACGCAAATCGCCTTAAACGATATTATTGTTGTATTAAGGACATTGCCATGAGCACGTAAAACTTGCCACTCCTCTGTGGGAGTAGAGGCACATGTTGGTATTATGTTGGCGACGTAAGGGTTAACACGAATCTCCATCACCGAAATCTACTTCTAGCGACAGAATCCGTATACAAATTATGCCAGGTAAACGACTTTTCCCAGTTGTTCGAGTTCACGTGGCCTGTTAAATTCTACAGTGCTAATTCGAAAATCATTGCCCTTGTCGCATTACCAGTAAACAGCGAATGAGTAACATCATAAGCTGAATTATACTTCATTGAAGAGTATATCTCTTTCGCATGTCATCCATTTGGGGCATAAGGGTGACGTAGACAAATCAATGGGTAATCTGGGCTCTCGCATACCTTCAGAATTTTCTTTCTAATTAATAACTGAGACGCAATTATTCTCACTAGACTGCACGAATATGAAAAGTCATTTACTCATTAGCACAGGAATTCATCCGAGGACTCATTTTTCCATTCTGAATAGAGTTTCAAATTTTTCAAACATCTCTCTTACAAATTCCTTTTATTTGTATTTTCGAATTATATGAACTGTAATCGCAAAGGTAAATGAAATAAATTGTTCACATCAAAGACTAGAACAATCTTGATTCTACATTGATGCTGCAGAAGATTTGTGAGAAGGAAAGGGTAAATTATTGAATTTTCCACCATATAAGTACCTCTATTAAAAGTTCTCACATTAGATCTTCCAAGTTCACTAGACATTGTTGTCGACCTGCTAAAATTGTACCGATACCATCCTCTCACCTCATAGTTTCATTAATTTTAGATTTCAATAAAGAAAACACTTTCACAGGGTTACAAAAAAATACTTTCCTCATTTCCTCCATAAGAGCAATAGTTTTGTGATCAATCAAGTAACTTGGCAACGACAGTCTCCTTTGAAAATATCGCGCTAACCCCGTGATTTCTTATGCAGCATAACATATACTACCTTTTTCACGTGTATGCGTTCACTGATTAGCTCAAGCAATAGTATTAGTTTATTTTTACTAATTCATTAGTTTTCAGTAACTTCAATTCATATTCGTACCTTTGATACAATTTGTTTATAATAATGGCTCGGGAATTCAGAGTGGATATAGGAAATAAGCAGTCTAAGAAGAAATCACTTCTCTTCGTACGTCCACGACTGGAAATATTCACCTCTCAGATCACTCAGATCTGAAGTTACCTGGCTGCGAACGGTCTCGCAATTTACGTGCATAGTGATTTAGCTTCCCAAACTCTACCACAATGCGATCCATGTTCCAATACAGAATTCAACTTCATGTAGTTAAAATTCCATCTCCGTCATCAAATTATTCATTATTATTTTTTTTTATAAATAGAAGCCCAAACAAGACAGAAACTCGATTTTCAACCAGATTGATGCGCTGTCAGGGAATTGTATTCCTCTAACCTCATACTGAAATCGTCATTGCGATTTTTTTTTAAAGAACTTAACACTCAACGAGTGTATGACTACTCTAAAAATGCCGGAGCGCGTGTTAAATATTTCGGAAAATTGTATAGAGAGAGAGGGAGAGAAAGATGTTTAGGCTCAGTGGTTATTTCCCTTCATGGGTGGCATCCAACATATAATGGGCAGACTAAATTATTAGTGTAAATTGCCTTGATATTGTATTAAGGCACCCATTCACCTCACGACATTTTAGTTGCTTGAAAAAAGGTCTTTCGGTCACGGCTGGTATTGAACCCCGAACCGTCCGATTGGGAAGCCAATACACTACCACTTGAGCCACGGCCACCCACACACTGATTTCAATATACACAATTCTGGGTGGCTTCGACATTATGGACCAACAAAACTCGAAAGACGGTGTGTTGAGATCTTTGCTGCGGAAAAAAACATAACTGATCTAGTAAATGAGCGTGAATACCAGACATTGATAGTCATATCGCCAACACCATAGACCTACTTTTAACCTTTCACCCTGATAAGTAAAAGTTCGACGTGCTCTCCCCTCCAGGCTCGTCGGACCAATGTGTCATATCAACTCTTGTATACTGACCACACAGTTAGAGAAAAGATTACTAAAAGAACCGTTTGACAATACGAGAAAGCCAATTGGAGCGGACTTAACAGGTTCTTAATTAATTTTAACTGGTCGTTATGTTTCCTCGACAACAACGTGGATGCCGCTGCTGATATGATCGTAGATACTATTCTCTTTGGAATGAGATCTTTTGTCCCTCATCGGATTAAGATTATCAAACCAAAAGAAAAGGAGTGG
This sequence comes from Volucella bombylans, assembly GCA_949129095.1. Classification (NCBI taxonomy): domain Eukaryota; kingdom Metazoa; phylum Arthropoda; class Insecta; order Diptera; family Syrphidae; genus Volucella; species Volucella bombylans. The sequence continues at coordinate 201,823,692 of OX422141.1, forward strand.
CACTACTCAAGCTGTAAAGGGACTGTCAGGGTTAGCGAAATGTTCAAAGAAGCCAGAAATGACTTCAAGGTCTTTCTTAAGCGCATAAAACTTCAATAAGAACAAAACCTGATGCGAAAAATACTGCAGTGTCCCAAAGGTAGTGAAAATTGTTGTTCGTCCGTCAAAAATATTAGAGATTCTGCCTCATCCTCCATCCAGACGCTCCAGCTGTCAGATCTTTGCACAAGGCCAATCTCCTTGCTGCACACTTTGCGGCCTGCTCACCATTTCTAACTTGCGATTTGCCCCGCCTACACTTGAATGCGTTGAATCTTCAATCGAACGAATCCACTTCCGTGCTTGTGTATTAGCAAGAATACTTAAATTTCTAAACATACACAAATCCGCGGGTCCAGATGGTATATCTCCCAATCTTCTGAAGAGGTGTTCTTCCACGCTGGCAAAACCACTGCTTTTTCATCAATCCTACTCTTTAGGGTTCTTTCCGAGCAGATAGAAAACAGCATTTGTTCAGCCTGTCCCTCAAAAGTTCGAACCTTCTTCTCTCTCCTCCTACATACCCATTGCACTTACATTCGTCCCTTCTTTCTAAGGTCACGGAAACGCTGATAAATCGTCAGCTCATGAAATATCTCGAACACGAAAACTTCTCAATGACCTGCAGTACGGTTTTCGTAGCAACAGGTTCACTGGTGATTTGATGGCATGTCTCACCGAAAAGTGGAACAAAAGCGTACATCAATCTGGCGAAAGCAAGTTAGCTCCACATGATATTTCTAAGGCGTTTGATAGAGTTTGGCATCTGGTTCTTTTGTCGAATTCAATAAATAGAAACTACCTTTTGGAATATTCAATTCCAGTTGTCTTGGATTGTTTCAGATCTCACATTCATAAAATAAATGCTGGTGTGACCTAAAGTTATGTTCTGTCCCTGACACTCTTTTTAGTCTTCATCAATGACCTCTTGTTCGCTACTTCTAGTCCAATATATTCCTACTTTCTACTTTTCATATTCATTCCCGGACTCACGTCCCCATTCTCAGTATGTCTGCCATTGATTACCTACGTTGGAATGACCAAATATTAGATTTCGCCAAAAATGCTGCAAAATGTCTACGTTTCCTCAAGCGATATAAGAAATATTTCACCCCCTCTGACCTGGTAGTGAATTGGAGTACTGTGCCCAAATCTAGACATGTGCTTTTACCACATCACTGAACCTGCTAGATAAGATTCAAAACCGTGCTATAAAACTTATGTGTGATGCTAATACTACTCAGTCAATTAATACGCTTGAACACCGGCGTAATGTCTCCTGTCTCGCTTTGTTCTATCGCTATTTCCACCACAAGTTGTGTTACCCTCAACCGTAAGACTAGGAATACTCATCAGTATACCCCCGATCCCACTTTCGGAAATACTCTGATATATCAACTCGCTGGACAACTCGCTTGTGGAATGCTCTGCCGAGCTCCGTATTTCATATTCATTATAAGTTGCATACATTTAAGACCAACGTACATCGGTATTCGTCTTTTCTTGCTCCCTAAGTTTCTTTCGTCCGCGGTGTGTACAAACATTTTACGGGTACCAAAAACCTCTTGCGCGTTGGTGCATTTTCTTACTGCTTCGGATCTCTGGGTTGGGATTGGATATCTTTTGACTCATTGACTTAACGTACTCTTGTTTAGTTCGATTTTGAATCTAATTACTCAAAACCCGCGTACCGGAATATTTGATGTTGATTAGGGTGCGTTTGTTCTTGACCACACGTACCTTGTTATACTGCTAAAGGTCGCTGAATTAAAGAAACTTTTGAATATATCGGTTTTGAGATACACACAACTATGTCTTGACTTGTGAAAAGTTGAACAAGTCATTTTGAAAGACATAGAGTGAGTGGTTACTGATGTTCATGAAGCAGCGAAATCTAAGGGAGCAACACCGGCGACCACTTTTGAAAATTGATGCATCTATTCCTTTCTTAGAGAGCTATTTTGGAAGATTGAACTCATCGGACTGTAAAATGTAACAGAACGAAACTATTTAAATAACATAAGTGCGCTATTTTTAGTGCGCACCTTCTCTATTTATCTCCACATACGAGTGTGTACAATTTCCAATTAAAAACTAAAACTTGAACATTTCACGGTTACGAAGTATCTATCCTTAATGTCAAATTCTCAAAAAAATGTCAAAAGTATCTTCCCATGCATAATTGTATGGGAAAAGTTGTTCATGTTTCAATTTCAATCCAAGAAAAGATTTTGAAATTTTCCTAGCTTTTCGCTTTGTAGACATTTGGGTGGATGCATGCATATATGCGCCTGGTTTCATTATATGGAGACGATGTCATGCTTAATTCCCCATCATTATAAGTCCATAGAACATTTGAAAAAAAAAACAAAGATACAAAGTTTGTCTACAAGTTTGCAATCAAATATGAAAATATCATCTGAAAAGTTTAAATATTTTGTTTATATAAATTTTGTGATTTTTTAATTTAATTTTTTTGTTTTTCTGATTTTTAGTTGGTTTTTTTTGTGTTTTTTTTGGAAAATTAGTTCTAAAATGAGAAACTGTTTTTGCACATTTTCTGTCATTAGGTAACCGACGAACTGCAAGTGTACGTTCAGTGGGATACAGCGATTTGTTCGTTCTCAGCAAAAAGGACATGTGGGATGTACTTAAGGAATATCCGGCGGCAAGAGTACGTCTTGAATCGATAGCAGTAAAACGCTTGGAAAAATATAAAAAGGCTCCACTAGAAAAAGGTATTTAATATATCGGTGCACCTGTGTGTTTCTGTAAGGCATGCCACTATGAGATTTACACTGATCCCGTTTTCCACTCTACAAATAAACCAGAAAATTAGACACTTTCATTCTTTGGTAATACTTTGCATTATTCGTACTTTCAAGAAAGCTTCTCATTCTTGTAGACAAAGCAAACTCTTTGTTTGAATAGGAAGTATCACATCTTTCCTAAGATATATCACATCTACCCTAAACCCGCAATTTTCTAATTAAGATACAGTAAAATATTTTAATGTAGTTGCAATGGGACGATGCCAGTCAACGCCGGGCCTAGTGGAGAGCGAAGGTCGGACGACATTAGAGGATATGTGGTTGCCGCCAGGACCATCTGTAGCACATACTCAACCTTTAGCTTTTAGGTAAGCTCGTTTTTTTTTTGTATTATGTATATTGTAATTCTATTATGTGTACATATTTGTTTTGTATTTTAGCCGTGCCCCTAGTCCTAGATCAACACAAACAATTACCGAACGTCTAGCAAGGACGTCTGATTCACCAGGCTCTATGAGTCCAAGTGTACATAGTTCAGATGATCGGCCACGTAGTCGAGCAACATCCCATCAATCCACACGTCCCCAATCGCAGCCCAGTAGGAGTGGTAATTTTCAATTCAAAATCTCCCCCCCAATAGACACATTAAAGTGAAAAGAATGCGACTTATCTATTGCAGGTCACATTTGCGGCTCAATATCACATATTGAGTGTTATGGCGGGGCCGGTGGTGGTGCAACACCCTTATTGGGTTCTCATGAGGCCTTAGAAGATGAAATCAAACGTTTACGAGAACGTCTTCATACGGTCGAATCTGAGAATCAGGCCTTAAATACGAAACTCTCACAGCAACAATGGGATTTGGAAAATCGCTTGGCTGAAATTGAAATGCAAATTTGTGGTGCATCGTCGACATCGAGTTTAGATCCTGAAAACGAAACCGAGGAACTAGAGAGAAATCGCGAATCTATCATATAACACGGGAGCGAGCTGCCCCAGCCGATTGGTGTGATGTACATATCGTGCATATCGTGACATAATTGCCAACTAAAACGTCATCCTGTGCAGACCATTCTAATTGGCATCGAAATCGGGCAGCTTACAAATTTTACAAATTTCCAAAGTTTTTCTATTTTTTGAATTTTCTTTTGAATTTTTTTTTTGATTCTGGTTTTTTTTTTTTGTCTTTTCTTCATAAATATCATTCCACCTTGAAACATTGAGGTTTCTTTTGACTTCATCAATGGGGTGGCATGATTTATCATTGTACTTGGATGTTTTGTATTAATTAACGTACTGATGTCCATGTTAGAGACACTTTCTTTAGTAGCGTTCAATACTCGTATGTCTATAGGATAAGACTAGGAATTAAGAGGATTCGAGTGAGATATGTGTGTATATATAGTTATATTTGTCTTTGAACTGATAAAGTTGTCTCTTGTTACTTGTCACTTGTCACACGGTTACACAATGCTGTAAATAACCATCAGATATATTAGTCAGCTAACAGATTTCGGTTTACAACTTGAGTGCAATATTTTATGCAATCCTTCTTTTAGATATGATACGGTAGTTATTCATTGCTATAAATATCAGCCTGTCAAGAGGATTTGTCTTCCAGAATGTCGGAGATCTTTTTAAGTGCCGAGCCATCTTATTTTTGAGTGCCTACAAGTTCTATGTTAAGTATCAGACTTTATTTGAAGTCCTGTCAGACTGTCAGATACTCGTACTTGCTTTAAGGACAATCAAAAACTACTCACAAATCAGAACTCTTTGATTACACTGAAGGTAGGTACGAGTAAAGTTGTTTGATATAAAGTACTGATTTGTTGTGCACAGTCAAGAACGTCCTTAATTAATTGCTATAAGAAGGAGATTTTGTTATTTTAAAGAAATTAATTTTTAGTGGAAGTTCTTTGGCAGTCATTTTCAGTTTTCGACCCCAACATCATTGCAATAGTTTTTGTTTACTTTGAATTTTTTAAGTAAACTAAACTAATCAATCAGATGACCTAGCATGATTGAAAGGTATCTTTTTCATCGATATCTTTTCGAGGAAAAAATTGCTTATTTTTGAATCAAAAAATTGTTTTGGTTTGATATCTAGCGGCTGTAGATAAAGGACCGACTTTTTGTGTGTACACGTTTACTTCTATAATTCTTTTTTTAATTCTATCAATAAATAATTGGCACTTTAATGTTGTCAAAGAACCGCAGAGGCATCGCGATTTTTTTAAGTGTTCTCTATAGTTGATTTTATATTGCACAGATGAGGCCACATTTTTCTATTTGTCAAAAACTATCTGCCGAGAGGAAATCGTCTTTATCAAGGGATCTATTTCCCGCCTTCTAGTTACTGTTTATGTTGGCTCAAGGTTGTTCTTGCTGAGAGTTTTTTACAGGCAGACGTCCAAGGGCTTCTAAAGTGCTTATTTATGCAGCACCGTTTTAATATTAATACCGAGCGACATCTTGTGGTTTGCGAAATTTAAGTATACATCAACTGATTGCACTTATTTATACTTACAGTGTTTGGATTCATCTACTACCCCATGTTAGACGTCGTTTTGTCTCTTCGTTTATTAATGAAATCCTTTTTCCCATTTTATATGATAAGAATGACAGTAAAGTATAGCTCGTTGTGCAGTTGCTACTTGCATTCTATCAGGTTGACTCAACTTCAAAGCTTTCCATCCAGCAAAAGGACGAGGTTCTTTTTTCTTATTTGTTGCTGATATCTTTCGTTTCTTTTAAAATATCAACCAAGTGCTGAACTAAATTCAGGTTTATCTGTCCTTTTATACATAAAATATTTCAGTTTGCCCTAGTTGATAATTGCGGGCTAGTTTAGGTAAGAGCAGGTTCTAGTAGTCCTCACGAATGCAATGAATGAATGCACTGCAACCGACGAATCCTATTTTGTAACTGATGGACATTGTTTATTGAGTATATAAGAGATAGACCTTTATATTTGAACCCAAGGGGGTCACAAAATAAGCCATCAACCCCATCAATAATACGATATAATATATTTGTTTCCTAGATAATTTAAAAATTTGACCCAGTACACTCATAGTCCATTCCGTTTTCGTCTCGTCAATCTGCGGGATTTGTTGTATGTGACACCCATCCTATATATATGTCTTCATACCAACAACTTTATTATATACTTCCCGCGAGTTATTTGTAGTCTTCCTCTTCTTTTTAGAGCCACGTTAATATTAATTCCAGGCATGCATGTACAGAGTTCCACTTAGTATTTTCTTACCAATTCAGAAGAAATCTTTGGACGGGGTCGAGTGTTGGTAGGTTGACATTCACTTCGATCTGAGATATTCCGTCTAGTATCTTTTGTTGCCAGCTCGCTCACTAGACACTACATGATATGACTGAAACCTTGACTTCAGCACAGAAATACCAGAGACTCGTGGCATTGCTTGACCAATATGCATTTCATAATTGAAAGAGCTTAATGTCTACCTGACTGTCAATATATGGAAATAATAATACTCCTTATAACATTGTGATTGTAAGGACGATTCCTGCTACCTGACAGCCATACTATTCGTTTTTGATCCATCTGTGGATATTTGTATTCCAGATTCCTGATAATTTTTAATCTGACTTAGTTACCGGACAATAGAGGAATTAAATCATTCATTGAAACAAGTAAACGGTAAAGTGGTCCATTAGCTCAGGCATTGGCTTAAATCAGTTTCTGATAATTTTTTTTTAAGGATCTGGTCCGCGAATTGCGGAAGATCTTTTGTACCACAAAATCAGTATTAAGAAACCAAGAGAGCCTCAACTCTTTTATTGATAATGAGAATCTCAAAATTTCTCTGTAGCAGTGTCGTCTATTGAAGGGATTTCGTGCAATGCATTCACATAAACGATATTCAGTTTCCCGAATAAGATCTATTTTGTGTAGGTGATATCGAAGGTGGTAGTGTCCGGCTAGAAATCCAACAAGTCTTCTAATATCATCCCTTTTGAGTTGTAGGGCTTCTTTTGATTTTTTTGTGAATGGACTTGATTGCTTTCTTGGCAGCCCTGGGATGGTTGTCAAATGAGCTGTTTAATTTCCGATAATACTTTTATGACCAGGCACAAACCAAAATTTTACTTTATTCTTATGGGAGAGATCTTGTAGTGCATTGAAGCAGTGCGAGACTGATTTGGAGCCAATGAGGGTAGAGTCTAATGCTTATGCATGTTATATGTGTGAGGACACCCTTCATTCCCTTATCGAGGATAAGATTTACGCACACCTGAGCTGACAATTTTACCTTACCTTACTGATGTATTTGTTCCCAGATATCTTTGGTGGCAGCAAAAAGTAAGTGGATTAGTATTATACTCGTACCGCATTATCCAGACACAGTAGTTAATTGTTTTTTGAGGCAGCTACTACAACAAGACAGGCCTAGCCACCAGATCTACACCCTGTACATGCATACGGAGAGACCGACAATTACTCTTGTCTACAAGCTCGGAGCTCGGGTTTTTCTGCAAGAAGAAGTAAAACGGATGCCTTTTCCCTCGTTCTTGGATATTGAGTATCTAATTTACTTTTCTCTTTAAGACTGTAATCACTCTTACTTCACGTAATTGAAGTTTCGTGCCATGTATCATATTTTAAGGGTCCAACATTTGAGCCTCTTAATTAACAAAATAAACTCAGTTTTTGATAGGCTAATGCTTAATTCTACCTGCTTTGTCGAATTCGTTAACTTGCGTATAGGAGGGCCTCTGTTTAATCACTTTGAATCATCAGCCGCTACCTTATGTAAATCGAGAAAGTTACATAAATATTATAAAAAGTCAAGGAAGAAGTGTCGATAACATTCTTGACGTTACTGGGTGCAACTCAACTTACTCTGGATAGTTCTGCACCTGACCATCTATCCAATTTAATAGTCAGCCGTTTGTTAGTCAAGAATTTCTATACGGTACAGAGAAAGCATACCAGTAAGTTTAAGGTGAATGATTACATATAAACCAGCTCGGTTTATATACAAGGTGTGCCATTTACAGCTTCGGTATAGAAGTGTTTAATAACTTTGACAATTCTGGTCCGATGTGCTTCAGAAAGCACGATTTGGAAGCGGTAATTTAGTACAATTTACAGCGAAAGGATTCGCCGAAATATAGATGCTTTACATTGAAAATAATCGGTCAATTGTGTTAACTCAGTGTACATATCATGGTCGTTCTTCTCCTTCCAACAATGCAATTCGTCGTTTGGCCTCAAATTTTATTGAGCACGGGTCTGTAGCGAATCGTCAAGAACACGTTAGACAGCGTTCACCTCGTTCCAATTGAAGATGTTAGAAGGAGTGCTCCCGAAAATTAAAATGTCTCGAATTGCCGCCGATCTCAACTATTAAATATGAGTGCGACGGACCACTTTAATGACGATTTTGAGGCAAGACCTTCACAAGTTTCCATACAAATTGCAGTTGACTCAAAAGTTTTTGGAAGTAGCTATGGCTAACGCGAATAACGTCCATTCGAATGTCGCTTTTGGGAAAACTATAATGCAGATATAATTCGTGAAATACAATTGCATGATGAGAAAGTGTCTGTTTGGACTGATATTTCCCCACTTTCCCTTAAAGCTGGAGAAACGATCGATGGCAATCGGTGTCGGTGGATATTGACGTTGTATTGTATATCCGCAAATGTCTAAAAAAAAAAGTTCTGGACTTCAGGTTTCAATAAGATGGTGCGGCGTACCACACTGCGTACCAAATGAAGTTTTTTCAGGACGTGTGCTGTCGAAAAACGGTGATATGGACTGGCCTCAAAGATCACCAGACGTTATTCCCATGGACATCTTCCTCTGGGGCTATTTAAAGACCAAAGTTTATTCCAACAAGCCAAAGACCCCAGATGGGCTCAAATGCAACATTCGAACTGAAATAGCCACGATATCACCTGAGACGTTGGCCATTGATCACTGTGAAATTGGTCACCAAAACCGTGTTTCGTCCCAGTTGCATATAGGTCTGTATCTTACAATAGGCAGGAATGGGACAGTAACTACCTACATATTGTAGATAAGCTCCTTTTTAATGTATTTTTCTTACTACTTGCTGTTCTAATATCTGTGTCTCTTAGTATGTACATAACTTCTGATATTTATTCAAGAAATAATAGCTCAATGTTTATTAGAGACGAAGTGTACTTTGTTCTCGCCTGTGTAATCGGATTCAATCTCGGTATTTTCAGCGTTAATTCTGTAAATGTTTGTAGCCTGAATCATATGTTTGTATTGTAACTCTTTAAAATTGTACTTTTCACACGCAGGTTCAACACAATTTTAAATCTGCAGTGTTTTAGCCTCCCGCACGAATATACTACCAAATCAATCGTTCAATAGCTCGGATACACTAACACTTCGACAACAGTCGCTTGAAGTAGTTAGAGACACAGCTTAATACTTTTGCAGTATTAAGAAATATTTCCATTAGAACAGGTTTTGATTACAGGATCTACTCTTGCTGATAAATCAAATAAGATGGAAACCGAAGAGCTGTGTCATTCCAATCGTCACTAATGAATTTCTTCAATGAATTGGTGTCCAAATTTGCAAATCTCCGTATAAAAATATTTGCCCATGGCATCAAGTTTTTTTATACATAATCCGATCCTCTTTTACCATAAGGTGTCGAGGTTTCTCCTGTTTACAGTCTTCCTTTCTTTAACTAACTTTCTCCGTGTAGTTCTATCTCTTGCTATTGTCTTGCTCTTTCCAAGATAGTTTCCAGTATCTTGTTCCATGATGTTTTCGGTCTTCCTCTCCTGGTTCTCCCTGATTCTCTCGTCACCTCCCAAATTCTTTTGATTTTTCTATCTTCCTCCATCCTTATAAGGTGTCCAGACCATCTTAGCTTTTTGTTTTCCATTATTACTTCTTACACCTCTCCTCACCTTAGATATTTCATTTCCATTGCTTGGATGTTTGTAGAATGCCTCTCTATTAGGACCCAGTTTTCCACTTCATGTAAAGAGGCAGGAAGATACATGGTTTTGTAGATCGAGATTATAGTGTCTCTACGGATTTTCCTATCATACTCGTAGATACTCGTACATTTCTTCTTCAGTACAGCAGAAATTTTGTCTGTCATTTTGATCCTTGTCCTTAGTTCCATTGCTATATTGCCATTGCTGTTGAATATGCTGCCTAAAATATTTGTAGCTTGAAACTTGTTTCTGTCTGACTCTGTCAACCGTAACCTCTGTGTTTTTTTCTTCTCCGTCGATTACCATTACTTTTGTTTTCTCTGCGTCAAGTTTCACATTTTGTGCTGTTAAGATGTCTTTCCATATTTTCATATTTTCCTCCAAATTTTTCTTCGAGTTAGCGATGAGTATGATGTCACCCTGCCTTATTGCTTCATCCATGCACATACGAACAGCAAAGAGCTTAAAACGCTACCCTATGTCACTCCTTCTCTAGTTTTGAATTCCTCTGATATGTTGTGGCATGTTCTTACTTTGTTGTATGTCTGTGAAGCAGGTGTGTATATCTTTATTTTTCGCTAGATTTTTATCAGCAATTTGTTGTACTGTAAAAGTGTGATCCTGAAAACTATGGGCTGGTCTGAATCCACTTTGCAAATCAAGGAGTTTTCATTTCACGATTCCCCTTATTCTTCGTTCTAGTATCGTCTCATAAATCTTAAAAGCAATGGGCAGCAGCGTAATTTCCCTACAGATACTACAATTGTTTGCATCTCCATTCTTGTAAATAGGTAAGATGATTCCGTATTTCCATGCTAATGGTATTTCCTTTTCCTTCAACGCTAGATTTAGGATTCCTAAAAATTCTGATATAACTTCTTCACCCATACTTAAATCTTAAATTTATTTAACCAGGCATTTCGCCCAAAATTAATTTGCTAAGAGGTTATACTGCTCCGTGAGTTTCCTTTTTTAAGCATTTCTTATAATGCTTCCGTCAGACTTAATAAGCACCAATAGCTTTAAAGTTGGTGGATCCTCCGTGACCCAGTTAGAAGGCATCGCATATCTGGATCTGAATCTGGATACCTCTCAAAGGTTTCACTTCCACCCCACTTAAATAAACATGACAAAGTGTTCTAAAAAGGTGTAAAAAGTCAAACAAATTCGTAAAGCAAACAAAAGCGTTTGTATTCGTATTCGTATTCATGGGCATGGGCATGCTCATATCTGTTATCTTATTTTAATCCAATGCATTCACCAAAGAGCATTACATCTCACAGGGCATTAATTTAAATCAAGACGCGTGTCCTTCTGGCTGAATAGTCTTGCCAAGGGATCACATTTTAATGTTCAAAAACCGCGCTACCTTGTGCCACTTCAAATTAAATTATTTACTCAACCAAGGGGAGGAGAGGATGTATTTTGTTTGTTTTTTCAAAACTTAGTAACGAATTTCGTGACACAGCAACAGTAAAGTAAAAGCAGTGGCGTACTTGAATTTTTACTCAGCGCCCGTGTTCCAATTTACACGTAGCCATATTGAAGTCCTCCTCAAAATCTTATCCATTGAAAGAATTCCCGGCAAAAGGTGCAAAATGGTTGCGCTAACTAATTAAACATTTATTACAATTTCTCACCAGGGGTTGGTGGTGCTTTTTTTTCTTCCTCGTCATTGTAATTAAGTCGAATAAAAATGTTTGCTTGGGTTCTTCAAAACGATGGCAAATGGCAAGGCAAGAAGATGAACTCAAAAAGAAAAAAAAATTGGTTTTGTACCGCAGTATACGAAAATTTAATTTAATTTTTTATTAATTTGTCTTATGGAGAATGACGATATTCTAAGAAAGATACAAGATATGTGATCAGTCAGGTGTCGTAACTATTATTGACAAATAGCCTGCGGCAAGTGGAAACAATGGTCATTCTGTTCAAAACTGATGGCAAAATAGGTGACAAGGTATATTTTTTATTTTAGTTTTTACCAAAGTGGAGAATGCCTTCTTTGTGAAAGAATGTCATAATATCCAATATCGGTCATCAATCTAACATGTGTTTCAAAGAAATATGCAAACTATTGTATTATCTGACACTGATGTTTCCCACCGAATATTTTCGAATGTTTCGATTGCCGCTTAACAGTTGTTGGAGGAAATGAGGATCTGGGTTCAACCATATAACAAAAAGGTTTTATCTTTCGTTTGGCAAAAGTCACAAGTCCATCATTCTGCATGCACAAAATATTTAGACGAACAGCTTAGTGTTTGAAGAGACTAGGCCCTGGTACACATTGGCCCTTAATTTATTGATTTTTGTTTTATTGTAGTAGGGACAGCGAAAACCCTGGATAATGAAAAATAAAATTTGTGAGTGCTCAGCTTATTGACATTGCTCATCGTCATGATTTTGGTCACCAATTCACAAATAAGTTTAGACGAACCATTTGTCGTTGATCTTAGGAAATATTTTAAGTACTTTGGTATTCCTGCCACATGAATTTAAGATAATTTTTAAATCTAATAACCTTCTGACTGCCACTTAGAAAATACTTCAGTCAATCAATACGTCAATTGAAAAACCGCCAAATTAAGAATGATTTCTGTGATCCCTAGTTTTGGTAAGACAGAACTTAATTTGGATTTGGTCAAATAAGGCCTATTGCAGCCATTGAGAGCTCTTGGAATAAATGAACAAAGAAATTTTATTGAAAAAGCATTTCAGGAATTCGTATAGGCTCTTGAGTTTATAATTTGGGTTTCTTGCGTTTTGATACCAAATCCCAGATGTGTGTACAAGAAACGGAAGATACAAGATACAAGATCTTTTGTGTACAAGAAACGAAATGGCGAAACACAGGGAATCAAGCCCATTTCTTTGACAAGATGTTCTACTATTGTCGGAACAAGGTAAAAACGGAATTGCTATCACCCTCGCGGCAGAGTTACTTGCCAACATCTTGACCATTTAAAAGTCCAGTGACCGTTTGATGTCTCTTCCCAAGTCGGATGAGAACCTCAAAAAAACATCTCAAACTAAGGGCTTTTGTTTGTTGGCGGAGATTTGATCGAACATGTTGGGAAAACAATTGAAAACTACCATGGAGGACTGGGGTGCGGTAGCAGGAATTCCTCACCTGAAGACATCCTAAGAATGTGCAAGTCATACGGTCTTATCGTGCTAAATATAATGTTACTAAGCCGGAACCTGATCACTTAAAGCAGAGGCGGGAATGAAACCCAGATTGACTACCATTTTATAGTCAGTTTCATGAAGCCCCGGGTTAAAGATTGCAAAGTGATCTTGGGAGAGGCGATCGCCCTGCAACACCGTCTCCTTCTGACATAAAGGTGTGTGAGAAAATTAATTGGTATAAGCTGGACAAAGGAAAAGGCGAAGCTTGACAAATTACCTCTTTACCATCATCGATGAGGTCAGTGATGAGGATTGCAGAGCATAAAATATGTGGAATTCCCTAAAGTGATCTTGCTTGGAGAGATCCAAATCACTACTTGGAACATCGAAAGGCTCCTGCTAACACGCCAAAGAGACATGGTGGTGGGCAAATGAAACTAAAGTAGTGCTACGGGAAAAGTAAACGGCCTTCAAGGCTTGGTCATAGTGCTCTTCTATTATACTAATAGTGATGAAAACGTACGCCTTAAATATAGATGTTGCAAAGGTCTCGCGAAGAAGAAGTGCGCCCAATTTCAAGCAAAAAGTATGGATTGCCTCTGTCGGGAGTTGGAGGAAATATCGTCTTCGGCATCTGATAAGAATCAGGCTATCTAGGAACTTCCACAAAACTACTTAAATAAGGGTACAACTATCTCCAAAATAGCCGCCCAAAGAAGAAGATTCGCTCAGGAGATTCGTTCCCTAAGGTACATTAACAATGCTCAAGGCCCCCATAGATGGGGACAATAATGTGAAAGACTTCTGAATGAATAGTTTCCCCGGGTATACTTTCCAAAAGCCGCTCCTAACTATGACGAAGTATCCCACATTACTGTTGAAGAAGTTAGGAATGCGGTCAAATACTCAAACAAAAAAAAAAAGCAATTGGGCCAGACCAGAAACCCTTTGAGTTCTGGAAGAAGATGGGAGACATCGGGTCCAGATGGCTCATGATTCTTATCTCCAAACTTATGAGCTTCTTCTTCCTTTTCACAAAAGAAAGCGCTATACTTGAAAATGCGATAACTACCGTTCTGTAAGGCCGTTGAGCAGGTACTTGACGGCTCATTGCGGCAAATAATACGGCTACCTAATGACCAATGCGGGTTTGTCTCGGGTAAATCAACAACATATGCAATCCAAAGTTGTAAGGATCATATTACAAAAACGTCTTGATTCCTTAAAGGACATGCATATGGTTTTGGTTGATTTCGAAAAAGCCTTTGATAGACAAATAAAAGATCTCTTATCGGTGGCGGTAAGACAACGAGGAGTTCCAGAAACCTACGTGCGCATGAGGGAGCAAAGACAAGAGTAAGATGTCTCACAGGAATACTATTTATTGCAGTCATTAATTATCTGCTTGAAAGAAAAGTGACAGATCTCAAAGTGCATCAGTTATTCTTTGCTGATGATAGAGCTATAATAAGTGAAGGCCAAACGTCACTTAACGAACATTTAATATATGGGTGGATATTTTGGAGGGAAATAGGTACCGTATTAGTTCAAAAAAGACAGAGAATTTGTGCTGCCCGCTCTCTGATCCACACCGATCTATTCCATACATTTACTTCAATGGAAAAGTGCTTCACACTTACGAAAAGTTCAAATATCTGGGATGTATGATATAGGGTGGATGACGTGGCGGAAAACCTCCGGTATCTTCTGTGACCTAAAAATGTCCGCTAAGCTGAAAGGCGCTCACATTTGATTCACAATGCTGGACACATTACAAAAAATATGAAGGAAAATTATCGCCAGCTGAGATGAAGATGCTTCGCATGACAGCAGGGATAACGAAGCTTGATAGAATAAGTAGTTCGAAGATTCGGGAAAGCCTTCATGTAAAAGAACCCATCACGAGGAAGATAGAGCACAATCGGCTCAGTTGGTATTGCGGCCAAGCGGCCACTAAAGTTCTCACCCAAAAGATTGACTGTAGTGTCAGAAGTGTGAAGGAGAAATAAAAAAAGTTAAAACCTTGAATGTCTGATTTTCTGCTGATAAAAAATCTAAAAGCTAAATAAATTATGTTTACAATATAAGAAACAGCCTAGTAATGTGTAAATAAGTTTCAACTGTAAACCGAGATAAATTTCGCAGAGTTGAAGAAAGGAATGGAATGTCGTAAATGAGTTGTTCAGTAAAAAGGTCCTAACTGATGCACCAAAGAGCATAAATGATGACAGTGAGGAGATTCATACATCTAAAGACTTGGCTAATGTCTTTGATAAAGTTTTTAGTCGTGCTGCCTCAAATTCCCTGGCTTATGCTGGTTTCGGTACATTACCTATTAACGCTTACGCAGAAGAATGTTTCAACATGGAAAAAGAACAAACTAATAGCTTTTTCTTTCGACCTGTATCTCCTTTTGAACTGCATAGAAATACGAACATCATGATGCTCAACAATTCTAACTCATTTACTCGAAATTTGCTATTCCCATTCAAATAACTTTTAGAAGAAAATTGCATCAAATATTTGTGATGTTCTGGCATTTACTCGTATCTTTAGCAAAAGTATCTACCATACAATGAAACTTTTCCCAATAGTATGAAGGATACTGAGGTTATACCTAGGAAGATGATAGATATGATTGTCTAGGAAGAAGTGACAATCATATGTAGACCAATATCACTCCTGTCAGGTTTTTTTTTTAAATATTTGAAAAAGTCATTGCCTTCGTTGAGAGAAGTTTGATCTTCAGTTCCAATCTATATGGATTTAGAGCTGGTATGTCTACGGAAGATGCATGTTTGCATTTTTGTAGTCATATATACGAAAGTTGAAATAATAAAAAATTTACTGCTTGCGCTCTACATAGACATAGCAAAGGCGTTCGATGCCATTGACCATGAACTTCTATTAATCAAACTAGAAAAGGCTGGCTTTTATGCTTGGTTGGTTTGTCTCATATCTTAATGACAGGGAACGGATGGTCAAGATTAATAGGAGCTTCAGTGAGTGTCTTTGTATTCGAATAGGTCTCCCACAGGGCTTCGTGTTGGATCCTACTATATTTCTAATATTTACTAACTCACTATTTAGCCTGGATTTGAAACGTACGATTTAGAAAACAGGATTTGTTGATGATATAGTTTGTTCTTTTTCCTGTAATACGGTACTCAACTTATGTTCTTTGCAAGAAAACATAAATTATGGATTTTAAATTATGCTCACCGCGACATAAGACACATGACAACTTGTGATCCAAGTAAGAGCTGTTCCACTAAGTGTTTTCTTATTGAAAATGTTGCTGTCTGCAAATACCTGGGATTAATCATAGATAATGCGAGTACAATGAACTGGGTTATTTGCACGTTCATATTGAGGAAATATTACCAACCTTTATTATGTACCGATTTACACAAATTTACTCTCGTAAACTTTTAGAAACTGGGTATGTGCAGTATGGAGTAGTGTGTTGGGGTGGCACTTATTCCAATAATCTCCAACCCTTGATTATAACTCAGAAGCACATTCTTAACATCATATGGGAAAAACATCATCGTGATGCTCTTGCTTTTGTCTTTTCTATGTTATTACCCACAGATCCTTCCCGAAATTATTTTTCTTTATAAATGGTAATTTACTTAATCAGAACTTCACCGCCTGTGAATTTCGTAGTAATAACAGTTTTCTATCTACTATTTCACCACATAACCCTCATATTTTCTTAAATTTCTATATCGCAGTGGCACTCAAACTTTTTAATAGTTTACAAATTGATATTCCAAAACCACGACAAATTTTTTCGTCCATAACGTGCCTCCCTTGCCAGCGCTTAAACCATCCTGCCTCACACCTCCACGCCACAACATCCCTCTTACATTTTACTACCAGAATGTAAGAGGTCTTCGCTCTAAAACCAATGCTGTCCTACGTCAATCGCATGCTCTTCCCTTTGATATCTACCCCTTGACCGAAACCAATTTGATTCCCGACATAAAGAACCAGGAATTGTTCCCTCCTACTTTTAATGTTTTCCGCGATGACGATCCTACCCGCACAAATAAAGATTCCCCCTGTCGAGGCGTCCTACTGGCGATGGACAGCAGCCTTAACTCTTCTCCCATTACAATTTCTTCATCCTCTAAAGCCGACTTTGTTGCAATGAAAATATCACTGCCTCTCAATTCCCTTTACGTTATATGTTGCTACATCCTACCAGCTCAACCTATCGAATCTTACCAATTTGTTATCGATGCGATCGATCATTTAATTGACCTGTCAGACCCTATTGATGATATCCTTATTTTCGGCGACTTTAATCTTCCTCAGCTACAGTGGACTCCATCAGATGATCAATCGTTTTTCATCGCTTCAAATGCCATCTCAGCTAAGGAATGTCTCTTCTTAGATCGCTTAACAGACTCAAGTCTATGCCAAGTCAGTGGTATATCCAATTATATGGGCAGGCAATTAGACCTTATTTTCACAACAGATCCAATTAACTCCTCAGTCTCACTTTGTCCCCTATCTCTCTCAACAATCGATAACTACCATCCCCCCCTTATACTTTCATTTTTTCATAACTCTTCATTCCAGTCCACTCCCCCCACAACTCTCTCATCCCACGACTTTCAAAAAGCAAACTTTCACAAAATCAGTGAATATCTCAGCAGATCCCTCTTTAACTTTCACAACTTAAGTATAAATGATGCCTTATCCATTTTTTATAAAGAAATATTTAATTCTTTTTCCCTTTACGTTCCGTTTTCCCGCCTTAAAACATCATCTACTAGTCCTCCCTGGTATAATCGCAAGCTTCGTTCCTTACGAAATAAGAGAAATAAGTTATGGGCTGTTTTCCTGCGTACCAGATCCTTTACCGACTATTCCAACTATCTTGGTGCTTATCTTCATTTCACCGAACTTTACGATTCCCTTTACCAGCGCTACTTTAACAATGCGCAAGTCAACCTTATAAACCACCCCAAGTCCTTTTTCCAATTTGTTAACTACAAAAGAAAGTCCGATGGTTACCCTCCTTCCCTCTCTTTCAACAACAGGTCATCAACCGACCAACTCACCATTGCCAACCTATTTGCCACCTTTTTTAAACAATCCTTCACCAACGACTCCTTTGTACCAGATCCATCCTATTTTAGTTACCTACCTAACTTCTCCAATGGTCCACTTCTCTCTCATATTTTGGACCCGTCTTATATCGAATATAAATTACACCAACTCAATGACGAATTCACACCCGGCCCAGATGACCTCCCTGCCATATTTCTCAAAAAATGTTCTTCCTCTCTTTCCCTTGCCCTTTCTAATCTCTTCCGCCTATCCCTTTCACAAGGAGAATTTCCTCAGGTTTGGAAATCCTCCTTCATAACCCCGATCCACAAGAAAGGATCAAAGAATGAAATAACCAACTATCGTCCCATCGCTAAACTCTCCCATATACCCAAACTCTTCGAAAGTATTTTGTATGAAGCTCTAAGCTTCCAATGCAAATCACTTATTTCCCCTAGACAACATGGCTTCTTAAAGGGTAGGTCAACCACCACAAATCTCGTTGAATTCGTATCCTTTGCCCTCTCTGCCCTAGAGAATGGCAATGAAGTCGATGTAGTTGCAACCGATTTTAGCAAAGCCTTCGATAAAATCTCTCATCGGTTAATTATCTTTAAATTGTCTGCCCTCGGCTTTGAACCCATATTGTTAAAATGGATATCCTCTTACCTCGAAAACCGTTTTTACAGTGTTCGTTTTAGGTCAGCCCAGTTTGCTCCATTTTTGGCCACCTCTGGAGTTCCACAAGGCAGCCATCTCGGTCCCCTACTTTTTATATTAACCATAAATGATCTCGATATGATCATCAAACACTCGTCTGTCTCCCTTTACGCCGACGATACCAAATTTTTCAAAACCATTTCCTCTCCCCATGACTCTTTCCTCCTTCAACAAGATCTTGATAGTTTCTCGATCTTGTGCCTCAAAAATTCTTTGGAACTTAACATCGCCAAATGCCAATCCATCACCTTCTCACATAAGCGGAACCAATCTCCTCCCCGACTCTATCTTCTCCATAACCAACCTATCTCCTCCGTACAGTCTCTTCGCGACCTCGGCATTTTGTGTGACAGCGAGCTCAACTTCCGTTTACATATGGATGAGATAATCCTCAAAGCCAACTCTGCACTAGGTTTTGTAAAACGGTGGTCCAAAGAATTCACCAACCCATAAGTGACCAGGTCCCTCTATATTACCTTTGTTCGCCCCCTCCTAGAGTACGCCTGTCAAGTATGGTCCCCATATCATCGTGTTCATATCTCGAGAATTGAAAGCATTCAGCGTCGTTTTCTTCGATTTGCTCTTCGAGGTATGCCCTGGGACGATCCTTTTAATCTGTCCCCCTATCAAAATCGTCTCAACCTTATCAACTTAAACACCTTCGAAGATCGCAGAGATGCAGCAGACTTTCTCTTCATTCATCGACTCCTTTCAGGTCACGTTGAATGCGCGTCCCTTCACAACTCCATTTTCCTCAACACTAACCCTCGTAATCTACGTACCCCTCGACTCTTCTATCTACCAACCCACCACACCTCCTATGGCGCGAACGAACCAATCTCCCGTATGCTACGTCAAATCAACTCAAACCCTACCGTCTTTGACTTTCACCGCACTTCCTACCTCAAATCTGTTCTCCTTCACCACTCCAACCAACCTTAATTTTAAGTTCTAGTTCAAGTTTATTTTTTAAGTTATAGTTTGTATTAAGTCGAATAAATGGGGGCATTCGCCCCCACCAAAATTAAAATTAAATTAAAAATTAAATTCGGCAGAGAAATTAAAAAGCGGCTGCTTAATTTTGATATTAATGAAGTCAATAGTCTAATCGGAATATAGTATGTTCGTCGTAAAGGCTGTATAACTAAGCTTTATCTCTCTTTTACATAATCAAACCGCACCCAACTTTTTCTATATTACGAGTACATGGTACGAGTATTATTTTTGTTTATTTAACTCGATCCAACCGCCACTTGTTTCTGAAACTACAGGAGGTACCTATTAGTATGGAATGTAATAAAAATGTAATTGAATTAAAAAAAAAACAAAAACACATTGTTTCATGAACTGAGTGATATTTTTTGCCGATTTTAAAAATCAAATGTTTTCCAGTTCTGCCAAAAATAAATCAGTTTACATGGTTCGATACTACACGCCAGTAAACTTCTCGTCCTCGTTTTACAATACCCTTGAGTCTACTTCACAAATGTCACAATTTTGCTAATTGACGTAGTTATTGAAGTAGAAATGTAACTCAACACTGAAGATGATATCCTCGGCAGCTAATATCTACATAGCTTTCGATTCGTGATTTGCTATTGAAACGCCACAGTAGCCCTTTATAATCGATGGCAAACCAACAATGAAATTTCATTTAGGAAACCATTTTTTACAGGAGCAATTCAAACTGTTTTGTTTAATATTTCAGTGGTAGTCTTTTTGATCTTCTACTAGAACGAACAGCATAAAAACGCATTTCAGTCAGAGTTATACATTTTCAGTTTCCATTTCTAAAATCAAATTTAAAAAATATGCACTCAATATCTTGCTGCCATAAACAATATTTTTTTATAACAAAGACTCACATCATTCACAGTAAAAATAAAACAAAAATCAACTTCAGTACTTCAGTAAGTAAATCTCATATTCGTTAAAATTAATAAAAAAATATATGATATATGTATATTAAAATATTTCGTCGATAGAATTGAAAGTAGAATTCGATTTTTGAATTCTCCAAGACGACCGGTTAATATGATCAATAGGTTCAATGGGACCACTGTATATATTGAAAAATTTGTTTCGACAAACACAACACATTTAGATTAAAATAAAAAAAAATAACAAATACACAGAAGAGGAATTTCAATTAAAGAAATTTGCTAAATGAAAATACATTTTTAAAATTCGAAATTTTTTATTTCAGATTTTTAATTTATATTTACGGTATAATGAATTATTAGATAAATAAAATTTAAATATAATAAAATTAAAACAAAAACAAAAACAAAACGTTGTATATATGGTAATTTTAAATGTTGACAAAAGAAAAAGTGAAATAAGAGATAGCAAAAATATATAGATTTCATCATTTCAAATGAGAAAAATTATGAAAAACAAAACAAAAAACACAAAACAAAATATTGATATATTTGAGAGAAAAGAAAAACTTAATAATACAATTTACATAAACTGCCAAAATAAAAACAAACACAAATAATTATAATAAAGCGAAATAATATACAACAAAAATAAGTAATTAGATGGTCTGTATGTAAGTTCATATATAAAATTAATAAATTTGCAAACTGTATGCAAGGAAGTAAATATTAAAAGCAAACAAACAAACTATAATCAACTACAAAAGAAAATTATTAAAATTTTGTAATTAGTATGACTAAATAAAGATGGCAAAAAAAAAACCATTTCTACACGATCAAGTAAATGTTATCCAATATTTATTAGGCATTTTATGGATCAATATTATTATTTATAAATTTAAAAACTAAATTAGATATTTGAATTATTACAAAAGAAAAAAGAAAAAAATACCAAATAGATGCACTGCATTTGAAGGGCGAGAAAAATTCAATACAAAAAGGAAAAACTAATTAAATTTATAAAATTTACTTAGAAGAAAATTTTGAAATAACTTTTAATGAAAACTAATTAATTGTATGGTAAACAGATTTTATTTTCTTTTTATTATTAAAATAAATTTAAATAAATAAAAATAACTTCGTTTTTTTTTCAAGATAATTTTAAATTATTTTGTTAAAGTTTTAAGATATTTAAAATATGTTAAATCGCAGCCCGTTAGAAAAGTTCAAGTTATAAAAAGGTTAAGGTTTAAATCTCTTTTGTTTTATATTATAAAATACATATAGTATTTCTGACGTATTTATTTTATTTCATTTAATTGTTGTATGAAGAGTGTGAAACTTTTGAGATACTAGGATTGTAGGAATTGAAAATAATATCCATCTTATACTTGGTTCTCCTAAAGACCGCTGCAAATATCGTTTTTTAGGCGAATACAAAACTGCTCCTAATGATTATACTTAATTTTTTTTCAACAAAGGTCACGCTGATTTTGCTCACATCGTCATAAGACGCCGATAGCATTTAAGTAAGTCATGTAACATTTTTTCATTCGTCTGTCTCTTTGACTGAAACTTTATTTTTGATGGTTGGGCTGCAAAGAAATTCATTGATACACTCCTTCAAAATAAAATCTTTCAATATCCCAAATGTAAAAGCCATTGTTTAAATCCTTGTAGCGATTTCATGAGACCCTGATTTCAGAATTCATGAGACCTTGTTGAATACTTTCCCTCTGTCGTTCATGCTGTGAATCTTGTGATGCATCTACGTACATCAATACACATGCATTGAATATCAATGCATACTGACTTCCTTCTCACAAAGCCCTATTAACTGTTATAAAGATTGACTTTACCCTGTGTCGAATTCCGGAGTGAATTTTTGTTTTAGCTGACAGTTGCTTTATCTCTAGTTGACTTTATAGTAGCAGTCTATGTTAAGAAAATTGCACTTTTTAGTTCGAAATGTTGTTGCCATCAGAGTATGAAAGACATTTTTACATCAAAAGACTCCCACTCCTTTAAAGCTTGTTTTCGTTACTCCTCTTTACCTTGTTACCCACATTGAGACGACTCATCAAATTGCTTCATGCTGCAGCTACTAACAAGGCCAAGAGTACACTTTCCAATTCTTTTGATTTTCTTTCGTATGATTGAGTTTATACCATATTTGCTGGACAAGGCAGGAAACTATGTTCCACCTCTTTAAAAGTACAGGATGGCTCAAAAGGTTTCGATTGATGTAATACAACAATCAATTTTACAGATTTCAGTATTCTTTCAGTGGATAGGGAAAGATCATATTCTTCAAATGAACGCCAACCTCAGTAGTTAGAGCATTTTTCGTAACATATCAGGATGCAGCGCTTATATATCAGCAAAAATGTTCTCCTTTAGCTGCGAAATTGTTGTGAGTTTATTTATTTTATTTTGTTATAAATACTCACAGAGATATGTTGCTCTCAAATTCGAGAACACAGAGGAGACTTAAATCCTGCTGAAACACTAGCTAAGGACTGTCAGAAATTGCATTGTCTTACAAGAAATTGCTATCATAGTTCAAAAATCTTCACCAGATATGGATACAGTCTTGGCGGTGTTATCCTCCAAGAAGAATGACTTAATAACTATTTCTGAAGTAACCCGACACCAGGCATTTATAAAATCTTAGGTCTTCTGGACCGCATATATGGCAATATTGTCTGCTTACCAATTCATTTAAGTGTAAATGAACTTTATCACCCATTTTCAGATGGTGACTCAAATCATTTCCTTGTAAACGAACTTTATTAGCTAATTTTGTATGGAAACATCTGGAATTCGTTTCTTACAACGTTCTACAGGACACGTAAAGTTGTATCATGTCAAAGTTGTAGGATTCTATATCACATTCCCATAATATTCCTTTCAGTTAAATCATTGCGAAGTCTTCCAGTTCAAAGAAGATCAGTAATAGCCACTTGCTATTATCATGCAAATGATCTGGATAAAAACCATTGTTTGTCAATCAATATTCAATGTGTTTGGTTTTTCTAAAGCGCTGTGATTTATCACAATAAATCTCATAATTTTTTTTATAAATATGTTTTATACCTGAATAAAAGAAAAAACGCGTCGCTATGTTTCCAACTCAGTCAGTGACTTTTGCGTCATTCTGTTATATTATTGTGTTTAGTTGAAAGTTATTGGTACTTTACCGAATTCTACTTCATGCGGAGCTGATGGTTTTTCAAATTGTATACTTAAACAAATTGCATGTTTCATAGTGGATGTCTTGGCACATGTTTATAATCGATGCGTATTTGAAGGGGTCTTTCCTGAAGATCTTAAATGCGCTGATGTCATTCCTTTACACAAAAAAGGCCCCTATGAGGAAATTGGTAACTACAGGTCAATCTCTTTCTGTTTTTAGCAAAATCTTCGAAAAGCTAATGAAAAATAGAATTGTGAGTTTTTTAGATAAAACTAGATTTTTCAATCCAGTTCAATTTGGTTGTCTAAAAGGCAAATCGACGGAAGATGCGCTCTTACAGTTTTGTTCCCAAATAATGTCACACCTTGATGGGAAGAAAATGTACGGCTGGTTCATTTATTGACATTACCAAGGCATTCGACATGGTC
Source organism: Volucella bombylans (assembly GCA_949129095.1). Lineage (NCBI taxonomy): Eukaryota > Metazoa > Arthropoda > Insecta > Diptera > Syrphidae > Volucella > Volucella bombylans. The sequence continues at coordinate 201,847,894 of OX422141.1, forward strand.
AACCACAATTTCCTGTTGAGAAAATTGGAAAAAGCTGGTGGTTTCATGCTCCACTGGTTTAGGTCTTATCTTGAAAATGGGTCGCAAGGAGTGAAAATATATGATACAAGGAGCGAAATACGGTTCCTGAACCTGGGTGTTCCACAAAGTTCTGTTTTGGGTCCAATTCTGTTTTTGGTCTACATCAATTCACTCTTTGCGCTTAATTTCAAAGGTAAACCTACTGCTTTTGCTGATGACATTGGTTTTATTTACGGATTAAACAGTCCTTTGGACCAGAAACTGGTTTGCTGAACATAATTTGGTAATAAGCTCGAAAACCAAGATAATGTTTTTCAGCTTATCTTCCTCATACAATTTGGAATGTGTACTTTCACGCACCTGAATGTCATAGATGCAAACTGTCTAATTGCTATTGTTCATCTGGTGTTTCCTCTCCCTCTTTTTGTTGTAATCTTACCTGTAGTGATAAATGTTTCCTAGTAGAGAGAGATTAGACGAATTTAAATATTTGGGGCTTACCCTTGATTTAAGGATGAGTTTAGCGAATCACGTCGATAATTTGAAAAAGTATTTCCGATGCACACTTCGTCATTTTTATTATTTGCGTAACGTATGCTCAACCAAGCTATTAATAATTTATTATGGTCTTTTCCATTCCAAGTTACAATATGGTATTGCATGTTGGGGTGGTGTGTATCGAAATAAAATACTACCACTGTTGATTCTGCAGAAACATGTCCTAAGAAAAATTTGTCGAAAATCGGGTAGATATTCTAGCTTTCCTTTGTTCTGTGCCCTGAATATTCTTCCTGTTCGTCATTTGTATTGTTTCAAAGTGTTAAAAATCTTCTTTATGCAGTCGGGTAATCGCAACTTTCGTCTAATTTCCTTTTATAATCTTCATGGAAACCTTTCTAACATTTTTTCTGTACCCAACTTCCGTACCACTGCGCATCGTAATTTTTTCTCGGTTTTGGCTTATCGTTTATTTAATGAACTCCCTCAGTCAATCAGGACAATAACAATACCTGGAACGTTCCTAAAACGCGTAAAAATGTGGCTCATCAGCCTTGATTATGCTGCATTAGAATCTCGTATTTCTGATGTTTTGGTTTAATCTTCGTTTTCATTGTTTTCTTTCTTTCTTTTTGCATTTTTTTATATACAATACAATTCTTTCTTTTTTATTTGCATTGAATTTATATTTGGATTATGCTTCTTTTAACGTTTAAAGTTTATTTTTTTTTTTATTTCTCCTCACTCTGGATTCTTAAAGGATCACCCCACCCACTAATCTTTATTTTGTTTCAACTCTATTTTTATTTACTCATAAATACTGAATGTCATCAACTTTTTTATATTTTGCTTCTTAGAACTTGAATTCTATTACATTGCATGTATTATTTAACTGTTTAATTGTTTAATGAATTAAGAATGAAAATTATAAGAATTAAAATAATAATTTAAAAAAATAATAAAGTTCAGTAACCGAAGAATGCTTGCTAATCAGGTAGAAAGTTGTGGCAAAATGTCTCTTATCTGTTGGGTTACGTTAGTACAGTGGTCGCACTATAATACTATTTTTCTCCAAGTCCGATTTCCAGTTTTCACTCACGGGAGCCGACTTCGTTTTAATACTATCGTACACGATTTCTGACATAAAATTAAAATAACTTAAAAGTCTTTTCTATTTCATGTGGATCTCGTTAGATGGACTATCTTTGCCGTGTATGGCTTTCGTAATTCGAACATATTGTTTTGTCCACTCCCTTATTATACATCATTTACTCGAAATGAAACCTCCGATTTCCAAACTGAAATTTGTATGAAACATTTTTTAATATGTCGTTTTGGTTCCCATTTCATTTGCTAGTTTTCAACATGATACCGAAACAGTCATTCAACAGGTATCCAAACGACTAAAAAACTGTATACAGCATGCTTTTTTTAAAGCAATTATCCACAAATCTCAAAAGTTTCTGCCAGTCTTCAATTATTTTATGTAGATAATATTAATAAAAACAAAAATTAAAAACAAATGCTTTAAGATATTATGCAAAGGTTATAACGCATATTCATGGGGTTTCAATACAGAATTACGACGAAAACGAATATATTACAAAACAAAATCAAAATCAATAATTCATACAGTTTATACAATAAATTGACACTACGCCATTAGGACACATTTTGTACATAATTCTTTCTCATGTTAATCGACCTGTAAATTTGTATCTTCAACTCTGAATCTCCATGAATTTCAACTTATAATTTCAAAGCAAAAATACAAAAAAAAAACACAAAAAGAAAATACAAAAATAAATAAGTAAATGAAAATGTTTTTATTCTTAAATGTAAAAAAAAAAAAAACAAAACAAAAAAGAAAAAAAATCAATTTAAAACTAAATTTTATGTGAAATGCTTTAACAAATTCGTTAAACTAAAGATATTAGTTGCAAAATTGTTATAGTACGAGTACTTCAATCTAATTCTTCTTTATTTCACATTACTTCTCTCGAAATTATTTTAAATGTGAACATCGATTTGGTTGTGTTGTTGTATAAATGCAAGTAAAAAAGAAAAATAAATGAGAAAAACCAAAACAAAAAACTGAAAACTTAAGTGTCAAGGAAGAAATATATTTACATTTGTTTTAAAATAAAATTATGTAGAAGAGTAAAATGTGTATGAGAACATACTAGCCAGAACATATATTATAACATAATATGTATATTTTATTTTTACCTTTCTTGGTCAAAAGGAATTATTTATATTATTTGGAAAAAAAAAGAAGAAATTTTCAAAAAGAAATTATATAAGACGTGAGAAAGGTGTAATATTTTACTATTACAAATTAGTTAAACATTGAATAAATAATGAAATATATGAAAAAAAACAAAACAAACAGAAATCGGGGAGGTCTCCTTTAATAAAAATTTTAAATTGTATTTTCAAGAACCACGAAGAACATAAATTCATTGTAATTTCTATGAAATAAATGAAAATGAAAATAGTAATGTTTAATTGATTGGTTTTATTTTAAAGGAATGTAAGCTCTCCCTGATTCTTTCCAAGTGTCATCGACTTCTCCTCAACTGTCTGCGCCATGTGTCCCTTTAACGGACAGCTCTTCTTCTGGACTAGGTAAGCGGGTTCCATTGCCTACCACGCTTCGCAATAGAATTGTCTTCGCACCTTAAGGTGTGACACATACACAACCATTTCCTTCTTCTTATGTAATAGTAATGCCGATTGGCTCCTTCTCTGTTCTAATGTGGAGGTCTGCGTCTGAGATTCGGTTGGGCCTAAATACTCTCAAAATGATGCGCAGACATCTGTTAACGAAGTACTGCAACTTCCGACTCAACGTTGCAGCGATCTCAGTGCTGTAAACATTGCTTTTCTATACCTTAGTTGTTTAACCCTAGATTACTAACCTATTTCAGTTGGCTGTTATTACTAATCCTCGTCGATTCGAGTACGAAACATAAAAATACCATTTTTTTAAACTTTTCAAAGTAAAACGATTTTTACTAACCTCATTGTTATTAATTCATTTATTGTCTAGTATTATAAGTTATAAAAATTAGTAATACTACACAGACTTTATCTTTTTTTTATGTTTTAAAAACAGTCTCTTCAAAAACAGGCAGTTATGTAATAAACAATAAAATTAATAAAGGGTCCGCTATCTAACCTTTTTTTTTCAACTAGTGCTTATTTCGTGAATGGTAATACTTAGCTCATGTCTGATCCAACAGATAATTAGTTTTATCCTTCCGCTGAACGAATATGGTTATTTATATGCTTGAACAAAGCTGGGAAATATTGCGACATTACTTTGAAAATCATGGTAATGTTGCAGAATGTGTGCGAAAATTGCGTACGGATTTTGGAAGAAGAGAAGCACCGTCAGCTCCATATGTTCGTTATCTTGTGAAAAAAGTGAAAGAAACTGGCATCTTCTTCGTAAACCAAAGCGTGTAAAGCCAAAAACAGTGCGTACACCCGAGAATATTGCTGCTGTGGCAGAAAGTGTGCGTGAAGCGCCATCAACATCAATTCACCGTCGTTCTCAACAATTAAACATTTCGGAGACATCATTGAGACGAATTTTGCATAAAGACCTTGGTATAACGCCATACAAATGGCAAATAATGTCATGACCAGAGAGAGTGACCTACCCCCGTTCATTTCGAAGGAAGAACTCCATGAGATCTTCGACACAATCAGGGCTAAGAAATCAGTGGGGACCGATGGTATTCCGAACATCGTGCTTCGACATCTTCCTCTAGAAGCGGTGGACATTTACACCACCCTGTTTAATAACGCAATGAATAATGCACATTATCCAGCGCATTGGAAAACGGCGGTGGTTCAACTTATCCCCAAAAAGGGAAAGGATATATCCAATCCGGCGAATCTCCGGTCGATAAGTCTCCTTCCGAATATCAGTAAGGTTTTTGAAAAAGTAATCAATAGAGCTCTGTCTAGGTGGGTTGAGGACAAACATATAGTTCCGGATAATCAATTCGGTTTTAAGGCAGGACATGATATCACACATGCCGCGTCTAAACTGGTGTCCGATATCCAATGGAACAAAGGCAAGAAACAGTGCACTGGTGCCTGCCTTGTTGACTTGGAGAAGGCCTTCGACACCGTATGGTTAGAGGGTCTTTTCTATAAGCTGACTAGGCTGGGTATCAGTAAACCACTCTTGTACATTCTTTATAATATGCTAACCAACAGACAGTTCATCGTGAAAAATGGTGATGTGACTTCTGTTGGAATATTTCAAATTAAAAATGGTCTTCAGCAAGGCGCGGTCAATTCGCCGATCCTATTCAAAATTTACACGAGTGATCTGATAGGTTCACTTCACCCTGCCATAGCGTACGCAGACGATATAATCGCGTACAGATCAGTTCCAAAGATTGAGGTCATTAATATACTTTTGCAGCGTGACTTCGACAAAATTAAGCGATATTGCGATGACTGGGAGTCGAAAATCAACTTTCAGAAGTCGAAAACCATTCTGTTTAGGACGCCTTTGTCTGGGGCCTCTAGGGATACCAGAAAGAATTGGCGAAAGTTCTCGATCGTGAGGCAGCACGGGCAACCACTTGCTTGTCGAAATGTACTCAGATACCTTGGGATCTGGCTAGATCAATTTCTGTATTTTAACAAACATATAGATGTTGCTCTGCCCAGAGCTAAAGGTGCTGTTGCCCTTACAAAGAGACTGTTTTATAGCAGCCAACTCGATACGAGGGTAAAGGTAATCTGCTACATGGCCCTTATTAGGCCCATGCTGGTATTTGGTTGTCCCGTGTGGTTCAACGTGAGAGCAAGCTTAATGGAAAAGATTCGGGTGTTTGAGAGGGCTTGTCTTAGGGCTTGTCTTCGCTTGTACAGAACACCAGAGTCGGAGTACAAGAAATTTTATCCTAATGGGATCTTTTACAACAGGGCGAACCTAATACGAGTGGACAACTTCGTAATTAAGCTGACTCGAAGGCACATTGCAAGAGCAATGACCTCGACGAATAACCTGATATCTGGGGCGGACTAACCCAATTACCTTTACCACGAGAGTGTGCGCTCTGACGGCTTCGTTCCACCGGAAGCATTCCTCTACCTAGATCAGATAGGGTTGATCCAGGATAGATCAGCGGTCCCGTTAATCTTCCATGTCGCTCGGACAGCTGGGGAAAGGCGACTCAACTACGGCAGAGACGTCGCACACGGCAGTGTGGATCGCCTCAGGTTCAGTAGGGCGGTGGGGAATCGCGATAAGAGAAATGTCGTTCGGCAGCACCAGCATTTCTGGTGGTTGAATGATGGAGAAGATGTTTCGTCGTCGTTTCCGTCAATTACGGACCAGCCTCACTAATGAGGCAGGGCTGACCAATGTATTTGCTTTGTAAATAGAGTTGGCCAGCTTACATAGGTTTAGGTTAGCATTTAAGAAACATATACATATATCAGTGTATACAAAGGTGTATACTGATATTTGTATATAATTGTGAATAATGTCTATGTGTTGTATGTTGTATTATGTATCTAGGTTAGGTAGGCTAAGGTTTATTTTAAGTTAGATATTAAGTTTTTATAAAAACAAAAAATTATGTCCATATGCTAAGTTTTTTGTTATCAATTTTTTCTTAGCCCTAAGTACACAAAATAAAAATTTATAAATAAAATGTAAATGAAGTCGAAAGACATAGTATAAGAATTTAGAGTAGCTTAGAGTGCCTGTGTGGGGCCAGTAAGTTAGTATAAAATTATTATGTAATTTTAAGCTAGCATTTACGCATTTTTGTTAGTATATAAGAGTTAGTGTTAAGAAAATAAAATGCATCTAAAACTAAACGCTTCGCTAAGTGGGCCTGCGATCGACTTAGAGAAGATGCCGATTTTGCCAAAAAAATCATCTTTTCAGATGAAGCTCATTTTGATCTTGGCGGGTATGTAAACAAGCAAAATTGTCGCATTTGGGGCGCAGAAAACCCGCACGCATACATTGAAAAGCCGATACACCCAAAACGAGTCACTGTTTGGTGCGGATTTTGGTCCAGAGGCATAATTGGGCCATTTTTCTTCGAAAATGAGCAAGGAGTGGCCGTTACAGTCAATGGCGATCGTTATCGGGCCATGTTGAACGAATTTTTGTTCACAAGAATTGAAGAGGAGGATATTGGCAACATTTGGTTTTAACAGGACGGCGCTACGTGCCACACAGCCGAAGCTACACTCGATGTTTTGCAGCCTGTTTTTGAAGATCGCATTATCAGTCGCAGAGCTGATGTCGTTTGGCCAACTTGGAGCTGCGATTTGACACCATTGAACTATTATTTGTGGGGTGCCGTAAAAGATAAGTGTTACGCCGACAAGCCAGAGACAATTGGCGCTTTAAAGGACAATATTCGTGAAGCCATTGGTGAAATACAGCTGCATTTGCTTAAAAATTGTACCGATCGTGTAGGCTACTGCATGGCCGAGGCAGCCGTTTGAATGAAATTATTTTCCATTATTAACCGGAAGGATAAAACTAATTATCTGTTAAATCAGACATGAGGTAAGTGTTACCATTCACGAAATAAGCACTAGTTGAAAAAATAAACGTTATATGGCGGACCCTTTATTCAAAAACATAAAATTCATTACTTTTATTTTTTATAAATAAAAGATAATTTAACGATAAAACAAACGAAAAAATAAAAAAAATTTAAAGTTTATTTTTTGTGCATGAATGCACGCTTCAACTTTGTGCTCGCCGCAAATGGTTTTTCCGCACTTGGCACATTGTGTTTTACTCATCCTTCTCTTTAAGGATGGAAAAAAGGCACAAATCTTTCTTTTTTTATTTTCTACCTGTCCAGATCTTTCTGGTTGATTTGAAGCATTCGGTTCCAATATGTTAGTTATGACTTCTCTGAGAGAAGTTGGAATTGATTTCTTCTGCAACCGTTTTTCCATCCATTCTTTGGTTAAAGAATTATGTAATTCCTTCATAAATTTTCGGCGTGAGAGTGGCTCCTTGTTTTCATTAAACAAATCTGCAGTAAATTACAAAATTGTTAACAAAAGCAATATTTAAAATGACGTAGAAAATATATTGAGGCCGCGTCATAACAGAGCACATTTGGTCCAAAGTGTCGACCCCTCCTTTAGTTTTATTATAAAACTCAACCTTATTTGGTTTCTTTGTGACTGGATTTATGTTACCCTCCTCTTCAAATGTAGATAATAAAAATAAAACTTTATTAGCCTTAGGCTTATAAGATAGAAGAGTAAGAGGGCCGTCAAAGCAAAACATGGATGTTCCAATAAGTCTGCTTCTACTATTTTGAAATTCGGGTGGTATTTCCCATGTTAGATGGAATTGTTCCTATTTGAGTGAGCTTATATGGTTCTTTTGGTAAAGCTTTTGCTAGGGGTACCGATGTGAACCAATTGTCGGTGGTAACGTTCCTGTCTGTACCATGTATAGATTTAGATAGCTCCTTAACGTAAAACTCACCCAATGGTAAGCCACTTGAATTTGTCCCAGAGCCCAAATAACACATCGCGTTAATCATGTATTTGGTTGAATTGTCACACATCATTACAAGCTCTATCCCATACTTAGCTGGTTTGTGCGGGATATACATTTTGAAACCGCAACGAGCTCGAAAAGCCAGCAACTGCTCATCATAGCTATTCATAGCTATTTGGCTTGTAATTTCCTTCACACTTATCTATAAACAAAGACCAAATTTTTCGGATTGCTGGAAATGAATCTTGGGCACGGGGCTCCAAACGAGTGGTCTTGTCGTCGAATCTTAAACAATTGATTAGGAAGTCGAACCTCTCCGCTTATGTGCATAAAGGTTTCCACAATATGTGCTGTCAAAAAATTCTCGGGACGTACTCGTAAGGTGGTTATCTTTTAAGGCTGCTGTAAGTACTAGTATACCTAATAAAGCTTTAAGTTCAGTTTCATCTACAGGTGATTGCGTCGAACGTATTTGTTCATACTTTTGGGATTGAACTTCAATTTCTGCGTTCGTATAAGTGACAATTTTAACAATGATATGACGAATGATAAATAGTTCAAAGTCAATGGATCCAACAATTTTAGACAATTACGCGAAGGTCCTGGTTTTACATGAATAATATTTCTGACTGGTAATTTTTCAGGCTTAGCGATTAAGGTGGATCACTTGTGCTTATTCTTCCCCCTTAAACCTGGGGTAGCAAAACTAATTATTGAAGTATTTACCTCTGATTTTGCTCTTTGAGTACTTTCTTGAGCGTATGTTATATTTGTTAATGTAGAAGGAGACTCAGTACTGTTCGCTCTTTCTTCCAAATCGACATCACTATCACTATCCGTCAACTGCAAATCCTCTTCATAAACTGCATCTTCTATCTCACTTCCTGAATTTTCTTCATTCCCAGAATCAGCTGTTAACTGTTGTAAATCCCTCCTTATTTGTTCGTTGTTCATCTGATAAAAAATTTAGCATAAAATTAAAAAAGAAAAATAAAAAATAATAATTTTCAAATAAGCAAAAAGTCACGTTATTACTAACCTTCGTCGATTCGACTACGGGAAGTGGATATATTTGGCTGCGTAAACAGCGGTGTTGAATGTCTCACCTTTGAGAGCTCAATTCAAAATGAGCATATATGGGGAATGGGCGAGATTAGAACACTGACCGAAAAGAAAACAAGAAAAATTGAAACAGGCGTAGTCGATTCGACGAGGATTAGTAATCTAGGGTTATGCAAGATTTTTCCAAATAAGAAAACTCTGCGCTTTCTCCACCTCCTGTCCATTTATGTTAAGTTGGAAGAAAGAGCTTGATGGACCAAAGGCTTTAATTTTAGCTGCATTTATTTTGATCCTTACTCTGCTGGCTGCTGCTAAGGATTGTGACTCATCCGGTGTAGATCCAAAACCCTGCGAGATGTTTCGTAAGATGTCACTGTCAATTGAACACCTCTGCTTTCCTCCGACAGTGCTGCTCGGATAGCATCGCATATTATCACCAGGAAAAGAAGAAGTGAAGTCGCTTGAGACTTCACATGCTTCTGTTTTCTTACCGTTGTGTAAAACACGACATTTTGCACCTTCGTATCTTTGTACGAAGGTCTAGAATCATTTTCGCTATTATTTTGGCCACTGCGGGCCGTAGTAAACTTTTTTTTTTCATTCGATGACCGCTTAACCCATCTTTACTTCAATACTCCTTCAATACTCGCAAACGTTCCATGGACAGCTCGCTGGCTCATCTCTATAGGCGCTGTCATATGCAGCTTTGAAGTGACATCGTCACATTGAAGGTAAAAGTTTGTTGGTCGATTAAAACGTGGGACAAGATACCTTCTTATTTATGTTTTCAATATTCCCAAATTGCTCTAGTTTAGACAGGAAAATTCTAAATACTCGTAAATGGGCCTGTCTCGATGAAATTAGACTAAAGTAAAGGAAAAACTATTTTATAGGGGCTACATTTCTTTTACACGCTCCCTCTAAGATTTAAACCACAAAATCATATACAATAATTTACGTAGATAGAAATACTGATATAACCAAGAAATGTGTATGAATAATAAATATTATTTTACATCTGACCACTTGGATAGCAAATGACTAGTAGTGGCATTTTAGAAGTAACATACTACCGCCGGTGTGGTTTTCTTTAAAAAACGAGTACGCCTCCTCATGTTACCATCTGGGGAACTCTTCGGAGATTGCGAAGTGGAGAGGACAAATCGTGCAACGACGAAGTGCTCAACTGAGAAAGAAAAGGACAGCTTCCACGATAAATTATGTGCTGCTTACAATTTAACGCCTAACGGTGACATCGTGAATGTGATGGGAGACCTCAATGCCAAGGTAGTGACAACACCGCGCTCAAACACGTAATAGCTGTTGATGGTATTGAAGATCAAAATGACAATGTGCGAGCGGTTGATCGAATTTTGCAACCACCTAGTCATTTTGAGGCAATATGTTTAAACACTGGACCTGCCACAAGATCAGCTGCCACTCTCCAGATAGGCAGAGAACATCACATAGCCGGCGATTTAGAAGCTGTCCTTAAGACGTCCGTAACACGCCTGGATCCGTCATCGGAATGTAGCGCCACCACCAGCTTATGGTTACTAAAATACGCCCTCGTACTGCATCCTGATTACTAACATTGATAACATTTTCACTATACCCAGGTGCAACACCGACAGACTCCAACAGTCCAGGGATCATCTCAGCTGAGGAGCGATAAGAATCAGCAAATCTAAGCAAACAACTATGGATGAACAATGAAGAAGAATGTTTTCACATCCGGAGCGCAGAGGTTTATCGGTAAAAGTCAGAGAAATCACAGTACATGGTTATCAACTGACTCATGGAGCGCATTGCAATCAAAGTTCAGATTGCTAAGAAAGCAGAGAAATCTGAACTTAAAGCCCAGTACCACATGAAAAGAAAGGAAGTACAGCGTAGTTTAAGATGCGATAAGCGCGACCACATCAAGCAAACAGTAGGAGCATTTATACTGTTACCAAGCGGGACGTAGCATCAAACACCATCATGTAAGAAATGTGGGTGGTTACCTACTTGAATGTATTAACTTCCCAATCGGACGGTTTGGGGCTCAATACCAACCGTGCCCGAAAGACTTTATTTTTTTCAGATAACTAAAATCTCAAGAGATGAATGGTTGCCTAAAATACAACACAAAAATAAGTCAAGTTACACAAATAATTTAGTCTCCCTATTGAATCTCTCTCTCTCTCTATCCAATTTTCCAAAAAACTTAACACTTGCTCCGGTATTTTAAGAGAAAAAAAAATGAGGACTAGCTCGTAAGATGGAGGGAGAACTTCGCCATGGCATTTACCTAACCATACAGACGACAAAATTAACAATCTGAAGTATCAAACTCCCGAATTCGCTCTGGCCGCTTTAGGGGCCCCTTTGCAAATTGTCAACGCTACTTCCATCAATAACGTTGTTTAATAAAAAGTGGGGCAGAGCAAAGTACTGGTCTTACCGGAGCGGAGTTCTGAATTTAGCGCCTCTGAAGGTTGCTACGATTTGATGAGTTACAAAGTGTCGACCATAGGTCCATAGGTAGTCCCTACCACGACTTAAATCACGGTACTATGGGAGTCCGGAACCCCCCGGATTTCGGTCCAGACCTGACTTGTTTAGGTAGGTCCTCTTGTGGGTCCTCCTGTTGGTGAGTTGCAACATGTATTTGGTGCTGTGACTCTAAGATCAACAAGAGTTTTAAGATATGATTTGACTCATGCCTAGTGTGGAACTTGTGCCTCCAAGTTCCATTTTGTTATCAAAGGAATTAACGGAGAGCGATGCCAAGGCATTCATTGAAATTAAGCCTATACGACAGGAATTCACTTTAAACACTAGACGCAACTGCCTCCCTTAACAATACAAAGATCGCGACCACGATAAGGGTCTCAATAAGAACAAAGGGATAGGTATTGAAGGAGTTTCCGAGGAACATCCGCAGAGCTACTATTGCATGGAAAAATCAGCATCTTCCGGAGGAGTGCAATAAGAAGATGATTATGAAGTTGCCGAATTGCGGAAATTGGCGGGGGATATACTCGTACAATAGGCATGATATTAGCATCGGTGCCTAGGACAAAACGTTGCGATAGGCAGTTTTGAGATATGGCAATACGGGTGTACGTCAAATCTGACATCATCATCGTGAAGTTTGACCTTTTTAATGGTACACGTGTTCAGAACGATTAGTCATGCGAGTGCTATTTTTTTAGAGATTTAAAAAATTCATCTCAGCCAAACATGCAACTAAATCGTGATCTGCGTTTGCTTGCGTTAAGTCTTTTAAGGTTTTCGACATAGATTACCTCAACTACAGTGTGCCGATCAACTCGCTTTGACTTCTTGTGATGAAGAACCGTCCCGGGTGACCGTGTTTCGCTGGTTTTTCGAATTCAATCGTAATCGTCGTTCGCTCCAGAACGAATTTCCTAATCGCTACTTCAGAGTAGGTAAATTTTCTTCCTCAAAGACCACGATGTCACCAATGTATAATGTACAATTCTGTAGGCACTCTCCTCGACTACTGGTTCCAAAATGTTGCAAATACCAATGTAGTATCAAAAGCGTCGTTTAACATTTGTTTTCAAGATTTGGCTCTGGGATTGCGCTCAAAGCTGTACGTGTTATGAAATATCCAAGTGTTATAGCTGGCATGTCATTTTAGGAATAGATGTAATCGGCCTATCACGCTCAATTTGAATGATAAGAGTGTTAAATTCAAAGAAATTTAGCTCAGCACTCTGCAAAATTCTTTTAAGTTTGAACTTAGTAGATTTGACGGAGGCTTCCCATATACGAGTAGTGTGGTGAACGTGAAGGAATAGTTTTCCATGTTATACCCATTGATGAGCAAATGCTTAAAACTTAATTAAAATGCCGCTGGTTCTGGAATAGTTCGTAAAATGCGTGTTCCTCATTTATATATATATATTGTAGAACATAAGCCGCGTCGACCAATGACACGTTTATGTACATCGCAACAATACAACGATAAATAAATTGTCCTTGCTTGTTACAGAAATTGCGTGCATTTTTAACAGTCATATGTGACTTTTGTGGTTTAGTTAGTTAAGCAACCTGAGTGATGCTCCCCCCAAACTGATTGGCCAAATTACAGAGGAATACTGTCAGAAACGATATCCTCTGAACTATCAAGTCCCCCGCGTGACACCAATGAGCTTGACATAAAAGTCAAGGAATTTACTCTGGCTCTCAATCAGGCTATGCCCGCTTTCTGCCCTCTTATTCAACCTAGAGGCAAGAAAAAGCCACATTGGTGGACATCAGCACTGGAACTGCTCAGAAACTCTTGTAGAAAACTTTTCAACGTAGCAAAATGCACAAGAAAAGTGACTGACTGGGACTCATACAAAGAATCATACAAAAAATCTCAGAAACCTCTGAGGCATCGCGGATAAGAAAAATACTCTCTACAAATCCTATGATGCCTAGCTGTTTGAAAAAAACCGATGGCTCTTGGACAACCTCAAGTGATGAATCACTCAACCTGCTTCTGGACTCCCAACTCGCGGCCAGTAGCAGCCTAAAGAGGCCTACTGCAACCGGGACCAAAATTCATGGTCTGATTACGAGACACAAACTGCTCTGGGCGCTGCACAGCTCCAAACCATACAAGTCTGCTGGTCCGGATGGTATAATACCTGCCGAGCTACAGAGGTCCTCGGATATTATTCTACCTGTGTTAGAAAATATTATGAAGAGCTGTGTAGAACTTATCCACATTCCACTGTTATTGAGAGAAGTCAATGTAGCATTCATTCCCAAAGCCGAAAAATCTTCTCATGTTGTCCCAAAGGGTCTCAGGCCTATAAGTCCTTATGAAAACTTTAGAATGACTGATAGATATCCATATTCAAGGTGATCCAAGACTTCTGTCAACGGCTCAACATGCTTACAGTATGCAGTATGCAGGAAAGTCGGTGGAAACCGTTTTGCACTCTCTGACTAGCCACATCGAACGATCCCTACAATATAAAGAGTACACAATGTTTGCTTCCCTAGACATAGAGGGCGCCTTTAACAACGTCAACACATCCGCAATCACGACTGCGCTGTCAACTCTGCAGGTAAACGACTCACCTGGGGAGTTGATCGGTCTAATGCTAAAAAGCAGGATAATCAACTCCAAACTGGGTGAGACTTCTGCTAAACAATGTGTCAGCAGAGGTACGCTGCAAGGCGGTGTCCTCTCTCCCCTTCTCTGGAAGTAGTAGTAGTAGTTAAGGAACTACTGATATAACTGGAAGCGGGTGGTATCAGGGTGATTGCCTATGCGGATGACATTGTCATAGCCGTCTCAGGAAAGCATCTCAATATCATTAAAGAACTCCTTCAAGTAAATCTCAATAGATTAACCCGCTGGACAGACAACTGTGGATTGGTAATAAACCCAAATAAAACTGATCTTGTCCTCTTTTCTAGGAAATATAAAATTCCAATCATAGACCCTCCTTCACTAAACGGTATCAGTTTAGTTTTTCCCGATACAGCAAAATATCTGAGTCTCATTTTTGACAGGAAACTAAACTATAAACCTAACGTTCAAGAAAGAGTGAATAAAGCCACAATAGTTTTATTCTCTTGCAAAAAAGCCATTGAGAATAAATTGGGCCTTCAACCTCGCATAACCCACTGGGTATACATCTCGGTTATAAGACCGATACTTACTTACGGGGTGGTTGTCTGGTGGATAGCGATTGCAGCTATTTGCCTAAAAGCAACTACACAATGGACAAATAATTCATTTGGCCACGCCAACATTCTTAGTACATTAGGAATCTCCACAGAGAACATGGATTACACCATATCTGAACTTTGGTTTGACAAAGACTTCCATGTAAGCTTCCCCTCTAGATCATTCTGGGAGGAAGGTGCTTTCATGGAGGACAAGTCAATCCATCTCTACACAGATGGATCTTAAACCGATAGCTGGGTTGGTGGCGGTGTTTTCACAGATAAGCTAAATCTAAGGCTCTCTTTTCGTCTTCCAAATCACTGTAGTGTGTTCCAGGTGGAAATTTTGGCGATTAAAGAAGCTCTGTCCTGGCTGAAGAAAAACGAGATATCTGCAAAGGATATCCGCATATTTTCGGATAGTCAGGCCGCCATCAAGTTCCTGGACTCGGTCTCATTATATTCTAAAACCGCCCTTGAATGCCGATCATCTCTCAAAGCAGAGCAGTTCAACATTCACCTTTGTTGGATGCCGAACCATAGAGACATTCCAGGGAACTGCAGAGCCGATGAACTCGCCAAAATTGGAACAACTATACCTATTCTACCGGAAAAGGGTAGTATAGGTATACCAATCGCTACGTGCAAACTGACATTAAACCTGGATGCCAATAAAAGAACAGACCTTAGTTGGACTGCTGGACAAACATGTCTAGCGACCAAACAGATCTGGCCAAAGCTGGATCTGAATCGCTCTAAGTGCCCGATCCTTTTAAATAGCAAACATCTCAGCGCCATAATAGGTGTCATCACTGGACACTGCCTCATAGACCCAAGAAGGCTTGGCGCTTTTACAAACGACTTCTGTAGAAGTTGCATGGACGAGGAAGAGGAGGAGACAATCCTCCACCTACTCTGTTCATGTCCAGCTCTCGCCCAGAGAAGAAAGCTTCATCTAGGAGCTTTCTTCCACAACGACCTGAACGATCTAGAAAATATAGACGTTAACAGTCTCCTACGCTTTATTATAAGCTCAAACTGGTTCCATTAGTAAGAGGATCATAGATCCACGTTGCATCACAATGGGCCAATAGGCCTAAATGGGTTGGTAATTCCAACAGCCACTCTTACCTAACCTAACCTAGTTAAGCAATCACTATCGTTCTTAATTGAATTTGATATTAGTGAATGTGAAATTGCATTACCATCATTTGGCATATTTTCTTCAAAAACGACATTAGTTCTGCGAGGGTTGGTAATCTCTCCACAGGTAATTCATCATTCCATTTCAATGTTGTTTCTGGATTAAACCTAGTGGTTATGATGTGTACTATGATGTCGTCCCAGCAGTCAACAGACCGGTTGATGTTTTTGAATCCGGTAAGGTTATTATTCATTTTATCCATCAGATTTGCCGATATTTTTTTTATTTTCAAAGCGCTCCTTTAATTCATCCAATATTACCTCATAACACTCTGCAACCATTTTTAAACCTGTTATTGGAGCTCTGGCAGTATGGCTAAGCTTGGAAACTAACTGCGGCAGTTTGACGGATTGTGTAAGGTTTTCATTGTTATGAACCAAAGAAACAAATTGGTCATACCAGCTTATCCACGTGGTAACATCACCTGAAAACTCTAAAATTTTTGGCAATTTAATTGAGTCATACCTTTCATTGTGAACTGCTGTTATAGTGACAGTTTTATTTAAACGATTTTTCTGTCATTCTGCTCTGCAATAAGAACCTTTAGAGCTGCAGCTGCTAAGGAGTACATTCCTTCTTAGGTTTACCTATTTCGCTCTGCAATTTCGTCGAAATGCCTTTCTTCACTTTTTCCCTGGAAACTTTTAGATCTATAAAATACTGAATAATCTCCGCGATAGACGTAGAACACGCGTCAGGTACGATTCTACGCGTTTTATTTGCTGCTTGCGTACTAAATGTCGAATTGGCATCACTTTGTCTGATTTCTGCTGCTGCTGCTGCTGTTTCAGCTTCCACGCAATTGGTCTTTTTAGCTCTTGGAAGTAATATAAAGCGTGTATCTCACCGGGGTTTCCAAATACTTGTGCTAAATTATAAGGCGATAAGACGGCAGAAAAGGAAAAGGCTTCAAATATTAAAAAAAAACTCTGACGTGATATTCTTCTAACAACGATTACTGACATGGTTCAATTGCCATTAATTATAAAAGTAAAGAAAGGATGTTTCGTAATGATTTGCATGAAAACATAGAATTACTTCGTAACAATTGCTTTATTTTCTATTCCTGGAGGTATTGGTGGAATTCATTTAGGTATTGCTAAATATTCCATAGGACTT
Source organism: Volucella bombylans (assembly GCA_949129095.1). Lineage (NCBI taxonomy): Eukaryota > Metazoa > Arthropoda > Insecta > Diptera > Syrphidae > Volucella > Volucella bombylans. The sequence continues at coordinate 201,865,002 of OX422141.1, forward strand.
TCCCAAAATCTCATCTTAAATTGTTAGAAAGCCGAGTTACATTTTCGAAAAAATTCGTTCTCTGTGAAATATTTTCCAAAACAGTAGTTTAAAGCCAAACTCCACATCACTTTTATTTTGTTTCTACCATTCTAGAACCAAAAATATATGCCAAACGCATACGCACACATACGTATAATTGTAAACACTTAAACGCTGAAAAGATATAAATAATTACTTAGCTCACCTTGCGACCGAATAATGACTAATACTTCAAGTCAGTCACAGAAAAATTCTCGAAATATTTCTACATTCCCTTTCATGGCAATGTAAGCCAATAACGTTGCTATCCATTCAATTCAGCGCCAACTCTACGGCCAAAACAAACTCAATACCGGAAATTCTGATCATGCCGGTACTATACTTAACCTATAAGTTATGTCAGAGGCAAAATTCACCACACCATTGGTGAGTTAAAATAAAACCCACATGCACCTCGAAACAACTTAGCCCACTTATCTTTGATCATTACGTCATTACATTTCCAATGGAAGAGAAGAAAAGCTCTTATTCGAACTCAATGCGATCTCAAACCCTAACACGAACTCTTTGGCCATCGTTCGTTGGATTAGTACCCTCTCACCAGTGTAACGATTCAGACGCGTTGTATAAAAATCTTCACAGCGAATAACGAAAACTTGTATAGAAAAAATATAGAAAAAATAAGTGATACTCGTATAAACAAAAACAAGCAACGAAACAAAGGTGTAGTAAAAGGTGTTAAAAAAAGAACAAGAAAAAAGGAAGCAAAAAAAGAAAATAATCATACAATAACAGTGGTTTAATTCTATTTCGAAAAGTAATTTTCTCTCTTCCCATTATTCGTGATGAATATGCTTCTCCTCTTGCTGTAAATCATCATGCCCGTACATATCGTGGGCTTCTCGAAATTATAGCAATTAACTTACTACAATTACTCTCAGACCATTATTACGTCAACATTGGATACGCTTTAGTGAATTTCTAAATTAAAACGCCAGTTTTTCATCATTTCATCTATGAGTATTCTTTGCTTGTGTAGTTTTCTTGTTTCCAATCGGTGTACTAGTATGAGTTTTTGTAGAATAATTGTATCAGCTGATTGCAAGAACATAGTTTTCTATTCTCATGGCAGCACTCATTATGTGCCTGTAAGCTTGTACTGTGTCAGTGCCGTGGTTAACTGTCGATGTCAAAGGTGCGACCTCATTTCCACGATTGTGTTCTGCTCCATATTCTCTGGTATTCGCATAGACGATCATGGTAAACAATAGTGACTGTAGAAATGGCAAACGGAACCCGATTAATAATGAAATTAATCATGGAAATTCGAAAAGTATTTAGTTTCAACCCCACATTTTAGTATGTGAATACATTTTACCATATAGTCTGTGCGAACCTGATAGCTTAAGTGGTAGCAGAAACTTACGTAACACCTGAGTCGCGGCGACAACAACTCCACTATCGAATGTCCGGACAGAGAAATACCGGTTTGCACAACAACAACACCAGAAAGTCAGAAAGTCAAAAAGTCCTCATCGCCACAAGCCAAAAAAAACAACACACAAGTGCCGCAAAATCCACTCAGGAAAACGAGATTTGTTAAAAAAAAAAAACGAAAGAGTTGACGTGCGAACTTGCACCAACAACTTTTAAACGAAATTTCCTTCTCCACTAATTGATTTTGCCCTCCTTGGAGTGATGTTGTTTTATTTTTATGTTTTTGAGTTTGAATATTTGCGCGGGATTATGAAAAAGAACTAAAAGATAAGTTAAATCAAAATGAACTATATTGGGGAACGTTAAAGCTGAGCACATACTTGAACACCCACACTGTGAATGTGTTTTTTTTTTCCTTCTGTTTATAATTATACCATTTCGGCAACGTTCTCACAAACGGAATAAAGCAAATACGAAAGATACTTGTAGCTTGTATTGACCGAATCCGAATTCGTGATGTGGTTCTTTTTTTTCTGTTCCTTGATATATTAAATCTAAATTGCGTCATTAGTGGGTGGGTTTGAACGTTCCAAATTGCTTTGCAGTTTTATTGTGTTTCGTTTTTATAAGTTATTTATCTCTTTTCGATCTTTAAGTATTGTAGTATCCGATATACACAGTAACTGACGTGAAAGACAAGGTATCTGCATGGGTTAATGGATCTTTAAACTGTTTCTTGTGCTATTTATCTTGTGTAAATGTTTCTCATTTTTCGTTACTTTTGAAAACTAAAACTGATTCTAAGCGCGGATAATAAACGTTAATAGTGATTTTATACCAAATTAATTGCTTCCCCCACGACTACACTCATGAGAAAGTAAGAACCATTTCTGGATTGAGGTTTTATTAGAACCTTTTGCTATTCATACGTAAAGCTACTCGCTTTTAAATTCGGTTTCATTCGAGCTAATATTTATTCATTTATGCGCCGGGGGGATTATAATAGCAACTTGAACAACTCGAAATATAGGTCACTGCTATCACTTTTGGATGTATAGTAAGATACTTTAAAATGCTTTCATAATAGTTATTTGATATCCATACAATTAATCTCCAATTAATTCAAGTTATTTGTTCCTTGATTGCCGAAACATAAAAGTTTAGCAGCTATTAGTACTCTCGTATGATATAACGACTTCAGTGAAACACGGAAGATTTGACGTCAAAAGATTCTTGCAATTATTGACTTAATTGACTAAGATTAGTTTGTATGTTTTGACGGATCGTAATAAGTTGACTTTCCTGTTCTTCGTGGGTTTTTATTGTATGTTAAACATCCCACAGATCATACGTCAATCATCATGTTTTTTGGTATAACATGTTTAAATTAATAAAATTATTATTGATCGATTCATTCATACTAAGAATTGTGAATCGCACGATCCCATAAATATGATCATCATTTCAGTCTGAGACATACATATATATGCTTTCATAAAATTTCATGGCACAGACTTTTCAACCAAATCGTAGCGGAATACAGCGACGTGACAATATGTTAATCTTACCTATACATAATATCAACTTCCTGTTCATATCCCCTTAACTGGTACAGCTATACCAAAACAAACAAAACTTTTAGAAGCACCCTTCTTCTGTCAAAAGTTGCGATATTAAATCTCAATAACTAGAGGACTATTATAACTTTAAATATTAACTACAACATATGAAGTTACTGATTTTTTAAAGTTAAACACAAGCTTGTTTCATAAAATAATCTCAATTTAGGTACATCGATCACTTTTTTCTAGTAGTCCACCAAAACAAATATAATACAAATTTGAAGGCGAAGTCCGATGAGTAGTATTGATGAGGAAAAACTTCATGTTCCAACCCTGCCTGCTTCAAATGTGTTAAGGATCCAGCCAGTGGTCATGGATTATCATGTAGTGGGATGGAACCATGCCTTTGATGATTTTGGGATGAGGAAGAAGAGGAAACAACTCTCTGCACTTGCCCAGCCCTAGGAAACCTGTTCTGGGCTCATACTTTCTGAACCAACTGGATAATCTCATAGAAACCAACGTTGCGGAAGCTCAAATTGGTTTTAGAAATTGTTTTCCACGTGGCAGAAATGGATCAAGGTCCAGTGGTATCACAATGCTAAGTGTGCCTTTGTTCAACACACAGTCAAATCAACCAACCATGCATTTTACTAGTGAAGCCTGTTTTTTCACAATTTGCTATGCATTATCTCCATTTCTCTACAATAAGGCACTGTTGTGATGACAAACATACTGTCATTTTTACTCATTTTCACCTTTTTGGCGTGTAGTTCCGCATTGGTGACGGCGACGACTTGGTAAAGTTGAATTATTTTTGTTTTTAATTCGTGTTTATGAATTGCTTTTTGAAATTTCTAATTAAACAAAGTTTAGAACAGCAAAGAAGAAAACAACAAATCTTGGTGGAATCGTTAAAAATTCAAAAGTTTCTCTTGCTTTTTCAATCAAATTCAAAAAACAGTCGAAAGTCGAAACAAGGAGCAAAAAATTAAAAAAAAATCTTCAAAATTCCGTGAAAGAAATATAAAAATTCTAAGCACTGTTGTATGTGCTAATAATATTTGCATAGATATATGTATATAGTAATAGTAAGTGTCACCACACAAACAACCTCTTGTGTGATTTGTGACACGTGTCAAAGTCAAACATGCTCAGTTAGCATTGCTTTGTGAAAAATGTTTTTCGCGCACTTCGACCATTTCACGGTCGTCATAATCGACCTACTGATCAAGCAATTTCGCACCAATTTCACGCTATTGGACATCAAGCCATTTACCCGTATGCGTAGAGTGTGTACAGGAGAAAATAATGCTGCTGTATCCGACAGTGTTAATGGTCCAGTCGTCGTCATTCACAGCAATTGGGATTGTCTTACTCGACTACGTGAAAGATTTTATGCGACGGTCTTGGTAAAAAAAAACCTTACAAAATGCAGCCCATGCAAGAACTGAAGCCGAACGACCTGCCACAGCGTCCAATTTTCGATGAGTGTACCTTAGAAAAGCTGGAAGAAGATTCGTTTTTTTTTCGAAAAATTGTCTTCAGTAACGAGGTTCTTTTCTGGTTGAATGGGTGCGTTAATAAACAAAATTGTCTTATTTGGTCAGATGAGTAGCCTCAGCCAGTACAAGAGCTGTCAATGCACCTGGGAAAATGCACTGCTTAGTGCGGTTTAATGTCCGGCTGAATCATTGGCCCGAGAATAACGTTACCGTCAATGGCGCTCGTTTTCTTCAAAGATTTTGAACTTATTTTTACCCAGAATGCACGAACAGAACCTGGACGCGATATGTGGTCCCAGCAAGACGGCATTACATGCCAGACACAACGCGAATTGATGTATCAATTGAGAAATGAGTTCGTTGAGCAATTTGTCTCTCGTTTTGGACCGGTAAATTTGCCAACTGTATCGTGCAATTTGACGCCTTTAGACTACTTTTTATGTAAATATGTCAATTCACTCGTCTATGCGGATAAACTAGCATCAATTGCAGTCTTGAGAGACAACACTGCACGTGTTATTAGCGAGATACCAGCCAATATGCTCGAAAAAGCGATTCAAAATTGAACTCTCCGTATGGACCACATAAAACGAAGTCGTGGTCAACATTTATTGTACATGAAATAATCTTTAGAAAGTATTGCAAATGGCAAGCTTCGGTTTATCAACTCAAGTAAAAATTGTATACACTTTTGCAATTTACACTTTTGTAATAAACTGTACGCAGAACAGCTCCATAAAAATCAGCATCGTACTACACGTAGTCCACGTAACCAATACACAGGAATGGCAGGTCCAGGTCGACAAGTTGATTTTCCTTTAGGCATGTTAGTTCAAAGTGATATAGTTGGTGCCAAAATAGGTCGTCATGGAAGATCAGAATTATTACCCAACAGAGAAGAGCTCGTGTTGTTGTTCATCCCAAAAAAAATGTTGGCAGTGTCGTGAAACCAATTATTATTTATGCAAATCCAGAAAATCTCGAGGTAGGTAACAGTAGGCAAGTTCCACAAATAAACGAGAATTTTGGAGCAGAATAATTTAATTGGTCGCATTATTGCCAAAAGTGGTAACACAATCAAAAGAATAATGAAAACGACTGATACGAAGATAGCTGTGAGTTCCATTTTTTTTTCTAGAGAACTTAATACTCAAGAGTATATTACAACTCTTAAAATGCCGGAACACATGTTAAATTTTTTGGAAAATTTTATAGAGAGACAGAGAAAGATGTTTGGGCTCATTGGTTATTGGTTTGGGCTTTATGGGTTGAATCCAATATTTAATATTGACTTGTTGTTGTATTTTAGGCAACCATTCATCTCAAGAGATATTAGTTGCAAGAAAGTCTATCGGGCGCGTGGCTGTTATTGAACTCCGAGCAGTCCGATTGGGAAGCCAATACACAACCACCTGAGCCAAAAATACTTACGTTGTGGGTACCTATAATCTAGCAATATAATTACTGTGAAAGGACTCATTGAAAATATGCCTCGTGCCGAAAGTCGGATCAGTTCAAAACTTGGTCAAAATTATGAGAATGATCTGCCCGCAATGACACCACAAAGTTTAATTTTCCCTAGTTTTGCATCCGATGGCAATGATATCCACTCCAAGTAATGAAATGATGATGAATCCAATATGCCATATGGCGTATTGTCATGGGTTTCTAGTGGCTATAACACCAGCGGCAGTTAAGCCACCCGAATAATGTGGTCGGTGCTATTATTGGAACCAAAGGCTCAAGCATTCGTAATAGAATGAGATTTTCTGTTGGTTCTGTTAAAAATGCTCCTGTAAAGAGTGATAAATCTGTGGTAAAGATAAGGTGAGCATAAAGTCTTTCAGTACACCGGAGGGGCAATGGAAAACAAAATATATGATTTTTGAAAAAATGCGGGAAAAAGGTTCCATATACGGAACTGATGATATTCGATTGACCGTAGAAATTTTGGTAGGTGGCTCAAAATTTTAAAGAATTATTGGAGAGAGTGAACAAAATCTTCGTGAATTGTAGTGTTAAGCTCCTTGAACATAATGCCACACCAATTTCGAAGGACCGTACTCAACATGAACACTTAGATTTAAGCCCTCTTTTGTATTAAATTGGTTAAGGTGTCAGCCTTATTCTGTAAGCGAACTATCTGACAATAAACCAGTCTTGAATTAAGCATTAAATATACATATAACACGTATTGGTTAAAGATATTGCAACTTCTATTTAAAGACAACAAACAGTTGTACCTGGCTTTTTCTTAACAGCTGCCACAAGTTCTACAATTCATTATTTAAATCCCCATCTGGGGTTAATTTTGTCTTATTTTCGACAAAAATATCCTTTGCCTGACTTGGTAAACTACTTTCTAACTACTATATCCTTACATGTACCCATACCAAAAGCATAGTCCGAGTCGCTGTGTTTTTATCTTTTTATTGATAAAAGAAAATTGCCCCAAATACTGCCATGGACACATAATTAGCACAAACTTTCTTACCAGAATAAAAGAGTAATTGAATAAAGTAATATTTCAAAAACAATAATGAACTCAATTTTTTTAGAAAACGTGATTTCAACAAGCTTCTGACATCTTTCCTTAGGGATAGAATACCAAGCTTCTCCTATGCCATCCCAGAGTTCATCTTTATTTTTGAAATTTTGCTGCCCAATTTGTACCTTAACCTGGTTCCACAAAATTTTCAATTGGGGTAAGGTCGGTACTCTGTGCTAGCGAATCCAACACATGGATTCTTCTTGGGAGAACCAATCCTTCACTATTTTGGCGGAGTGCTTCGGATCATATCTTGCATAAATATCCAATTAACTGGCATAAACTTAAAAGTATAGGGCTCCATCGAATTTTGTAATATGGTAAGACTAAATATTTAAATTTGTCCATTTTTCCGCTTATTCTTACAAGCGGTCCTACTCCATGCGAGGAAAAAGCACCCCAGACCATTACATTCCCTCCACCATGCTTAATTGTTTTCTGTATCTGGGATACAACATACAAAGCTTGCAATTTTGGACAACGGACAATTGTCCTGCCATCTGGCAGAATTCTATTTACCTTAGTTACGTCACTCCATACCACTTTTTTCCAGAATTGTAAATATATCTTTATTTTAATGGACACTTTCAAAGGTTAAGCCTCATCGAATGTTTTTGTTTTTTTTTTGACAAGAGTGATTTCTTTCTACTCATTCGTCTAAATAGCCGAGCTTCACTAAATCTCCTTCCAGCTGGATATATTAACATCAAATTTTTCGTTTCCAATTTGCCGAGATGACTTGAACGGATTCTTCTTGCATTTTCGGATAATGGCCTTATCGATGAAGACAGTAGATTTTCTTGGTTTCGGTTCCCGGTTTTTAGTTTACATTTAAATAAATGGCACCTGCCTTTACCAGCTTAATCGCATTATAGACCATTTTTCTGGAACTCTTTTTTATTTTAGCTATTTAAGCTGGCTTTTTGCCATCTTTGTACATGTCGTATATAATTTTTCTTTTCTCTGGCGTGTAATGTACACCTTTTCCCATTATGCCACTTAGCTAACCCACAGAGTAATTATAAATGAGATTTTATAAAACCAAATAAAATGCTAAAATAATTCGCCAAGAAATTGTAAATATCGCAATTTGTGCTATTTGTATGTCCAACCACAAAAATCAGTTCGCTTATTGAAATCAAAACCTGTCGAAGCATCGCAATGATAACGGTACATTTGTTCACCAGAAATATACAGTACGATAGGGGTAAGCAGTATCATCAGCAAAAGTAGGATTCATTTCAATTATATGATAAGAAATGTGCACATCGAATTTTCATTTGAGTTTGTGCTATTGACGCGTCCATGGCTCTATGTCAGTGTAAGAATTTTCTCTAAGAAAAAAGATAACTAATTACGTGAACTAAAATTTCCTAAAAATTGTAACCTGGCCTTTTTTCAATAAATAAAACCATAACGGTGTCAGATATAAAATTGATTCTGGCTTTATTTTGAAGTTACGTTCATGCCATTACGAATCGCGTTCAATATATTCTCGTTATCGATATGAACGAAAATGCGAATTCAATTTAAATTGTTTTTATTTTTCAATATAATCTCCCCTAACATCAATGCATTTGTTACATCTTGAGATAAGCTCTTTTAAACCCTCAAAAAAATAAATTTCCTCTTTCTCTGTAAAATACCCATTTATTGCCGACTTGAGTTCTTCATCATCCGAAAATCTTTTTCCACGAAGACATTTTTTCAAATCCGGAAACAGGAAATAATCACTAGGGGCAAGGTCTGGACTATAGTGTGGGTGTTGGATTTCTTCGAAACCACAATCTCGCGCAGCAGCCTTGGAAACTCGCGCCGTGTGAACAGGAGCGTTGTCATGAAGAAGCAACACACCCGCTACGAGTTTACCCCGTCTTTTCTATTTAATTTCCTCCCGCAAATTATGCAAAGTGGAAGCGTAGGATGTGGCGTTGATGGTTTCACCTTTTTTGTTTTGTACTCAATGAGATTCAAAGATACTCAAAGATTCCCTTTGAGTCCCAAAAAACTGTGGCCATGAGCTTCCCGGCAGACGGAGTGACTTTGAACTTCTTCGGGGGGTCTGTTCCTTTTTTATGCCACTGCATGGACTCTTGTTTGCTTTCAGGGTCATAGTGGTGGACCCATGTTTCGTTCCCAGTAACAATTCGATCCATAACACCGTCCGCGTTCTCACACCACATCTCCAAAAGCTCTCTACAGCATTCGATTCTCACTTTTTTCTGAGGAGCTGTGAGCATTCATGGCACCCACCTTGCACTGACCTTTGAAAGGTTAAGATGGTCATGAAGAATGGTGTGAATGGTACCAATTGAAAGCTTGGTGATCTCTGCCATTATTTTCACCTTTATTCGGGCATCCTCAAGAACAAGTTTTTCGTCTTATTTGATGCTTTCTCCCGTACAAGCAGTAGCCGGGGCGCCGGAGCGGGGGTCGTCTTCAATGCTTCGTCTTCAATGCTCTCTATATATACAACCACAGCTTCACCCGATACCGAGAATATGTTGAACGTCCCTCGTATATCTCGAATAGCGCATAATTCAAATGGCCGCCTCGGCTTCGCTGGCAGTGCTTCAAGCGGTCTGTCCAATTTTTCATGACCCGGTCCAATATGTGTGGCGTTATTCCCGAAATAGCGTGTCCAATGTTGGTCTCGAGCTCGTCCACAGTGTTGGACTTATTAGCCTAGACTACAGACTTGACGTAGCTTCAGAAAAAGTAATCGAGTGGTGTCAAATCGAATGATCGCGGCGGCCTATTAATTAACGCTCGCCGTGAGATGACCCAGTCGCCAAATTTCTACTTCACATGGCATGTAGCGCGGTCTTATTGGAACCACAGCTCGGATATATCGATGTCGTCGAGTCGGTTATTATAGCTCTATACCTAAGACCATTGAAAGAAATGAAGTCCGATGATGCCGCCATGCCATAAACCGCACCAAATAGTCAATCTTTGTGGATGCATTGATGTTTGGCCGAAGACTTGTGGATTTTGTTCTCTGCAATAACTGCAATTTTGCTAGTTGACATAGTCACTGAGTCAAAAATGGACCTTGTCCGAACAGATGGTATTTTGGCCAAAATCCGGATCTCCGGCCAGCATTTCCAGCTTTTGTCCGACTTCAATTCTTGCGTCAGCACAATCTTATACGGATGTAGGCCCAAATTCAACCGCAAAATTAGCCATATTGTCTCTCTGGCGATTCCCAAATCAGCTGATCGGTGCCGGACCGACATTTCTGGATCTTCTTCGTTACTGGCCGCTACGGTGGCCATTTCTTCATTTCGCACCAATCTCTCTCTGCTTGGTGGCTTAAGATCCAAACTTTTCTACAGTGCGACGAATTGCCGACACATTGAAGTAAGTATGATGACCGACCTCACGACAAAATTCACGTTGCATATTTACAACTGAGCCGGAATTTCGATAATATTTTTTAATAATTTCGGCACGCTCGGCAAGAGTGAAACTATGCATGATGAAATTGCAAACCTTACTGAATGTTTTGACTGCTGTATGTTATTAGTAACTTCGACAGCTGCTGAAACATAACAATTGGAAAAACTATCATTACTCTCTGGTCACCCTATATAACGACCTCATGCTAAGAATAAGGTTTTGTGATATTGCTAGAGTATTTCCACTAACGACAGAACAAAATTTAAACTCCCTCTAATATCTTTAATCGCAATATAACTGAAGTAATATAAATTTCTGATTTCTGAGATACAAACTCACGTCTGTGGAAAAGTGTTGCTCCAACTAAAATATCTCACAGCGTTTCTAAAGCGAATAGGTTTTCCCTACTCCCTCATTTTTATATTGTTTTTATGTAGAAATAATATTAGCTATAAAATAAAAATAAGTTAAGTCCACATCAATATGTAAAGCTATACAAATGACATTACCTAAGCACTTCAGATTCTGTGTTGTGGGGTTAAAAAATCAAGTGAACCAAGTCCGCTTTTTTCTTGTATGTTCGTTAATAGGATATCTAATTAATCAAATTGAATATTTTCGTACTTAAACCAAGATGTTGGCTAAACAAATGGTATTATTTACAAAAACAAAGCTTCAGAGTCATGTTTTCGCAAAAAGTTCAACTGAACTCGATTTACTTTATTTCTGAACCACTCACGTATTCCCAGAATTTAAAGCTTTAATATTCATGACGCACTCATGTGAGTAAGTCTTTTTGCATATTCCGCAAAGTAGACACGCCTTTACTCGTAAATTTCACTTTTGGGCACTTGCTGCACCCAGAAAATACGTCAACTCTTCGGTTTTCATAGCCCTACAGGGGGCTCCTTTCATAATCTTCATTGGTTATGTTTGCATTGCTTATGTTTGTGGTATTTTTTCTTACCTGCATATGACTATAAGCAACAATATAGTTGATTGTTACGACGACGTACGAAAAGAAGCAAATAAGTTTTAGGTACAATTTTGAACTTGTTTTGAGATATCTGAGATAGGAACTTTCAACTGTTGATCAATTGTTGCATTATGAAGGGTATTCACTAAGAAGAATCTTATTTTAAATCGTCTATAACTAAATATCAAGTAATAAATAATTTACCAACGTCAGTTTGAAAAATCAATCACTGTGATTGCATTTGTGTCTGTTATTATGATGGATGTAAATGAGTCTGAATTTTCCACATTTAAATATAAAGAATTCCAATAGAATCCTCTCATAACGTGTCCGAATCACAGTCAATCACGGATGCAATTTTTTTATGTCAGCAGCATCTCTAAAATGCATTTAGAATAAAATTTGTTGATCAGACTAAAAATCACTTCAGATAGAATCTTTATATATTCGTGAAGTTGTAGGAAAAATTAACGCATTGCTACGAGTATGTCAATTGGAGTAATCAATCCTCTTAAAACAAGGTTAATGGAATTTAACTCTCCTATTGATCAAATATTCTCTAATAAGTGTGAAAGTATTCATTGGAATACTGAATCAAATATTTACAAAACTAAATGTCTAAATTAAATTGGGTGACAATTACATCGTCAACCCCTTGCTGTGATAAAAAAAATTAAAGTTACTCTCCCTGCCTACTTGACTTGATATTAAAGGTTCTCTTAACTTTTATCTGTTAATTCTTAATCATACTGTTCATTATAGTTTATCTACTGTTAATTAAACTAATTGTTGATTATTATGATCCCATTTACATTTATTACGGATTACATTTACTAACCGAATTAGTAAATATGAAACATTAAATATCTACGACTGAAGTAGTAGCTTTCGTAATACTCGCATATTGAAAATATACTGTAACCCAGAGCAGAACCTTATATCTCACAAAAAAACTTGATTGAAACTGGAGACTTCATCCTAGCTCTACATCTTGGCAGTTATTTTTTATTATTGGGTAGTCAGGTTATTATAAGTTCACATCTGATTTTAGGCGGAGAAGCATCCGGAGGAGACTTCTGACTTGGCAAGCATATGTGGAAGTCCTTCTTCTTTGAAAGCCTAGAAAGTTCGCGAATTCTTTTGTTACTTTTTAAAAAGAAATTTTGTGCTAAAGGTTTATTAGGGATCGTTAAACAGCTTCAATGTCAGTTTGATGTATTCTTATGTATACCTATATATATGCACATGCTGTATGAAGGTCACTTTTACAATAAATCCAAGTCTAAGCTCAGCTATAAAGTCGCGGTCTTGCCTTTTGTGCCATTCACCTGAACCATTTTTGTTTCGAAGAACACAAACCTCAAACCCACCTGTGAGCTAAACATACTGGTTTGGATACATCACCTTTTAGGGTTTCAAGGAACTCAAGGAACTCGTTTTCAATTTCTTTCTCTAATTGAAGGGAACAACGATTTGCAAAGGTCATTCCTCGTTCGAATCTAACTAAGTTTGTCATTTGTCATTTGTGGTGGAAATATTTCCTCCGAGGTAGGTGAACTTCACTATAAGTACCTCGCAGTGATCAATGTCGACAGTGTTGAGTTATTGAAATGAGGAACAACTGATTTCATTGTGTGTTACCTCATTTGCTTTCAGACCTAACTCACTTTCATACCAGTTGGTTTCAGCTTTTCTTCAAATGATGTATTGAGACAGATGATATCCATGTCGTTAGCAGCTAAAGAGATTTTTAAAAGACTATAAATATCTTTATCGTAATAAATACTTTCCTCAAAATCACCTACTCCAACACAAAATTGAAGAAGTCACACGAAGGCATATCTTCTCGCGGAAATGTGGGGAATCCCGAATCAGCCATCCCATTAAAAAGCTGACTGTGTTTGTATGTTACCTTGAAGTCGATAAAAAGTTGCAGTATGTCAATCTAATATTCGTAGGATCTTTCCAAGATTTGATAGGTATAACGATTTGATTTCCCGGACTGTATGCAATTGTGATGTGAAAAGGTTTGTGTTGTTATATACGAGTATGTGTTGGTAATTTCTATAAGTCGTAGTAATTCTAGAATTACTCGATTTTACAGTTATGAAAACGTATTGCCTCTCACTTGATTGATAGTATGATGAATGCTTTCCACCCAAGCTTCGCTCACATGCCTTAATAATTTCGAGCGTAAAACGCACGACGCTGTGGCCGTTTTATTCTTCAGCCCCCGAACTGTTGAGCATCCTCTTCTTGATTAAAATGAGAGATTTTTGACCGGGTTTGAAACTTTCGTACGCTTACTTACTTGAGGTGGCGCTACAATTCTGGGTGGACCCGGGGCTCAACCAACATAAGTCTCCAAACAGTTCAATATTTAGCTAGCTCAATCCAGTTTCGCAAGTTATGTTGGTTGAGGTTCCCTTTCACTTGCGTGTGCCACCCGAGTCGCGGTCTTCCACTACAGCGTTGTCCCTCGGGCTTGAATTCAAAGATTTTTCGGACCAAAGCATTGGTATCCATCTACAAGACCCAGCCATCTCAGTCGTTGGAACTTCACACATCTTCATATATTTAAATAAAGTTCATGGGATTATTAAGGTCTTAAGTATTTAGGGTCACTTTTGGTGTTCGAGAGAGGGCTTTGCTAGTCAATTGCTTTCTTAGATTAAAGAAGCAACGATTGGAAAGGTTATTTTTCATTTGATTTCAACTCTAATGTCATTGTCTGCCCGAGACGTCGGGCATTTCTGTCCCAATACTCGCCAAAGCGCCACTGACATCACGCTGTTTTCCTCCGATTAAGTCGGAGTTTTTCACTATTCTTTTAAGAATGATCTTAAAGAAATCACGTAACAGTGCATCGCCATATCTAAATCTTTTTTTGAAATCAAAGATCTCGGTAAGTTCTATACCGAACTTTATGGAACAGCGTGCATTCCCCATCGACATCATGCACAAATCATAGAGGCTTTCATACGCGGCCGTAAAATCGATGAATAGGTGGTGTGCATCAAATTGGAGCTCGAGGGTTTTTTTCCAGATCTTCCGAAGTGTGAATATTTGGTCGATGGTGGACGATGGTGCTAAAGCCACACTGATAAAGTTGTTCCACACACAATACGGCAGATAGGATCTTTTAGGCGATGTTAAGAAGACTGATACCTCAGTCTCCTTTCTTGAGTATCGGACAAACAATGCTGAATTTTCATTCATTGGGCATACTTTCGTCCGAATATATTTTACAGATGAGTTGGTGATTGCTCCTTACCAAGTCATCGCATGCCGCTTGGAAGAACTCGGCAGTCCGGCCATTTTGCTGTTGGAAGAATAACTCTGACTGATAGCAGTATTTGTTTCGAAATCGCCGTTATACAGTCTATAAAAATACTCTTTCCAAATCCTCAGCATCGACTGCGACTCTACCACTATATGCCCTTGTTCATTTTTACGGTTCGGGGTTTGTGTCCGTGACATGTTTTTTTACACTTTCGTAAAGTCCCATTTACAATACTGCGAGATGCGATACGTTATTCGTAAATGAGAGCGCATGAACTATCAAAAATATTTCCGTAACATGTAATTCAATGTGTTCGTTTACAATAATGCGAGTCTCGCAGAGAGCATCGCAGTCAATTTCGAAAATCTGGAAAACTCTCCCATCTCGCAATGCGTGACAGATAATTTTTTTTATTTTTATTTTGAGCTTGAAATTTGTGAGTGGTGTTTCAATTAATTATTTGTTAAGACTTGTGAAGACACAAATTACAGTTTTCGGCTTATTTTTCCCATGATTAGCACTTCACTTGACAATTGTTCGTTGCGTTTTGACGCATCATTGTAAACAGACGTCCGATATCTGAATGCGAGAGCTCTCGCATTCGAATACGACTCTCGTATCGCATCTCGCAGTATTGTAAATGGGGCGTAAGACCTTCAAATCTCATTCCGCGCTCTTCTCATGGTTCTTCTTTTTCCTCCTGAGAAGCCGGTGTGCGACTCTCCTCTTCTGTTTGTAGAGATTGTGAGCAGCTCTAGTCTCTTGCTCTGCCTCTTGCTTAGCTGCATGTGTTTGCTGGTTTTCGTTGTAAGACCAGGTGGCCGTGTGAGACCCATCACATGAGAGGCCGCATCTCTTTCGGCTTTTTGACAATATTGCCACTGGCCTTCAATACTTGATGCTGGCGGTATAGGACATCTTAAGAGATAAAGGGAGACTCGATTGGAAAAGAATTTGACGAGCTCTTGCTGACAGAATAAGCTTGTCTTTGAGATATTCAGGATATCCACAACAGTAACTTGGCTACAATAAGTAATGTTCCGAGTGGTTGATGGTTGATTGATCAGGAGAACTCCATGTAGCCTTATGAATATCGAAACGCGGAAAGCGCGTGCTTGCTACGACAATGTTTCGCCCTTGCGCAAACTCGATTGGCCTGAATCCATTATTGGAGTTGGTGTCGTCAGGCTATAATTTCCGATAGTACTGCCGAGGATGTCCACTCTTCCTAGCTCCGCATTAAATTGCAGAGGACAATTGTAACCTCAAAGCTAAGGCACTGTTCGTGCGTTTAGTATTGTAGCTGCTCGTAGGCGCTCATTAACATGCCGGAACCTCAAGACTACTTGTCTAAGTCAACCTGTAACAACCATTCCGTATCCAAATAAGTGCAGCTTTTGGCGTCAATAAAAATCTGTGTAGTAGATGTCAATGTTGTTCATCCACTTTTTGTCCATCCCATCTTATTTCTTGGATGACGGTACCATCTGATTTGCATCAGTTCAGGGCCTCCGATAGTTATTCGTCAGCACGTGGGCTAATAAACTACCTAACATCCCACATACAGATCTGAAGCTAGCTGTTCTTTTTTCGTTTGTAGAGCATATCAATGGTAGATCTGTCGGTATCCAAGGCTGCTTGTTGCTTCGTAACTATAGATTTTCTCATCGTCTTTCGCATCGACTAGCACTCGATGGTTACCACTGGGAGGCAAAATAGGAACAATGTATGTGCAGAAACAGTTATAATACTGGACATCACCAAGTTGACACCTCTCAGTACCTACCCTATTTCTACAACAGCCAACCATGCAATTACCCTTTATATCATATCTCATATTCGCTGCACAGCTGTAGATTAATATCAAAATTCTCCTTAAAATCACGGAAGCCTATGCTTGACTTTAGTCTAATGTAGCTTACTTAGCTTACTTTTACAAGACTCACGATAGTGTTCTTATATCGGAGCGCTTAGTTTTCATATACATATAACATATTCCTTGCTCGGTACTCTTTCCTTGCTGATCTTGATTTTCGTTGCAGGAGCCCTTTCTGTTACCCCTTTCCTTTGAAGGCTTTTCACTGTATGATTATTCGATCTAGTTTTTCCAGCAGTGATGTGTTATGTGATGTTCATGCCAAAGCAACTTTTCGTTTAAATCGAGATCTGAATCGAGCGTCAATCAGAAATTGATCATAGTGTATAATGGAATATCTAAATCACTTACCTAGCCAGATCGCTAAGTGGATCTTTTTGTGAAGAGCCCTGTCCTTATTTTAGCCGTATAAACTGCTACATAAAATCCATTGTAGGCGATGATGCAGTTAACGATGTAGTTCATTCATGAACATCTCTGTACCAGAGCTCTTGAGAAGCATTAAAGCCCAAAGCACTGAGTACTACAGTATAAATCATACTAAACTTTGAAAAGCATCTTTAAAACAGCATCTTGTTCGTCTATATGTGTTTTTTGGGATATTTTTCCCTAGATTTACCTTTCCAATTCCACATTTACAGCGGTATACGAGTTCATTGGCTGTTAACGCACTATTAAACAATTCTCCAGCGAACGAGACTATGATTTTATTTAACCTTGCTAAAGGCTACCTCGGGAAGGATAATTATTGCACATAATATTTGAATTTCCAAATTCAAAGTTTTTACTCGTATATGACATACGAGTACCTGCATACACAAATCTTCTCTGGTTGTTTTCATTTTGAAACCACAACATATGATGGTCGACCACTATTCGTTTTTATTTTTTTGAGAATTCCCTGCAGGGTTCACTTCATTGTTTTGTGAAGCTAAAGACACAAAACAATCATTTGATTGTGGCCCTAAGGCGATAATTTCACTTTTCACTATTTACTTCGTGAAGATACAAAACAAAGAGATGATTCCGGTGAACATTAGAGGTATCAAGACAATGTCTGTGCAACTGGTGTTTGCCCTCATGTTTCCCACACTCCATTGCCTTCGAACAGTAAATGTGTCTTGCTTGTTAATTAAATAGCTAACTTAAATCGTGTCGCATTCCACAGAGAAAACAAAAATAACAAAAATATTTTATGGAGCCAGTTACTCGACATTTGGTCTCACAATTTACTCAGGCACCATGACTCAGTCAAAAACTTTAAAGGCTCAAATTTATATCGTCGGTTAGAATAGCATTGTCGTATAATAATTTTGGTTCAAAGTGCTTCAAGACTAATCTTTCCCTTCCTAGAGAATTACTCACAGCAGTCCGCTGTCAAAAATTATTCTTTCAAAGGTCATTTGTATGCAAAGCATGAATTGTTTTCTTTTTCGGACACACGACCAGCAAACACAAAGAGATGCTTTAAATTAGTTTTTTGTTTGCTTTTTACTTTTATTTAACCTTCAACTCACTTTTCATAGAAACACAACACGAAACTTCTCGCCGCAAAAGGCCACAAAAAACAGACGTTCGGTTAAAGCATTTTTTTGTAAGAGCTGTGACGTTTATCCGGTTGAGCAGTTTAGCCGCAGCAATGAAATACATACTGATCCAATTTTGTTACAGAAACGTACATACAGTACCAGTCCAACAATCACGGCGATTAAATTCAAATAAACCGACAAAAAGTAAAAATCGCTTACTCCGGATGAAGGCATAATTAAAAAGTATACTATAGCTCGGCCGAGGGAACAATGTATTTCCACATGAACGAGAATCGCAATGCAATTTGATCGACGATTAGAACCATTGCAATGACTTTAATAGCATACATATGTACTCGTATCTAACTGAAATTGTATCTATCTACACTACATTCAGTAGTTGATGGACTTTTTGTGTGAAAATCGCAGATACTACATTTCTATGCATTGCAAGTCGTCACAGTGATTATTGATATTTTACGAGTGCTGATTTGCAAATAGATTTTTTTGACATATTTTGCTGGTGATGTAATGAATGTGACAGACAAAAACACATTACTTAAGCAAAACCACTGTGCTGCATAGCTGACATAAAAATTGGCAATGAACTGGTAACTGAGAGGGGGAAGTTGACAACTTTTGAAAGTGAAAATAACAGGAGCTGTAACTTTGAAAGGTTAATTCGGTTTGCAGCCCTGTTGCTTGAATAACCCCAATATTGCATAAACAAGTAAGTGCTACAGGTTAACTGAATAAAGACTGAAAATAATTTAAAAAAATAATTTAAATTTCGATATGTTTGATATGTAGACCACCATAAAGTTGAGTGCCATTTAATTAGGCAAATGTAAGGGTATCCTCACTGCTGCAACTGATAAAATTAACAAAATACACTTTATTTACATCCGCATACTAATATGTAATAATATCTGCGTAGTAGTTGCGATTGCATTGTTTGAAGTACGTGTATGATCGGTCTGGTTCGATCACAAAGATATTTTTTCGATATTTCTTATCTAGTAGTACTGAAAACGTTTTTGGATAAAAGCTTTTCTATAGCTGCAATGTCACGATTTTTATTACCTCTAATGTCTACGCGGAAGCCGATCTCCCGTCATGCTGCGATTCTAGGAATATGTGATTTATCATATTCTCACGCACATCGTGAGAGCCATTCATCTTCTAGGCTTCACATTATCTGAGCTGGTGTTCATCAACGTTGACTCCCAGTCAGCATTTGTGACGAAAGGAACCCACAAATTAACCCACAGAACCCTATCCAACAGGTAAAGGGAACCTGATGGAGAGTATGATACTATCAGGGTAGTCCATTGCTTGATTGAATTCAAAATTGTGTGCGAGATTCTGACCTTCAGAACCGAAGTTAAAGAAATCTATTTAGAACCCTACACTATTGAGCTGACCTGTCCAGCCAGTGAAAACTTCTGAATATCGCCCAATCCATGATGGAATTCAAATTTGTAGGTACTACGTAAAGAAGTCCAAAGACATTTTAAGAATCAATTAACACATAACATATTTGGAGGAAGAGGCTATGATTACTGTTAAAATGCCGGAGCACGTGTTAAGTTTTTCGGAAAATTGGATAAAGAGAGAGAGAGAGAAAGATATTTGGGTTCAGGGGTTATTTCGCTCCATGGGTGGCATCCAACATTTAATGGGGAGACTAAGTTATTAGTGTAAATTGACATGATGTTGTATTTAGGCAACCATTCACCTCACGAGATTTCAGTTGCCTGAAAAAAGTCTTTCGGTCACGGCTGGTATTGAACCCCGAACCGTCCGAATGGGAAGTCAATACACTACCACTTGAGCCACGGCCACCCACAAGATCGAAGAAAACAGAATATAAAAATATTATTCCGTGAAACCAGCAGGCAGGCCAACTTCTTCGTACCCCACCCCATCCATTTCAAGTACCTTCCCAATTTCTCCATTGGCCCCTCTTTCTCTCTCTCTCTACCAACCTTTTAATCCCATCCTTATCGAAGAAAAGTTACAAAAGCTTAATGATGAATTTTTACCCGGGCCAGATGGGCTCCCAGCAATATTTCTCAACAAATATGAAATTCTTAGCTTTCAGCGCAAGTCACTTATATCACCAAGTCAGCACGGATTTCTAAAAGGTAGATCAACTACTACAAACTTCTTTGAATTCGTATCCTTTGCGCTTTCAGCTCTAGAAAAGGGCAAAGTAATTTATGTTATTCGCTAAGACCTTCGATAAAATATCACATCAACTGATCCTTTTCAATTTGTCTTCCCTCGGTTTTGACCCCATATTGTTAAAATGGATATCTTCTTATCTGGAGAACCATTACTATAGCGTTCGCTTTAGGTCAGCCTTCTCAAAACCGTTTTTAGCTACTTCTGGTGTCCCACAAGGCAGCCATTTAGGTCCCCTCTTTTTCATTTTAACTACGATCTTGAGAAGATTATTATTATCAAACACAGCTCCGCATCCATTTACGCCAATGACACTAAGTTCTCCAAAACTATTTCTTCACCCCAAAACCCTATTCTCCTTCATGAAGACCTCGATAGGTTTTTCACTTGGAGTCTAAAAAATTGCTTTGAGCTCAATGTCTCCAAATGCCAATCTATGACTTTGTCTCGTAAGTCCAATCAATCCCCTTCTCGACTTTATTTTCTGCATGACCAACCTGTGCCACAGGTTCAATCCCTTAGCAACCTTGGAATTTTATATGATAGAGAGTTACACTTCCGTTCGCATATTGATGAGATAATCCTTAAAGCCAACTCATCGCTCGGTTTTATCAAACGTTGGTCTAAAGAATTTTGCAACCCCTATGTGACAAGGTCACTTTATATTACCCTTGTCCTGCCCCTCCTTGAATGCGCCAGCCAAGTATGGTTCCCCTTTCAGCGAATTCATATATCCCGAATCGAGAACATTTAACGTCATTTTCTTCGGTTTGATCTTCGGGGACTACCCTGGAGTGACCCATTTATCTTACCTCACTGTCGCGACCGCCTCAAACGAAAAACGCAGAGACGTAGCTGACATTCTCTTCATTCATCGACTGCTCTCCGGTTCTGTGGACTGCGCTTCCCTTTACAATTTTATTTCCTTCAACACTAACCCTCGTCTCTTCTATATCTCAACCCACCGCACCTCTTACGGCTCTAACGAACGTAAGGTCAAACGTCCCCCTTTTTGATTTTAACCTGAGCACTTCTCATCTTAAATTTGATCTTCTCCACCATTCCCTTACTACCTAACCCTTAACTCTTGTTAGTATTTAAGTTAGATTAAGCTTGCATTAAGCGAAATAAACTAAATTAATTACAACCAGCTCCCATTACCGAATCTGCAAGTGGACTGATAGTTGTTATCTGTCATCGGTTATTATGACGGATGACACATATGCTGTTGGTTCCTTTGATGACTTCAAGTAACCTGAATCGATGCAATATATACAGGTATGCTACAAAAAAGCATTAAAGCAGAAGCTGCAGGCACAAAATATCATACTACCAGGCACTACTAAATTGAAAGCATGACCTCCTGGTGGAGACCACTACTATGGAATATCTGTCGACTCACTACCGAATGTTCTCAATAGTTCTGGTTGGACTGTGTTTGGGACTGTCTGCTTTATAGTGTAGGCGGGTCCACAAGTTGTTTTCAATTAATCTTTCTCATCTAGTGCTTAAGGGTTTTCGTCATCCGCCTCCCCAACAAAGCTAAGTATTTGGGTGTCATTCTGAATAATAAATTTTTTTGAACCGAACATATTGCTTCGGAAAATTCAAATGCGCTTTTGCACTTCTGGATGTGTAAAGAATGTCTCATCGAAATATGGTGATTGCCACTGACAAGGTCCTTTGAATCTGTCATACCCGGTTATACTACAATAAAACTAGTTATTTCCTACGCGTCGGTTGCCTGAATGAACAAGCTTTCACAAGAATATGTCACTGCTGCTTTCATTTGATACTCATACTCGTAATATGAGCTGCTTTCTCAAAGCCACCTTCCTTTTACAAGGTATAACACGTGCTCTCTCAGACGTCATGATGCAATTGCACCATAATTCCTGTTACTGCGACAGTACGAAATTCTCTTTTTTTTTGTCGAAAGAGAGTACTCAGACAAAGAGTTAATCCATTGTACTCCTAGTAAGTTGCTTTTAATGGAATCTTTCAGTCTTTCGAGAAAAGATGAATAAATGCTTCAGTGATAAATTACCTACATTATCAGCACCCACCACGTGAACGCCGAGTACCTGCAGCCAGAGTTTCAGCTCCGCGGTGTCGTCACCAGTTTCACAGCAAGGGTCGCAGGATGTTACATCGCTTATGTCCAACACGTTTGAGTGCTTAGCAAAAGTGAAGTGCTCCGTCACGACTCGAGTAAGCGTAAGGCCGCTGACTTCTTAGAGACGTCGGGAAACATTCTGTTGGTCTGCCTGCATTGTTGAGAGGCATGCCATCTGTAATTGTGCTCATAAGCGACCCAGAGCCTCCCGACAGAGCTCAGTGATTTCTTGCATTTTTGAACTAGTTTGGAAGTCATAAGAGGGTTCAGCAAGGATCTAAGTGCAGCTTGGATATGGCTATAGATGTTCCTCACAACATAGTTCGCTACCATCAGGAATGCGTGTACATATCTCGGCTTGGAAGAACAAAATTTTTCTAACGAGGAGTGAAGTCTAATATTTCAGCCCTTCAGAAAGACACCAGCATCACATCTTATACCGGTTTTGCAGCCATCCGTGAAGACCCAACTAGATTCTTTTCCTAGTTCATATTCTGCCCGTAAGCAGTCTTGAGCACAGGGAAAGTCGATGTCGTATTTTTTCTGCACCAGGAGTTCTGGTGTCAGTGCATCAGACTGCATGTTCAGAGTTAAAAGACAGTCGGCGCGCAATCTCATCAAAGCTCCAGTGCGTGTTGTACCAAAGACCACTTCTTTTTAAATGGAAGATGGCTTTGTCAGGATAGGAACGAAATGCACTTTCTCTGTGGTCAGAAATGGTTTCTGTCAAGATCTGAACCCAGAAAAGATTGAAGACAGTCCTATCTTGGATGCAGTTCTGGTGTCTTTTTAGAGGACGAAGTCATTAGAATGCACTTAGAATGCGGAATGAGATCGCTGATGTACTTGCTAGGCAAGGCTCAAATGAGAATTACCCTGGACCCGAACCTAATTGCCTTCGCGCTCTGTTAGTGTTTGTTGTGCTCATAAAGGGTATCCCAAAATTTACACAAGAAGTACTTTTAATGGAAAACACAGGTCGTTAATTAAAGATTGTAGATTTTTTGTAGATCCATAAAGTATACAGTATAGGGCTATGGATGGGTTAGCATATGGGATAAATGGCCTCCACAGCTTTGCTGGCACATACGCGATCTTTTGTCGAAATTTTCAATGACAGCTTAACATAAATGTGTTTAGATTTCGTTGATACAGCGCTCAATTTGCTCTCTCAAGACGTGGGTGATCATGGACTGGTCAGCAAGACCTTAGACTTCAAAAAAAACTCAAAGAAAAAAGCCCAACGGCGTGATGATCTAGGCGACCAATTTTAAAAAACGGGAAATTATTTGATCACGAAGTGACTCATGTCACTGCCACTGCAACACTGACACGGTTTGGATGCATTTGTTTCTTAAAAATCACTCGTAGATTTTCTGAACCCAAATTCGGTCATTTTGACGATTAACAAAGTCGAGCCTCATCGCTGAATGTGATTTTGAAAACTCAGCATCCACTTCTTGTTGTTTCATAATCCATTCAATAAACTCTCTTCACTATGCGTGGTCTGGAGGTTTCAGCTCTTGAGTCAATTGCACTTTGTATGCATGAAGATCCAAAGTTTTCGTTAGAATACGCTGTAGAATGTCTTGACCACAGTGCTGAATTAATACTCCTAGACTATCAACAACACTCTCACGAACTAGTTCGATATTTTGTATTATATTTTGACTTGTTGAAGGAGGACCAGAATGTCTAAGGTCACTAATTGATCCAGTCGCCCTGAATTTTTTATCACTTCGCAGTTGATAAAGTTAAACCACTATTCCGACCATATTTTGTACGAAAATTGCAAACTGCAGAATGGAAAGCTCCATTATTTTTAAAATATTGCTCAACCATGAGAACGCGTTGTTCTTTTGTGTAGTGCACCATTTTTAAAAACCCTGAAGTATCACCCGTCACGCTGTCTTTTTTTCGTTGGCAACACTTTACTGCAGAAATGGCGCAATCTGTGAATTTTGGGACACCGTTTATAAGTATAACTGCAGATGACATGACTGTCCAGGGTACCGGCAATCCTCAGTGATAATGATTTTATAGCACATACTGGGTGCGTGATGGGCCACTACGCTTTTGCTAAACAGCCAAGTGTGCTCGGCGTTAAACAACATGAGAGTGATACCGTGATACACTATTTCAGGCAGCAGGTAATCGTCGCTGATGTGATGGGTTGTGGTACTATAGGCCCTTTACCAGCGCTAACTTATCTGTGTCTGTTCCAAAAGACAATTTTTCATTTTAGAGGTTTGCATTGCCTCCCGGACGCCGTTTAGTGGTTGTTCATCATACTCAAATCTATCAGGCTACTACAATTTTTCGCTGATTTCTAAAATTCAATTTAAATCTGATAAGCAAACAAACGATATCTCTTACTCGGATGACAATGAAGTTCTCAGAGAAATCATTGATCTCCTCATATGTACTATGCACTTACATCAATCCCAACAGAAACCGATAAAATCTTTCACTTATTTCCTGACAATTAAATTAAATGACACAAGTTAGACCCTCAAAGCACCAGCAGATTCATCAAGTGGAATTTCATTCTCAAAGAGTAAAGAGAAACCACCGGCAAGTTGCACAAAAAGTGCCTTTTCAACGAGCTTCTTGCCATTACCACGCACAGAGCTCGTTAAACGAAATGACAATGGAAGTAAAGATGATTAACTTTGAAGTAAACTTCCATTAAGACTGGTCGTTGCGATAATTAAAAGCACAAAAAGTCACGACTCGATGAGCTTGTCTGTCGGTCGACGACGGTCTCCGGTCGCTGGTATCTCCACCCAATTTCCTCTGTTTTTACAAGTAATTGTCATCACCCTCATCCCTGAATACTGTACAGATATACCACAATACAAATACAAGCAGAAGCGCTGCCACATTTTTCTGGCGACCGATTACGCGTGTATGTCAACAAAGTGCTTGGGCAGCACCAATGAACGCGACTTCACCGGGTGAAGGTGATTTCGGAAGCGCCGACATACTTGTCGCAACAAAATCACTAATGTTCATCTCCGCCAACTGCTTTGCAGCTTCAATGCCTCAGTGCGTACCATGGAAACGATGGCAACGATAGCAACGATGGATACGACACTTGACAGTCAAGCGACACTGATATTGATGCTCATACTGATGATTTCGTTCGGAACACTGTTGCTCGGATATGGCGCTTTTATCGTTACGACTTGCGCAAGTACCAGTACTAGTATTTCACAAGGCTTTTGTGCTTGTCAAGTACGAGTATCTAGTGGATTGTGGATCATTATCGACTAGACGGTGGAGAGCATTCAATATGACTGTGCAACGATGCCGGAGGCAAGCGCGAATCTGGCACAATGCGAAATGATAATAAGAAAGCAAATAAATTGATGCAGTATATGAATATTAACTGATTTACTCGTACCACTCATACATAAGATGCAATGACTTTTCTCGAATAGTCGGAATAGTCGGCGCAACTGGTCGCTTCCATACCAGGGGTAAATAGAAAGTTCATAAATTTTATTTCACTTTATTTATTTGGTATTTAATTAGCGGAAATTTATTGAGTTCAGATAGAAGATGGGCGGAGAAAATGGGGAAAATATTTGCGTGATGCGTGATGAGTATTCGATAAGGTGGCGGTTCTCCATCTGAATTCGGTACGCGCCCACTTCCACAGACGATCGTATTAATATTTATCAGCTGGGTTTTGTTGTGATTTATTTTTTATTTTAATTTATTTTCCTTGCTTTGTCTAGGAATTCGAAAGTGCTCGCATTGTATATTTGAAGTTCATGATGTGGTTGGAATTTGGATAGATGTTTGGAATTGCAAATATGGGGAAGTGATTATAGTCAGGCACGCACTTCGTATGAAATGTTATATATGGTCGAGTTGATCTGAGTCGGAATGAGGTGAAGCTAATGAATTGCCAGCAGTCAATTGAGTTGATTAAAGAAAAAATTCTCTACAAGAAAGGTTTTGTTCTAAATTTGCAGCGATGGATGATAGCACGAAACTGAGTAATGGTTGAAATATTCGCATGATTCGAATAGGGAAAAGTTGAGCTGAAATACAGTTGAAGAGTAATAGTTTGTCTACGTATATAAAGGAACCACATTACACAAAATGATGTTATTTGTGTTAGGAACGTAGGTGAAATGAACACATAACAACTCAACTCAACTCGCTACAAGATTTGAATTCAACCACACATCGAAAGCCTAGTCCAGTTGGCTCTATTTAAGACTATATGACTACGAACTAGAGAATAGACGCCGTTGTTTGCTAATCCTTGTATTGCCAGGAACATTATGATAAAGTCTTGAACACAACACTGAGCTTGTGTTTGCTTATCTGTATACGATTCATTAATTATAAATAATGAATGATGGAACAAACGTTCTTGAATTTGTATCTATTCGTCCGCCTGGTTATTGTGGATAAAGTCCAGAATGGCTGAATGGCTTTGATGGACTTCTCACATGATTTTTGTTGGTAAACCTGGTTGAAATATTGCCTCTGTTTCCTCCCTACATCTGAATAAGTTATGGATAATGTACTCAATAAATAGGTGGACAGTCGAAAAGCGATGAGGATGCCAGCATTCACTATCCACAAGTTCTTCTGTCTGCTTGTTTGTCTGTCTGTTTTTCAGTGCTTATCTCGGCCAAGTATAAACCCATTTCAATGCGACTTTTCTAGAAAGTAAAGTATTTCATCACGAATGACTTTGGCTGCTTTTCACATTTTTGCTGCTATAAGTTGTTCGAGCGTCACAGGACCCTACCTGAAACAAAGCGGACAGACACAAATAAAAATATTCAAATATCATATCAATATAAGATTCTGAATAATTGGCGTAGACGAAAGACTGAATGCATAGCCCAAAAAAAAGAGTCTAGTGTTAAATGTTGTTGTTAGGAGGGAGTTCCAAAGTTCGGTGAAAAATCGCCAACGATAATTTAAGAAATGATTCCTGGGCAAATTCTAAGAAAAAAATCGTTCTACATCCTTACTCCAATGTTGACATGCTCGATAAATGGATTTAAGAAAAGGCTTACTTTGGTGTACCCTGCCTCGTGTTAACGTGAATTGCTCCGTTAGTACTAGTGGTAGAAACCAGCTTTTGTAACGGCGTCTAAATAAAGTTGATAACTTGTTTAAGTCTTTGGACTTTGAGGTCACTTTTCTCCAGAAAATGCCTAATTAACTTAACGTTTTACTATCTTTTTCTCATGAAAGTAACAATAATAAAAAAAAATCATAATCGAGTCTGCACAAAAACCCATAGATTTTATGATACTTGGGAAGACCTGCAACAGTTAAAATTTATAAAAAAAGGGTCTCTTTTACTTTAAGCTCCAAAGGCTATGAATAAAACATAATTTTGTGTGGTCTGAGGTAATTTTTATTTTATGTGTGTACTAAAACAGTTATAGCAGGTGGTCAAAGTATCCTCCTTGATTTTGTATGCATGCTAGAGCCCTTTTTTGGATTTCACTGCAAAAGTTTGTTGATGCTAACTGCTGCCTCACTTTTGATGAAGCTTCGAGAACACGTTCTTCCAATTCAGTTAAAATTGCTATTTCGGTTGAATAAACAAGTTCTTTCAATCATCCCCATACAAAATCATCTAATGCTCTACGGTTAGGAGATCTTGCAGGCCAGTGAACTGATCGATTTCTTCCTATCCAACGATTACCGTAACGATTCTTAACCTCTCAACCATAGTGGGCTAGAGCACCGTCCTGTTGAAAATATTACGAAGCTAGTTGAATCAGTAGAATGCCCTCCAATAGTTCTTGTAAATCATTTTGCAAAAACTCCAGATAGTTTGTAGAATTCAGTCTAGGTGGTAGTTTGAACTTGTTTCCAAGTACACCTGCCCACATATTGACTCTGAATTTGTGTTGAAAAGATTTATGTCCCCTTGTATTGTATGTGGATTGTCCGCAGCCCACGTATGAAGATTATGAAAATCTGTGATCTCATCTCTTGTAAATTGAGATTCGTCCACCCAACGAATTCTTTTTTAGTTTTTTATGCATTTTATTTCTATAACTTAAATTACTCTAATATGCTAAAAAACGCTTAAAAATTAGCTTAATTAACTTAAAAAATAATCTTATTGTAACTTACTGGCCCCCTGCGGGCACTTTAAATTAAACATAATACTAAATCTATGTCTTTCGACGTAACTTACAGTCTAATTTTATTTTTATTTTAACATTTATTAGAACTAAGAAAATGAAAGAAAAACTTAGTGTCTGGACTTTTTTTTTTATCTATAAAAAAAAAACCTTATAGACTACCTAAAAATAAATCTTAAACTACTTAACCTACTTACGTCTAATAAATACACATACATACATATATATATATATATATACATAATACCTATATACGTAATATATAAGCATATGTACGAGTATATATACAGTTTTTTTTTTTTTTTTTTTTTTTTGTATATTTTTTTTTCTTAACACCTAACTTAAACCTACCTAGAACTATGTAAGCCGGCCATGGCTACAAAAAAAAAATTTGGCTGGCCCACCTTGCTTCACATGAAGATAATTATCAATGGAGGAGTTCGACGACGAAGCATCCTCCCCTTCAACAAGCCACCAAAATTGTTGGTGCTGCCGAGCAACATCCCTCATGTCACGACTCCCTACCGCCCTACTGAACCGGAGACGCTCCGCACTGCCATGTGCGACGTCTCTGTCGTAGTTGAGTCGCCTCTCCGCAGCTGTTCGAGCGACGTGGAAGATTAGCGGCACCGCTAATTTGTCCTGGATCAGACCTTTGCTATCTAGGTAGAGGAACGCTTCTGGAGGAATAAAGCCGTCAAAGCGAACTCTCTCGTGAAACATATAATTGGGGTAGTAAGCCCCGGAGATCAGGTTGTTCGATGAGGCCATTGCTTTCGCAATGTGCCCTCGAGTCAACTTAATGACGAAATTGTCCACTCTTATTTGGTTCGCCCTATTGTATGTAAGACCTCATTGGGATAGAATTTTATGTACTGAGACTCTGGTGTTCTGTATAAGCGAAGACATGTCCTAAGACAAGCCCTCTCAAACACCCGAATCTTTTCCAATAAACTTGCTCTAACGTTGAACCACACGGGACATCCAAATACAAGCATGGGCCTGATAAGGGCCATGTAGCAGATTACCTTCACCCTCGCATCGAGTTCGCTGTTATAAAACAGTCTCTTTGTAAGGGCAAAAGCACCTTTGGCTCTGGCCAGAGCAACATCTATATGTTTGTTAAAATACAGAAATTGATCTAGCCAGATCCCAAGGTATCTGACTACATTTCGACAAGCAAGTGGCTGCCCTTGCTGTCCCACGATCGAGAACTTTCGCCAATTCTTTCTGGTATCCCTAGAGGCCCCAGACAAAGGCGTCCTAAACAGAATGGTTTCCGACTTCTGAAAGTTGATTTTCAACTTCCAGTCATCGCAATATCGCTTAATTTTGTCGAAGTCACGCTGTAAAAGCATATTAATGACCTCAATCTTTGGACCTGATCTGTACGCGATTATGTCGTCTGCGTACGCTATGGCATGGTGAAGTGAACCTATCAGATCACTCCTGTAAATGTTGAACAGGATCGGCGAATTTACGGCACCTTGTTGCAGACCGTTTTTAATGTTAAAAGTTCCAGCAGAAGTCGCATCGCCATTCTTCACGATGAACTGTCTACTGGAGAGCATATCGAAGAGAATATACAGAAGTGGTTTACTAATGCCCAACCTGTCCAGCTTGAAAAAGAGTCCTTCTAACCATACGGTATCGAAGGCCTTCTCCAAGTCAATCAGGCAGGCACCAGTGCACTTATTCTTGCTTTTGTTCCATTGGATATCAGAAACCAGTTTCGACGCAGCATGAATGATATCATGCCCCGCCTTGCAACCGAATTGATTATCCGGAACTATATGTTTGTCCTCGACCCACTTAGTCAGGACTCTATTGATAACCTTCTCGAACACCTTACTGATGTTTGGAAGAAGACTGATCGAGCGGAGATTCGCCGGATTGGAAGTGTTTTTATCCCTTTTGGGGATGGGATGTACCACCGCAGTTTTCCAATGCGCTGGATAATGTGCATTATTCATTGCATTATTAAAAAGGGTGGTATAAATGTTCACCGCTTCTAGAGGGAGTTGTCGAACCACAATGTTCGGTATTTCATCGGTTCCCACTGATTTCTTACTTCTAAGCGATTCGAAGATCGTTTGGAGCTCTGCCTTCGAAATGAACGGTGGTAGTACCATCTCATTGGTGATGACATTATTTGCCATATTCTCGTCACTGAACTGGGTGAAACCCGAGCTCTCGAATCGCCAATTCAGTATTTCATTTCGAAGGTAGAAATTGTACACAGGACTCGACTTTCCAGGTCGTGGTTCGGGCCAGTAATGTCATTCGCCTTTTACACTTCCTGGAAAGTCGCTGCTATAGCCTCTACCTTCTTTATCATCAACGGCCTCATTTGGATCGATGCCAGCTGCTAAAAGTATGTGCTCGTTGTCCGTCGTTCGGGAGATTTTAAAACAAGAAAGGTCGTTCTGATTATTTCTCCGAAATATTTTATTTATTTGCGGGAACATATTCGGGTTGCTGGTGTTTACAGCCCGAATTTTATTGTTCCAATGCAAATTTACAGATGCTCTGTAATTTTCTTTTATTAATGTTTGGAGGTTTTTAATCGACGATTTCAGTGTCATGATCTCCGGGTTATGTCTGTCAGTAAACTGTCTGTACAAGGTTTTTAGTCTTGACAGCAGTCTACTTTTATGTCGGTGCCCCAACGAATTCTGCTAATAAATTCGTTGTCATCCAAGCTCCGCTCCAGCAACCAGTTAGAAAACTTAAGTCGCTTTTCCAAATCATTGGGAAGCAGTTGTTCTACAGGTGTGTGGTGTTATGGATAAAGATTTTCTCCATGCAGTATATGTATTAGAAATTTTATGTGTGGAAATATTGAATTGCAAGGCTAAGCGTCTGATTCTGATTGATGGATCAGTTGTAACAGCTTCCAGTATTCTTTCATCAGCCGAAATCCTTCCTACTTCTTGAGCTTCCGCATTTGGTCGTGTATTTGAAACTGATCCTGTTTCTCGAAGCCTTCGATACGAATTTCAAAATATTCCTTTACTAGG
Source organism: Volucella bombylans (assembly GCA_949129095.1). Taxonomy (NCBI): domain Eukaryota; kingdom Metazoa; phylum Arthropoda; class Insecta; order Diptera; family Syrphidae; genus Volucella; species Volucella bombylans. The sequence goes on from OX422141.1 coordinate 201,896,601, forward strand.
AAGTCGTCGGTTAGGATAAAGTTCATCGTATCCTTGTCGCGCTCTAATTGAACTTCCATTGCACAGCCCATAAACGTAAATAATGTCTCCGTATTTTTGGCTTGTAAATGCAGACACTTCAAATTGCGTTTCTAAGCAACTGTAACCTTAGTGTAAAAAATGATGAGTTATTTTTTTTTCTAATCTTTTATACCATTTTTGTTTGGTAAATTTGGTAAATTTTCGAAATAGGCCTTCAAACCCAAACTAACTCTATCTGAGAACTTTTAAGGAACAAGGTAAACAAATGAGGATTTTGACAGGTAGTTAAATAAAAGAGCACGCTTTAAAACTCTTTAAATATTGGAATTTTAGTAATTCTTGGAAAACCACTCTTACGAGTATTGTCAACTGTTGTATTGTTAAACGTTGATAAAAAATCATGAATTCCAGCATGTTTTCTGCGAACTTGTTGAAGATTGTTTTTTTACTATTAGAAATTGGATATCTAGAGAGTCGAACAAGATATCAACTTTATTTAATCGCCGTTACAAAGACTTGTATTTCTTCCAAAAATAACGTCCTACACGAATTTTCTATCATTAGTACTAATAGAGCATTTTCCGTTAACATGGGTCAGGGTACACCAAAGTAAGCTTTTTCTTAAATCCTCGATAAATGCTGTCAACATTGGAGATAGACCCTTACTCTAGAAAGATTTTTTTTTCATAGAATATACCCAGGAATCATTTCCAAAATTATCGTTGAAGAATTAGGAGACACCCTGTATATTTGAGACAAGTTATCGTTTACTCTGATGACTAGATTCTCAACAAGTCCTTAACGTCTCGAAAGATATATCTGGGCTCACCCGAAGCGGGAGAGTTTATATTCGAGTCACTGCAGCAGGAAAAACACTTTTAATCGATAAACGGGAAAGCTTGATTTCAATTGCTGATAACACATGTATTGATGGTACATCGAATAATGGAGGAAATGAAAAAGATCGTGCGTTCACAGATGTGTAAGCTGCGTTCCATGGTGGTTTCTTATTTTTATTTTATCTTTTTTTCTTTTTTATATTATTCTTTATTATCAATTTTTTATACGTACTTCTGCCAAATGTCTCAATGCCCCGGTCTCCTTTGCTTTGTCTTGTTGTCTAATTGTCATTGGGGTATATTATCGCATAATAATCTTTCAAAATGAGCAACAATAACATATTATATGTAGCTGATGACGTCAACAACAATTTGCGTGTCTTGCTTAAAAGTCTTTATCCTAAAATTGATGAATTCAGAAATATGTTTCAAGGGTTAGGTATCGATGTAATATGCGTTTCGGAGACTTGGTTTCCGCCCAATATTGTGGATGATCTGTATGAGTTAAACGGCTACAAATTGATTCGTGGCGATAGGTATAATCGAGTGGGCGGTGGAACTGCTATATACATCAACAGGTGTCTTAAATACAAATTTGTTACTAAGTCTTGTTCCGATTCTCCTTTTGACTACTGTTTCGCGGAAATTACTGTTTCTAGTGGAAACAAATGTCTGATTGGTGTTGTCTATAGGCCAAATAGTAACGTCGACTTTTCACAATTTTTTAGTTTACTTGAAGAATTTTCACCGCTTTATTCTGAAATAATTATTTGTGGCGACTATAATTGTGATATCCTCTGTAAAGCAGGCTCAAAAGAATTCTTGGAAAAAATAAATACATTTGGCCTAGTGACAATTAACTCTGATAATCCAACTCATTTCACAGCTTCCGCATCAACATTGTTATGATCTTGTTATGTTTCTTGTCAATGATCCAGATAATACTGTTTGATACTCACAGCTTTCAGCCCCGGTTTATTCTAAGCACGATCTAATTTTTGCAACTTTCAGGATGATGCCTGAAACTTACTCTGCTTCGTATGAATACCGAGATTTTATGAATCTAAGCCTTAGTCAACTGGAACATGATATATATCAGGTGAATTGGCAGCAGGTTTATTTCATGGTCTCAGCTGATGACCAAGTTAGCTTTTTGCAAAATGCAGTAAATAACCTTTTTAAAAAACACGTACCACTTAAACGGAAGTTAGTACGTAATGACAGCAGTTCGTGGTTTACAGTTTAAATTCAGGATGCTATGAAACTGAAGAATCTGGCCTATAACCGTTGGAAACGCTTTCGTCTCGCGGAATTTCACGATGTTTTTTGTGTCTTGTGAAACAAAGTACGTGCTAAAATCAGGGAAGCGAAACACCGACTGTATACGGTGAAATTCGATAAAAGCCTTGCACCTAAAACTTTGTGGAAAAATATTCGCGAGCTAGGTTTTGGTCGTCAAAAAGCACAGCTTCCTGAAAACATCAACGTAAATGCTCTAAACGCTGAATTTTCTCCTCACCAAATTCCAAATAGATATTAAGATATTGTGACAATGAATTCTTTTTTCAAAGATTAAATGATACAGATGTTGTAGGAGCTATATTGGATATCAAATCTAAAGCTGTTGGTTGTGACGAAACAAATCCAGTATTCATTAAGATCATTTTGCCTCATATTCTTCCAATACTTACACATATATGTAACACTATTATATTAACTTCATCTTTTCCGATTGCTTGGAAATTTGCAAAAGTGGTTCCAATACTCAAAAAACCTGCTACCGAATACAGGCCGATCTCCATTCTCCCCTTTCTGTCTAAGGTACTTGCAAAAATGTTACACAAGAAGATGTCGACTTTTATTAAAAATAACAAGCTTCTGAATCCGCATCAGTCTGGTTTTAGAGAATGTCATAGCTGCACGTCATCCATCTTAAACGTAGCCGACGATATCAGACAGGCAATGGACAGTAGCCAGGTGTCCTTTCTTTGCTTTCTTGATTTTTCAAAATAATTCGATACGGTCAATCACAAAATTTTGATCTCAAAACTGAGAAATCAATTTCGTTTCACAAAAAGTGCTACTACACTGACGTTGTCGTACCTTTCTGACCGGAGACAAGCTGTTGTTGCTAGTAAAAACTCATCCCGTTTTCTAAATTTATTGTCAGGAGTGCCTCAAGGTTCTATTCTCGGCCCTCTATTGTTCAGTATATTCATAAACGATCTTCCGCTTGCAGTCACAAATTCAGCAATTTACATGTATGCCGACGATGCACAAATCCGCCTGAGCTGCAAGCTTGGAATGATCGAGGACGGGGCCCAACAACTCAACAATGACCTTAAAGCCATTGCTCACTGGTCCGAAAAGAATAAGTTCTTTTTAAACTCAAAAAAATCTCAATGCATGATTATTTATAAAACCAAACTTGCAATGAGTTATTTTCCTGCCCTGTATTTCGGCAATGCTGTTCTACAATATGTGGAGAAAGTTAAGAACTTGGGCATCTGGTTTAACACTACCCTTAGCTGGGACCTTCACATTCGGTCAGTAATTAGCAAGATATATGGTTGCTTACGAACTCTATCGCTATCAAAAAACTTTACACCCCAACATATTAGGCTCAGCTTAGCGAAAACCCTTATTATGCATCATCACATACGGGTGTCAGATTTTCTGTTGTCATAATACTCAAACTAGACGAAACCTAATTGTAGACTTTAACAACATAGTCCGGTACGTGTACAATCTTAAACGGTTTGACCACATATCGGCCTACTCAAAAAACATCCTGGGATGCAACCTATATGCATACATGAAATACTGTTCCCTTAAGACATTAAATAATTTGCTGATCAATAAAGAGCCACTGTACCTCTATGAAAAAATAGAATTTTGTATCTCCAATCTCTCTTATATGTTTATTCAACCGAGATTTAATTGTAACAGCTCTGAGCGCCAATTTTTTGTTTACGTCATCCAGGAGCCAGTCAATTCGAGAGGGTGGTATTTAGATTTTTGGCTGATAATAATATTTAAGTAGGTCCCCTTTAAATAAGAAAGCTTCTCTTTCATTTCCTAAAATGTGTTGCATCAAATAACATTTTAGTTTAAATGTCTATTCTAATATGAATTATGCTTGAACCAAAATATGTAAAATATGTAAACTTTTACAAAATGAAAGGCTTTGAGTCTATATGTAAAAGATGTAAATCAATCAATCAATAAATGAAATGAAATGGGCATCATCCGCATTGAGATGAAATACAGCATTTGAGCATACTTTAGACAGAACAAAATTGGTCCAAGTATTGACCCTTGAGGTACTCCTGCGGTTAAACCACCGGAATCGGAAGAGTCGTTAACGCCATCAGAACCGCAAGCATAAGGTTTCCTAAGAGTTCGAAGCCAGTTATTGGGTTAAAGACAAAACTATTTCTCTGCAGTGATTCATATAAATGACCAAAAATCGAACACAAATCACAACTCAGCTTGTCTGCTAGATATTGAACCAAAGTGATAGCTGAACGCCTTGGCAATGTCAAGTATATCTGAAACTAGACCGTCATTTGCACGAATTTTCGTAAATTTCTTGGTAATGAAAGCCCGGTTCTACCTGTCATTCATTATTTATTTCGATAATAGTTGTCGTTACAATTGTATACCTATTCTTTAATCGGAGATTGTTAGGATGCTTCATACACTTGACCCTAAGTATATTTTTACACGTAAACCTCTTAACAAGTGGTCTCGAAGGCGTAAGTCTTTCGGTAGAATTTTTCAAGGGCACGGTGAAAGCACAATTTTTAATATGTTTGGTGAGGCAAGCCATACATCTTGAATAGGATGCAGAAACATCATTTTATAAATATACATCATCCCGGTTCATATAAAGGGTTAGTTTTTAAATGGCAAAATTAATTCTTACACAATATCAGTAACATTTTCACCTTTGCTCCTTTTTTTAAAGGAACTAGAGTTGACATATAATCCTGTCATTTCGTGATCGGATATTTAAAGGTCGAAAATGCACTTTTCACAGGAACTTAAGGAAATACTCGTATAGCCAAATTGTCCATAAATATGATCCAGGCAACTACCCGATATCATTCTAGTATTCTAGTAGCTTCATTAATGCAGCATAATAGGCCATGAAATGCTGGAATAGTCAAGTAAATGAAACAATGTCATTATTGTCTTAATCATAAGATTGAGATCTTCCAAAATGATTAGATTTTATCTACGATGTTGTCCAACAGATTAGAAAATTCTTCTATGAACGCCACAACTTTAAACATATGCAGTGTGTAGATACTTAAAAAAACGCATTCTATTCGATTAAATTCAATCGAAGGTTTTAGAATATCTTCACACTCTTCGCCTCAATAACCGAGGTCCCAAAATGTCAATCACATCGACACCCTGTGTATTGTCATAAGAAAGTTTGTGGAAAGACGAGCCCAATTCCACCAGAGATAAAATTATAGCTACAATAAAAGTAACTTTCGAATGTGTTGTTCTGCATAAAGGGAAGCTCTCGGATTAATTCGAAATCTAGAACTGCGTGTTCCATGGATATAACCTGCTTCGAATATTATTTTTATAGGCGATAAGTGTTGCTTAATCGATGGGAAACAGAGCAATTTGATAGGTTCTGACATAGAAACTCTTTTACCTTGACTATGTTGATGACGTTCGTTTCTTTTACCTCATCAAAGTTATGGCCCAAATTCAGTTCAAACTCGTGTCAGAGTCCTTTATACATCATAATGAAAAGACGATATCTGTGAATTAAACATATTTCTCAAAAATGTTTTCGCTTGTCATGATCTTTAATGGAATACACTAAATTAGGAAGGAAGAAGAGTGGGTTGTCGGAGGCACATGACATAAAGAAGCATGTCAGCTGCGAAGTTGTCGGGTAGAGCTAGAACAAATATCCAGAGTATGAACACCCATACGGTTGATCTGCTCGGAACGTTTCTCTGTGATTTCATCACTTAATTTTCATATGTTTCAAGAATGTATCGTTTTGTTCGTGTTTGATGAGTTAATCGCAGACGTTATTCGTCAGATACATTTCTTCCAATTCATGCGGTACCCACATATAGAGTTTCTTTATGTAGCCAAGCTATTTTAAATGGCCATCAATGCTTCCAATGGATACTTTTAGAGCGGTAGCAAACTCCTGACCCATTGAGTGCTTATATATGCGAAGGCATACCGGAACGATGAGCGCTTTCAACTGAAAATTCACGGAATGGGGCAATTCAGTTCTGGTAAATTTTATGCAACTTTTCCCTTGCCCCAGTTTCTTTGTTCCCTTTTATGAAGTAATAAAGAAAAATATGACGAATATGCTTCTCAAAAATCACCGTGCTTGAACCACAGTTGCATGCACAAAACTAGATCAAATAGTGTGTTCTTTTTTGTTTATTTTTTTCGTTGCGCCAATGAATGTGGTAATCTTCTAAAGATGCGGTAGCCCGTGCCACCAACATGCACTATTCGCAACACCCTAATATTCGATGCCAGGAGTGCGCCTACGTACTAATACACACCCCTACGTCCTTCAACCACTCTCCCCGCGGGACTACCGTTGGGTATTACTTCGCGGGGCTGGTTAGCAGATCATGCTATTCTTCTTGTATTTGCTTCTTCAGCTCTTCTAATTTTTTCTATTCTTCTTAGCTCGTTTTGCACAATTGTCACAAATGTAGCGATTTCCATCCAATTTTCCTCCGACTGCAACATTTGGTCTATGAGTAGTATTGGACTGGGCAGATTAATTCTCCACTGCGAAAAACGCCGGCAATGAAATATGGCGTGCTCTGTATCTTCCTCCTCGTTTGAACATTCTGGGCACAAAGGGGAGCTATCGTGCCCGAATCGGTGCAAGTATTTGCGATAGCCGCCGTGACCAGATAGGAACTGCGTAAGGTGGTAGTTGTTATCCCCATGTGCTCGTTTTGTCCAGGTCTCGATGTTCGGGATCAACTTGTAGGTCCATCTGCCTTTTGTACTATTATCCCACCTGGCTTGCCAGAGGGCTGCTGAAGCCGCTCGCTCTTCTCCTTTTATTCTTGCAATTTCACCTGCATCTTGTAGCCCTGGGGTTCTTCTATTATAAGTTCTTAACATCCTGCTATCACGAAGGCTGCTTCATCCGAGATTGTTCGAAATTCACAGATCGCTCTTAATGCACTGAGCCTGTATGCGGACAACAGATTTATCTTGTTTGCTTTGTTTGTTTGACCGGAGCAGTGTATAAGAGGACTGAGCTGACTACTCTAGATAGGAGAATATCCAGGTCCACCAATGTTTGGTAGTATTCTTGAAAGTGCTCTTTGCAGCAGTAAAGCCTTGTTACTGGAGTACTCTACATGTGCTTTGAACTGTAATCTGTTATCAAGTATTACTCCCAGGTATTTGATTGATTCTTTCGATCGGATTATTTGATGTCCCACCCGTATATTGGCATATTCCACAATTCTTCTACTAGTAATTAAGACGGCTTCCGTTGTATGGTCTGCTAATTCTAGACCGGCGGATACTAGCCAGTCTTTGATGCGAATAATCGCTACATTTGTGGCTGACTCTATCTCCTTTATTTCTTTTGCCATCGTAACGACGGCAATGTCGTCTGCAAATCCGATTACTTGAACTCCTCTCGGCAAACTAAGCCTTAGCACTCCGTCTTAAATAATGTTCCATAGGAGTGGACCGAGTACTGATCCTTGTTGAACCCTAGCTGAATCGCTGTAGTATTTCAACCCTTCATCAGTTTCATACCTCAGTTTTCTGTTGGTAAAGTAGTTTTCTATTATCCTTAGCAAGTAATATGGCGTATTAAAACTGACTAGTGATTTTCTGATGAACGCCCAGTTTGCCGAGTTAAAGGCATTTTTGATGTCCAAAGTCACCACTACACAGTATCTTTTTGTACCATACCGCCATCTTTCTCCTTGTATCGCTTCGGCCGCAATGTCGACCACAGTGTTTACGGCTTGAACAGTAGACCGCGATTTTCTGAACCCAAACTGAAAGTCTGATAGTGCTTCTCTCTCTTCTGCTACCCCGAGCAGTCTAGCATATATTATCCGTTCCAGTATCTTTCCTATTGTGTCTAGAAGGCATATTGGACGATACGAGGACGTTTCCCCAGGTGGCTTGTTTCCCTTTGGAAGCAGGACTAGGTGTTGTAGTTTCCAAGCATCCGGGAAAACTCCTTCTTCAAGACATTTTTGAATTGTTTCCATAAACAAGTCTGGCCGCTTATGAATAGCTGCTTTTAGTGTGTGTCAACAGTAAAATGCGCACAAATATTTGACATATATGTAGGTTAGGTTAGGTTAGGTAAGAGTGGCTGTTGGAAATACCAACCCACTTAGGCCTATTGGCCCATTGTGATGCCACGTGGATCTATGATCTTCTTACTACTGGAACCAGTTTGAGCTTATAATAAAGCGTAGGAGACTGTTAACGTCTATTTTTTCTAGATCGTTTAGATCGTTGTAGAAGAAAGCTCCTAGATGAAACTTCCTTCTCTGAGAGAGAGCTGGGCATGTGCAGAGTAGGTGGGGGATTGTCTCCTCCTCTTCCTCGTCCATGCAGCTTCTACAGAAATCGTTAGTAAAAGCGCCAAGCCTTCTTGCGTGCTTGCCTATGAGGCAGTGTCCGGTAATGACACCTATTATGGCGCTGAGATGTTTCCTATCTAAAAGGATCAGACACTTAGATCGACTCAGATCCAGCCTTGGCCAGATCTGTTTGGTCGCTAGACATGTTTGTCCAGCAGTCCACCTAAGGTCCGTTCTTTTATTGGCATCCAGCTTTAGTGTTAGTTTGCACGTAGCGATTGGTATACCTATACTACCTTTGTCCGGTAGGATAGGTAGAGTGATTCCAATTTTGGCGAGTTCATCGGCTCTGCAGTTCCCTGGAATGTCTCTGTGGCCCGGCACCCAACAGAGGTGAATGTTGAACTGCTCTGCCATCTTCATGAGAGATGATCGGCATTCAAGGGCAGTTTTAGAACACAATGAGACCGAGTCCAGGGACTTGATGGCGGCCTGACTATCCGAAAATATGCGGATATCCTTTGCAGATATCACGTTTTTCTTCAGCCAGGACAGAGCTTCTTTAATCGCCAAAATGTCCGCCTGGAACACGCTACAGTGATTTGGAAGGCGGAAAGAGAGGCTTAGATTTAGCTTATCTGAGAAAACACCGCCACCAACTCCGCTGTCGGTTTTAGATCCATCTGTGTAGAGATGGATTGACTTGTCCTCCATGAAAGCATCCTCCTCCCAGAATGATCTAGAGGGGAAGCTTACATGGAAGTTTTTGTCAAACCAAAGTTCAGGTATGGTGTAATCGGTGTTCTCTGTGAGGATTCCTAATGTATTAAGAATATTGGCGTGGCCAAATAAATTATTTGTCCACTGTTTATTCGCTTTAAGGCGAATAGCTGCAGTCGCAGCTACTTGCTTGCTAAAAATGTCGAGGGGTGTCAAGTGAAGCAGAATATCTAATGCCGCAGAGGGGGTAGACCGCAAGGCTCCGCTTGTGCATAGACATGCTGTTCTTTGGACTCTGCTTAATTTAATGCGGTTGACTGCATTTTCCAAGGCCGTCCACCAGACAACCACCCCGTAAGTAAGTATCGGTCTTATGACCGAGATGTATAGCCAGTGGGTTATGCGAGGTTGAAGGCCCCATATATTCCTAATGGCTTTTTTGCAAGAGAATAAAGCTATTGTAGCTTTATTGACTCTTTCTTGAATGTTTGGTTTCCAGTTTAGTTTTCAGTCAAAAATGAGACCCAGATATTTTGCTGTATCGGAGAAAACTAAACTGGTACCGTTTATTGAAGGAGGGTCTATGATTGGAATTTTATATTTCCTAGAAAAGAGGACAAGATCAGTTTTATGGGGGTTTATTCCCAATTCACAGCGATCTGCCCAGCGGGTTAATCTGTTGAGATTTACTTTGAGAAGTTCTTTAATGGTATTAAGATGTTCTCCTGAGACGGCTATGGCAACGTGATCCGCATAGGCTACCACTCTGCTACCACCCGCTTCCAGGTATATCAGTAGTTCGTTAACTACTAAGTTCCAGAAAAGGGGAGAGAGGACATCGCCTTGCGGCGTACCTCTACTGACATATCTTTAGCAGAAGTCTCACCCAGTTTGGAGTTGATTATCCTTCTTTTTAGCATTAGACCGATCAACTCCCCAAGTGAGTCGTCTACCTGCAGAGTTAACATCGCAGTCGTAATTGCGGATGTATTGACGTTGTTAAAGGCGCCCTCTATGTCTAGGAAAGCAACCATTGTGTACTCCTTATATTGTAGGGATCGTTCGATATGGCTAGTCAGAGAGTGCAAAGCCGTTTCCACCGACTTTCCTTTACAGTAGGCATGTTGAGCCGCAGACAGAAGTCTTGGATCAACTTTAGCTCGAATATGGATATCAATCAGTCGTTCTAAAGTTTTCAGAAGGAATCATGATAGACTTATAGGTCTGAGGTCCTTTGGGACTACATGAGAACATTTTCCAGCTTTGGGAATGAATACTACATTGACTTCTCTCCATAACAGTGGAATGTGGATAAGTTCTACACAGCTCCTCATAATATTTTCCAACACTGGTAGAATAATATCTGAGGATCTCTGTAGCTCGGCAGGTATAATACCGCCCGGACCAGCAGACTTGTATGGTTTGAAGCTATGCAGCGCCCAGAGCAGTTTGTTTCTCGTAATCAGACCATGAACTTTGGTCACGGTTGCAGTAGGCTTGTTTGGGCTGCTACTGGCCGCGAGTTGGGAGCTACCTGGAAAGTGGGTGTCCAGAAGCAGGTTGAGTGATTCATCACTTGAGGTTGTCCAAGAGCCATCGGTTTTTTTCAAACAGCTGGGCATCATAGGATTTGTGGAGAGGATTTTTCTTAGCCGCGATGCCTCAGAGGTTTCTGTAATTTTGTCGCAGAATGACCTCCAGGATTGTCGCTTTGCCTTCCTCAGTTCTTTTTTGTATAATTTGAGGGATTCTTTATATGAGTCCCAGTCGGTCACTTTTCTTGTGTATTTTGCTGCGTTGAAAAGTTTTCTGCAGGTGTTTCTGAGCAGTCCCAGTGCCGATGTCCACCAATGTGGATCAGATACAAATAAACGCGGGCAAAACCAATTATTGCAAAAACATGCAATGACTTTTTGAACAACTAAATAACAATCAACACTTTAATTAGGGAAAAATAAATTGCAACCGATGAAGAATAAAATATCGACAAAGCATTGGCTTGATGCGAAGCAAGTTGTATAAATAGATATCAATATAAAACTGACCAGTTATAGAATTAGATTAGAACCCACCGCATGAGTTCATCTATCAATTCTGTACATCCAAAGTCGTTCAGAGAACTGCTGGTTACTCAACGTTTGACTGACTACTAAAGTGTCTGACTAAAGTGCCACAGTATTCTTCTCCAGTTAATATCTGACATTTATCTCCATTTGTAAATAACGCCTATTCAAAGATGTTTCTCCTACGAGGCTGTCAGCAGTGTTGTTTCATGAAGTGAAATTTTCATTGAATCTCTGATGAAACAAATTGACTTCCTCTTCCGAATTCTCAGCACTCTTGTCACATGAGGTAAAACTAGATAAACCTAATGATGACTGTTATAATGTTTTTGTTTTATCAATTAGTTTTAAAGTGTATTCTTGTTCCAATTGACATTTGAAATTTTTCATTCCTCAAACTGGCTTTTTATGTTGAAAATTTATTAAAACATTATCTAACATCATATTCATGCAAACTGCATCCTCACACTACCCAACTTGATTTAGAATATAAAGTGAATTATAGTTTTTTTTTTTGGGGGGGGGGAACCAACTCTATCCGGTTAGGTTCACTCAAAATAAGAAAATCAAAAATCACTCTACTTATTATTTTGAAAAAGATTTTAGTTTTGTTTCTTATTCGTAATAAACCCGACCTACTATCGAAATGTCAGATTTTTATTTATCACATGTTAAAACCACAATCCTAACATATATGCATTTTTAACGCCTTTAAGTCTCAAGAATAATAATTTATGGCATTTGTTTTCAAGTCATCTTTGTTTACCTTGTGCGGCTATTCCAAGATGAAATTAATTCCGAGGTCGTTTATATTCCAAATTAATTCCGTAATCTTCAAGTGTGTATGAAATAATTCAAAAAATATTCCTTCCAAATTCGGTGCCAACCCTCTTACCAAATACCAAAAAGGCTATGTAGTCGGTAGTAAGTCGTATCTATCACCTGTCCAAAACGTAACCCCTCATAGCAAGTTTTGGTTGTTTACAAACATCCCCGTGTCGAGCTCGACTCAACACTACAAGCCAACAAGTAAGAGTAGTTGTAATTGGCTCTCTTTGTATCTTAAGCTGTGACTTTGACTTCAAAACAAAATGACAAGATGTTGTGAATTGAATTCCTGGAAGGTGATGAGAAACATCAACCAAAAAAAAAACAAGTAAATAAATAAATTTGAAAAAAAAAGAAAATAATAATAATAATAATAATAAAAAACCGGTCTCCGACTATTCAGTACTCCAGCTCAAGCTGAAGCTCCAGCTTAGACCTCCAACTTTGACTGCGACTCCCATCCGACCGCATGACTGTATTGTTACTTCCAGTACAAAGTCTCTTCTAGCGAACGTGTTTTTTTTTTTTTGTTTTCCCGAATGTGTACGAGTGTCTTCTTTCCCCACACCCAGGTGACTATTGTAATAGAGATAGACATACATATATATATACATATACTCGCGCTTGTAGTTTGAATAGATTCAGATACAAACACAAGTACAAATCGAAATCCGAAAACGAATACGAAACCTGCTTAAATTCCATTCCAATAGCGTGTTGGATTTTTTCTTTATTTTATTTTTCTCGAACTATGTATTAATTTTAAATCATGACGTCATCGATTGTAGGCACTTGTGCGGCTCAGCTACAGGTACACTTGAATGAACGTTTTTCAATCGATTCTCAGTTCGAGTTTAACTTTTAGAGCTGTTGCATGAGATCTGTGAAATACGAAAAACAATGTTGCGATTCAAATTCACATAAGCACAACGGAAACTAATTAAGTTTAATTTTCAACAGGTTACACCTGACGAATTTCAAGAAAATAAAAAAAAATAGAAAATTTTAGTGATCAATAGAAAATGAAATGCAAAAAATCGAAGAAGAAAATTCTGTTCTAAGGACAGATACGAGTAGCGCGAGTGAATTAAACTGAAAAAAATTTGCATACAAAGTGCCAAACGAAAGTGCAAGTGAAAATAAAAAAATAAAAAATTACGAAAAATATCCAATAAATCTAAAATTGTGAAAACGAAAAGAGAATAAATATTGAAAATTGAAAGTGAAAAAAATTCGCTGTGATTCGACATGGATTTGAAGGATGTGAAAGGAGCAAAAGTAACCCACGCAGGTTTGCTTAAGCACAATAGCGATGGAACAACAGATACCCAAAAGATCACTCACGCCGGACTGGTGGCGAGGAGTCCTGAAGGCACTGCCGCCAAAGGCATGAACATACGCGGCAATGAGGATCTTTGGGTCGAGATTCAGGCAAACACATTCAGAAACTGGGTTAACGAGCATCTTAGAGGAACTGGAATGCAGGTGAGTCGTTAATTTTTTTAATTTTTTTTTTTTTGAATTAGTGAATAAGCTTTTATTTGAATGCCATTTGGAGACAGAAGGTTGGACTGTGCTTCAAATTAAGTTTGATTGTTTTATACCAGTTTATGCGGTGGCTTATGATCTCAGTCAAAAGTTTTTCTAATCGTTACTGTCGGCTATCGTATATCGGTGTATTATACAATTTATTTGATTTCCTTTTCGAATTTGTGATTGGGTTTCTGGTTTTTTGAAATAGCTCTGAAATTTATTCTCAATAAAAATATATAAAATGTAACATAGCTTTCCTAAAGATGGGAAACCAGCTTGATTAAAAATGCTTCATTAGGAAACGTTTGTGGATATAAAAACCATCAATGCTACTCGTGTACTTAAATGCCAATTCTTTCTTACCTTACCTCATTTCAAGAGAAAAATCCTAGGCGCATGCAAATCCACGAGGGCAGGGAATGCATGCATCTATTTCTTCTAAGACCAAATGATCAATGAATTCATTTATATGACTTTGCGAACACTAAGACCTAGGACGTTGATTTTCATTCTGGACAATGATCCAGGACCGCTCGTCGTCTCGACGAGTAGGGAGTTGAATCCCTACAATATTCCTTGAAAGCCGAAATTAATATATTGCCAAATCATATTTCACTTTTGTTAACAAAAATTTATCAAGACGGGGACATCATACTATAGGGTTTTCCAATAAGGACTTGACAACTTTTTTTTAAATAAAACGCAAACCATTTGAGATATTTCAAAAACTTTATAATCGGCATCAAGTACAATCAAAACATTTATGAATGGAAATCGACTTCGTTCATATGGCCACCGCGGGCACGTTTCCAGCGGTCGATTCGTTGGACCCAATTTTCAACCACTCGGCCACACATTTCGGCCGAAACGGCCGCTATTTCGCGTTCAATGCTGGCTCTGAGCTCCTCTAACGTCGTCGGCGTGTTGGCATAAACCAATGGCTTAACGTAGCCCCACAGAAAATAGTCAAACGGCGTTAAATTGCACGAACGAGGCGGCCAATCGACTGACCCATTTCTTGAGATAACACGCTCACCATACTTACTCATCAATAAATCGTTTCTAGTGTGTGCTGTGTGGCTTGTGGCATCATCCTGTTGAAACCACATGTCGTCCAAGTCCATATCTTCCATTTCGGGCCAAAAAAAATCGGTGATCAAGGCGCGATAACGCTGTAACGCACAGTAACGTGACGATCTTTATCGTCGACGAAAAAATATGGCCCAATAACGCCGCCGGCATGCAAACCGCACCAAACAGTTATTTTTTGTGGATGAAGTGGTGATACATGAAGCACATGTGGATTTTCACCCAACCAATAACGCATATTTAGCTTATTGACGAACCCATAGCCAAAAATGAGCTTCGTCACTGAAGATGATTTTGCGTTGAAATTCATCATCTTGGCGCATCTTCTCCAGACCCAATCGGAGAACGTACGTTTCAAATGGTCCACCGGCTTCAATTCTTGAGTCAGCTTGATGTTGTATGGGTGTAAACCAATATCCTTACGCAAAATACGCCATAATGTGGTCTGAGCGATGCCATGATGAAAATGTTGAGTTTACTGAATAAATTGACAGTGACAGTTTGATGATTAGTGAGAGTGCGTTCACAAATTAAATTCAAAGTTGTCAAGTCCATATTGGAATACCCTTTAATTCAACGAAAGGATGGATTATGAATAAAATTTAAGTAGATATGCGATTGAACTATTCCATGCCCATCGATTAACTAGTTTGTCTATTGCACTACCAATTCGTGCGGCTTCGTACGTTGGAGTCTTCTAACTTTGCTCGCTTCGGTTTAGGAGTTTAGATGCCTCTTCAGTTGCGTGCTGTCTCAGTCTTTCTCCATCTCCATCTTCAGACTACTATGAAGGTTTATGTTGCAGATGTACCATGATGCATTAACAATGCGCCGCAATACATTGTTTTAAAGCCCTTGATTGGTTTTGATGGTACTTTTCTTAGCACACCCCCATAATTGGATGCCATAGATCCATACTGGCTTTATTACTTGTTTGCAGAGCAAACGTTTGTTGTGGATAGATAAGACTGATCGCCTCCCAATGAGCTAGTCCATATTGTATAACTTTAGGTCGACGAAGGTTTGCATCTAAGATTATTCCTAGGTACTCGTATTAGGCGGTGTTACGAGTAGCATAAGGAATTTGGGTGTTGTTGACTGCCAGAACCGCTATATCAACAAGGGAATGTAGCTATTAGGCTATTTGGAGGGTTAGGTAAATTATTGGTGGACAAGGGGTAGAGTGTGGCACCCAGGATACTTGCCTGAGAAACTCCCGCTTTTATTTCCCTTAGTTCGGAGTACGCATCTTCTTGTTTTATTCTAAAGAAACGAGTCGTTAAGTATGATTCAAGTAACTTGGAACATTGTATTGTACAATATTGTTCAGTTTGTTCACTAGTCCTTCGTGACAGACTTTGTCGGAAGCTTGAGCTATGTCCACAAAGCGCGCAGAACAAACCTTTTTCTATTCTATGACATCAGTAATTCTATGTACCTGGTCTATAGTTGAATGAATGCCTTTCTCGAAAGCCAAACTGGTGACTTGATACCAATTTCTTACGTTTGGTTTAGATATTTGAGAAGTAGGATTTCGAACATTTTTGACATGACTGGGGGGAGTGTGGTAGCTGAAGTGCGAAAAAACTTCTTCTGGAACCGACAATTGGTGTCGACCATATTGAAAAGGCCCACAGTCTCATAGTGTTCTTGTAAGCTAAAAAGACATCTACTGAAAATCTCTACTGACATTTTAAATGAAGAAACACCAGTATGTTGGAGCTAAATCCTTCAAGCAGCACATAAGTTTTATTGGACTTTCAATGAAGGCACAGTCCAAGATGGACCATTTCATAAGCAAACCAATCTCCCTCATTAGTTCTTTCCCTAACCAGCTTATTGTTATACTAAAAATATCGCTCAAAGTAGACATTAAACGGGATAAGACCTCTTTATAGGAACGATGTAAGATAAATTGCGGAGGAAATCTTTCCAAACCAAGGCACCTTCAATGTTTGGTTGATGCCATAAAGCCGATAATAGATAAAGCGGTAACACTGAACAGAAGATGGTAGAAAAGTAAAAGAAATATTGCAAACTTGTAACGCTCGATAATAACAATGCCGTAAACTTCCAATAATGAATAAGCCGTACCACTACTTAACCAACAAGAGTTTGAGAGAATGGCATCCAACAAGAGGTGTCATTTGAAATTTCGTTCAATTGTTGAACTGTCAACACTCAACGGACGTCATTAAATATTTATTACAAAAATGGAGAAAGTATTGTGGAAATGTTTCGTGAAGTTGGTACTTCTTTTGGTCATCATCAAGCACCTCCTCACACAGCGTTAGTAAATTAGTGTTTTGAAGACTCCAACTCGTGTTCGTCCGGCAAGGTTTTGCTGAAAATATCACCGCCGTAGTTGAGAATGTGACTGAAAACTCAAGTGCGTCCCTTTCGAGACGATTACAGAAATTGAGTGACATTTTTGCCTGAAATTGATGCTGTGGAAGTGAATGACGTTTATTTTCAGCAGCACGGTGCCACATGCCATACAGCTGGTGAAACAATGGCTCTATTGTGTGATAAATTTCCTGGGAGAGTGATTTCTCCCACATGGGTAAAGCACCGCTTGCTTACTTTACTTAGTTTAGGCGGCCCTACTGACCGAGGTGAACCGAAGGCTAAACCAATAACCTTCAACGACGCACATATGGTACATATAGTTGGCTAAAGTCGCTTTCCACTTGAGCGCGCAAATTTTTCGCTTACCGCGCTATCTTTAAGACATCGCTTCAAGAACATTCCGAAACAAGGCAGTGGTGTCCATTCGCTCACCATGTCCTAGCCATCACAGCCGATGAATTCGAGCCGCTCTAATCAAGTCAATGTTGCTGTATAGCCCATATAGTTTTTTGGTAAATCTTCTTCGCCAATTTCAGTTTATGCAGATGAGTTTATGCAGATTTTTGTCCGCTGTAAATAAAGACTAATGGGTCTGGGACATTGAGTGTCGAATATGTCTCAGATGCTGCATCGATTGGCAAGAGTGATAGATCGCTTGATATGTGGTGCCATTGTTTGAAACTACATCGGAGCTCCGGTAGACAACATCTTTTGCTACCCCAAAAACCATTGTTATCCGTTGTAGCATACCGTCCACTCCATTACGATTTAAGCCATCATCGCCGCTTCTGCTTCAAAAGCAAAAAATGCTTCAGTCACAGCTCGTTGATTTCTGAGTATATAATCGATCCAAAGTTAGATTGATCTAAGACAACTCGTCATCGAAAGGCACGTTGAGCACTCCAGTTGCAAATGGAGGCAGAGCTTGAAGCCAGATATTGGTAGGCCAAGATATGTCGAAAAGATGTTCCCACCCAGAGTGATCGGCTCTATTTTTCTATGCCCTTCTATGGTCTGGTTTGGACCGCTTACAATGAAGAGGGCAAAGTAAAGAAAACCAATACAACCAGCAGTTTCTGAATAATTTCGGCAGAAACAGCCTCTGTTATGAATCAATGATTTCCGTCTTTTAACTAAACGCAAAGCTTTTACTTTAGGTGAATCGAAACCCTGCAAGACGCCATAATCACGGGCATAATCTGAAGCAAACCAGGAGCAATTACAGAGCTAATGACAGATGGATCTGCAACCTCGAGGTTATCGAGGTCTTGACAAAGGGATCACAACTAGAAATATTATTTTACGCAGATCCTGTACATCGCTTTGCATACCATAGGCCTTTTATGGGAATGTCAGGCATAAGAGGAAGACCGTAAAAATGCAATGTTACTCTATCGGCGTTTCGCACAGGGAAAAGCGAACGCGTCAAGCGAAGAACTCTTAGTAAACCGTACAAGGTTTTGATTGATTGATTGGAAATCTGTTTTTTTTTCAGAAAGTCTAAGAAGAGCCGAAGATACCAGCGAAGCACAAATTAGTAACCAGTCCCACTAAATAGAAGTATATGTTTCCACGAGGTGCGAAGGAAAGATTTTCCCTTGAATACTGCATGCTACGAGTAGCTGCTACAGACTACTTGCATTTATGGAGATTTAACTTATATCTTCGTATCTTAAAAAAAAAATAAAGAAAAACACGCAAACCAACTATCCTGATTCGATAAAGATTGGGCCGGTGCATTGGACTGTTTTGACCATCTGGCAACATGTGTGTCGTTTCTTTTCAGTCTCCACTTCACACAGATAATACGATTTTTTGGGAATGGCGAAGCTAGACATAGCTTTTTACAGTTCTTCTCTAACTACGTATTATAAAGTGGTGGTAAATATTTGGAACTCTGGATTTTTTCAAAAATCTCTGCCAGAATAAAGTTTAGGTTGGTCGTTCGATTCATATAAAGGGATTTCCAATAGGGACTTGACAACTTTGAATTTAATTTGTGAACGCACTCTTTCACTAATCATCAAACTGTCACTGTCAATTTATTCAGTAAGCTCAACATTTTCATCATGGTAAAGTACACGAACTACCAACGTCTGCAAATTATAAAAATTTTCTACCGAAATTCGGAGTCGGTGACTGCAACTTTAAGAGCGTTAACTCCAATTTTCGGTCGTAATTCTCGCCCTAGTAGACAGGCAATAACAAGTTTAGTGCAAAAATTTGAGCCTACATATTCGTTGTGTGATGTTGCCGTGTCAGTGAGACAACGGGTTGGTCGAAGTGTCGAAAATATCGCTGCCGTTCAGTCAATTCCACGGCGTTCTCAAGAACTGGGCATCGCTCTGACCACATTATGGCGTATTTTTCGTAAGGATCTTAGTTTACACCCATACAAGATCAAGCTGACTCAAGAATTGAAGCCGATGGACCATTTGAAAATCGCAAAATCATCTTCAGTGACAAAGCTCATTTTTAGCTCAATGGGTTCGTCAATAAGCGAAATATGCGTTATTGGTCGGGTGAAAATCCACATGTGCTTCATGAATCACCACTTCATCCACAAAAAATAACTGGTTGGTGCGGTTTGCCTGCCGGCGGCGTTATTGGGCCATATTTTTTCGTCGACGATAACGTCGATTACTGTGAATGGTCAGCATTATCGCGCCATGATCACCGATTATTTTTGGCCCAAATTGGAAGATATGGACTTTGACGACATGTTGTTTTAACAGGCTGATGCCACAAGCCACACAGCACACGCTAGAATCGATTTATTGAAGAGTAAGTGTGGTGAGCGTGTTATCTCAAGAAATGGGCCAGTCGATTGGCCGCCTCGTTCGTGCGATTTAACGCCGCTTGACTATTTTCTGTGGGGCTAGGTTAAGTCATTGGTTTATACCAACACGCCGACGACTTTGGAAGAGCTCAGAGCCAACATTGAACGCGAAATAGCGGCCGTTTCGGCCGAAATGTGTGGCCGAGTCATTGAAAATTGGGTCCAACGAATCGACCGCTGCAAACGTGCCAGCGGTGGCCATATGAACGAAGTCGAGTTCCATTCATAAATGTTTTGACTGTACTTCAAGCCGATGATAAAGTTTTTGAAATATCTCAAATGGTTTGCGTTTTATTTAAAAAAAAAGTTGTCAAGTCCTTATTGGAAAACCCTATATAAAAGGCATTAAAACGCATAATTTAACAGGCCCGGGTCAACCTTGGACGACTTTAATACAAACTGGTCTTAAACCAGAAGTAAAGGACAGGGAACATCAGGACCGGGAGAGGTGATAATTGAGGGCGTTTTTGAGGGGTAGATCTATTAGTTTCATAACATACGAAACAATGGTTCGTTAAAGCCATACGCCGACAAAGAGGAACATGCCTTAAATTGCGTGAATTGATATTAAAGTGAGGGACAATCGACGGTATACAAAGAGAATATCGGCGGATTCGCTATGGTTTTCCAGCAATTTGCGTGGGTCATCATAGACTGGAAGGATGTAATGGTCAGTCCATGGAAGCTTGCGCAGAGCGAATCGCATAGTTGGATTGTTTCGATACGTATTTTAGAATATGGTTTTCATAGTAATAAATGGCTGCAATATTCGAGAAATGGCCTCGCATACGTAATGTACAGGGATTTTATGACGTAGAGGTTAGAAAACTCTGTGGACCATCGTTTAACAAAGCCAATTGCGGAGTTAGCTCTCCTAATTTTGGAATCAGTGTGGATGCGGAAATTGAGTTCAGTATCACATATGTGAAGTGAATGCAGCTTCAGCTAGTGTTGATATATGTACAGTGAGTTCAGTCGGGAATCACGTTCCGGGAGTATGAGATTCTACAGATTTTAATATCACCGGCATAGATATGTGTGAGTTCCTTATAATATTTGCAACATCATTAATAGTCAAAGTAAAAATTAATGGACCAAGATGACTGCCTTGTTGAACATCCGAAGTGGCTTTAATTGGTTCAAATAAATGAGAACGAAAATAGGCTACGTAATAGCGTTCTTCCAAGAACGATTTGAACGAAGAAATCTACCAAGAGTTTGGAAAGAATTAGCTTATGAGTGATTTTATTTTACCAAGGCCCTTGATAAAGTTAATATGAATCACATCCACTTCCTTTCCTTGCTCTAGGGCACACAACATACTAGAAACGATCTCAATGAGGGTGGTAGTGGTTGATCTGCCTTTATGAAATCCATGTTGGTTTGGCGCAAATATATTTCTGTAATGTAAGAAAGTTACATCATATAGTAAATGGCGTTCTCAAAGAACTTAGGGATGCTGTAGAACAGCGATTATATAAACACTTTTCTAGAGTCGAAGAAAAATCCCCTGGGATATCGAAGTCTGAAGTTTTGTACGAGAGGTTGACAAAGATTATTGACGCATTTTTCAGAATTTTTTCACATTTTTTCATCGGGACCATAATCTTGTGAAGTATCTATGCTGGCGTTAATTCAATAGACATTAGAGACGTCTGAGTGCAGTTACACAATTAACCGAAGTATTCAGGATACCGGTCTTCAGTCTGGGTGGAAAACGACTCACTAAATAAGGTAGCGAAATAATTGACGTTGGTTATAGAACCAGACAATGAGCTATTGGAGAATCTGGAGAAATGAGAGTAGGTGAGGTACCTGTTTTAACGAATATCACAAAGTTGGGAGAAGGATTAGTGACAGATTTAAAGTGTACGTGACTTATTTAATTTATCTTGCTGTGAAGTGCGCGTTTTTCCTTATTTGTCACAAACTATTGCAGTAACAATCTTATACCATATGTAATTGTTAAGAGTCTGATGTCATTTTGGCAATCATGCTTTTGAATTAAGCCAACAATACTGACGTTCAACTCTGCAAGCTCCGTACCAGGCTGTTATACGTTTGCCTTTCTTCACTGCTATTAAGAACTGTCTTCACTGAAGCTTTTCCTTTCTAATTAACATATATGCTCGTAGAAAAGCGTAACTCACCAGAATCTGATGAAATCCGAAGCATCACAGCAGCGTTTTGGATGATTTTCTGGAAATGGTGACACTTGTCACTTTTATTTCATGTCGCGGTATTGTAATATATCCTAAGAGGTTAAGAAATACGTAATATTTATACCGCGACGTTGCTATGCTACTATTATATTTTGTCCCGATCGGTGAGCTTAGCCCCTTGTCACCCGTAGAATCGTTTAGACTCTGGTTTCTGAAGTTTCTAACGAATGTGCTCTTCTATAATAATTTTGGGTTAATGTCACCTAAATCTCAATATCGTGCTTGAGACATTGCCCATTGGTTTTGTCGAGGAGATCTCAGAATTCATTCCTGGTAATTTTGCTGGCGAACTTAGCCTTGATAAAAACTGCCATCAGCCGTTTATTCACATTCTAATGTGCGGTTCTTCCGGTTTCTAATGCAATCTCCGAAGTACCAATCAAACCAATCCCCAAGACCTACCTTTGTGTAAAAATCAAAGCAAATTAGCCTTGACTTAGGATGAGAAGGCCCATCCATTTCCTGTAATTTTTTTCTTGTCAGTCGAAAATTACAACAGATGAGTTATACTTTCTCAGATATAGAAATACCATCGATACCCTTTTTGACAGTTTCTTTAGTAATTTCATGCATAGGTAGACGTATAATTCGAAAACCGCAGAATGCGAACTTACCTAAACATGGCTAAACAATTATTGCACTAAAGTTGTCTCATTGAGGAAATCTCAATCATTCCGCCTTACCAATTTTGAAATCGAAATCAATTTGCATGTGAACAAAGTAAACGAAAGCTCATTTTAGCCGATCGTAAATTATTGAAAAAACCACATTCAATTGATGTTTTTTCTTTTGTTTTTGGTTAGCAAGTTTCCAAAGTTGATTGACTTACAAGTGCAAAATCAAGTTTAAAATTTCACAACTTCAGTAGTTTCACGAGGTCTCACACAAATTTTGTAGCATACATCGTAATCTTCAACAGATGGTGAACTCATGTTTGATTTAATCAGCCACCCACAATTATTATTGGCAGTATTAAACCATAACAAATATTTTTAGCAATGATCAAGAAACTTGATTTCGACAGATACTCGATGAACCGCATAACCACAATCACAACGGAGCCTCCATACAAAAAAATGTGAATGTCACACATGTTGTATGATGTTTTGGAACTGAGGTTCATTCATTTGAATAGAGTTTTAGATGGCATACGTACTCGTATCTCTGTAGCATCTGGATAGACTTGGGCTATCACATCACGTTAACGATCCACGCATAAACCAGTCGTATAATAGCCACGTAAGGAATTGCTTCCGTTTTCAAACTAGATACTACCTACCACACAATTTCTGCCAACCTAAGCTCCTAAAGATACATCCCACACACAATTGAGATATACTCGTACTCGGAACATGGCTGTAGATATGAGTCCTCGTATACAATACATAACCCACTGGACAGGTATGGAAAATGGCATGTGGCATTCGCACTCGCACTCGCATTAAGTGCAGCTAAGTGCAGATTTGCTCGTAAGGAATTACAAGTACTTTGTGCCTCCCCAGCTCCAGGTTTAGCTCCTCCATGCTGCCGATACGAGTATATGTTCGATGGCCTCAATTGAAATTCATTTCACTCTCGTTTTCAACTAAAAGAAAATAAAATTGCGGGAGGTTTTTTTCACTGTACATACTCGTATGTAGATAGCCCACCCATTCAGGCTTTGCATAGTTGATGAACCGCACAAGTGTCATTGAATTGTCAATGTCCCGTCTCCGAGGAGGAGTATGCGCCGCAAAATGACGAAAACAAACAGGACTGACGTCATCGCCCACATTCGAATAACCGGTCAATATCAACTCCAACGTTGACGCATATCTTAAGGATAAGAAAGTTAACTTGCCAATTCGCCTGTTTGCGTGATTCGAGAGACGTCAAAAAAAGCTGTTTCACGAATAGATACAGGTATTTCCCCTCAAATGATTGACAAGTTCATTTGAATCAAAATCAACTGAACGGTGGAGGGTTCACCTTCAGTGGTCTGGTTAGCGAACCGTATATGGAATCTCGTTGTGACCGAATGACAATGAACGTTTAATTGCGCGCAAACTTGGCAGTTGATGTAAAATTGAATTTCAGTTAACCGATGGAGAAAATGTTCATGATTCAGTTAGTGCCGAGTGTGTAGTGTTTAGTGCTTAGATGATTTGGTGATTTTTTTAAAGGATTTTGTAGACCTTGTCTAGCTTTAAGTGTCAGTTTCGTTGACATTGGTCAAAGTTTTGTTTCCGATTCACATCATAAGGCATATGGGGTTGTTGGAAGTGTTTATTTTGGAACAATGTGAATTGATCAAGTGAATCACTCGTGTAGGAGTCTCACTACAACGTGCCTTGGAGCGCTGCATTTAGCATTTACGTGAAATGACGTAATTTCTGTGAATACGAGTACATATATGCAAATATAATGTGGGCAGTTGATTCAGGCTCCAATGAAATGAACGATAATCGCGTCACTATGATGTTGGCTGATCTTGAAATTGGGCTTGTGGTAGGTAATTCCTATTAAGGAAGTGAACATCCCAAGTGAATGTAACCAGAATCAGGCAAAGGGATGTTTAGGCTTCCGCAGTGAGTGTGTTAACTTGACTCGCCACGTATCTGTAAGGTCATATCTGATTCTCTGATTAAACAAGGTTTGTGCGTGTATCTTTGAAGCATATAAAGAGAATAAAAGTAAAGTGAATCACTTTGATAACGTACTCGTATATAGGATTTCTATCTCATAAATATCAATCTTTAGCCTAATATATTGAGTTAACCAAACTAAGCTTTTAATCATATGCATCAACGCAGTCAATGAATTTTCAGTGCTTTTTGACAAACGAGATCGATAGTTCCTTTGATTGAGACATTTTTATTAATTTCATTGATAAATCTGAGTTTAGCTCTCGGTTCAAGACTGTTAGAACCAAAAATATTAGGGTTCGAGGAATATGATTGAACTCCTTGTTTGAATCACCACTTACAAAGGAGAATAACGAGTTTTGCCAAAATTTGCTTCTACGAGCTACTTCCAACAAAATCAATCACGGCCTGAGCTGCCACTTCTGATTTGAACGTCAAGTCAGGTTATGTTTATTTTCTAAATGCGTTTTGAGAATGAACGGCTCTAGCAGTATCCTGTCCAACAAAATCAAACAGACTGATTACATAGCGATCGTAGAAAGGTACAACTAATTAAGAACTCTGAATGTCTGGGCAAAATGTGCAAACATAGAGTTCCCCAACGGTAGAGTGTCGAAGATGTGATATCAAGCATTGGCAATACCAGGAGATCGAGTCTCTCAAAACCTCTCAAGAAGGCCTATACTACTAATATCCAGTACAAATGCATCTGAAGAGTGCCGAAATTGGCATACAGAAGCTGCAAGATAAGGTTAGGAAATGTTCAGCAACCTTATAACCGGACGGGACCAAAAGAATAGAAGAATAGTTATTCAATCGGTCAAAAAGTCATTTAATTTTTTTTGAATATATGGCTTTGCCTTCAAGTAAATCTCAATAGATTAACCCG
Organism: Volucella bombylans; assembly: GCA_949129095.1. Classification (NCBI taxonomy): domain Eukaryota; kingdom Metazoa; phylum Arthropoda; class Insecta; order Diptera; family Syrphidae; genus Volucella; species Volucella bombylans. The sequence goes on from OX422141.1 coordinate 201,922,197, forward strand.
CTGGGTAGATCGCTGTGGATTGGGAGTAAACCCCCATAAAACTGATCTTGTCCTCTTTTCTAGGAAATATAAAATTCCAATCATAGACCCTACTTCAATAAATGGTACCAGTTTAGTTTTCTCCGATACAGCAAAATATCTGGGTCTCATTTTTGACAGGAAACTAAACTGGAAACCTAACATTCAATAAAGGGTCAATAAATCTACGATAGCTTTATTCTCTTGCATAAAAGCCATTGGAAACAAATGGGGCCTTCAACCTCGCATAACCCACTGGCTATACATCTCGGTCATAAGACCGATACCTACTTACTGGGTGGCTGTCTGGTGGACGGCCTTGGAAAATGCATTCAACTGCATTAAACTAAGCAGCGTCCAAAGAACAGCATGTCTATGCACCAGCGGAGCCTTGCGGTCTACCCCCTCTGCGGCATTAGATATTCTGCTTCACTTGACACCCCTCGACATTTTTAGCAAGCAAGTAGCTGCGACTGCAGCTATTCGCTTTAAAGCGACTAAACAGTGGACAAATAATTCATTTGGCCACGCCAACATTCTTAGTACATTAGGAATCCCCACAGAGAACATGGATTACACCATATCTGAACTTTGGTTTGACAAAGACTTCCATGTAAGCTTCCCCTCTAGATCATTCTGGGAGGAAGGTGCTTTCAGTGAGGACAAGTCAATCCATCTCTACACAGATGGATCTAAAACCGATAACGGAGTTGGTGGCGGTGTTTTCTCAGATAAGCTAAATCTAAGCTTCTCTTTCCGTCTTTCAAATCACTGTAGCGTGTTCCAGGCGGAAATTTTGGCGATTAAAGGAGCTCTCTCCTGGCTGAAGAAAAACGTGATATCTGCAAAGGATATCCGCATATTTTCGGATAGTCAGGCCGCCATCAAGTCCCTGGACTCGGTCTCATTATATTCTAAAACCACCCTTGAATGCCGATCATCTCTCATGGAGATGGCAGAGCAGTTCAACATTCACCTTTGTTGGGTGCCGGGCCACAGAAACATTGCAGGGAACTGCAGAGCCGATGAACTCGCCAAAATTAGAACCACTCTACCTATCCTACCGGACAAAGGTAGTATAGGAATACCAATCGCTACGTGCAAACTAACACTAAAGCTAGATGCCAATAAAAGAACATACCTTAGGTGGACTGCTGGGCAAACATGTCTAGCGACCAAACAGATCTGGTCAAGGCTGGATCTGAGTCGCTCTAAGTGTCTGATCCTTTTAGATAAGAAACATCTCAGCGCCATAATAGGGGTCATTACTGGACACTGCCTCATAAGCAAGCTTCTAGATGAAGCTTTCTTCTACAACGACCTAAACGATCTAGAAAACTTAAATGTTAACAGTCTCCTACGCTTTATTATAAGCTCAAACTGTTTCCAGTAGTACTCGTAAGAGGATCATAGATCCACGTGGCATCACAATGGGCCGATAGGCCTAAGTGGGTTGGTATTTCCAACAGCCAATCTTACCTAACCTAACCTAACCTAACCTATAGCTTGCCGGCGTTTCTTTGTATCCGAGCATGACATATATAATCGTGACATAATTCAGCAAAAAGAAAAAAAACAAAATATGCGGAAAGTATTTTAATTTTCACCACTTTCTTGGTCTAAAAACGCGACCTGAATGAATCCAGATTCATGGCAAATAAATGCCTACCATTCGCCTACTTCGACCATTGGAATATGAAAACGGCTTTTTTTGTGGGATACATCAGGTAATCTGGGATTCTCAATAACAAGTATTGGGCTCCGGAAAACCGTCTTTTTGTTTTTGTTTTTCCCTTCTTTTTTTGCAGTGCCAGCTCCTATTATATCCAACTTAAGACCACATTATGTGGGTGTTTCGGGTTGACACTTAACCTAAAACGAAGAAAAAAAGTTGACGCTATTCCAGCTTTGTGCTGGCAATTGTGGTTCGATAATTAAAAACTTTCAAGAGCGCATTGCCATTTTATTACTTCCAACTGAGGTAAAGGAAAAGTTGCACAAAGTTTACCAGAACCAGTTCGGCTGATTCTGTAAAGGTGATTTTTCAGTTGAAGATACTCATCGCTCCGATAGGCCTTCCTTCAAAGCATTGGTGCTAGAAAATAAGCACTCAACGGGTCAAGAGCTTGCTACCGCTCTGAAGGTGTCCATTGGATGCGTTCATGGTCATTTTAAATCGCTTAGCTTCGTAAAGAACCTCGATATTTGGTTGAAATAAATTCATCTGACAAATTGCATAAACGTCTGCGACCAACCCATCAAAAGCGAAAATGATCCTTCTTGAAACGTATGATCGCGGGCAACGAAAAATGGATTGTCTAAAAAAATGCCAGCCGAAAACAAAGTTGGAATAGGCAAGTTAAAGCATCGGAAAGGCAAGCAAAGGCAGACATTCGCCAAATGAATGTGATACTGAAAATCCGGTGAGATTGGAAGGGACCAGTCTTCTCTGAGTTGCTTCCAAAGAAAAAAATGATTAATTCCGATATCTATTGTGAGCAGCTACAGAAATGAAGTGGTACAGTTGCACAGAAACGTCCTGAGCTGATCATTTCTAAGGGTGTTTCACGATGACAGTGCGAGGCCACACTCAAGTTTGGTCACTCGGCAAAAATTGTTGAAAGTTGGTTGAATGTGACACCATATCTACTGCATAGCCCAGATCTTGCGCCATCATATGTACTTCCACTTATTTTGCTCCTGAAAAAACACCTTGAATGGTAGAATGTTTGCTCCTAATAGCACCTTGCAGAGAAAATGGCCAATACAGCATTGATTAAAGTTGATTACCCGTATTAAATAAACGCACCTAAAAATCAAATTAACAAAAACTATGACTTTTTGAATAATCTAATGCACAGCCTGGTGAAAGAGAGTAACTTCTGAAATGCTGCCTGGATTGAACTCTGAAGGCAGCCAACCCACTCGTGCACCATGTAGGAAGGCAAACATAACATGCCAAAGATACAAATCTTAACTATTGTAGAAAATAGCGGGGATTAGGGTATGAACGTACATTCAATGCCATAAATCTGGAAAGACTACTTTAAGGGGGACACAACTATGACGACCAACATTTACTTGTCCAGCAGAATGAAACGTCCAACGTGAATGACTATCGAAAGCAATATCATCCTCCTGATCAAAGAATAGCTTTATCTAATCAAAACCTGCTGGAGCCGTACAATTTAAAGCAGAGAAAACTCATTTTGCAACAGCGGCTATAATATCTCATATGGCATTTAAAATGTACTCATATGTCAATATGCCTCATGAGTGGAATTTCAGCTTCATTTTACAGAAATATACACATCTATACGATACATATAAAATATAAAAAAAATAATATAACGTTCTAGTATATGCATACATACACACCCTCTCCTGAAACCTTATTTCAACAGCCTAATAGATCGTCGAATAAATAAAACAAAAAATTTTGCAGATCTTGGATAAACCGGGTGCTCGCATATGAAAGCCTTTGTAGCGACGAGCTATAAAGAAATTAATTTCCCAAATTCGCCTGTCTATGTAAAATGAGAAAAGCTTACTGCTAAATTGGCCGCTAAATTCAAGCAAAATGGGTCGACTTCTGATGTTTACAATACCACATATCCTCTTCCGGGCTGTTGTACAATACAACAAATTTAAGCCGCCATACAATTGCAATCGAAAAGATCAAACATCTCGATTGATGGGTATCCAACGAACTGACACCAGCCATCATTTTACAACGATGCACTTTCCTCATCCAAAACGAAAGTGAACCATTTCAGTGACAAAAATGGTCGGTCATACCACCTTGATCAAAAAGGTCCCGGAATAACCACCGTGTGGCGCTCCCATTGTTCCGATTTGAGTTCTGTTTTTTCTTCATAAGCTGGTAAATCTCTTGTTGACATTCCCGCTAAATCTTAGCGTCATAGCTTGACATTTGCAAAAGTTACGTAGCCAAGAGTACATCTATCTCTGTGTGTGTTGGTGATTTTTTACAATTTTGAAAATGGATTTAAATTTGCAACAACGAACTTGTATTAAATTTTGCGTAAAAAACGGAGTTAATGATGCGCGAACGTTGGAAATGTTGGAAAAGTGTTTTGGCAATGATTCTCTAAAGAATACGTCCATTTACCAATGGCACCAGCGGTTCAAAAGTGGTCGTGAGTCAATCGAAGATGATGAACGCAGTGGCAGACCATCGACATCGAAAACCGACGAAAACATTGATGGAGTAAAAGAAATGTTGGTCAATAACCGCAAATTAACCATCAGAGAGATAGCAGAGGACTTGAACATTGCCTATGGATCCATCCAAGACATTTTAGTTAATGACTTGGGTTTCCGTCGTGTTGCAGCAAAGACCTCAATTTCATTCAAAAAAGAGACCGTGTTGACGTCGCAAAAGAGATGATTTGCGAGGCTGAATCCGATCCCACATTCATCAAAAGGATCATTACTGGAGACGAGACGTGGGTTTATGAGTACCACACGCAATCTAGACATCAAGCAAGTGAATGGCGTTCACCAAATGAGCTGAGACAATAAAACAACACGTCGTTTTCAGTCAAAAAAGAAGGCATGCATCATGAATTTTTGCCAGAAGGCCAGACAGTAAACAAAGAGTATTATTTGGGCGTTATGAGAAGTTTGCGTTAAGCAATTCGCCGAAAGAGACCACAATTGTGGGCAGAAAACTCGTGGATTTTGCACCATGGTAACGCACTGTCGCACAGTGCCATCATTATTCGTAATTTTTTGACGAAAATGTAACAAATACCATCCAACAGCCACTGAATTCACCTGATTTGGCTCAGTGTGACTTCTTTCTGTTCAATCGAGTTAAAAAATCACTACGGGGAACGCGTTTAAGCAGCCGAGAGGAAATAATGTAAAAATCGCAGGAAGCACTGATGGAAATGTTTTTTTTTTTTATAATCATCGCGCGAGGAAGAAAAGAGAGGTACCGATGTACATTGTTTTTAAATGTTTGCAAGTTATAACGACCAGAAAATACAGAGATCGGCAGGGCATTCCATAAGCGAGTTGTACGGACATATCGAAAACCGAATATAAAAAATGTTTCGAGGACTGGATCAAGCACTGGCATAAGTGTGTTGCAGTCGATGGGGATTACTTTGAAGGGGACAATATAGATTTAGATGAATAAACTTGTATTTTTAATTTTCTGAACTTTTTGATCAAGGTGGTATGTCGACGCAGCCGCATGTGCAAGAGTGAACGCTCAAAATGCCGTTTCTGTAGGAAACCCTCAGAGCTGGCTCATATTGCTATGAAATTCAGATAATTCCGATTCAGAGTGTCCACACATTCATATTTGTTAATGTTTACCCTGGCATCTTACACACTTAAAACAATGAAGTCCATTGGACTTGCATCTCCTGAATTCACTAGCCATTATTCGGCCGGAATAAGGTACGAAAAGTTGTTTTTTTTAGAAATTGTTGACTTTATGAGATGGTGCAGAATTTTGAATTTTGAATGGTGTCGGCTGGTACGTGCCAAAGGTTCAGCACTCTTTCATGACATTCAGTTGCGTTAATCTTAAAGCCTGAAAAATACCAGTGAGTGCTACTTTCGGCAAAGGATGCGGTCCATATCATTACAGAAAGGCGCTCTTGTGTTCTGGTCGCCATGTGAGAGCTTAAATCCTCGTCTGATCGGTCCAATTGGTTTGTTTGTTTAGGACTTACAACGATATATGGAAATACAAGGAGCTTCAATTTCTTCACTCTGTCCAGACTTGCACTCTATCACGGATTTCGTAAAATTCTCATCTTCACCTTTTGCACTTCTTTTTGGACCACCACCATAACGTTTTGCAATGCTGTGTGTTAAACACAAATACACATATTTAATTCATTTTTAAAATGCTGCAGCTCATGAAAGGCAGCTGGTTGCGATTTCCGAATAAATGAATTGCAATCACAATCTTATATTTGAGAGCCACAAAATGTAATCTCAGGATCTTTTTAGCAAATATGCTGATTCACTTCGCGATGTAATATCTCCATTGAATCGAATCCAAAGTAATGGTTCCATAGGCAGTATAACACATAGTACAATCGGCCATATTCCCCAGTTATTGTTGCCCGGTAATGATAGCCATTGAGCAGGAGTTTACCTTAAAAACGTCGTGTGCTGAAGTTAACCATCTAAACAAGTATACGGATATATACAGATCAACTGAAATTGAAATTCCTTATATTATATGCATACATCGTTCCTGGTTTTGGATTACAAAATTACGTATTTCGCCACATAAAAACACTCCTTTATAGGCTTTAACTATAGGTGTGAAACCGTTCACATGATAATAAATATGACAATACATTTTCTTATTAAATTCATAAAATTAAAATTTTCAGGAATTAGGCTTATCGATAGAATATGTCCTTTTAATTGTTTACACCAGCAGAATCGGTAATAACCATTAAACCGTGATGAGCTTTCATTTACGGAACTAAACTCACCTACATTAGCTGAGAATGAATTACAGAAAGAAGGCTTTCTTGCTAATCTCAACCGTAATCCTCTTTCAAAAATCGTTACGAATATGACCTATATTCCACCATCTCAAACTATTATTAAATTTGAATCGTTATAGCAAATCTGACATGATTTACATTTTACCACAACCAGTTTCTGGTGAGTTTTCTTCTGCTCTGTATACATAAAAAAACACAAAATTAAGCTCAGCGATGCAAACAACCTACATAGCCATCAATAGAAGTTTTACTTTCGCAGCAAATTTAGGTCTGATTTATTTAGGAAAACATCTCCACACGTTCCCCACACAATCGGATCTCAAACCTTAATCGTTCTTCTATGTAATCAAGTTTTTAACATACTCGTAACTCGGCGATTTTTTTCTCGCTAAAACATTCCACAGTTACAACCCAAATCGATTAGTGTCTGTTTTTGAATTAATATAGAATGCTGTCATCGATATAAAACATTCTCCAGGTGCCATCTTTATATTCTGTTATGATACGAGTACTATGATCTCATGGCCGTAAATCGATGTTTTTATTTGTGTCAGCCAATTCACACTTAGATTATATTTTTCTGATTATTCACAATTATACTAATATATAGTATGTTAGTGATTATTTTCCCAATATATAAACAAAATTACGGGGGCTATAAAGGTGGCCCGCTACGGTAAGATATTTACGATGGGATTATCGGCGGAACTTGTATGCATAACAGAATTTGAATTTTTTATTGGGAATTGACACCCTATATAACTGTGTATTCGGAGTACAGCTGGTAACGCCTACATGCATAATTTATTGTACCATCTACAGTACTCTCAGGTTGCAATATATTTCCTTCATTAGACAATTTTTCATCCCACCTTTCAGGCAACTTCTTAATGCCGTCACTACGAAATTATTCGGCTTTGACGAAAAAAAATACGCCAAGAGCCTCGAGAATATCATCCCTGGCGACCTTCTTTGGTGCCGCCATTAATCTGCTCAACTGTTGACAGTAGACTTCTGTAGTTATAATCTGGACAAAGTGGATTATTTTTTCAGCATCCCACCATACAGACGGGTGAAGCGCATCTCTGGAATGTTGTGCAGGTCTGTCTTCTGGACTAAGTTATTGATGGCGACGTTTAATGTTATTATAAAGAACCGTTTTTCATCTCTGGTAACGATGCGGATCAAAAACGAGTCTAGGTTGTGATAGGTGGTGTGGTACCCATTTTCCCAGCTTTATGATTTTTTCATATTTGTTAGGTGTCGATGGATGGTCATATGGTTTGGGTTGAGTTTTCTTGAGACTTCCCTTATTGTAACTGTGGTAAGTTCAGGTCTTGATTGCTATTGTGTCAGACACTTCTACTCAGTGAAAATACCCTCTCTACAGACATTTTGGATTTCTCTAAAGAGCTTCACTTCATTCTGGTTTTTCCGGAACAAAAACGATAAAATATACCGAATATGCTCTTACGATTCAACCATTACAAAATTCAGTTAAAAATACACAGAATGATGTGTTAACGCAATGAAATTTGCAGACTAAATGAGCAATATACTAGCTTCCCAAACGGTTACAGCACTAAATTGTGAACTTTTTGGCGATTGGAAAATAACCCCCGATAAACTAGCGCAATACTTATCCCACAACCTGATAGATTCTTAATTCAAACCCTACAAAATGGAACACATGCAAGTGGTGATCGTAGGCATATCTCACGCATTAGCATCAAATAATATAGAATCTTTTGCTCATGTCTCTTAATGTCTCTGAAATGAGGCGATCAATTTTCTTTCTCAAACGCTCCTGAGTCAAGTTAGATAAGCCTCCATGCAAATGTAAGCTTAGGGATATCCATCTTCTCCAATAAACTCCGCTCCGGCTCTCCCTTCTCATCACTCAGGAGTTTTGCCCCATCACGTCCTGGGTGAGATTTTCGCAGTTCTTCGCAGTCTTCTTCTCGGTGCAGTACATTCTGTTCTCATTTCCAGTACCTGCTTGACTTGTCCATCCGATGCAGATTTGAGAAGCATTTTAGCTGCCTTTCCTTGATTTTTTGTAACATCGACTTGTTCTGCCCTACTTCTTAGTCTGTTCCTTCATTTCTGACCCTATCTCTCCTGGTTTTTCCTGCTATCGTTCGTACGTACTTCATTTCTATTGCCTGGAATTATCTTAGATATTTATCTAATAGCGGTAAGCACTCGGTACGGTATAGTGCTATTGGTACTACAATATAACCTTGCCCATTATTGTGCTATAGTACTTATGTGATAGTACGCTGACACTGCTTTCATGGTCCGGCTCATTACTTCTTGTTCTATTTTTTCACTACAACTAACTTTCTTCTTTCTTCTTTATTTTTATTAAATCATTTAAATAAGCTTATCACTACTTGAAAAGATAATGTATCTTACTGTGTAAGCCATATTAATAAACTGAAATTGACATTGAAATTAACAATGGCTCCAAGGTATTAATAGGATTCCATAGGATTTATGTCTCTAATTCTCTGACGTTATATACTATATGAAGATTCTCTGTCGACCTATCATCTTTAGATGCCCACATTACTTTGCTCTTAGTCAAATTTACCAATATTACCTTTCTTTTTCGATCATTGGACCACTTCTACAATGCTTATCGTAGTCTGTCCGGATTGTTTGCTATGACAACAATATTGACTGCATATAACAATTTACTTACTTTTACTTACATATGTCCTATATCCCGTTGTGGGTCCTAGGGCCTCTACAACCCCTACGCGCCATCGTTTGCGGTTTCTGGTAATGTGCCTCAGCTCTCTCCAACTCTTTCCCAGTTGCGGTGCTTCCTTCTCGACTGTTCTCCGCCATGTACTTCTAGGACCGCCGCGTATCCTGCTATTCTGAGTAAGCGGATTCCATTGCATCGCGTGGTTAGCTATGGATCTGTCACCTTTTCGGAAAGTGTGACACTTTGATCGTTGTATGGTTGTTCCAATAAGTAGGTTCATGGCCGGTTCTCTCATAAAGCTGTTTGTTCGAGATACGGTCTGGCCAGAAAATCCTTAAGATATTACACAGCCACCTATTAATGAATGTTTGCAGATTTCTTGTGATAGTAGTGGTCACTTTCCAAGTACCACATCCATATAGCAGCACGGACTCAACGTTGGTACGAAACAGCTTGGTGTTTAAGCTAATTGCATTAATTCGCCAAATTTTAGATAGCATCCCAAACGCAGACTTCATTTTACTTATTCGGCTGGCTATATCCAGTTAGGTTCCGCCATCGATTGAGACAATACTCCCAAGGTATTGGAAACTCTCTACTCTCTCAACCGTTTGTCCAGCAATGCATATACGAGTATAAGTTGATGAGTTCGGTCGCAGGCTGAGCATTTTTGTTTTTGTCGATTTAATTTTCAGCCCAAAGACGTCTGCTTCCCTCTCCACATTTGCTGTCATTTGGTGAAGGTCCATTATTCTGTGTGATAGTAGGCATATATCGTCAGCATAGTCACGGTGTTTGCTATTAATTTGTCTGGGATACCTCTCCTGGGCAAGGCACTCCAAATAAATTCCCGATTGATACTATCAAACGCCTTTCTCGAAATCGATGAAGAACAAGTGAAGTGGCGATGGATATTCAACGCACTGCTTGATGATGATGCGCAGGGTGTTGTTGTGATCGACATAGGAGGATCCAGAGCGGAAGCCTGCTTGTTCGGTGTCGAGTGTGTTTTCAAGGTGTTCTTTAACTCGCTTCAGAATAATTCTAGCTATTATCTTAGCCACAGCAGGCAGCACGCAGATACCTCTCCAGTTTTCTCACGGCATTAGGTCGCCTTTCCTAATCATTCCCTTCTTCCACTCATCCGGAAAACTCTCAGCCTCCCAGGTTCTCAGTAGCTCAGCCGATGCAGTTGGAGCGTCTCGAAAAAGCTCGCGGGTATGCCTTCAAGTCCTACCGCCTTATTGGTTTCCAGTGCTTTGATCGCGGTAATGATCTCTTCCTTACTGGGGGTAGTGATGCGAATTCGGGCATTTCCTTCCACGGACTCCTCAGTCTGACTTGGGTGCATATTGCTGGCGAATACTCGGTTCAAAACCGATGGTGATGAAGATGGTGATCTCGTACCAACCCCATGTCCGGTTCTCTTCCGTTTCGGACGTCTAGAAGACAGCTTCTAAAACGGCGACCGATGGCAAAATGGTCAATTTGGTTTGAGGTTGCTTGCTTGTCAGTTGACACCCAACTGATTTTATGGCAGGCTTTGTGCTCAAACATGGTGCCACCTATGACAAGGCAATTTGCGTTGCAAAAGTCAGCGATTCTTTCGCCGTTATCATTGCGGTTGCCTAGTCCGTGACGTCCCATCATATGTTTGAGCCCTTCGTTATCGCTGCCTACCTTGGCATTCAGGTCCCCCATCACTACGACCATGTTGTGTTGCATTAAATACAGCTCCCAGCTGGTTATAGAAGGTTTCCTTTTCTTCCTCAGATGAACCATCCGTAGGGGCGTAACACTGTATAATTGTGACGCGACGTACTCTAGTCCAGAATCTGGCCGTTAGAATCCTATCACCGTGAGGTTGCCAGGAGATTAGGCCTCTGCGTGCTGTGGATGTTAACAGCAGTCCAACTCCATATCAAGTGGGGCTTCCGGTTGGTCTTGCGGAGTAGAGTAGTACAGTGTTACGCGTTGGGAATTGGTACTCACCCGCATCTAACCATCTTATCTCGCTTACTCCAGCTTATATCGCATGAACTCATGTTCAAGTTGAATCTGGCGTTCTGATGTCCTTCAGTCTGTGAGTCAAGGAGCGTCTTCACATTCCAGAAACCAATCTTTGTCCGGGTACGATAGCCAAAAGTCGTCAACGAGTTATCAGTTCTTATCCGAGGCATTGTTTCGGTTTCCGTAGCGGGCGAATTTCGGTAACGCGGATTGCTGCCCCAGGTTACCTAGTCTAGATATAAGACTCTAGACGATCTCGCACTTGCAATTTTAAGGATTTATACATGCCCGGGGATCACCACGAGGAGGTAAAGCAAGCAATATATTACGAACTCGATTGTTGCGCTAGTGGCGCAATCCATGTTTTAGGCAGTCAGTAGTTTCCCGATCAATCGCCACGCAGGTCCCAAAACGCCATGCATATAACAAGAGTTGCAGGTATTGTCTCCAGTTCCCAATTTTGCCTTTTTCCGTTTCTCTCTTACATGGTTTTGTTATTTCATTCTTGAATCAAATGAATAGTAGAGGGCTAAGACTGTCTTTGTCATTTGCATATTGCGCATGCTTCTGACTTCTCCCCCTCTAATCTTACTTTCCACATCGGATTGTTACAAACACTTTTAACAGCGTTTATCAGTTTGTCTGGGACATTTCTGGTTTTCAGCGGCTGCCATACATGTTGTCTTGGCACGCTATCATACTCCGGTTTTAAGTATGCGAACCCTAGGAAAACGTCTTATTCCCTACCAATTCATTTTTTGTGATTCCCTTAAATGTAAAAATTTGATCTTGTGTTTGTCGACCTGCTCACCTAAGCCGATTTTCCAGTATTTGTTTATATATCTCATACACTGTATACGGTTTGTAGTTGTGGCAATCGTAGCTGCTACCCTTCTTGTGAATTGGTATTACTAGATTTTATTTTCAGTTTGTTGGTATCGTATTTTCTTTCCATGCCTTTTGAAACATTTAAGGTAAGATTTGTTGTATCTCTCTGTTTCATCATATTTGATGACTTCTGAGACTATTTCATCTGGTTCGACGGCTTTTCCAATTTTCATTGTATGTATGGCATATCCTATCTCTTCTTCTCTAACATTTCCTTCTGTTCGTCTTCTACTTCTAAGAATGGCCCATATACGATTTCATTCTCATCAGGTATGGTCTCATCATTTTCAACTTTTTCCTTAAAATACTTCTCCCATGTATCTAGCACTTTCTTCTTTTTTATAACCAACTTGTCTCTATTTTAGCTTGTTCTTGTTTGTTTTCCGTATTTCCCTCTTAGATTTTTAATTATTTTCCAAAAGCTCCTTTGCTTCCTTAGCTTTTTTCACTGCATTCCTCTTTTCCACATAGGACGTTTTGAAAGTCGTTAAATGGGTTCGTAGGTATTGCTTCCAAGGCTCCATCTTTTCATTAACCTTCTGCCTTATGTCGTTTGTCCAGTCTGGTGGACAATAGTGTCGATTTTTATCGTTCCATTATAAATACTTCCTCAGCGGTTTTATGTACGGTTTCCTTCATTCCTCTACATTTATCCTCTAGGTTTTCGTCTTCAGAGTTCTCTTGAAGTCTTCATGACACTCTGTAGATGTACACCCACCTTTTATTCTCCTTTTGTAGTTTTTTTTAGATTTATGGTTTCGAAGAGTATGGTTGTGGTGACTTCCTAAATGGGATATCTGCTTTTAGCAAACGGCTGTCTGTCCCCAATTCCACACCCATAATTACTTTAGCCTCTCTTATGCTTCTTATTGTGTGTCGATGATATAGTCAATTATGCTCCTGGCTTCACTTCCACGAGCATGGAATGTAATTCTGTGAAATGTGAGGCGAAAAAGCAGTTGCCTATTAATAACTGATTATGAACAGTGAACTCTATAATCCGCTGCCACTGTCATTCAGTGTTGTTTCCCATAGTTCCATGGCCTACACTCATGTCATGCTCCGTTGTGACGTTGGACAATTGTTGTTCTTCCTGCCGCTGCTTCCTTGTTACGCTCTGCAGAACTCTTTTTAATGTAGGACAAAACTCTCCTCCATTGGTGCATACAATTGAATCAAAAACACTTTTATTTCCAGATCTACAATAGTTGTATCATTGTCTCCAGGTCTGGTCTCGTTATTAGGCCTATACCTTCTTTGGCCCTTTGGTCCCTTCCTATTCCCGACTATCTAAGTGTGTATCCATTCTGTGTATCAGGGTACCACTGCCGCTCTTTTTTAACTCACTTAGGTAGTCCCAACTGATCCAAGCGATAATTTTCCATCTCTTGCACCAGCTCTACTTCTTTTTCTACAATCGTTTTTATGTTCTAGATTCCAATTCTCGTTTTTCTTTTTAATCAAATCCGGTAGTTGTCTTGTAGATCCGTAAATTCCGGAGCTCGTTTTTTGGCTTTGAAGCGATTATAGTACCGGAGCAGGTGATTAGCCCAACTCTAGCCATTGTGACCCAAACTGGGGACTCCAGACCAGCTATATTTCTTGACTACTGCAATAACTATTTAACCAAATAGAATCCTTGTGGAATTCTCTTGTCTATCATTCAATTTTGTATCTTACCTAATTCCATGTCGCATCTGCTCAGAATGTATGATGTCTGCTATCAAAATTATTAGACAGAAACAGTAGTCGCTACCATAGAGATCTTACTGTTCACTGTAAGAACCTAAGCATGACGAATACTGCTTGCAATCAGCAACGATTTCTCTTACTGCCTTTGAGGTTTTGGGATAGCTGCCAGTTTCGTGCTTGAACAGATCCTCGCTGATCAATTTTTCATCAAATGATTGACCTGCAGTTTAGTGCAAAAACCTTTTTCGAAAAAGTAAAGCTTGGGTCCTATATTATGCTTTTCAATGCACAAAACGAGGAAACTATGAGTCTATCCAATATTCTTGATGAATCAGAAGTGATAATATTCGTCCTGAGATGTCTCTATAGTGGTTGTCTTCCTATAAGCAGACTGAAATATATTCCAAATACTTTTGCTTGTCATATGATATACGTACGCCAACTTATACACTCAAGTTGTGAATACTCAAGAGTGAATACTTTCCTAAATCTCATTGCATTTACGTACTTCGTTAGACCTAATGGTCAGCTTTTTTTAGTCACAAATTCATCAACCATTCTTTTGACTCTAATAACTGATATCTGATATACATATGTATGATACTTACTCATACCATATATCACCCCGAGTCTGCAAAATCCAAGCCATGTAAATCCATAACATTCAGGGCTTCAAACCAATTCAAAAGTCAATCAAAAAGCCTTATCTATGCCTTATCTTCAGAGCATTTATATAACCCTTTGTGTTACTTAAAAAAACAATAACTTGCTAGCCTCGTACGGTCATATCTTTTCAATGAATTGGAAGTCTTCGTCATTGCCTAAATGCCACTAACCGAATTCTTCACAAATTTCTACCATGAGACGCAATCAGTCACACTTCAATAATCCGCTCTGTACAATTCGAAAAGCTTCAAAATTTCCGGTTTCGCCTTCAAACGTAAATAACTATAACATTCCCACCAACTGATCACGTATGAATAAAACATCAGCATCTGCGGAAGCTCATTGAACCTACCTACATCCATCCATAGATACTAGTCAAGACAACCACGTTCAATGAAAAGAATGAAAAAAAATTCACAACACCTCTCTATGCAATAGTTCGCCTAAAGTTGTCATTTTTTAAATACCTTCCACAAGCGTATGCGAATCTCTCAGCCTTCAACGGAATAGTGAAATTATGGGTACGCTTTCGTCGGTTTGTTGTTCGCGCAAACTAACAATTTGCACAAAGGCGGATGCAAAAAATTGAGTTTCTCTCCACACACGCATCACCATAAAACTTTATGCATTCAAACGAGTATTGTACTTGTAGTTCCCGTAGAGCTTGTGTTTTCATTTATTCATGAGATATTTCCCTCCTTACAGGTACACGACTGGGCGACAGATTTTTGTGATGGAACTCATCTGTGTGCGCTAGTGGAGAACTTACAGACGAGACCTCTGAAGCCTTCATGGAATCGGAGGCCGGCTAATCAGCATCACTATTTGGAGAATGCATCAACAGCCTTGAACGCCGTCGAAGCTGATCATATCAAGTTGGTGAACATTGGCAATGTTGATATTGTCAATGGAAACGTCAAACTCATTCTGGGACTCATTTGGTCCTTGATTGTGCGCTACCAGATCGGTCGAAGTAAATTCCCGCCAAGGAAACTTATGTTAGCATGGCTTCAAGCAGCTCTACCTGAGTGTAAAATTTCAAATTTGACCACCGATTGGAACAGTGGGGTCAATTTATCTGCTTTACTGGACTACTGTGAACCAGGACTGTTTCCACATTGGCGTGGCATTGATCCTAGTCAAAGTGTACGCAACTGTACGACAGCCATGAATATTGCACAGAGGGAGTTTAGTATCCCAAAGGTCTTGGAACCAGAATACCTTGCTTCCCCATGGCTGGATGAGTTGTCCGGTATGACTTACCTTTCCTACTTCATGAAACCTGGCGGACCAGGTTACAATGCGACATTGAGGTGGGTTAACACTCAGACCAAGGATAAGGTGTCCAATTTCACGGTAAGTACTAAGGTCCTTTTTCTATTTACCACTTGTACAATGAGTCATGTATTCTTTCCATATGCAGAGCGACTGGAACGATGGCCGAGTGTTTTGTGAAATCATCAAAAACTTAGGAGGACCAGCACCAGCACCGGAAAAGTTGAGTACCGATCCATTCCACTACGAGACCAATATTCGAAAAGCCGTCGAAGCTGGAAGCAAACTTGGTGTGCAACCGTTCCTTTCACCTAAGGATATGTCCAATCCTGATGTTGAGCATTTGGGAATCATGGCCTACGCGGCTAACTTACAATGGGTTACCCCTCGACCACCTTTATCGGATATGATCAGCGTATTCCTGGAGAGTACATCAGGGCGAGTTGGAGAACAGGTAAGATGGTCGTCACTACCTATAAAAAAAACAAAAACTCTTATTCAAATATTCTCTTTCTAGAGTCATTTCAGAGTGGATGTTATGTCACGTGATATCGATATAAGCTCGGTTAGGGCAGTCATAGTTCCACCAACTGGTTCACCCCATTCCATTCGCCTTAACAATCACGGAGAAGGTGTATTTACTCCAGAAAAGTATGGAATGCATGAAATCGTAGTCGAAATTGGTGATGACAGCATAGGTGGACACTTCTTCAGAGTTTTGCCACGATTCGTTCAAGTTGCCCCACCAGGAATGGCACCATGTGCCCTTGGAAGTTTAGTGGAAGTTCTGGTGAATGCAACTGGCGCTCCAAAAACTGAAGATATCCTGGTGACAGCTGTAAGCCCTTCTGGTATTTCTCACAATTGTTCTCTGAAAAAAGTCGAAGAGGGACATAGTGCCATATTTAAACCAGACGAAGCAGGCATCTGGGAAATCGCCATCACTTACCAAGGCAGACACATCCAAGGTGGACCATTTACTTGCGCTGTCTTTGATTCCACTGGAGTATCTGTACATGGATTAGATGGAGCAATGCCACTGCGAGCACATTCATTTGAGGTTGATGCTCGTGGAGTTGGTGTCTCCGGCGAACTGCATGTAGATATTGTCCATGATAAGCGATCGCTAGTTTGCTCTGTAGAGAAAATTGTCGACAATAAGTACAGAGTTACTTTCATGCCACGACAAAATGGCAAGTACAGAGTCTATGTGTACTTCAATGGGTACGATGTTAAGGGTTCTCCATTCATCATGAGAGTTGGGACCAAAGGTCGTTCTGGAAAGACTCGCAATAGTCCACAACACGAAAACAAAAATCGATCGGAAAGTCCTTCTCTACACTACAACACATCTACGGCCACACGTCACAAGGATTACCGAACTGCAAAAAATGATTTGTTGAGTCAAGAGCGCCAGAGATCTTATTCACCGCAGTATTCACCAAAGAATGAGACCGACTATCGATCTAGTAGTTACTACAAGCGGGAAAGTGAGGTAAGTCATAAAAGCTCCTCTCTGAATTCTGTGTTGTAACTAAAACCATGTTAACCAAACACCTTCAAAACACAAACAAAAATTCTACTAACACAGGATACCTCACCAAAATTGGCTTCACCATCCCGTGAAACACTCGATGCATCCCTAGTCCATAAAAACAACGTAAGCACCACAAATAATGAGCACCTATACTCGATAAGTCGGAAGTCCGAATCCAGACTTGTCAATTCGTCGTCCTCTAAGAACGATTACTATTACGACAAAGAGAATGAATTATATACGCGAAAAAAAGATCGAGACCGTAATTTGACGCTTAGTCCGCCGCGAGAAGATCGATATGTTTCGAAGGCGAATATTTCTGACAGCCCAATTGCCAGTCCCGTACACGTAAATCACATTTTTACACTTAATTTCCTTTAATTTCAAACTCTTCTCACTCGAAACCTTTCAAATACTAACTATGATCTGTATTTAGATTCGAACCAGTGAAGTAACTAGGAACAGCCCTTTGACCATTAAAACATCGAATCATTTTGAACACAGTACGAGGAATGTAACGTCGAGTCCCAGAAATCTGTCAGCATCACCGATACCACCAAGGCATTACAGCAACTCACCCAGTAACTACGTAACGACTGCTACCCATCGGATTGGTAGCCCGGTAACTAATAACAAGGTTGGTTAACTGTCTTAATTTTTGAAAGATCCCCACCAATGAAATTTTACTTTACTTGCAGCCCTCCAGTTATGAAAATGTCCGTCATGTTGAAAAGTCCTCGACATACAAAAGCACATCGAACTACGTAACCGATTCAAATATACGAGCAAGTCCACTCTTTACCGCCACTGGTCTAACACGAAGAACTGCCTCACCTGAGCCAGCCATTGATCATTCATCCAACGTGCGGGTTTCATCGATAAAACCAACTGCAGCCCGTCGGGACAGCTGGGATGTAATAAATAAGACGAAACACATGCTGTCTCACAACTCTTTAGAATCTCTGGCCAATATGACAGAAAAGCAACTCAACACAGATCTGTCCTATAATCGACCAGACATAGACCATGAAACACACCGAAACACGCAGTACAATAAATTTGCTCTCGCCGAACAGAAACACCATTCAGATCGCCGTGGTTCCGATGATTCCGATCAGTACAGGTTAGTCCTTAGGGTAGTGAGTTCCACCCAAAACTAACCACGTTGTCTTTCTACAGGTCCAATGCCATCACAGTCAAGCAGTCTGACAATTTGTACAACTCAAAGCAAAGCGGCTATACAACAACAATCAAGGAAACCACCGAGCGACATGTAACCGAGCGCAGCAGTGACACCGGCGGCGGTGGCGGTTATGGGTACTCATCTCTGTCGAGATTTCGCCCGATAGACAGCAACGCCACTGGAGCACAAGCAATACGAGTTCAAGATATTCCGAATGGCGCCATCGGTAGACCTGTCGAATTCGAAATTGACGGTTCAAAAGCGGGATCAGGCAACTTGGAGATTCTTGTTAATGGGGGCAGAGTTACATCATCAGTTAGATCGTTAGGCGGTCAAAGATTTGTTGCCAGCTTTACACCACACGAACCTGGAACACACTCTGTTCAGATCACATTCAATGGGGAAACTGTACCAGGTGAGTTGCATAATGATTTATTGAATTTGAATACTTGGAACAGCTTGCCAACCAAATTTTTTCTGTGGGAACCTGCTCCAAATCTGTGGCCTGACTTGATTATCATATTGAGTTTGGTTCGGTGAAGTCAATTGGTGAATGAGTTTTAGCTAAGTGTTGCTCGTATAATTAATGACCCCAAAACAAACGAAAGCCCTTTACATGAGAAACGTTGCCGGGTGATGGTTATGTTATGGGAAATGTGGGTCGGTTGGCTTTAGTTTATTCATATATCAATCAGTTTCTAATTATGATGATTGATATGATGTGTGCGTACAAAAGATACTCGATAAAGAGATATTTATGTGACTTCCGCGACGTTCCTAACTTTTATAGACATGATTAACATAGCCCACCTAGTTGGAGATTTTGATTCCGCTTTGTCATTAATATTTAAGTCGAAATATTTTTTTCCGGATATCTTCCTCGTTTCACTCTGATATCAGATCCTCGTGTAATTCATTGAAACATATTTGCAGTATCCTGGAAACCCCATTCAAATGGCATTTTTAGACCTCTTGCCACAAATTGCATTGAGTGTTCATGGGTCTTGCTAAAGACTTGCCTTCTGTTGCAATCTTGTTTGGGTCTTGAATTACTTGCAATTCGCTTTTTTACCAAATCTGTAACAATGAGGACGAGCATGAGTCTGACTACATAGCCTCAAAAATTGTTGAGTACGAGTACTAGCTATTTACACTGAAGTGGTTTACTCACTCTCCAGATTATTATCCTGTTTATCTTCTTAACGTCTACAAACGTTGCTGCGATGCTCATCCTAAATTTAATTGTTGGGGCAATAGCAACTGCGACGTAAAGCGCAATTATATCCTTTCGTGAATTGACGTAGTGATCGACTTAATGCTGTGTAACGCTAAGAAGTTTGCTGCCTGTAAGCTTCTGTGTCAGACCATAGATACAGATGTACATCAATTCAAAATCGAATGCGAGGTATCGGCCTCTTCGAATAGGTGAATCATCCATAAAAATTTAACTTGGCTCGCTTTAAGAAGGAGCTCGACAGATTCGTCATTGCTTTTCCTAAACTCAGAATGAAACGTGCACTCAATTTGAACTTATGTGTCCGGTAAAGATAAACTCAAAAGCCCGCATTCTATAACGGAATTTAAGGAAATCCGAAAGTTTATAAACAGTTTATTTAAAACTAATTACGAGGAAAAATTCCATAAACGAGACTACTAGTGAGCTAAATAACACAACACGCCGTAACTAGTATCTCGTATCGGCTGTGGTGAGAAATGAGGCCATCGAACATCCTCTTACTTCATTTGATGACTTCTAGTCACCTGGTACTGATAACATTTTTTTCTTTTTTTTATAATTAAAGCGCGCTCTCAAGAAGTTTTCAGTACCTTTAAAATGTTTGCACACAGTGCGGGCGATGGAAAGTTAGGGAGGAAAGAAAGAGAGATACCGATGTACATTGGTTTTGAATGTTTGCAGGTTACAATGAGTAGAAAATATACAGCTTGGCAGGGCATTTCGTATACCAAATTATGTTACAAAAAGATTTAGACTAACTGCTGGACAGCATAAAGAGAGACTTCACTTCTAGCCTGGCACTAGCATGCATACGGAATCCCTAAGGAATAGTGTAAGCAGCCTCTATGCCCAAAAAGGGGAAAAGATGACTACGCTACGCCTTAGTTAAAACCTTCAGACCTACTAATCTGACTTTCTTCATGTTGAAGAGAATGGTCGAGATCCATGTTCGCAAAACTGCTTTGCTAATACATCTTATGTCTAAAATGCTACTAGCATACCAACACGGAACATCCTGAGAGAGTGCAGTGTGTCGACAGGAACGGATTTCTATAGGGCAACTTTTGACGACATGTGTAACTCAGTCAGACACCACGTCGTAGATGAGTCACAAAAGTTGTGGATGAAAGCAGTGCTGGTGCATAGGACACTTATTGCGGATGGCGGAAGTAAACAGGCGTTGTCCGTAAGTCCGCGTTCTATATCCACTGCTATGGTGCATATTGGTGGCCTTACTGCTTACCGCTCTTAATTGATCTAACGCCTAAATTCAAGCATTTGCATGTGATGTATTGTAGCTTTACTGTCTGTTGGATCATGTCTAGCGCCTGTCTGCTCTAAAACTCAGTCAGCCCTAGACGTGATCCACGAATGGTGCACTAGAAATAGGACTTCAGTCAATTCTCTCAAAACTCAGGTTATTCACTTCACAAGAAGTAGGAAATTGACTGGTCTGACTCGTTAAGTACTTAGTGGAGTTATCCAATTTTCCAGTCCACGAAGCTAAGTATTTTGGCGTCATCTTGGATAACAAGCACAGCTGCTTTTGTCAGATTCCATAGAGCGGTCTGTCTCATCTGCATGGGGTCTTCCTCAAGTACGCCTGGCTCCGTTTTAAACGCTTGATATTCATATCCTGGGTCGCACTTTCAAAACCACGTTCCATCTAAAGAGAAGCTGTCTTTGGTACAATACGCACAGGAATTTGAATAATATTGCTCGCCGCGCCGATTATCTCTTGTGGATGTGTCTTCTAATGTAATGACATCTCAACTTTTGCAAATGTATGAAACCAACTTTTCCTATGCTCAGGAATGGTTTCGGCCAGAATCTGAGCCAGGAAAGTCTGGTCTTCTCCGTTCATTTCAAAACCTATGTAAGACACGACGCTGGTGTCCTTTTCGAGAACGTCAACGTTAAATTGCACTCCTCGTAAGGAAAACTTGCCCTTATTACCAAGAGGTGATAAAATTAATCCTGTTGGCAACAAATTTTATTGCGAAGAAGTACTCGTATCTGCGTCTGCAGTACAGCCAATCTACGCTTTTGGCCCGCTTTTCACTTTTCGGCTTCCATTGACAGTTGGCCTTTGAGATGAAAGTAGGGCTTACCACAGTGCTATGAGATGTTTACATAAAGATGTGATTTTTATGCACGAGATGTTGTTTCTTTGAATACTGAAAATATATAAGCAGTAATAAATTTTATAAAAAACTATTGAATCGGTATTATTTTAAATTTCCACACACTGTGGTTTAAATTTCAGCCCAGATGTAGGCAAGTAAAAAGTGCAGATATTCAATTTCTCTACATTTAGGCGTTCAGCAAGATTTTGTATCTAGTGCCAGCTCATGTACGAGTATATGCAAATGTGTGCTTAAAAATTCGCATAATATGTATATGCAAGGGAGGGTCGCAAGGATTTGCCGATCACTCGAAGTAACCTTTCATCAAATCTTCGTAAGCGACTATAATGCATAAGACGCTTATCAACATAATCGACTTGAACTCATTTTATCGTAACCAATATTATCGGTATTTCTTGTACAAAATACAGGGTGTTCCGGATAATGTGTCAAAGACCTTAAGGGGAGATTCTTTAACATATTTTGAGAAGAAAAATACAGGGTGTTCTGGATAATTTGTCAAAGACACTAAGGGGTGATTCTTTAACATATTTTGGGAAGAAAAAAATGGGTGGAGGGTCGGAAATCCATTTCCACCGAGATACAGAGGTTTTAAGCAAAGTCTTGCGCTGCCGTGTTTTGACGCCTATTGAGAATAAAATCTTTCAAATTTATGCGTGAATTGCAACAGATGGGCATCATCGAACTCGCAATTATGAGTACTTTAACTGTTTTGATATTTTGACTCTGCCAGTATTTTTTTCGGGAAAATATCTTATTGAAACCTGCACTTGTACCTGGTGCAGGGTCATCCAACAAGAGGTGTCATTTTAAATCAATAGAAGAACTCAAAATTTTTACGAAAAGTGGTGATATTTGTATTTTAGTATAAAGTACAAACTGTGTGGTTAGTAATGGAATACAGTATCTGTAAAATGCCACCCTACAAATACTCATTATTATGATGAAATTCTTTATCACATTTTCCTTGTGGCTGTATCTCGCGACTAACATCTCTCATATTTTCTTTAAGTTTAAGACATTGGCGTAAACTTTAACATTAATATAGCCCCATCGGAGAAAGTTTAATTGTGTTAAATCGCACGATATCGGCGGCCAATTCCCCTTTCGAGACATCACTCTTCCAGCATATTTGTCACGGAATAGAGCCATTGTTTCAAGAGTTATGTGGCATGTGGCGCCGTCCTGCTGAAAATAAACATCGTCTACATCCATAGCATAAATTTTAGGTGAAAGAAAGTCCCTCAACTTCGCTCGGTAATGAAATTCATTCACTGAAACGGTCGTAGCAGCATCATTTTCGAAAAAAATATGACTCAATGACACCGCGAGCCTTTAAACCGCACCAAACTGTC
Organism: Volucella bombylans; assembly: GCA_949129095.1. Classification (NCBI taxonomy): domain Eukaryota; kingdom Metazoa; phylum Arthropoda; class Insecta; order Diptera; family Syrphidae; genus Volucella; species Volucella bombylans. The sequence continues at coordinate 201,945,427 of OX422141.1, forward strand.
ACTCGTTGTGGATGGGGAGGTTGTTCCACTATTTTTCTCGTGTTTTTGGAGCCCTAGATGCGAAAGGTTTTTTTTTTTGTGTACCCAGATAAATGGAAATGAGATTCTCATCTCACAGAATAATTTTGTTTAAAATATCATATTCCTTCATTTCCAGCACCCAATCAGAGAAAGTAAGGCGTTGTGCGTGGTCTGCTGGCTTATACTCTTGTGTCAACTGGACTTTATAAGTACGTAGGCAAAGATCTTTATGTAAAATGTGGTGCAATGTGGTTGGGTAAAGGCACACACCTGGGTTTTCAGTCACACCCTCAGCTACGGTGAAGATATTTTCAGCCGAGCTTGCCGTACGAACTTGCCCGGAAAGTTCAAATCTATCGACTAAATTCACTATAGCTATGCGCATGATGATGACCAAAATCAGTACAAACTTTACGAAACGTTTCCGCTATACTTTCGCTGTTTTTGTAGCGAATTTTCACTATTTCAACACATTCATTCCTCATTTCATCTCATATCAGTAGTTTTCAGAATACGACCCAATCTTTTGAAACGGGTAAAAATAATACAAATATTGACTGCACATTTTTATTTTTAATTTTTTAAGCAAACCTTGTACCATATCAATTGTTCAAAGTGCAAATCACTGCAACTTGCACTCTCGGACTTTCGCTGCTGCCTCGTCAATCCTATGGTTGAATTTAACCAGTGTTGTTATTTCTGCTGAGGAAGCAATGTCCTTCATCAGTCCCCATAAATAAAAGTCCATTTCAGTCAAATCCAGAGACCTTGGAAGCCACCGAACGGGTGCATCCTGCCCTATCCACGAACTTTCATTCACGCTTTCTAACCATTCTCTAACTGCATGGCTACAGTGTGCGGGGGCATCATCGTACTGATACATAGTAGCTATTCTTTGTTTCAATGGTATATAACTAATAGTTCTGGTAATTTGCTTTGGATTGATTCCTGTTAGAGATTCAAATTTTGCCTTGGAGGAAACCGATAGGGTCTGATCACCTTGTTACCCAATATGCCTGCTCACACACTGACGTTGAACTTATGCTGAAAAGCTGAGTGTGTCATGGAGTGGGGGTTGCTTTCTACCCAGGTATGTAAATTGTGAAAACTAATGATTCCATCCCTGGTGAATTGAGAGTCATCAGTCCATAGATCCGAATAAAGTCGTCTTTCCAGAATGTCATTACAGAATTTTAAATGCTTCTCTGAGTCCCCGTCCTCGGGTTGAAGCTCCTGTACTAGTATATGAAGGAATGCATGCATGCATTCTGAATGTAGAATTAGGTTTTAGATTAAAACCACTGTTTAGTTACCTAAGACGGGTATTTTAATGGTTTCTGATGTAATGTAAAACGCCTTCGTAGCTGCGAATGTCTTCTGTTGAAGAAGGATGTGAGTCTTTCGATGACTTCCGCGTTGTTCCTGTCTACCTCAACCTGGAAAATGTTCTTGTAAATGTCCTGTCATCAAATTAATGTTTCAAATATTCGAATCTCTTTCGTTTACCCTTAACGTTGCAGAATTGATAGAATAGATTACCATCGTTGTCCATTGAAGATGTTGACTGTATACATAATGAGTTGTTTAGTTCCAAACATTTTTTTGCTAATTTTCTACAATAAAACGGCACCGATAACGCCAGGCTATGAAGCTATATCCTATTTTGAACAACAGAAAAGTATCCTATAGGCTCAATAGCATTATACTCATATCGAAGCCGTACAACGTGATATCTCCTTTCTATTATGGTGCAAATGAATCAGCTGCCTGCTACTATTTATTCATAATCCCGTATAAGCATAGTGATCCAATGGTGTAGAGTTGGCACTTAAGAATAATGTACCATCCTCACCAAGGAATTTATTCAGAAAATTAAAAATACAAGTTTATTCATCTAAATCTATATTGTCCCCTTCAAAGTAATTCCTATCGACTGCAACATACTTATGCCAGCGCTTGATCCAATCTTCGAAAGATTTTTTATACTCGGTTTTCGGTATGTCCAACAGTGCTTCCTGCGGTTTTTCCATTACTTCCTCTCGGCTGCTGAAACGCGTTCCCCGTAGTGGTTTTTTAACTCGATTGAACGGAAAGAAGACACAGGGAGCGAAATCAGGTGAATTCGGTGGCGGTTGGATGGTATTTGTTGCATTTTTCGTCAAAAAATTACGAATAATGATGGCACTGTGCGACGGTGCGTTATCATGGTGCAAAATCCTTTCGCCGAATTGTTTCACGCAAACGTCTCGTAACTCTCTTTGTTTAATGTCTGGCCTTCTGGGAAAAATTCATGATGCACTACACTGTTGTAATCCATGAAAACCGTGAGCATTGCATTTTTTTGACTGAAAACGACGTGGTCTTTTTAGTATCGGCTCATTTGGTGAACGCCATTCACTTGCCTGATGTCTGGATTGCGTGTCGTACTCATAAACCCACGTCTCGTCTCCAGTCATGATCCTTTTGATCATCTTTTGCTACGTCAACAAGGTTTCTTTTTTGCATGAAATTGAGGTCTTTTGGCACCAACTTTGCTGGTACACGACGGAAACCCAAATCATTAACCAAAATGTCTTGGATGGATCCATAGGTAATGTTCAAGTCGTCCGCTATTTCTCTGATGGTTAATTTGCGATTATTGACTAACATTTCTTCTACTCCATCAATGTTTTCGTCGGTTTTCGATGTCGATTGTCTGCCACTGCGTTCATCATCGTGCCACTGGTAAACGACTGTTTTCTTTAGAGAATCGTTACCGAAACACTTTTCGAACATTTCCAACGTTCGTGCACCATTAAATCCGTTTTTTACGAAAAATTTAATACAAGTTCGTTGTTGCAAATTTAAATTCATTTCTAAAAATGTAAAAAATCGCCAACACACAGAGAGATAGATGTACTCTTGGCTACGTAACTTTTGCAAATGTCAAGCTATGACGCTAAGATTTAGAGGGAATATCAATAACAGATTTACCAATTTAACAAAAAAACAGAACTCAAATCGGAAGATTGGGAGAACCACACGGGACCTTTTTAATCAAGGTGGTATATATTTTTTATGCTCGAGAGCCTTTATTATGTTAAAGCTGACTTATGGCCTTCTGCACCTCTTCCATATGTGTTGGCGGTAGAATAAAGTCAATAATTTACATTGGTGGTCTACCAACACGTGCGTTACGAATGACTTCATCAGGACATATCCAGGTAGCTTTGTGGGTAGTTTTATACACTAACTCGACCAAGTTCTTCGATGATGTCATAAGAGCTCTTATACGAGTATAAAAAATGGGTGCTCATATCATGCCTGAATGCAAGCTCTTAACCTAAGTTTCCTATTAAATCGTGAAAGTTTTCATTGTCTTCGTCAGAGAACTCGCCAGGCCGGAAGTTCATGAACAATTATGAAGTTTATGTTTCTGAATTTTGCAAGCGAGATGAGATATATTGGAAAATAACTTTGGGTAGCCGCTTCAAGTTCAAGTTTATTACAAGAAACTAACATCCCATTACTTTACTTAAATAATTGGATAACTATATATAAAAATATGTAAAATGCAAACCCATATAAGAGATTTTTAACATAATTTACACCACGAATGATAGTTTTATAAAATAGAATGTCTCAAAACAGCTTCTGGTTTTTCTATTAACCGTTGATACGAGTATGTGTAAAGGTATAATTACGTCCAATATCTCTAACATGTATATCTCTCACGTATCTCCTGGATTGCTAATGCATCGCTTGTAGGATTGGCTTCTTTTGCGAACCTTAAATCATTCTATTATTTTGGGTGACCTCGCTATTGAGGCCAAGATTATGCAGATGTTTTTGCATTTGGGTGATCCAATTATTATTCTTGCATCCTCATCTTCAAATTTCGTTGGAAGATGAGCCTATATTGCTTTCAGTACCAGATTTGTTGACGACTTTCGTAGGCTTGTTTGCTCGCACCTCTACGTTTCACTTCTTCTATTGCTTGTCGCATGCTTATAGGTTGTGAGGGAATATTCCTGATATAACGCCCTTAGTGCAGCCGCGCATATTATTATAGCTGCCGATCTCTTTGTATTTGTTCTTCCACCTTTTTGTTTTTTGTTCATAGTCGTAGTCGAGACTTGCATTATCGGTTTCACTATACGTGCAGCCAGCTTTTTGGAGCAGATGCAAACGGCAAGATTTTTGTTTTCTCGCTGATGTTAAGCTTATGCGCAGCAAACCAAGACCTCAGATTTCGTATCCTGTATGAAACTGATAAGTGAGGACTATATCGCCTGCAGGTGTGTCACTTAAATTAAATTCAAATATTGAGCTGATGTACATTGAAAACAGTAAAGGACCTAGTGCCGAACTCTGCGGTACGGCATTTTTTAAGGAACGAAAGTCACTAAAAATTTCCGTTTATATTAGCTCTCTGTTGTCGGCATTTAAATAAGAGTGGAAACATTTTTGAAATATTCTCCTAAAAATGACATAAGCGCATTTTGTTAGCAACCAGCCATATCTCTAAGTAGGGCCATAGTATATGTATTATGGTTGATACCTTTGAAAACCTGACTACGTACTTTAAGAATAGCATCCCCTGTTGACATTTTCTTTCGAAATATAAATTGGTTATTATTAGAAAAATGATTTTTATCTAAAAATGTTACAATGTGTGATTGAAAAAGCTTTTCGAAGTTCTTTGAGTGGGTTACTAGTAAGGAAATGGATCCAAAATTTGAAATGTTTTCGCTCTTGTCTTTTTTGAAAAGTAAAATGACGAGGAAAAAAACTGCCTCAACACTAAAATTAAACAAGTAGCTTAACACGTACACCGCAGATAGGCAGACTTTTTTTATTTCACTTGAAGAAAAGGACTGAAAAACAAAACCATTTGATTGCATTTTTTCTTTGGTTATGTGCGAGAATATGAAACAAATGCACTCTGTGGATTCTTCAACAGGTGGCATTAGTTTTACTGAAATTTCGGTAAGATATCTGAAATGCTAATTGGATCAGTTAAACATTCATCATCGACAACTAAGAGATCAATTTCAATACCTGGACTACTATCAATTACTTTCCACTCTTCTCTAACATTACCCCTAGCTCGTTCAAAGAAATCACAATCAAAACTATTACGCGTTTCACTTTATATTTTTGTGAACGCTTTTACATAGATCGCCAAAATATTGTAAAACCTTTGTGTGGGTTCAAAGAACTTATTTTTTTCAACACAATCGCTTTATTCAAAATCACAACACTATAATAATTTACAATTTAATCACTTTTATCAACCACTTTTAATTTACTTTATCCTTTACACAAACCACGTCATCAGCACTCACAATTCACTTTACAAATTCAACTCTAAAATTGATTTCACTTCTGTTCGACGCCGCTATTTATACTCTCTGCCATCTTTCGAGAACTTATTGTACTAGCCAGCTTTCCATTCTTCTTACCATATTTCCGGAATATTGGCTATCAGTTGTCAAAGAACTTCCATTATTCCTCCAATAAATGCGTTTTCTGCTATTCATGTACAAATGGAGTTGAGGGGTTATAACAATATTTTTGAAGTTTAGTTTTAAGTAAATGTTTTTTTATATTTCACTACAACCTCCGCCCAAATACGTGTCTTTACAATTACTATGTTGATTCATTTTCATATAGCCATTTTTCACTCAAAACAATCACAAGCGTGTTGGGCGCGGTAACTACCTAGATGGGAAAACGCATGGGAACTCGATACAAATACCGCTTGCTGCTGACAAAGCCACATGGGCATAGTACCACAACGTAAAATAAAATCACAAGAGGAAAATTAAAGAGTAACTCAAATAAAGGGAGAAGTTTATTTGAGTAACGTCACCACATTTTAAATGGTTCGTGTTTACCGCTGCAGTATTTAACTATGTCCCAATGTAGGCATTCAGTATAGCTAGACAGTGTAATTTGCATGTGATTTGCATGTGATCAGTCAATGTTCCTAAGCTAAGTTCCTCGTTGCCAAACCATTTTCTCTATTAAAGTCTTTCTATTCGCAATTTGATGTTCCATCCATTGATGAAAACTTTCGCCTTGATGTTCTGTTTACAAGTTTATCGTAGTCACTTCAAAATATGTGGCTTTCCGACCTCCTTCTAAGAATTAGTTTAATAGGCTTGAATTGGTTGCTAATTTTTGACACATTTACGATCTTTCTACGAGTTCAGCTGTCAAGATAATTTTTTTTATTTTATTCCACTCCGCTTTTATGCCCTTTGTCAGCATCTCACCTCTTGGTTTCTTGAACGCATATTATATTGATTTTACGTTGCTGTAATACGTTTTCTAGTTCGAAACTTTTGTCCGTCATTCTGCCAACGTTGTAACTTGCGATATGTAATTTATTCCTTGAAAGCGTCATATTGCTCGTCGAGTATGATGCTGTGCCTGGGGGTACATTATTCATATACGTTCACTTCCATGATCCCTTACTGTCTCGAAAGTTAAGTTCCGATAAAATTCGATAGCATACTTACGAGAAGAAATCAGAAAGGTCAATACATGTCGTAGCTAGAGGCCTTCATCCGTTGTGCCAAAAAGAAGACATCGTCAGTGACCTGAAAAATAGGTATTTGAAAATTATTGATGCCGTAAATATAGAAAAGCAAGAAAAATAAATAGGGTGTCAAGGAAATTGCAGCAAAACGCAGCCTTTGTCTTTCATGCTTACCTTCTATATATGATTATCAAAATCGAACCTCTGCGTAAGGAAATAAAATTAATCCCTCAGGGCAAACGCAATCAAGGGTTCAATCACAAGCATAAGTATTACCAGAAGGAGCCACGTTGAGTGACATGCGCAGGAAATCACCTCTCCAAAGACTGTGAAGTATGCAAGTAAACCACCGCAACGTGTTTAATAGGAGAACACCCAATTAATTATCGGGGTAGCGAAGTAGCTAGGAAGGCTAGAAAATGAGCACACAAAACCGGCTTAAGCCCGGTAAATTAAAAATAACTAAAGAAAAGTAATCAGGCTCCTGTCACAAAAATATAAAACAAAACGGAATGGACAAACTAACATATGTCCAAGCCACAAAATTACGTAAGGAAATGGGGACCGAAAACTCGGCGGACCCTGCTTCTTATGTTGTCTCTATTAGAAACCTGAGAAGCAAAGCAAATAAATAAATAAAATTATTTAGGAGAAGTTAGCTAAGATCGAAAATATCTGTCACAATCAGCGAAATACGAGTAAGTCGAGAACATGAATATTGCACCCGTGTTCAAAATACTTACTTGGAATGCTAACGTACTTTTACTAAAACTTGACGGATTAGAAATATTCATATATTGCTTGATCTCTGAAACCCATATGAAAAGTAGATCATGTGCAAAAATGAGAAGCTTTAGGAACTATAACGCTTATCATCCATCTAAAAAGGCGAGACGTGGATCCTAGTTGTACATTATAGAGTCTACGGAATAAACTGAAGACCTTAAAATAGAGCTCGAATCTGTGCAAATAATCACCGTACGTCTAAGAAGTAGATATAGTTTCCTTAACATTTCAGCCATTTACTGCCTACCGAGATTGGCGCTCGAAAAGACTCTTTAAAAATATATTTAAATCACTTGACTTGCATGTAGTTTTTTTACTGGTGGTGATTTTAATTCAAAACATACCTTCTGAGGGTCAAGAGGCATCTCACAGAAAGGTAGAATGCTCTATGAAGCCGGTATGGAGCACAATTGTGACTTCCATTCAACGGGCAAACCGACATTCTGGCCTACTGATACCACAAAAATATACCCGATCCTTATCGATTTCTTCGTTTCAAAAGGATAGAGGCTAATGAAAGTTTCAGAGTGAAACTTTAATCAAAAAATAAGAACCAGCAAGACTAACTAGCACAAATATTAATTGGGAAGGCTTCAAGAAAAAAATTGAAGAAAAAGTAGAACTGAACGTATTACTTAAGACACCATATGAACTAGAAGTCGAGGTTGATCATTTCGCAGAAATCGTTCAATATGAAGATACCAAAAACCTACGGTCTAAACTATCCGCCTTAGATTAAAGAAATTGTAATTTAAAAAAGAAATTGCAACATACTCGTAGTCGTGCTCTACAGTACAAAACACGTTTGAATGGCCTCTGTAAACTGCATGGAGAGACTATTACAAAACTTCAAAAACCGTGTAATAGACACGTATCTTGAAAGCTTGACAGCAAAAAGGAAATCTAATTATTCACTTTGGAAGGTATTAGAAGGTACTAAAAGACCTATAGCCTCCGCGCCACCAATTCGAAAGAATAACAACGAATTGGCGAAAGAAGATAAAGAGAAAGCGGAAATCTTCGCTTCCCATCTGTAAGAGCGTCCAACAATTACGAGTACACGGTGACAACTGCAACGCTAACAGAACTTAGAACTGAAATAAAGAAATTAAAATCAAAGAAGCTCCCGGTTACGACTTAATAACCGGAGAAGTCTTTAAAATTCTGCCTAGAAAAGCATCAACTAAGCTTCTTTATATTATTAATGCCGCACTGATGTTAGAATACGTTCCGAGTCAGTGCAAACTTGCTGAAGTCATAATAGTCCTACAACCAGGAAAACCTCCGAATAACAAAACCGATTTTAACTCTCCCAATTTTATCGAAAAATTTTGAGAGGATAATTTTGAGACGTATACTGTCAATTATTAACAGGAAAAATCGTATTCAGGAGTAAGCATTCATCATCATCATAATTGGTAGAAAATAAGATTTGCTCAAGCGTATTGCTTGATAAGGTATGGCGCGAAGGCTTAAAGCTTTTATTACGACAGGTCTTGCCACTGATTTTTTCTAATATACTGACAAAAGTATGTCCAGTTTTCCGTGTGATACTCGGAAACAAAGTATCGCAGTTCAAAGAGATTTTAGGCGGCGTAACGCGGGGAAGTATTCTCGGCCCACCTCTGTATATCCTATACACCCAAGATATATCTCAAGAAGAGGGGACCGCTCTACCTACGTTTGCCACTGCTGCATTAGCAGTAGGCAAAACAATTGAAGAAACAACGGTGAAACTGCAAAGCGCTCTCGATAAAGTATATTAATGTACAAACACTTGGCGGGTAGTCCTTATTGAGACAAAATCTCTTCATGTAAATTGTAGATATAGAGAAACAAGTCGGTTGTGTATTCTCATAAATTAGGTCTGTATTTCATTTGCAAGCCAGGCTAAATAGATTGACACTCGACGCAAAGTTAAAATATAAGTCTCACTTTAAAGAAAAAAAATCCAAAGAACTCAAAAAAAAGGTTTTCTTATAAAGGGTTTTCCAATAGGGACTTGACAACTTTGAATTTAATTTGTGAACGCACTCTTTAACTAATCATTAAACTGTCACTGCCAATTTATTCAGTAAACTCAACATTTTCATCAAGGTAAAGTATACGAACGAGCAACGTCTAAATTATTAAAATTTATTAAATTATAAAAATTTTCTACCGAAATTCGGAGTCCGTGACTGCAACTTTAACAGCGTTAACTCCAATTTTCGGTCGTAATTCTCGCCCTAGTAGACAGGCAATAAGTTTAGTGCAAAAATTTGAGACTACATATTCGTTGTGTGATGTTGCCGTGTCAGTGAGACAACGGGTTGGTCGAAGTGTCGAAAATATCGCTGCCGTTCAGGCGTCCGTAGCAAACGATCCAAATCAGTCAATTCCACGGCGTTCTCGAAAATTGGGCATCGCTCAGACCACATTATGGCGTATTTTGCGTAAGGATCTTGGTTTACACCCATACAAGATCAAGCTGACTCAAGAATTGAAGCCGATGAACCATTTGAAGCGACGTACGTTCTCCGACTGGGTTCTGGAAAAGATACGCCAAGATGATGAATTTCATCGCAAAATCATCTTCAGTGACGAAGCTCATTTTTGGCTCAGTGGGTTCGTCAATAACCAAAATATGCGTTATTGGTCGGGTGAAAATCCACATGTGCTTCATGAATCACCACTTCATCCACAAAAACTAACTATTTGCTGCGGTTTGCATGCAGGCGGCGTTATTGGGCCATATTTTTTGTCGACGATAAAGATCGTCACTTTACTGTGAATGGTCAGCGTTATCGCTCCATAATCACTGATTATTTTTGGCCCGAATTGGAAGATATGGACTTAGACGACATGTGGTTTCAACAGGATGATTCCACAAGCCACACAGCACACGCTACAATCGATTTATTGAAGAGTAAGTATGGTGAGCGTGTTATCTCAAGAAATGGGCCAGTCGATTGGCCGCCTCGTTCGTGCGATTTAACGCCGCTTGGCTATTTTCTATGAGGCTATGTTAAGTCATTGGTTTATGCCAACACGCCGACGACGTTGGAAGAGCTCAGAGCCAACATTGAACGCGAAATAGCGGCCGTTTCGGCCGAAATGTGTGTCCGAGTCGTTGAAAATTGGGTCCAACGAATCGACCGCTGCAAACGTGCCCACGATAGCCATATGAATGAAGTCGAGTTCCATTCATAAATGTTTTGATTGTACTTCAAGCCGATAGTAAAGTTTTTGAAATATCTCAAATGGTTTGCGTTTTATTAAAAAAAAATTTGTCAAGTCCTTATTGGAAAATTCTATATAAGCAACTGCGAAAGCCGGTGTTGACTTACAACTTTGGGGTTGTAACAAGAAAGCGAACTTCAATATTTTACAAATTTTTGAAAATAAAGTTTTAAGGGAAATTATGTATGCACCGTGGTACATAAGAAATGATGACTTACATGTCTACTGCCATAAAAGAAATAAAAAATTTGGCCGAAAAACACAAAATTCAACTAAACGGACATATTAGCAATACAGTCCTACAAGCGAGAAAAACCCATTGCGCCGTCTCCAAAAGACGAAACCTTTGGAACTAGCGCTATAAAATGAAACCGCCTTAAAAATCGGAACATGTAGGAACTTTCATTGGAAACTCACCTGCCGAACGAGTCTATTTTCTGATAATAAAAAAAATTCTTGATAAGTCGAAACCTAGTTCCGGTAACATAAACATTAATATCGTAGGGAGGTATTTTTAGTGAGTAAGAACCTCATGTGCTTACGATCCTCATAATGCCTTATGGAAGATTTTCACATGCCCTCGTCGAAAAAAAAACCCTAACCTCTGGTTCTGGTATGCTGAATGTATAACTATGTCTAATTTATACGTCTTTCCTTTCACTCGACGGCGTAGTTTCAAGTCTTCCCACGTTTTCCAATCATGCATTCAGACTCTGGATAATCCATTACATTTTAATGTGCCTTAGACACATAATTCCTTCAAACACTACCTGATACTGCCCTAAACTCAGTAGTCATTCCCATTTCATGCCAAAAAATGCGAACAAAACACATAATAATGGTAAGCATTAGGTTGGAACAGGGTAATCCTTTTTTAAGCCTTACCTAGGTTAGGTTAGGTTAAACAGGGGAACCAGGCTATCCATGTAGAACCAGTTGAATTTGTGTTCAAAAGCAAAAACCTAAACAATCGCCCTTGTGAAACATCCAATTTCCCTGCAAAAGCCAAGAAGGCCTTTGAAGTTCGTGCCGTCTATTTCCTCTAGGTTTTCGAAAAACTATTTCCCTACAAATTTTCTTCGACTACACGATATTGCCTCGCATTCACACAGTATGTGTGCTATGTCCTCAATAGCTTGCATATCACCGCAGAATCTGCAAATTTCCGTATCTGCCAATTTGAGTCTCTTTGCGTATTGCCGCAGGAGACAGTGTCCTGTCATAATTCCTATTACTATCCTAAGCTTATCCCTGTTTAATTTTACTAGCTTAATAGATTTTTTGCCATCAAAAAGCGCCCAAAGAGCCTTCAAGATTTGACCATCTTAGGTTGGCCGTCTTTGTAATTTTTTCCACGATAGTGCCCCTCACTATGCAAAGGGGTGGGTTAATGTTGGCTACTATTGCCGAGTAGCCCTCATTTTATTGCAAGATCGTCCGCTTGTTCATTTCGTTTAATACCGCAGTGTCCTGGCACCCAGCACAGTCTTACCCGGTTCTGACTGCATAGTGCCTTGAGCACATTGCGACAGCCCCTGACTGTATCAGAGTTGACTTTGGTTGATTCCATTGCCTTAAGTGCGGCCTGACTATCGATGTAGATAGCTACAATCCATCTCTTTCGGATATCGATGCATTAGCTCAGCCACCCTGAGGACAGCCAGAACCTCTGATTTTAAGACACTGCTTGCGTTCGGTAGTCTTACAGACACTTTTAGCACTGGGTTTTCTGAGAAGATACTAGAATCTGTTTCTTCCTGCTGCTTTTGAGCCATCTGTGAAAATTGCAATTTCATTTGACCTGATTATTGCATTTTTTTCCCAGTCCTCCCTCTCCGGATATACAATATTATATTATATGGGATGTCAAAGTCGACTAAGAAAGGAATTTCATCCGTTGGAATTGGATTGCCTGACAGTAGCTCTGTTCGGATCGTGCCATGTCCGAAACTACTGCTCTTGAAGTAACCCAGATTTTGAGGACAGACAATTCTAGAGCCAAAACTCGAATTTTTCCAACACCATAATCCTAGCTAAATTAATAGATATTAAGCTCTTAACTTTGTACCAAACCACACCTAGCCTTCTTTAGTGTTCAACGAGAAAATTGTTTCATAAATTGTCCGTTGGTAAGTCATGTGACATTTCTAGCCAACAGACGAAGCAAAGTTTTAAACGATACTAAACTCAAAGCCAGAACCACACTCATGTAACATTAAAAAAATAAGAGTAACCACTGAGTATGGAAAAATATTTGGTCACTGTAGCGAATACTCTTCGAAAAGCCAAATGCACGTACACACATTCAGTTCGTCACATGTGTAGGTGTTGAATGGTATGCAACAGGTTTACCACAAGCGATCCGAATGAATGAATCTTTCGAACCGAACTCAAGACGCACAATTCGTTCATTTCAAGCTCACTCAATATATCTCAAGCGCTACCTGTGTGTATCTAGATTTTAGATACCTGAGATGAGTGGCTTTCCACATTTTGAGTGACAAACGTACCTATGCGAGTAGTTACCTGTTCCTTTAAGAGATAGGCTATGAGTGGTTTTTATATTCACAGAAGCGATCGTAGACGGTTTACTGGAATTTCTGCAAGTAAATTTCCGGCAGTCTCTTCTCTCGGTTCGTTTAAGTCTGGCGTAAACGGGTTAACCCGCGATTATTTATTAAAAAAAAAAGTTAAATGAAAATTCAGATACCTGATTTGGCCATGGTTCAAAAGACTGATTTACCACAAAATAATTTAGATTTTTAGATACTTATTTAACTCATATATTGAAAATTACTAAAGTGCGCTGTATAGAATCACTTCGAAACCTGCGAATAGCTGTTAAATGCTCTTGGCCAATTTTGGTAATACAAGAAATAAGGGCTCAAAGTAAAAGTTTTTCTTGGGGCACAACTTGAAAGTGAACTCTGTCGCTGCAACGTCAGTCGTCGCCATTTTGTCAATATCGGGGTGTTGCTTTTTTTTGCAGTTCGCTGACTAATACTTTAAGTACGGGCGTATGCACTTTTTGGAATAAACCTACCGTAAACATTGAAATTCTTTTGATTAATTGTTACCACGATAGGAGCAACCTCTATCATCAGAGGAATTTAAAAAAAAAATAAGTCTTTCAAAGCAAAGCACATACGACGAGTAATTATCGTGCAAAAGTCTAAAGCAACTCATAGTCAAGACTACATTCCAATACAAAACATATCTACGAGATGACGTGACAAGTTTTTTTGTTTTTTTTTTTCCTATCCATCGTGCGACAAGATACACGACACTCACTGAAGCAGAATTTCTTTTCGTTTAAATTAATTTGTGTTGCCTTACAATCGGTGTGACAATAGATACATTTTTCGGTTCGAAGATCGGAGCCTGATCATCGATCAGTGAAATTGTGAAAAAAAAAAAAAAAAAAGTTTTCTTGGAGTGGTATACGGAAATAGAAACGAAAGAGGGAGATAGGGGAGTTCAAAACAAGTTCTCGCGGTGTGTGTGTGTGTTTTTCCTCCAAAATTTTGTGCAAAAGTGAAGAAAAAGAAAAGAGGGAAAGAAAATTAAATAATTCGATCCAGAGTGAAAAGTGACAAGCGATACTAATTTTTTTTTTGATTTGTGTTTTTAATTTTGTTTTTATTTTTATTTTATTTTTTTTTATACATCTTCGTATCTTCTCTGCGTTGCCGCTATAGTGTGTGATTGATTTCAAGGATATAACTACTCGTGCCTTCTGCATTTCATCGATCTACGATCTTCGATCATTTTCATCAAGTGTTTTAGAGTTCATCGCTTCATTGAGCAGCTGCATTAGGAATACGAATAACTGCTGATCCGGAAGATTCTTGTTTTTGTATCCAAAGCAGGCGTACCTATACCTGTATACGTATAAATACTCGGAAGATACAAGAGCACCCAGAGTGCGTTTTTTCATAAAGCAGGTAAAAGATACACTTCATTGTTGTTGTTTATACAATAGAAAGAGCATTTTAGAATCTAGAAGAAAAGAGAACGATTAGAAGAGAAGACTCGTTACTCCATGTGTACATACCTATTTATCATATCACATACCTATTGTATATCTACAGAACCTGTACTTAGGTAGCTAGGCACCTGTTTAATATTCCTACACTTGATGGCAGCGTACTATTATATAATTTGTTATTTCTTTAAATATTCCTTCTGCTCTTATCGTACTCGTATATGTGTTTGTGGTACCGTTTTGATCACTTGTATAACGGATACGTGAGCAGGTCTTGCCTTGCATCACAATAATTAACAACAGCAGTTTGTCATCATACATTTGAATACCTGTAGAGTTGGAGTTTTGGTAGATCGATGACCGGTTGAATTAGCTTATGCAATTCGAATTAAGCTTATCGATTTTGAATAATTCAATTGAGAATTCAATTAGCGTGCAAGGTATTTCCAAATTCCATTGGATAACAAACGTGTTACACATGTACCTATTCGAACATACATATATAAGTACATTCCGCTGGTAATAAATCGCAAAGCACTTGCACCTGATACGAGGTATTGTAATAGATATTGGTAAACTTATACAATATGAATTTTTAAGCAATGACAAGGTCTTGAAAAGTACCAAATTTGAAAGCTTGATAACGCATTATATTACATCAAAGTAAAGGCCTTCAGCTTCAAGTGCGTATGTACACACATATGCACTATCTCATTGCATAGATACAATGTATGTAGGTTGTTAATACTACGAAACCACCATATTCTACGGCGAGTATTTTTATTAATAGAAATGTTACTTCACTTACTTATCAGGCCAGCGACCCTTGGAAGGTCAGAGCTTGCACTTACGCTGTTTTTAATCCCTAAGAGTCCCGGGGCGCTACTTCCAGTTTATAGACCAAGATTTCTGCCGTAGGCGATTGATTTTTTCTAAACGTAAAGTTTAGCCTATCTGTTTTTCTTGAACCAGGTGTCTAGAATTCGAAGACCGATTCGCATATACGCTTAATCGTGCGTTTTTGACAGATTTTTGCTATCCACATTTCATATTCATACAACCCCTAGAGTTTGCAGATCTATTTTCCCTCCATTCGCCCTTCTCACAAACATGACCAAATATTCAACGAAGAATCTGTTTTGCTGCGTTGTTTGTCGTCTAACAGAACTGGAAAAATCAGAGTATTGTAGAGCATGATATTGACCCTTCAAGTAAGTAGTTTAAAACGAATGCCTATAGTTATTCTATGCCGAATCTTCAACAAAGTATCATAAGTAAAGGCTATATTTGCTCCGCGGTAGATGGTAGATTGTGCTAGATGGATCTAGGCCTCAACCAATAAATCTCTCCACTTACCGCGGTCTTTGACTAACTGCCTCCAGGCACGCAAGATGGTTAAATTCCTCGCCTTACTTGTACGAGCTACCTTGAATGAAGTCGTCCTTTAATAAGTTGTCTCTCTGGAAAGGAGCCGGATGTCGCTGTACAACTCCTAAAGTTTGGTGTTATTGAATATCGATTATGACTTCGTTCGTTTTCACTACGATCTGTCGTAGTGTGAATGCGCAATGTTAATGGAGACCATAGATACACCTACAGTTGACGCAGATTCCTCTGACCAAATCCTGTGAGTTGGCGCTACTCTCTACGAAGTCACCTCCCACTACCTTAAATATGTAGGTTGGCAGGTTTACCGTCCTGTCCGGCAGGCATCGCTCGTAGGTTGTGTCGAGAAATTTGTAGAAACAGTCCTTTATAGCACCTCTATTATTTCTCGCATAACCCACTGGCTATACATCTCGGTCATAAGACCGGTACTTACTTACGGGGTGGTTGTCTGGTGGACGGCCTTGGAAAATGCAGTCAACCGCATTAAACTAAGCAGAGTCCAAAGAATAGCATGTCTATGCACAAGCGGAGCCTTGCGGTCTACCCCCTCTGCGGCATTAGACATTCTGCTTCACTTGACACCCCTTGACATTTTTATCAAGCAAGTAGTTCTGACTGCAGCTATTCGCCTTAAAGCGACTAAACAGTGGACAAATAATTCATTTGGCCACGCCAATATTCTTAATACATTAGGAATCCTCACAGAGAACATCGATTACACCATACCTGAACTTTTTTTTTGACAAAAACTTCCATGTAAGTTTCCCCTCTAGATCATTCTGGGAGGAGGATGCTTTCATGGAGGACAAGTCAATCCATCTCTACACAGATGGATCTAAAACCGATAGCGGAGTTGGTGGCGGTGTTTTCTCAGATAAGCTAAATCTAAGCCTCTCTTTCCGCCTTCCAAATCACTGTAGTGTGTTCCAGGCAGAAATTTTGGCGATTAAAGTCACTGGACTCGGTCTCATTATATTCTAAAACCGCCCTTGAATGCCGATCATCTCTCATGGAGATGGCAGAGCAGTTCAACATTCACCTTTGTTGGATGCCGGGCCACAGAGACATTCCAGGTAACTGCAGAGCCGATGAACTCGCCAAAATTGGAACCACTCTACCTATCCTACCGGACAAAGGTAGTATAGGTATACCAATCGCTACGTGCAAACTGACGCTAAAGCTAGATGCCAATAAAAGAACAGACCTTAGGTGGACTGCTGGACAAACATGTCTAGCAACCAAACAGATCTGGCCAAGGCTGGATCTGAGTCGCTCTAAGTGTCTGATTCTTTTAGATAGGAAACATCTCAGCGCCATAATAGGTGTCATTACTGGACACTGCCTCATAGGCAAGCACGCAAGAAGGCTTGGCGCTTTTACTAATGATTTCTGTAGAAGCTGCATGGACGAGGAAGTGGAGTAGACAATCCCCCACCTATTCTGCACATGCCCAGCTCTCTCCCAGAGAAGGAAGCTTCATCTAGGAGCTTTCTTCTGCAACGAACTAAACGATCTAGAAAAAATAGACGTTAACAGTCTCCTACGCTTTATTATAAGCTCAAACTGGTTCCAGTAGTAAGAAGATCATAGATCCAGGTGGCATCACGATGGGCCAATAGGCCTAAGTGGGTTGGTATTTCCAACAGCCACTCTTACCTAACCTAACCTAAGTGTATACAAGGCTAATGTTGGTAAACTCGCACTTAAATAGATTCTCTGTATCAATAACAGTTTTCATCTTCCTTTTCTCAGCCCCAGCGTACTGCATTTCCTGGATGGTGATGATAACTATTTTATAGCAGTGTCACTTAGATCAGATGACATGGCCGCATGATGCCTGAAATTTTAATAAACTCGGCTATATCTTTGAGTGAGGTGGCAGTGATATTTTTCGCCTCAAGGTATGGCTTATCTAGAATACGTAGACGTATTTTGCTTAAACGGTTAGAGTGGTGAAGCAGTCTGAATGCTCTGTATATTCATGGACCAAATATTCCCTTAGTGGGATCGAACTTCGGCTCCCATTTTATTTCCATTTATTTGTTACGCATTATTAGGATCTGTCAACTTGAAGATCCAGGAAATTTCTGTGATCCATTGGGCAAAAGGGACCAGCCAGTGATTGGCTTCGGGGACAAAGAGCTACCCATATAGCGTTTATTTCACAAAATTCAGAAATTCCTGAAATTTCGTTGTTATTGACCTCAGCTTCAAATAAGTTGAAGTAGCTCATATAGCTGCCTTTGAGTCAGTCATGCGAATTCACCACACACCGTGTGTGTTCGTTCTGAAGTTGGATAATTTCTGGCAGGACATTATAATATTGTTATTCTGCTCAACATTCGCACTTCTAAGTTTGGCAAGTCAAGCCCGGTTGCATGGAACCAGTATCCGTCCCAAACGACTCCATTGTGCAAATCTGCTTTAGGACCTCAGAATTATACCTGTCGATTGTTACATTCTGTTAGAGATGATGTTTGCTGGATCGGGTTTGGTCTATAATATGCACCTGGACCTTTACTCATTCATAGTAAGGCAAAGTTCAGCTATGATATGTTGTGAGAAAGAGCTCTATTGTCGATATTGTTAAATACACCAACATCTGATTTGGTAAAAATAGTATTTTATGTGTTTATGTTGGTTCTGCGCACTATCTGAAGAGATTGAAGAAATCATACGAGAACACATCCACTCCTTGTTGATGCATGGTTGAAACGAAAAAAAAGTGTGAACAACTCTATTTTAAAGCTATACAGAGTATTGTAATTCTCGAACGCTAGCACCACGCTCATCGCTTCAGTTTTCACACAGCGCGCTTGATAAGATCCAGTATTGAATAGTAAACAGAGATAGTACAGTAATGTAGTAATTATACTGCACCAAGCTGTTCGCACGTTTGTCATCACATTTCTGTGAGATAACGTAACTGCCCGACCATGGAAATAATCGGAAAAAATACGAAGCAATAATATCTTCAATGGGACAAACCCATTTTCGCACTCGTGTAGTAGAAAGGGTGCTTACATTTCTAAACACATACAAATCCATTGGTCCAGATGGTATATCTCCTTTTTTTTCTGAAGAGGTGTTTTCCACGTTGGCGAAACCACGGCGTAAGCTTTTTCATTAATCCTACTCTTTAGGATTCTTTCCGAGCAGATGGAAAACAGCATTTGTGCAGCCCGTCCCTAAAAATAGGCGAATCTTCTTTTCTCTCCTCCCACAGACCCATTTTACTTACTTCCCTTCTTTCCAAGGTCATGGAAACACTGATAAACCATCAGCTCATGAAATATCTCGAAATATATAACGGAAACTTCTCAATGACCGGCAGTACGGTTTTCTTAGCTTCAGGTCCACTGGTGATCTGATGGCATCTCACCGAAAAGTGGAATCAAAGCGTACATAAATCTGGTGAAAGCAAGATAGTTGCACCTGATATTTCTAAGGCATTGTCGAAAATGCATGCAGTTGGAATCGATGTATCTCTCCTTCAATGGATTAGAAATTACCTTTCCGAACGTTCAATTATAGTTGTCTTGGATGGTTTCAGAAAATAATTTCTGGAGCTCCCCAGGGCTCCGTTCTGTCTCCGACACTCTCTTTAAATTTCATTAGTGGTCACTTGTCTGCTACTTTTAATCCAATATATTCCATTGCAGACGGCAGTACTCTCTGCTTTTCATATTCGTTCCTGGACTCACGTCCCTGTTCTTCAGCTGTAGACCGGGAACGCCGGCGTATAAACAATCAACAGAGTGGATTTTAATGCTTCCAAAACACAATGCTGTCTGATGTCCTTAAAGCGAAATCGTCAATGGCACTTGCATCATTGAAACCGGAAAACTTTCCATTCTCGGTATGTGTGTCAATGAACAACCTGCATTGGAATGATCACATATTTGATGTCGCCAAAAATGCTGCGAAATATCTAGCTTTCCTCAAACGATGTAAGAAATACTGTTTGCCCTCTGATCTGGCTTCAATATATGGTATAAGGCATACATCCAACCCAAAATTGGAGTACAATGCCCAGATCTGGTCAGGTGCTCCTAATACCACTTTGAACCTGCTAGATAGGATTCAAAACCGTGTGATAAACCTCTTTTGCGATGCTAATATTACCCAGTCAATTGACAACCTCGAACACTGACGGAATGTCTCCTGTCTCACCTTGCTCTATCGCTGTTTTCACCATCAGTGCTCCATTGAAATTGCCAGTAGCATTCCGTCCATTCAAACCTTTAACCGTAACACCCGTCTCGCTATGAATGCTCATCAGTATACCCTCAAGCTCTCTTTCGTTGATTGTGATTCGTGATTCTTTCCTGAGCCGTACATCTCGCTTATGGAATGCCCTGCCGAGGACTTTGTGAAGGTCCTACGACAGAGATGGCTGGGTCATGTAGAGCGGATGGACGCCAATGTTACGATCAGTAGAGGAATACCGCGATTCAAGTGGTGTACGCAAGTCGAAGGTGTCCTCAACCAACTTAGCATGCGAAATGGGAGTTGAAGCCCAGTTCCTCCCCAAACTGTAACGCCATCTAAATTAAGTAAGTAATATACAATTGATATTCCCAAACTTTACAGAAGATCAGCTTCTTACCAAAATGTGCTGAGGGGTTGTGCTGATTTCTTTTGGTTGGATGGTAGAACTGTTTTTCAATTACTAATTTCTCCTGTTTACGCCCACTAAAGAGCTACTTTCTTATCAAAGATTAAGTTGCACTTGAACATTATAGCTGGTGCTATGCTTCTCCAGGACACAAGTAGATAATATTAATAGTAATCGCACTTTCCAAATACATGAAAGTCTTGCTGTACATTGCCGTGAAACAATTCAGATTGGAACTAAGCGGATTCCTCGTACTTGGTCTCTTTTTTTAGCCAGATATGCTTGGATTGTTATTGAACGAAATTTGAATTTTAACTCCAATGTGGCTACCGAAATTGGAAGTTGCAAGATTCAATTTCAATGAAATAATGCGCAAGAAGAACTGAAGCGTTCTTAACTACCAAATCAGGAAACATAAAACAAGAAAGTAAAGAACAACCAACAATAAGTTACCTTATCTACGGAATCTGACCAATGTAACATGACTACTCCGAACAAAACATACCACGAAACAGTCTCGTGTGTGAACTAAAAGGTAACAATAAATCACAGATGAAGCTCTTTTGTGGATTCATATTGATTACAGTGAACGGTTTTCAACATTATTTCATAATTCAAACATCTGACTCTATAAAATCAACAACGCAAATCGCTGATGCAATTGATTACAAAAGACAAGACATCTATGTATGTCGCAAAAACCCTTCACTTATAAAAAGCCCCTCGCGCCATTTCGTTAGAAAAGTTTTGTCATCTTGAATAAATCTATGGTTGGGTGCACGTTCTTAAAAACTAAGTGAGCTTTGGAAATGTTTAAGGTCTGCTACCCTTTTGACTTTGAAATCTAGTTAGTTGAACAAATTGATATATAAACTTATGGTGTACTGAATATTTTATGATTTCAGCAACAAAAGAGAATGCCTTAACGAATTTACAGACTAGCAAAACTAGCAGAAAATACTGTAGACTACATGTACCATTGCGTTAAACTCAATAAGCTTCGGGCATTTTCACTTTCATTTAAATGTCAGTGACTCACGGGGCATATTGAGAAAAAATAAAATACGAAGCGAGACCGCGCTAGGCAACCACATGCGATAGATGGAAATGTAGA
Source organism: Volucella bombylans (assembly GCA_949129095.1). Taxonomy (NCBI): domain Eukaryota; kingdom Metazoa; phylum Arthropoda; class Insecta; order Diptera; family Syrphidae; genus Volucella; species Volucella bombylans. Next base: position 201,967,088 of record OX422141.1, read on the forward strand.
ATAATCATTTCCTGCATTTACGTCCTCCCAGTTTGGCTTGGAGTGGTCTTGCTAATGCAAAACAGACACTGAAAATAATTCCCTGAACGATGTCCATCGCTCGTTGACTTTAGTTCGTTGGCCAGTTATACCTCAGCATATTCATTTTATTTCATTGTTAGATATTTAGATACATCTTTTATTTTGTTCCGTATTATATGACATTGAGTGAGATTTAAGGTATGTCAAGGAATATTGAAGAGTAAGTATGGTGAGCGTGTTATCTCAAGACATGGGCCAGTCGATTGGCCGCCTCGTTCGTGCGATTTAACGCCGCTTGACTATATTCTGTGGGGCTACGTTAAGTCATTGGTTTATGCCAACACGCCGACGGCGTTTTAGGAACTCAGAGCCAACATTGAACGCGAAATAGCGGCCGTTTCGGCCGAAATGTGTGGCCGAGTCGTTGAAAATTGGGTCCAACGAATCGACCGCTGCAAACGTGCCCGCGGTGGCCATATCAACGAAGTCGAGTTCCATTCATAAAGGTTTTGATTTTACTTCAAGCCGATAATAAAGTTTTTGAAATATCTCAAATGGTTTGCGTTTTATTTAAAAAAAAAGTTGTCAAGATCTTATTGGAAAACCCTATACTTACTAAGGAAAGTGTGTCAATCCTTCTATGGTGCTGGAAATGGGTAAGGAATTCCCAGCAAAGGAATCGTACTAGCGAAAAATACACATCCTCACCTCAAGAAGGAGAAATTAAGTTGGTTTCTTTTATTTCTGATCCTTCTGATTTACGATGAATGTTATTTCGTGAAGATATACAGGGAAAACGATGACTTTTCCAAGGATTGTTTCGCGGGGTTCCTCGGCAAGACGTATACGAAAGATCATTGGTGATTTAAAAGCCAAGTTAAGAAAGGAGAGAGTCTGGGGCGGCAACGTTACGAAACATAGTCTACACGATACTAGCTCTGAAAATGGACTCAGGCTAACTCACTTTTTTCGTTTATTTTTCATCAAAGCTGGCACACATTTTTCACACCTGAACATCTACAAAGGAACCTAATAGATTTACCACACTGTGATCGATGTAAGACATAGCTTAAAATATTTTGCATTTTCGAAGGTTTCGGAGAGCCAAAATAGACATAGCCCTATGTCTTTTTGTAGCTAAGGTCCGAATGCGTATATTGAGGGCGCCAGAATACTGCAGAAATACAATAAAGAAAATTGACAACAAACTGCTGTAATCGAAAAAGATTGCAAAACTTTTCTGAGCGAGTCTCCGAAAACCTTTCAAAAAACTCTATACTTCCGACATCAAATGCAAGAGATGCCGTATCTGATGAGCTAGATTTCTCTCGACATTGTGGTGGTTTTCTGATGACGATCAGCTCTCCCGGGTTGATGAAGAATATCGGCAAGTGAAAGCATACAAGTTGGTACTGCAAAGAAAGACGATAGCTACAAACTCTATAACCATAAAAGACGAAATGAAAAAATGTGATAATTTTTAAATGATACACCTTATCTCTGTCCTCAAGGCTTATGTGGACCTGGGCTTGGTTAACATAAGCCTTGGGCTTCAAAAAACTCAGGGGAACGAAGTCCAAACCGCACGATTTGTACGAGAAATTTCCCTCCGGTTTTTTTATTTTTCGTTTATTAGCCGTTGAAATATATAAAGCGTATAATTACATCTAATATTCAGATTTATCCCACGTATCTGCATTGCTACTGCCCCGATTGCGACGTTTCTTAAATTTGCGGACCTTAAAACTATTCCACGGGCCATTCTACTTCGGATTACCTCATTAGTGAGGCCGAAAACTTGCTGATGTTTTCACAATTGCGTGATCCAATTATTTTTAATTCGGCCCCTTCTTTGAACCTCGACTGGAACTTGAGCCGGTGTTGCTTTTTGGACCAGATTTTCCAAAAACCTTAACTGAACATGGCAAAAGCAACTGATTTGCTCAGTCTAAAGCTTCTTTATTAGCGGTTTCTGAATATGGAGACTTTCGCGGATGCACGTACTACTGCAAGGTAACATTTTTTATATTTTTCGTACAATGTCCAACATTGCGACTGTAATATATAGCAAACCCTTAAGTGTAAGAGGCATTTTTCTGTCGCAAAATACAGCGGAGTTTTCGCCCCATTTATGTCATCCCACACTGACTCTAAATGCGTAATCGTAATTGCAATTTCCTTGGTAGTTACCAAGAGAACCTACAAATTAAAACCGTTCGTGCCTAAAGTACGAACGTGCCTACGTTCCTTTCTAAATAGATATCAGCTGTTGAGTTTGAAGGTTCGAAAAATGAGTAATGCAAATATTCGGTCTTATTCTGTTTCTGAGACTGATTCATTATTTTCTACCGCCTTTCTCCAACTATATTAGCCCTATCATCGCCAAAAAGAGGAGAAGTCGTTCTGGACTCGTTGATATGCTGTTGTACTAGAAACTCTCGCACGACATTAAAATGCAACGGACTTTGTATACTGCCTTGGTGTACTTCAACTTTAACTTTAAATTCTCCAGTTATTCCCGCTGTGTATTTAACTTTTGTTTTAACATCATCATACATATCGCAAACCATTCTCACATATGGCTCGAGTATATTTTGAGACCTACGAAGTTGATGAAGACGGTGTGCAGATCCTTCGAAGCTTCGCGAATCGTATCATATGTCAACTTGCCTCACATAAAGCCTGCATTGACTGCCATGGAATTTAATAATATTCTGTTCTCGACAGTCTAGAATTCGCTCGTAAATTTTCATAGTAAGCCAGACTAGACTCAGTGGAATTAGAATGCCCTCTGGTTATCATAATTTTACTGATGTGTCTTGACATGCCTTTCATTTAAGCCACTACAAAATGATTGGAAATTAATTGTTTGTGCATTAGCTTCCTTGAAGAAAAATAACAAAATGATGGACGAGTCCAAAATGTTGCTTATTTAGGCAGCCATCATCATGAAAATGATTTTGTTTGCAAACTCACCGTTCACTTGTTGTAGTTCAATGAACCAATTGATGAACTTTTTTTACTGAGTCTGTTGGTCGTTATAGCCATAAAAACGCAATTCTTTCGTGAGAATACCTCCATATTGGGCCTTGAAATTTTTAATTCTTCACCACGATTCCGCATGGATATTTCCGGACTGGCACATTATAGTGAACAGCCATGATGTTTTCTGCTAAACGACCTGCACGAATACATGTCTATAGTCTAAAGATTGTGCGCAATATGACGATTATGGCTGTCGAACTTTCTCCATTTTTGAAATTATGTTTAACAATTAGGAATCATTGTCTGAACTGATACACTGATTTAAATGTTACAGCACAACAGTAAAAATGGCGGAATATTTAAATTTTCTGCTCTTGATTCGACGTCTTTTAGTTATGTCAGAAAAATCTTTTGCCTAAGTAGCTTTCTATTGATTCTGACAGTGCATGGCACTATCGTACCTCTTTAGCTGCGATGTTCCCCAAAAAGTTAGATATCAAAACCGAAAAAGTAAACGTATACTGTTATACTAAGGCGTATCCGAATATCTGATGTTGGATACGTTAGTTTTGTTACCAACATCCCGCTCAACATGAGGGAAAATTGCATTTTGTTGTCATACCTTATCAGGGCTTATGCACTTATCTTTGTTTTGTTAATAAAAACTTTGTTGTCGTTCTGCTCAAGTGCTACAAATATTTTTCTTGTCTCAAAATGTGGAACAATGATTTCTAAGAAACTATTTCGACGCATTTTATATCGCTTTCAGTTCACAATCTAATCTCGGTTTTCAAGTTTTCATGCTTAAATCATTAACACTTGGCTCATGTTATATAGTAAATGTCAGCAAATGTGCTCGTATCTAGGTTTGGCTGAAGAATTCAGATCTTCACACCTCTGGGCCAGCTCATCGACCTCTGTGTCGACAAGAAAAATTTAAAGATAGCTCTTTTCCGGAAGAGAAATCAAAGTACTGTCTTTTAAGTCGGAGGAAATTGAAGCTGCAGTTGAACTTTCAAAACGTTTCCTTTTCACCTAACGACGTATTGTTTCTGATTTCTACTCCAAGTATTTTATACAAAATAACTCGTATCTAATGCGCAAAAACAATGACATTAACAATTCTCCTTACTTTTCACCGCTTTCGATTGCAGAAAGGTAAGAGATGAGAAGAAAAAAAGTAAAGGAGAAGATGAAAATCATCAGTAAAAACCCACCGTCATTCGATCAATAAATCACGTTTTTCTGAAGTACCTCGTACTTCTGGTTCGCTCGTTTTTTGTCATCGTCTGTAATAAATTTCTCACGGCAGCGGATTATTGAGGTGAAATTTTCTTAGGTGTCCAATAACCACCAACCTCAGTCAATTGGCGGCATGCCAGACACTAGTTGCAGACGCAGCCGTCGCACCTGCTTTCGTAGTTGTAGTCAGCGATTTTAATTGATCTATCAAATCTAAGAAATGCTTGTTAGAGTATTCGTATTCACATCTTTCTCAGTTTTGCAGTATCTCAACTGATTTCACTTTGAGTTTTCTGTTGTCTAGTACGTTTTCTGTTACGATGCTTTTTTTTCTGCGACGTAATTGGCCGGAGAGGGAAGATTTCCTTTAGTATTTACACTATACCATACATTCCAATAGTGTGATTATTGGTCTGCGTTTTACAAGCTTTCATCACTAAACGCCTTGACTTTGACTTTCACATTGTGGTCAAATAGATGCTGCTTATACATAATTATGGTCTCTGCTCATTGAAGAATGAATGAAGTCACAGAAGACATTTTAAATTGTAAATCATATTTAAGTTAATTGAAATCGATTTTCTGGTAATAACTAATATACTCGTATACCTATTGACAAGCAGCCAATGCACAGCAGTAATGCGAAAATGGTAATTGTTGCTGAGTTTTTGGCAAACTCTCTCCAAAGAATATACTCGTACTTCGCCAAATGCAAGGAGATGAAGTATTTTTTTGGAAAAAAAATTTCTTCATTGGGATATGAGAAATATAATAGATATACCTTGAAGGCAGTAGAATACTAAGTGGGAAGGTATAGGTCGTGATGCCTGATTCAAAATTTAAACCGGTGGTGAATATTTTTTTTTTCTGTCGGAACAGCGCGCTCAGGCAAAGAACTAGTTCATTGTACTCCTTGCAAGTGACTTTTAATGGAACTGTTCAGTCTTTTTGAAGAGACAAGTAAGTGCTTCAGTGATAAAGCACCTACAGTACCAGCATCAACCATTCTAGCGCCAAGTACCTGCAGTCTGATCTAACTAGGTTCGGGTCCTAAAAAACTCTCCTGTGAGCCTTGCCTGGCAAGTTCAGCGCCGCTTCCTATATCGGTATTGGAGCCATTACTAAAGGCTCATTTCCTGGCTCAGATTCTAGCCAAACCCAGTCTTGGGCACAAAGAAAGTTGATTTCGTTTTTTTTCCGCAGCAAGAGTTCTGATGTCATTACATCAGACGACCAAAGACCAAAGTCAAAAGACAGTCCACTCGCAAAGTCATCAAAGCTGCAGTACGTGTTATACCAATACACTTAATTTTAAAGGGAAGATGGCTTTGATAGTGCAACCCATAATATGGATATTAATTGTATATCAATGCGTCTAGAGTGGGATCAAGCTTGTTAAGGAAAGCCCCAATGCATCCGAGACAGATCGTTCTTAGGAGTCTGGTAAAAGCAGCTGTGACGTATTTTTGTGAGAGCTTATTCCACCAGACAAGGGACGCATAGGATATGATTGGCCTTATCATAACCGTGTAGGTCCAATGCACCCTTCTCGGTAACAGCTCCTTTGCACTGCCAAATTCCGGCAGTGACATAGAGGTTTTCGACGTAGAGTGTTTAGTCCATAAAAGTTTGTTATCCAGGATGACACTTCTGGCTTCTTTGGAAAATTATCAAGCACTAGATAAGTGGGACCAGACAGCTTCTTCCTTCCCGTAAAGAGAACAACCTCAGTTCTGATATGAGTGATTGAAAGCCCAATCAATCGCCGGTCACGCATGGGGCTGCCTGCGCTTTAGAGCAGACAGTCGGTAGACATGATCCAATAGATAGTACAACTACATCATCCGCATATGCTTGTGCATAGATGTCAGAACTAATGAGCGCAACAGTGAAGACAGAACGCCGACAAAGCATCCGTGATCAGTGTCTTATTCACGACCATTGCTTTTATCCATAAAACTACAGATTCGCCTAGGCCGTGTTGTCTGGACGAGTTACACATACCGTCAAAAGCTGCGTTGTCGAAAGCATCCTCAATGTAGTAAAAAATGCCCAGAGCGCTTCCTTCTTATCTAGTGCGCCTTCAATTCTGCATGTTGCATCGCAGACAGAGGACGCATTCGCAAATCAGTTTTGTGCACATGGATGTCGACCATTCTGGCTTTTCAACTTGAAGGAAGTCAAGCTTATAAGGCGATTTCTTATATAAAGGATACCCTCACTGTTCTCCATGGTTTCGCTATGTATGCCAGTACCAGGCTTGCAGTGAAGATTTCCATCAGAGTTAACAACAGCTGGTATATAACTTTTTGCGACATAACTGTCCATTAAAGGAAGCAACAGTATATTTAATGCCCTCATCCGTCATCGCAACCGATGAAATATACCAGCTACAGCATGTTGTGTTATTCAGCCCACTAGCAGGTTCATTAATAGCAGCTGGTCGGGAGCTGGTTCTGATTAGGTTACCTTTGAAATGAGATGGAGAATCTCTACTTTCGACGCTTCTTTACCTGAGGCACCCTTCGAAATCTGAACAAGCTTCTCATATTCTTTTTGCTTTGATTTGGAACGACCCCAGTCTCACTCGAAATTAGTCTTAAGCGACCTGTTTAGAAGTTTTCTCCTTTCTTTACGAATTCGCTGAAGATCTGCGTTCCACCAAGGAACGGGCGTTCTGCTGGATTACTTTCTAGCTGTGCATGTCAGTTCAAAATACTTACTGAGGATACCGTTCGGGTTCTGAAGATCTACCTTTGTTTTGCCCTGAGCTTAGGGGAGCACTGTTGGACGGTGAATATCTCGGTAAACTATTTTGTGTTCAATCTACGAATATGTTTTACGCCATTCTTTCTGTAGTTATCTCCTTCCTATTTCTTAATCTTTTTGCTGTTTGATCACCCGTACATCGTATATCATGTTTTTTTATGGGAAATCTACTTTCTACAATAATTCACTGGTGAAATACAGTGTACCTATGGCGTATTTTCGTGCCACAATGTATAAACATTTCCTGACCCCAACTCTCATAGTGGTGTTCGTAAAATATTTAGTTTGTTAAAAATATATCCAGGATAATCTTCAGTTGCCTTTGAATACTTATGAATTGCTTTGATGGCAATGTAACTGGTAATGCACTCATAAAGATGCACTGACGTCGTGCACATTGAACTGAATTAGTCGCCATAGCTTTGATAGAGGGAACGCTGTTAAGATTACTCGTTTTAATATCTTTTTTGAGAAAAATGATTTTGCTATCTTGTTCCTAATTCTCTCCCACCTCCTTCTGTCGAAAATTTTCTTCCTATTTTAAGCCAAACCGGGTGAAGGTTAGCTTTGTGAAAATAATCTGTAATGGCTATCAGAACAAAATTTATTAAATCGCAATGACAAGAACTTTGTAATTTATGTTCCTATTCGTGCCAATCATTTTGATTTTTTGGGAGAAAATAAAATAACTCCCAAGTCAATGAAGAAACCAGCGCATCCATTTAAGAAGAAATTAACTGATCGAGATATCACCTGCACCTTCATATTTATGAATTTCTAGTTATTTTTTTTAAAACAGCATATTCATTGCTTGAGAGTTTATTACAATAATGTGATGGCCTTATATTGTGGTTTCTTCTATTCAGTGCAGATAAAGTCCTCAAACACCTCGGTTCTATGTAGGATGTCATACTTACCCCAGTTTTACACTAAGATTTGTCTTAATCATCTTTAAAACTTGTCAAAACTTTTCTAGTTATACATAGGAAATGTGCAGTAATAGACGGACAGATACAAATTGTATCTACTGGGTTGTACCACATGAAATGTCCGATGTTCCCTCAGTCGCATATAAGAAGTTCTCGAGTGAACATCTGTGCCAGAACTTTAAATTTAAAGTGGTACGTGTATTTGAGGTGTGAGAATTTTAGGGTTCATTACAAGTACTGTTATTTTTTTCTAGATCAAATTCGAACCCTCTTCCTTTATGAATTTGAATGTGACTTAATGTGTCATTGGCAATGAAAAATATTAATGACGCATTTAAACGAACGCACTATACGACGTTGCTTTGGAAGGCTCCGTTCGGGAGATTTCAACCTTGAAAATGAACCACGTAGGAAGCCGGAAACGTTAGTTGAAGAACAATGTTTTAAGAGCAACGGTGGATGCGGAGCCAACGAAATCGGTGAGGGAGATTGCAAAAAGCATGGGAGTATCCTCAGTGATAATAAGTCGACTCCTTTCTCTCATAGGAAAGGTAAAGAAACTCGATAAGGGTGTACCCCATGAACAGAACGACTCCCAAAAACCAAACTGAACCGTTTTTGCACCGGATATAGTCACTTTTTTTTATATAATTTACGCGCGCCTAAGGGGTTAGATACCCTTTTACTGCGGGCGGAAAGGTAGAAGAAAGAGAAAGGAAAATTGTTTTGTAGTGGTTTGAAACTCAGGTGTATTTGGTTTCGATATTCGCTCTCCAGGGGTAGGAGTCCGAATAGGACGGAGAGATTTTGCTTCACTCAGAGTGATTCGAGTTATAATTCACAGTATTTTTGTCTGTGCTTGAAATTCTACATGTCAGTGTTATGCCTTCACACGCAGCATTTTTCTGTCTGAGTTCCAATTACAAATGAAAAACTGACTTGCTAGGGGCAGGACTCGAACTTAGACCCTCCGAGTGAGAAGCGATTGCTAACCACTACACCACGTCCACCCCTGTGATGAAAAGTGGATTCTGTATGATAATCGTTAAAGATCTGGGCAGTGGTTGGATGCAAATGAAAAACCAAAACACACCTCCAAGCCTGGTGACAATTTGGTGGACATCGAAAGGACCAATCCATTTTTCATCTCTTCAACCAGGAGAAACAACAACAAACAAACCAAATTGGCTGAAAAGCAACCTGCGTTGGTCAATAGGCACGGTCCGATCGTTTTGCATGACAATGCTTGACCCCATACCACACAAGTACGCATCCACCGTACTCTGCTGATATTTCCCCAGTGGATTACCATCTTTTCCGCAATCTGGATTCATTTTGCCAGCAGAAGGTCTTCCAGAACCGAGCAGATGATTTCATTGCCTCAAAAGGTCAGCACTTCTACGAAAAAGGAATATTTGACCTTGTATCACGTTGGAAAAATTTATGGAAAAATAATATTGGCTTTTAAATGTTTACTGTAAAATCGGACATTTCATGTGGTACAACCATCAACTCTATGGAAAGCCAATTCAATCTCTGGCCGGTGATTTCTGGCTGTGATTCAATAGATGGATGTCATATCTTATGTACATCGGCCATAAAATTCAGTCAGATATACGCAAATAGAGTGATTTCAACCATAAAACACACCTTGGGAGACAACTTGAATTATCTTGGAAATATCAAATTTCTTACAAATCTTAACTGTCTGTTAACTATCATAGATCTTGCTTTATGTAGAATCTCTCATTGCTTAACAGCTTTCTCTTTCGATATGAAACATTATCGTTCTGAAGTTGATAGCATTGTCTCTTTCAAGTCTTTAGATAGAGCTAAAATCTGCTTAGTGCAAGTTAATTACATTCTTCTTCAGCGTCTACTACATATCTTTAGCTGGATTCCTTAAACAGGAACATTGTTTTTATATTTTCCAAATTTACTATCCACTAAATCTCTATCTAGCCATATCCTAAAGTTCTTGACTACAACTCGACAATAGAGGTTGTCCATGTTGTCCCATGACTGAAAACGTTTGCCAATTGTTTCTGGTATCCATAGAGGCCTCAGACAGACGCGTGCTAAAAATGGTTTTCGACTTCAAGATCGCACTGATCTAAATGCGATCAAATCATCTGCGGACGCTATGGCAAGGTAAAGCAATCCCTTAGTATCGCATGAATAGGATCGGTGAATCAACCGCACCTTGTTGTTGAGAGATTCCTACTTCTTATTTATGAAGTGAGCTAAGTAAAAAAGATTGTACAGTCGCTGTTTTCTAATGCCCAGCCTATCCAGCTTGAGAAAGAGTCTAGCCATAAGGGCTTACAGGTGTTTAGATGGGCAGCTGTGCATTATTTCTTGGATATCTTGATCATATATATCAACTATGCGGAATATGTTGCAGCACCCCTGTCTTCCAATCACCTTGGTAGTGAGCATTATAAAGAATGCGGTGTAAATTTCCACTGCCACACAATATTCAGCATCACATCGATTTCTTATCACCACTGATTTCTTATATACCGGTGACTCGAAAATCGTTTAGAGCTCTTCTTTCGAAATGAGTGAGATAGTTCCTCATTTAATTCAGTGAAACTTGAGTTCGTAAGTCGAAAATTCTCCATATCATTGCGAAAGTAGAAATTATGCAAAAGAACTTGATTCTCCAGGTTGTGGTTCGGACCAATGTCGTCATTCGCAATAAATGCTTCGTGTAAAATTGCTCCCATGTCCTCTACTTTCTACTGCGGATCTTCGATCACGAAGAGGTTGGCATCGTCATCAGATTCTTCTGATTGTAACCAATATTTGGTTATTGTCCGTTGTTCGAACGATCATCAGACACCTGTTTCTTAGTCCAAATGTTAAAGGAAATAACCGGATCTAGATAAAGAAATTATTGGCTCCTGTTTCGTCTTGTTAGCGATAATAAATACAAATCAAGATATATCAGCGTTGAAACAATTTTCTCATTACGTAAATCACACAAATAATAACATTTATGAACACTTTCCAAGTGAAATCACATTCCTATACATACAACAATTAAATTACTGGCCTCCTCTTAATGGCTCAGAAAAAAAAAAAAAAAAAAAAAAAAAACTGAATTTAATAGCCCGGTCTAATGATGTATACTATGTATAATATAAGGCAAGACGTGCATACTATTAAGCTTATGACGCAAGTCGTCTAAACAAGAATGCACCATTTTTTTCCCATTCGTTGCCAAGTGATAGTCTGATCCGGATTGCACAACACGATTGCAAAGAACGTCGAATAGTAAAAGTGTCTTAAGAAGTATTTTCTAAAAGCATGCATTCAATACAAAACAACGAAAAAACCCAATTTCGAAGACAATGTCGGTGCGAATACGAATTACTTTCATCGAAAATAGATTTCTTAATGAAGTCAACCATTTCGTAATTTCATGAATAAATTCAATCGAATGCAGATAGGCGATCAGCGATCGGATTCTGTAACGAAAGTGTTTCTTCACTGCTTTCAGTTTTTTTTTTTCTTTTTTTGTTTAAAGAAACCGCTTACATGCGATGCAAATTATTGTTATGCTTGTGGGATTTTCGTAGAAATAAAATCAGCGCAACCATTCGTAGAAAGTGAAATTACAAACACGAAATTAATAAATGATTTGAAAGCACTTTAAATTGTGCAAACGCATGCGATTCACTGGAATTAGTTCAGCTTGCCCAATCTGACTCAGTCAATAGTGCAGTATCAATGAACTTGAGTGTAAATACTTGCAAGAAACACTGGAGCGCTAGTTCAAAATTTCAATTGTAAATTCCTTAGAACTGCTGAGTGCTGACTAAGTGTTCAGAGTTTAGGTGTAAGCAATTAACTGACAAATTGCCACCTACCCCCATGGCTTTAAGTCGGATTCATGGTTACTTAAGTAATTGAGTAGTCAATTAAAAACTATCAACGCACATAGAGTGTTCCTACTTGCGCTCTCGTATTAGAAGTGTAATGTTCTTAAAATGTGTAATAACACTTAAGTGATCAGATGTGGGAAAATGTAGGACATAGCACAGACTTTTCTTTCAAGTACAGACGGAAATATATATTTAATAAATGTCAGTCGCTGATTATCTAGTTTCAAAACTTTAGACTATCTCCTAGTATGCTCCTACTGCATACAACAATTAGTATACTACAAAATCAGTTCCTAACAGCGTTCTCTTTGCATGTGAAACACTGCCCGCAAAATAATTTAAAAGTGCCTGAATCTGACGCTTGAGAAGTCGATGAAAGCAGATTAATACGCACGGAAAATTTGAAGTTGACGGACATATTTCATGTCTTTTGACAGAACAATGATCTGTGTAGCCCAAACTAATTATAGCCTTACCACATTTTATGGTTTTTTCTACAGTGCCGTTCGGCAAGTTGAGTCCCGTATTTTTTGTATTTTTACTATCCACTATCCACTATCTAATTTAACGAGTATCGTTTATGACTTATTCACTAATGTACTGCTAAGCAACAATAGTCGTGAGAAGATATGCGTGCATTGCTTCAATAGTTAGCTGATTTCTGACTTGTGATTTTCATTGTTTATTTTGTCAGGTTTAATTGCGACTCCGAAATTTAGCTGATGTTCAATTTTTAGGTTTTCACTGCTGACAAATTTTTGAAACAGACATTACGACGACTAGAATAAATCCATATTATGGTTTTTATTAGATTAATCAGTTGATGAGACAGAGACATACCTTATTCCACTTAGTTCAATTCAGTAAAAGATCTCGGACTTCTGTAGCCAAATCTTTTTACTGACTATGTGCATACGAAAGTGGGTCAAGTCCCTTGAAATTGAAATAAGGCAAAGAGGTTTTATTTTTCAATATAATCTCGTTTTAACTCGATACACTTCGTCCAAAATTTCTTCAATTTGTTGATGTTTGTTTCATAGATATACCCTTCATTCGACCCGAATCTTTTACCGCCGAGCCGTTTCTTCATACCTTGAAACAACAAATAAACGCAGGGGGCTAAATGTGGAGAACATGCTGAATGAAGATGCAATTCGTAACGTAATTGATGCAATTTTGCCACTGAGATTCCGTTGTCCGGTAGAAGATAACTTTTTTCTTCGCCAAATGCGGTAGTTTTTGCTTCAAATTATCGTCGAATCGATCAATCGAACAGCTCTGCATAATAAGCACCGGTAATCGTTTTTACACTTTTCAAGGTAATCGATATGAATGACACAGCTCGCATCCTAGAAAACTGTCGCCATAACCTTGTTGGCCGACAAACGAACCTTGGCCTTCTTCGGTTGCGATTCACTAGGAGAAATCCACTGTCTCTGATGTATTGTGATGAATCCATGGTTTCGTGTCGGTTACGAAATGGCGCAAAAACTCGTTCTGATTGTGATCGAACCTCGCCAAACACTCCTTTGAAGTTGTCACACGATTGCGTTTGTTATCAATTGTAAGCAAACGCTTTTGCAAAACTGAAATCGCTGATCCATGTAATAAGCCCGTAACCTCTTCAAGTTCACGCACGACCAGAAGGTTCGGCGTCACTTGTGCTGATACGACTGCACCTGGATGGTTCCAGTCAATGGTGAAAAGTCCCCGCAATATTTTTCAAGCTTTTGTTTGGTTTGCATGATGCTGTTTTTGCCCAAAAAATAGTGTTTAACGAGCACATGAAATATTCTGCCAACAACACTCCAGTAGAAATTAAACGAAGAATCTCTCTTGTCAATCGCTGTTTCTTTGTGCTAAGGCAATTGAGTAGCAAGGTCGTATCCCGAAAAACCATGGAGACTCTATAGAAGACATTGATCATGACAGTCCTATTTTATGGTGCAGAAGCATCCTATCGAAAGTGGATGAAAATATCCTCAGTCGTTTCGAGAAAAAAATTATTCAAAAAATATCCGGCCGCGTTTGCGTTGACGGGCTTTGGAGGAGAAAATTCAACGACGAACTAACGAGCTGCACAGCGACATCGACCTTGTCATAAAACGGGCTTCAGTCACTTAAGTTGGCTAGCATATGTAGAGGGAATTGAATGGACAACAATGCTCCAGCCCACAGAGTCTTCGAATCTAACCAAGAGGGACAATGCAGTAGAGGAAGACCTCACATTTGGTAGCGTGCCTAAGTAGAAGGGAACCTAATCCGACTTGGAGTGCAACTGGAGGCAGCTAACTAAAGGCTAGACTAATTGGAGAGGCTTGTTAGTTAAGGCCCAGGTTCAAAGATATAGCAATATTTAGGGATCGATCAGCGTCAGAGCTCGAAAATAACTCTCAACCTTTCTTTTCATTTGGTTTCTCTCTGATATTGCGTTGGGCATTGAGATTTAGGTCTTGCTCAGAGATATATATATATGTACTCACCTTTTCGCTCCTCGCTTGGATTTATTTTTTAATTTCAAATATATCTGTCCTCTATTGACTTTTTTTATAAAAATTAAATGGAACTGATCAACCTAAAGCATTTTTCGTCGAAAATAAATCAAAAGTGTTCAATATATAGAATTCAATCGTTGTCTTTATATTTCGCATATATAATAAGTATTATAGGTATAAAAGAACGTTTTATCATGGGATCTCATATGGTGAAATTCAAAAGTGTATGGAATAATTTTAATATTTAGCTGAAGGCCTTATTGTCCATGTTATTGAATTCGTTGTCAATAAACTTATAATAATAATAATAATAATTTTAATATTTTAGGAATTAAGTTTTACTAAAAGTAGACTCTCAAGTGTTTTAGAACTTAAGCTATACCTTCTCTCGCTTAAAATAAAATGTAAAAAAGAAAAAGCTCTTTCGACAGTTACTTGCGTTGCGGGAACGCCAAGCACAACCAATGCCACTTCAAAAATATAAGGAGACTTTAGCTTTAATTTGTCGAAAAATGAAAGGATATTTGTATCTAACGGCAAACGTGTGTACTCTAATTCAAAATTTTCAATATCTGCGTATATTTTTGATAAGATCTCACTACTTTTATTAACGTCACTGTTTCGATTTGCTTCTCGTTCTTGTTCTTCAAAGCTATCTAAATATAAGCTTAAAAGTGAGTCCTCTGTCGCTGTCTCGTTAGCTTGACTAGTTGAAGTAGTTGGAATATGCTGAATATTGCTTTCGTTTCTTGAAGAACTGAGAAAAAACTCTACATAGAAAATATTATGAGATTTAAATTAAGTTTTTAAGATCTTTGAGGACGAAACCAACAGAAAGGGCAAAACATAACGAACGTAGATGGAAGAAACGATTTTTAAATTCCTATTCTGTTTTATACCTGTTTCATGTTTAATATATTCTTCGCAATTTTCTTTAAATGAATTTTTGCCGATGATTTTTGACTATTAGTCAAAACCAAGTTTAACCTAGGATCTAAAAAGATTGCACTCAACATTGCGGCGTTCTCCAGAAGCAAACCTTCACGTTCATTTAGAGAATCTAGTAATTTTCTTTTCAGGTCGCATGAGCTGTTCTCGTAGTTCAATTTAAGCTCCATCCAAATTTTAAAAAAATCACTTAGTACAAACTGCTCTTGTTGCATTTTAAGAGTAGCGATCCATACAGGCTTTAAAGAATCAATATACTCTCCAACGAATTCCCAATCTATTGTTGCTTCAATCATGAGTTGCTCGTGTTCCTCAAGAAATGATTTTATTTCAAGTAACTTTTTGAGCATTAGATAGGTGGAATTCCATCTGGTGGAAACGTCAAGTGGAGGCATACATTTCTCGGGTTGATTTAATATACGTCTATGTAGAAGATAGAGCATAAGACATTGAAAATTGTTTTTAAATTATGGTACATACAGAAACTAAACAAATTTAAAAAAAAAATATATTTACAAATATATACCTATATTTTGCAGTTCTTAAAATCTTGCATAGTTTCCTTCTACAATTTTTTGGCAAATATTTACATCCTTATGTACGTCATTAACACACAGCTGAAGGGTATGAGCTGCACAACGTATTGAGTGAATATTGGGAAATATAACTGGATCCACAATTTCCTCTAACTCTAACTCGTCGTAGTCTTCGTTTAAATCGGAATCTTCATTAAGGATTTCTACTGCCTTCAGCATGTTTCTCCCGTTATCTGAAGTAATACTTAAAAACAAACACACAGAAAAGTTGTAATCTATCTATAACCGATCGTATCGTCCCCCATATGCTAGAAACATGAATGTGCAAATTTCCAGCTTTTGAGTTTTATAAATCGTTCTTTACTCCCAGCTATCCCGGACCTGTGAATGTGTGGAGACCGTGTAAAAAGCAATATTAAACCTACAAATTTTTTGACAACAAACAACAATCAAACACGATTTTCAAAAATTATCAATTTTGCACATTCATGCTTCTGGCATATGGCGGACGGTATGATACCCTATATCTTAACCCAGCCCTATTAATGTGTCCGAGGCCATATTTACTGTATGGGTGAATTATAAATAACGTTAATGCCAAAATATTATTTCAGCGCAATTTATTTTATAATTTTTAGTAAAAACCAGTAAATTTTTAGTAAAAAGAACACCAAATTTCAACTTTCTAGATCAAAATTGAAGGCCCAAAAAGTGAGGACAGGCGGACATGACTCAATCGAATTGGCTGTTCGTACTGATCATTTATATACATACATATATACCTTATATGGTGTATCTCTATTATTTTTCTATGTTACAACAAACTATGTATCAAACTTTATATACCCTATAGGATAAGTTTATACCTTATATACCTTTATACCTAATAGTAAAAAAGAAAACAGTAATGTATAGAATAAAACATCGAAGTAATTTTACTTCTCGAAACCTTTAGCTAGTTATGTATCGAAGAACTTACCTGTAAATTTGACAAAGCTGAATTGCAAAATCCGCCAGAATTTCTAGAATTTTTTCTTTGAGGAATTGCCCCGTATGACGCTCAAATAACTGCACCATTCCTAACGTTTTTACGGCAATATTCATTGAATTCGCCTTAAGTTCAATAAACTGTAAATTTACACCAAGAATTGATCTATCCATTCGAGTGGCACTATCAATTTTCAAAGACAGAAGTCTACCTTTTACACTCCTTCGAATTTCATTTTTTAAAGACTGAACTTTCAATTCAACAAACTCCATGATATTATGTGAAGATATTGGCGAAATGCCCAAACCTGCGTATATTGGGTTAACTATTTCTCTAAATCCTTCACTGTCTAAATGTGTAAAAGGTCTTCCATCATTGGTAACTATTTTAATTATTGCATTAATAAAATCTTCCTTGTTCACTTCCAAACATATTTTTACTTTCTTTTTAGGCAATTCTTCGAAATTTTCTATGCTGTTTTTGATAACAGTATTTTCCAAAATGTCCTTGTCTTTTACCTCTAAATGCCTTCTTAAATTAGTTAAATGACGCCCACGCAACTCCAAATCACAAACATTGCACTTTGACTTTACTGTACTCGCATTATATTGGAAAAAGTTTCTAATTGTATTATCTGGTTTTCTGCCCATAGTCACTTCAACTTGCACTCACTTCCACTGAACTTTATTAGACGAATGTTTATTAAGTGCTACACAATAAATGACTAATCAAACCACTAATCTGCATTTCCGTATACACGGCTTGCTAACTATATCTCTCAGTGATATATCTCATTGATTGACCAGAACCTAAAAAAAAAAGTAAGGGTTTCTCTCCGACCAAGAGCGAAAAAAGTACGGTAAAACAAATCGGTTATTAAGTGATCTTATTTTATAATCTCAACAGCAGAGAGTAATTTAAAAACCTTTGAAAAGGTTGAGAGTAATTTTCGAGCTCTGATCAGCGTACATACCTGCATGGCAAAAAGGTGTCCCCTTCGCCAACTATAGTGGCACTAGTCTCCTAACATCTCTTACCAGCCGATGATGACCCTATTTTTCAACGGCCTCATTGGTTGCTACCAGTGTGGTTTTAGGCCGTTTAAGTCCGCAATTAACCAAATATTATCACTATAGTAGAACCTTGTCAGTCACTTATGGAGATCCATGCTTTATTAGATCATTCTATGGCTATAAGTTTGCGTTTCAGCATTTCAATAGGTATATTTATGTCTTAGAGAGGCATTCCATCTTGCAATCTCATCCGCTTTCTTATTCTCTTTTACTTCTGTGTGTCATGGGCCCAGCAGATATCCTAGTGAGATTCGTAGACCACCAAACTAGCATACCATAGGTAGGAATGTGTCTAACTCCGACCATATACTCGTACATCTAGTGTATTATACATGGTCTTAGTTCCCAACGTTTACCAAAGGTTCAATATTTAGCTTCGAATGAAAGTTGTGTCTTAACACCATTGATTCTGGGATGATTAAACTTTTCTAGCTTTATTTTGCTTGTGAATAACACCAGTTCAATTTTTGATGAGCTTATCCGTTTTACGAGGCTAACTCCAAAAGTTCAGTGATCGTTGAAAGATATTTACCTCCCACCAGAATGACTATGTCGTTGGCGTAGGCTACTGCCTTAATACCCTTCTGGTCGAAACTTGTTAGAATGTCATTTACAACAAGAAGCCACAGAAAGAGATTTCTCTCTTTCTCCTCCTTGCTCCTCTTGCAACCGTCTTTCTTACTGTGTTTCTCCCAAATTCTGAATTGATAATTCTGCGCTTTAGCATGTTCTGAATCCACTGTGCTATCATTGTTTCTAAATACTTGGGGCTTGTCCAAGGCTGTCCTTATAGAACCGGTATTCACATTATTAACTGCTCCTTCGATAACTAGAAAGGTAGCCATGTTGTACTCTTTGGTGTGCATATTCTTGTCTATGGTAGCTATAACTTCGTGTAGTGCCGTCTCTACTGATTTTCATTTAAATTAAGCGTGCGAGGAACCGCATAGGGTTTGTTTGTTGAGGTTTTTTCTTATATGTTGATCTAAAATCCTCTCTAGTTTTTTTACCAGAAACGAAGAGAGACTTAAAGGTCTGTAATCCTTAGCAGAGAAGTGGTTAGATCTTCCTGCTTTGGAAATGACAACCACTTTTACTTTTTTCCAGTTGTTTGGGAAGTAGCTCAGCTGTAGCGTTGGACGCAAACTTATGACCTTTGATGGATGTCAGAGGAGGATTTGAATATAGTAAAGCGCTCTCATATGACTTCTTTTACATCATACTTGACAAAATTGTGCGAGACTCGCAAGCCAACACTAGAGTCACAATTTTCCAAAAGTCTGGCAAATATTATACTTGCATACGCTAGTGACATTGACATCGTTAGCAAAATGCAGCAAGGTGTCACTGGAGTAGTTGTGGGTATTGAAACAGATGCGAACAAATTAGTTAAGCTGTGAATGAAGCCAATCCCTAGTATATGAGGTTGTAGGCCGGAATTTACTAGCCTGTAAACGTTAGTTAATTGTTTTCATATTTCAGGATGGACCACGGAAAATGTAGAGCATTCGTGGATTAGGTCCACGGAAAAAGCGATACCAGTTGATTTTGCCTTGAGACATATTTTAATCACAATTGTTAGGTACTCGTAGCAATAAGCAAAGGGAAACCCCAACTTAGAAGTTGCTAATATGGATGTCCCAAAGACTATTGATAAATTGCACTATTGGGCCAAAACTTAAACGGCCACTTAGTTTCAATATTTGGTGACGCTTTGGCCCATAGTTCCTTCACTTTTTCATCACTAAATTTCTTCCATTGGAACATACGAGTATATATGTCAATTACCTACACGTTTCTGGCATACTTAAGGACTACGTTTGCCAGTCAATGGGCGAGATAGAGATTATACTTTGGGAATATATTCTAATAAATAAATGTGTATTATCCTTAAAACCCAATCGATTTCAAGATTGGCCTTAAATATAGCGAAACTTGGCAGAGCCAATTCTGGGGTACAAAAGCTTGAATAGTTTGTGAAAGTCCACACTTGCGTAAGGTGGTCTACGCAATGTTTAGTGGCGATGTGAACGGATGGATTTCCGTGTAGCAAAACAGAAAACCTCTTGGTATATTTCCTCGTCACTTTTATATTAAGGCCTGTCGTGGTTTGCTGAAGCACAATATTCATACCGCCTTGGCACAGACTTGCTTCTACGTAGATAATCATGTCCAATCTCTAAAGCCCTTGATTTTGCCGATCTAGTTTATGCAACAATTGTTTTATTATTCAGTTTTCGGTCACTCAAAATAAATTGTTTTGAAATCCAAGATTTTTTTCTGGCACCGCGGTTAATTGTCCTATGAGAGAGAAACGAAATTAAAATATTATAAATATGAATACTGTGCGGTGTTTCTTCATCCATATAATGCCAGATACATTTTCTCTAAGAAATGAAAACAATTAAACTTTCATGAAAATAATTTATCACAAAATGCCGGTTTAGTGAAAGTTCGATAAAATTTTAAAATTAAAAAATGTTAACTACCCAACAGGTGACCTTGTCAGGTTGTCAGTATTGTTAAGTTAAACACCAAAAGAAGGCAACATCCATAATACCTATTGGATTTAGTCTTAAAAAAAAGTAACTCAAGGCGACTTAAGATATTATTCAAGTTGGTCTATCTAGCAATTGCATTAAACACGTTTCATAATCGTCAGCAGAAAGCAATCTACTTATGCGAATTTATAGGAAAAATATCGAAAAAAAACTTGTGATACCGGTTGATCGAATGTAGATCGGTAATCCATAAAGGTTTTGTTCGAAAAGTATCTCCAAGAATAGACTGGCCTGCAGATATACATATTTGTAGGTTTTTTAGCTTACCAAACGAGTCTGTATGCATTTGCACATGTGCGTAACATAAATTCAAGGTTAAAAGTTGATTACTTAGCCAAGAAATGAACAATGATCACTTTAGAGAAAAACTCTTAATACAAAACACATTCTCACGATCATCTGTGACTCAAAATACCAGGCACAATAGTGGGTGTTTGAGAAAAGTACGGGCCAATTGACGGCGAGAAAAAATTGGTTAGATAGTGAGATCATTCACATTATTATTGTTATGTTTTTGCTTGAGTGAAATGTGGTTTAGCTTGAGTCCATGTAAGGAGATCGTATCTGTGTATGGGGTTATTTACGAGTACATACGCTAATTTGAGATCTCTTCCATGACATCAATACCTAAATGAGACATGTGGAATTTCAATTTCTGACGCATTTCGCTTTATTGCACTGAGCTCAATATTTTTGGAGCTTACTTGAGCTTCACACTAATTGTTACTCGAATTTGACGGTAAATCGAGTGATCTACAACTTTCTCTGGAAAGATTTCAATGGGATTCAATGGGATTTTAATCACAGAGCTTTTGAACATTGATTTTTAATGAATTTTTCGGCTGCTTTAAGGCGACCCAAGGAGCATTCATAGAACAGACTGTTGATTACAAAGCTTGAGGTGTTCTTTTGACCTTTTCTGTAGCAGACAAATAAATTTTCTGCACTATTTACGACGTAACTGTATCAGTTTCGATCGGATGAATTGTAATACCTACCTGCAAAGGCAACCTAATACTGTGAGGAAGGTTGACGTTGGACGACTAAAATTACAAGAGATCGCCAACTCCTTTACCGATTGAGTCTCCTTTAATAATAGGTCCTATGCCGACATTATCAAGTATCAGAGACCAATGACAGCGTTGCGAAAAAGCCATCAAAGATGCCGCCTCTGATGTGCTGAGTTTCACTTGTTCACCACAACGAAACCCCTGGTTTGACGACGAGTGCCTGTAAAAACATGCAGCTAAGCAAGATTCAGACTACGAGGGTTGTCTGCAAAGTTTCCGACCGACCAATGATACAAGACATTTTTTCTCAAATTTTTTTTTATTTTTCTACATAGTCTCCTTGTAACTCTACACACTTCTCCGAGCGATGCTCCCATCTCTCTAACCCATCCAAATAGTACTTGGCGTTTTTCTCTGCAAAATAATTGTCCACGAAGGTGATTGTCTCCTCATTTGACGAAAATCTCTGTCCTCCGAGCGCAGTTTTTAGATGAGGGAACAAAAAGAAGTCGCTTGGGGGCTAGATCTCGTAAATAAGGCAGATAGTCAGGCAGTTCAATCCGTAATTCATGGATTTTCGCCATGTCAACCGCTGAAGTGTGAGACGGCGCGTTGTCTTGGTGAAACAGGATTTTCTTTTTCTGCTAATGTGGCCGTTTTTCAGAAATTTCTGCCTTCAACTTGGCAAGTAATGATGCGTAGTATGCTCCTTTACTATCCCAAGAAACAGTCGCTATCACTTTCCTAGCCGAAAAAACAGTTTTTGCTTCGTTTGGAGCCGGCTCGCCCTTTGCAGTCCACTGTTTTGACAGAATTTTTGTTTCGGGCGTATAATGGTGTATCCAAGTTTCATCTACAGTATTTAATCGGCGTCAAAACTCGGATTTACTGCGCCTAAACTCTTCCAACAGAGCGCTGGACATGTTCACTCGAACACGTTTTTGGTCTAATGTAAGCAAACGAGGCACCCAACGCGCGGCAGCTTTCTCATGCCTCAATCTTGATTTAATATGTAACAAATACGTTCTTTGGACATTTTCATAACCTCTACTATCTCTCTCACTTTAATTCGGCGGTCGTCTAACACCATTTGTTGAACTTTAGCAATGTTATCGTCAGTGGTTGCAGTTTTTGGACGTCCCGAACGTTAATCATCTCCCAAGCTCTTACGAAAACGTTTAAATTCAGCTGCCCAAAATTGCACTGTGATAAATGATGGTGCAGAGTCCCCATACACAGAGTCCAACAGCTCGATACTGAATTTTTTCCATTTTCACAAAAACCACTCACGTCGACTCATTCAAACGACTGCCAACTAAGAACTGCGCGTCCAAAATGACTGAAACTTCGCTAGTAACTGTCAAAAGATGCACAACTAGCATTCACTAGCTTTACGTTGCGGTCGGAAACTTTTCAGACAACCCTCGTAGATCTGCTCACGAGCTCCACGAGCAGAAGAGGCGAGACGAATACTGGCTTCTCTGGAGTAAAACGAAGGGGTATGCGCCCGGTCGAGGAAATTTAAAAATATTACTGCAGGAATGAGATCCGGAAATTTTACAAAAAGGTAAAAAGCACACAAGCCCCGAAGCCTGTAGATACGAACAAGGAACATGTTTTTTTTGTTTTACAATTAGCACACGTTCAAGGGAACTTATGGAGGAAGAAAAGTGAAGTACCGACGTACATTGGTCTTAAATGTTTGCAAGTTATATCGAATAAGAAATAGAGAGCTCGGCAGGGCATTAGAGTCGCAGTCGATGTTGAGGATTTGGAAAGAGCATTTCCGTTTGACGGTAATGACGAACCAAATAGAATGAACTTTTCAACCTAGACGATATAAAGCAACAATTACGTCTACCAGACCTGTATGAAGAGAAGGTAAATATCTAATATCTAAGCCTAAGTCCTAAAAAGCTGCTGGATCGGACAGCCTGACTGCTGTGTTCTTCAAAGCGGCAATGGCTTGGTATCTCTGTAAAATATGGTCGAAAGAAAGTATGCCCGATTAATAGAACCTCGGCATTGTTTGTCCTATCCTCAAGGAAGGAGACCCTCTAACCTGTGCCAACTACAAAAGCATTGGTCCTAACATCGCCTACTAGATCCGAACTGCCGTATTGTGTGAACGTCTGAAACCGTTCGTCAACAACCTGATTGATCCATATCAGTATGCTTTACGCCAGAGAAGTCCACCATAGAACAAATATTCACATTGCGGCAGATCTTGGAAAAACCCATCAGCTCCAAATCGATATACACCATCCATTCATCTATAGATGCCATCCATTCATAAGGCATCTATAGAGGCGGCCTATACAGGCGAAGCGCTGTCATGCAATTTCTTTAACACCATTCTTGAAAGATCGGACGAAGAATAACTCTTGCCAATAGCTGCTTCTCTGGCTGTTTTGAGAGAAATATCACCTTGAGGATGTGATACAATGACAAAATGTACGGGATAAACAGCGACATCGACTTAGCCAGAAGGATGAAGTCGAACGACTGAGGTGGCTGGGTCAAGTAGTCTAGTCCGGAAAGGCTTTGAATCTGCCCCCGAGACACAGCGCAGTAGAGCAGAACCGTGACTCAGGTGGCGCACACAAGTGAAATGGTACCTCAACTAACTTAGCATGTGAAACTGCAGGCAGCAAGCTACAGATCGTGTGCAGCCATGCCTCAAGTGGTAGTGTATTGGCTTCCAATTAGGACGGTTCGGGGTTCAATACCAGTCGTGCCCGCAAGACATTCTTTTTTTCATGCAACTAAAAATCACGAAGAATAGTGGTTGCCTAGAATACAGAAACAAGTTTAATTACACTAATAATTTCTCCTCCTCATTAAATGTTGGATGCCACCCATGGAGCGAAGTAATCACTGGGCCCAAAAATCGTTTTTTCTCTCTTAGTCCAATTTTCCTAAAAACTTAACACGTGCTCAGTGACGTCCACACCCACTTGATTGTTTAAAAAAAAAATATATATATATCGAGCTGACTTGAGACGCTCTGTATTACCTTAACACCTTAAGTATGAGTACCGACCACATTGTCGTCGAGGATCTAACACTTGTAGGCTAGGCAAAAGTGTAGCGACCCGCCACGACACCAGCATACAGTTTACAGTCATTCCTACTAAGGGAGGGCAGAAAATTTGCTGACCACTTAGACACGTCGAGAAGCATTTATTTGGCCGGCTCACATTCTGGAGAGCCACGTTATCTGCAGTTATGTTCATACACAATCCAAAGGTCAATTTTAATCTTAACTCAGCACTCAGATTCGGGTCCTGAACAACCCTTCTTTGTACCATGCCTAGCAAGTTCAACAGCGATTTCAGTTCCTCTGCCCTCATTGTAACCTGAGGCCCAATGACCCGAACAAGAGTCAGTGAATTCAGCCTTGGCAGTCGCTATAGATTAAGATGCTTCACCTCTTCCACTAATTCTTCACAATATATGTAGTTTAATGCCATCAGGATTGCACTTGGAATTTAAATCTTTAGAAAGACATCAGCGCCGTTTTCTAAGTTGGTTTTGACGCGATTCCTCAAGACCCAACTTGGATTGTGGCCAAAACCACTCCTGAGCACAGGGAAACACGATTTCGTACTTTTTGTTGTCATTGCATCAGACATCAGGTCCATAAGACCAGACTCAAAAGACAATCGGCACGCAAGGGTCATCAAAACTCCAGTGCGTGTTGTATCAAATTATTTTGGGAGTGCTCCAAATGATGTGAATATCAAGGGGAGTGAGATTCATTAACGCGTTTTCGAGTAGATCAGAGCTAAACGTGCTAGGAAAAGCTTTCATACAGTCGAGACAGACTGTTCTTTGAAGTCTGGTAAAAGCAGCAGACTCTCCTCAGTGATAAGTGATAAGCCCCTTGGCTTGCCGAAAGCTCATTTACCATTAAAGCCTGAAAGCTGAAAGAGAAGAGCCTTGAAGATTTCGACGCGACATGCTTAGGTTTAATATGTATAATTGACACCCAACAATTAAGTTTCATTGGAGAAACCGATGTAGATGCTTTTAAATGCTAGATCGGTCAGCTTTCTTCTTCTCAGCTTTGAGAGGATTAACTGATAACCCATTTCTGGGGCGACGAATGGTTTCACCACATCCGTTGAAAGATACCAGCTACGACACGTTATCTTACTTAACTTCCCGGCATTTTAAGTGTTAGGGTTTGACAACGAACCGGTTCTAGTCAAGTGGGAAGTGAGTCGCAACCATAAGGTAAAGAGTCACTGCTTTCTACTCATTATAGATGCCATCAGATTTTCTAAGTATTTTCAATCTGGATCAGGACTTTCACCAACCTGTTGGATTTACTAAGTATTTTAATCTTCTCGCAAAAGTGCTCTCTTTGCTTGTAAATCCGTAAAGATTCCAGTCTTCCTCCAAATTAGTCTGAGGTGACCTGTCGTTTTTTAATGAGGATGATGACGCAGCGATGTCTTGGCGTTTCTTGATGTTGAAAAGTATCTGTTCTACTGTCCATTATTTTATTATTTCTGAAAATCCTACCCTCGTTACTATATAGTGAGACTTATTGACAAGCCCTAAGCCATCGGAAACTTATCCCCAAAACCACTTCCTTGCGCAATTTCGGCACTTTATTCATCGGCCACGATTTCAATATCGTACTCAAATTATCCCCCTAAGATTCAGTCCAGCTGGTCATATATTTGAGGCTACAAAGATATAGAGTTTGAGTTAAGCCTTTAAGAATTGCCTGCTCCTATAAATCGTTGGGTTCAGGACTCTAATAAGATCTTTATATAAAAATCTGTCACTACAAGTCACTGTATCCGTGTATAGCTAGTAAATTGATTTTGAATCGTGTGCAGGAGAAATTCTTCTGCGACAATGGGAATTGCATATATTGTGTCAAATGATATTTGTATTCAGCGCAGAGCATCGTTCATGCCTATCCCAGAAATGAATACGAATATCTAGCAGTCCACCTTCGTATTCACATCGCACTTTCCAGAGACATTCACACCGCCTGACTGGAGGAAAATCTTCGGACCTTGTGTCATATTTCACTGAAGCCGTAGATAGAATTTACATCTACATATATGTATATGGTACACTTCAATGCTAACATCTAAAACGATCACAAACCAACCGAACCGAATCGCGCCGATCCGATGAAAACCGAAAATAAAAAATAAAAAAGAAGAAAATCTCCACAAGACCATGACGAAGATTGTATTCGTGCGAGTGGTTTTCTTTGATGCCTTTCCTAACACTTCGCCCACTACTTGTACCCGTATGTCATGTCTTGAGAAATTTACAGGTTTCTGCCTCTTTGCTATCCGTCTTTTCAACCTGTCCTAGGGTATCGTTATCGAAACTTAATATTTTCCGCACGCATGCGTGGTTCGGCTTGTTTGGCCGTTGAATAAATTTAATCCCTGTATCTGTTACAATTACGTGAAATAATTTTTTTTTGTTCATTTCAGGATCACCGTGGCACGTTGAAATAATGTCTTCACCCGGATTAACAGCGCTAGGCGAATCCACCCGCCTTGTACCGGCTAATACGCCGGCGGTTTTTGAGATACTGCCGCCTCCTGGAGCAAGCCTTTCTAAAGGCGAATGCGTGGCAACAGTTTTAACACCGAACAAATCGAAACTGAACGCTCGTGTTACCCATGAGGCGGCAAACGGTGCAGTGCGCATCGAATTCGTTCCCACCGAAGTTGGTACGCATATCATCGAAGCTGCAATTAGCGGAACTAAGATATCTGGCGGACCACTTGTAGCAAAGGTCTATGACGCCAGCTTGATACAAGTGACAGATGTGAATGGGGGAGTTGTTGGTCAGCCATGTCAGTTCCGTGTAGACGCCAGCGCTGCTGGGGAAGGTCAATTAGAAATTTCAATTAACGAAGGAGAAGTACCGAATCATGTTCAAGTTGTCGGTGGTGGACGTTGTCTAGTGTCATTTACACCCGAACAGGCTAAGCCACATCTAATCGATATTAAGTTCAATGGAGAAACAGTTCGTGGATGTCCATTTGTATGTTCAGTGGCTGACACTAGCCGAGTTATGCTGAATCTCTCAAACTTAGAATTGATACCAGTCAACAGGCCGGCTTCATTTCATATAACTGTTAGCGGTGGAGGCGCTGCAGAACTAGCAGTCAGTGTTCGAGGACCACATGGTGAGCTGCCAGTTCGAGTAACTGGTGACATTCATGCTGGCTTCACTGCGGAATTCACTCCGAACACTGTAGGTGGACATTCAATAAACGTGGAGTATAATGGCTTCCCTGTGCAGGGAACACCGTTCCTGGCTAAAGCTTACGATGCTACCAAAGTTGTTGTGGGTAGCGTGTCAAGAGGAACAGTGGGTCGCTCCGTCCAGTTCACAGTTGATGCTGGAGATGCGGGCGAAGGAAATCTGGAAATAACAATTTCCGCAAAGAGCCTCAATATACCCACGCAAGTTCATCCGCAGGGTAATGCAAGGTAGGTTTCCTTGTGTCTGTTTCACTTTTTCCATCTGTCTAACTTATTGTTTCGTTTTAGATTTTCGGTGTCGTTTGTCCCGGCTGAGGCATGTGAGCACACAATAAATGTTTCATTCAATAAGATGCCGGTTCCCGGCTGTCCCATTAGCGTGAATATTAGCGGTGGGATGTCGGGACCACAAGTATCATTAGGTGGGCCTGGCCCAGTACATCAGCCAAATTCGTTTGTTATCAATCACACTGGCGGCCGTTTAGAAGATATTGAGGTGAACGTTGAAGGTGAGTGTGGAAGTTGATCTCCTTTATGATCATCACAGTGGTGTACATGAGTTCAGATTGAATTTTAATTAATACTTCAGGGTTCGGTTGCATACATTCGCACACATCATGCGTTCATGTATAAAATTAACAAAATTCTAAATTTAATCTTATTTTTGTTTGTTTATTCAAATCTGTAAAATATTTTGGAATTGTGTGCATTTGTATTATACATTAATGATCATGTTATCCCAGACCCTTTCATCTATCCCTAAGAAGATCCCCCCGCCCCGCCCTAATGTATGTTAATTCCTAACGATGTTCTAAAAAATCCTCCTATCTCTTTAGCACACTATTTTTCAATGAAGAATGTGTTGTATTTTAATTTAAAAAAACAAACAAACAACTTTTCGGTTTTCACTTGTAACAAAAATTGCACGTTTTTGAGAGTCGCGCGTGAGAGGTTGGTAGCTCTTAAGTTTTCAAATTTTAAACAAAAGTATCGACTACAAAGAGGTTTGTTGTATTAAAATCGTGCAGTGGCTATTTATGACTCAGAAAAAGGCATTTTGTAGATTATTTCTTAAAATGGGGCGGCCTATGAATATTTTCAGTGAATTATTTGCTTGATACCGCTGCAACCCAATGGAGTATTCAAGGCAGAAACAGAGTCACTTAACCAAACCAACCTTGATCAAAGCTTTTAACAAACGTAAAGGTGAATACTAACTGTTGCCATCTTGCTTAATAATTTAATTTTAATCCTTATTTTTTAAGTAGCTGAAGTAAGTCTAGGAGATCACTTACAGCGCATGTAAGTGGAGCCTATAAATTTGATTACTCAGATATGGCCGTAGTTGTTCTGTTGTTGAATCTGTTGACCAATTCTTTATTTAAATGTCTTTGCTAGGATACAGGCTGCTCTTCGTTCTTTTACCCATACGGGATTCACGTTTTTCTAGGAGAACTTAAAGGGTATTATAGATATTTTGTAATATTTCTTAGTTAAAACGACTGGCCTTTTGGACGCATTTCCCATGATATAGGGTCTAATGATAATTACCCAAGCCTGGATCCCTTTGAGAAGTAGTAGGGCCTTGATAAATCCTAGCCGGTTCTAGCTACTTGTATTTCGTAGTCATTGATTATTAAGATGACGTATTATGAAAACTCTTTAAATGCATTTCTCCCTCAAATAGTACCATGTTCATATCAGCTTATTTCGTCTCTAATTGATCTGTTGTATCCTTCTCCTCAAGTCAAGTGACCAGACCACTTACGCGGAGTCATTTTCGTAGAAAATTACCAGACAGGTTCATACATA
Source organism: Volucella bombylans (assembly GCA_949129095.1). NCBI lineage: Eukaryota > Metazoa > Arthropoda > Insecta > Diptera > Syrphidae > Volucella > Volucella bombylans. Next base: position 201,996,602 of record OX422141.1, read on the forward strand.
TTATTTCCTGTTTCTAGTATCACTATACACCAAGTTTGCGGATTCATGACACTGAGCCGATAATTATACAATTTCTTCATCTACGAACTGCAATTTTGGTTTCGAATTTCTTCCTCACCTGCAAGTGAGGTGCCGAAATCTATCTAAAATGTTAAAAAATTAAGTAAAGAAAGTACATTTAAGGTAGCCAAAATTCTCAGCTTTGAGGACGAATACCACAAGATTTTTCAGGAGTATGAAGTACGAGTATATGGTATGATGTCAGGCAGGAAATGATCTTGGCTTCTGCTTTATTTAACCTTCGAAATATATTATATAACTCGTAAAGGAACTTCCAATGCTACACCTTAAATCTGCACTGCTATAGCGCCTCTTGAAAGAACGACTAACTTTTCACGAGCTTCGTCATCATTCTACGGGCTTCTGTATGTTGAATTATATCATCAGTGAAGTGCAGATATGAAAAAAAAAAATATGTAATACAAATTTCCAATTTAAATGCAACATAGGAGAGGTATTCAATTAATAAAATTTAGCAAGGCGAAGGAGAACTGTTTGATGAATTTCTTACACGAATAAAATCTCAAATATCTGACTTCGAGAGCTTAAAAGACAAGCACATCAAGATAAAATAATAACAGGAATAAACAATGATCATCTTCAAGAAAGCTTGTTGTCCGAAGAATGCCTCTCATTAGAAAAGTCCATTAACGTTTGTATAGCAAGCGAAATAACATCCAAACAGGTAAAGGAAATTCGCAAGGAGGAACACGTTGATGAAATTTATCGGCCACCATGGTAAAATATATACAAAATGTCAAAACAGAAATTATTTTCAATCTATGTGTCGAAAAGTCGAACTTGCGATCACTGTGAAGTAACCGAGTTGTCAGAAAGGATGACGACAAAAACGTATGAAGTCATTAAGACTGAAAGTCACAAAGTTAAAATGAAGCTCGACTCCGGGGCACAGCGCAATGTGCTGCCAAAACACACTGCAGATCCTGCTCGTAAAAAAATAGATACACTACGGAGCAAACCTAAGCTCATTACATACTAGGTGGAGTGAAAAGTAACCTCCTTGACCGCCAGAATGTACTGCTACTGCAGAATAGGTAATGGTGCCTTGAAGTCCGTTCATATTTAGGCCAAATTTCAGTGCGGTACTGACTTCAGTTTTGTTTTGACAGCTGATTGTTGTTGACGTGTTTGGCATCATGTTGTATATGGACAAAAACGATTTTCTTTCTTTCATAAAACATTATTTTTAGAAAGGCAAAACGGCGAAGGAAACAAAAGAAAACTTGAAGAAATATTATGGGGCTAATGCTCCGTCAGATTACACCGTCAAATATTGGTTTCGAGAGTTTCGTGGTGGCCGCAACTCCAATACCGACCAAGTCCGCAGCGGCAGGCCCTCCAATGCGGATACAGAGGACAATGTCAAAAAAATACATGAAATGGTGTTGGCTGACCGGAAAGTGAAGGTGAAGTGAAGATTAGTACTGAGCGCACACGCCATATTTTGGGCAATATTCTGCATATGAAAAGGTTATCCTGCCGCTGGGTGCCGCGCATGCTCACTCCTGACCAAAAACACGAACGCGGGAGCACTTCGAAAGAGTGTTTGGACTTTCTGATGCGGAATCGGGCGGACTTTTGCCGTCGATTGGTAACTGTTGATGAAACTTGGATCCACCACACCAGAGAACAGAATGAGTTCCCGGCAATAGACTGAAGCCGGCACGAGTTCTTCGAAGCGGCCGAGGGAGGCTCGATGGGTCGGAAAGGTTATGGCGTCAATTTTCTGGGATTGTCATGGCATACTCTTCGTGGACTACCTCGAAAAAGGAAAAATCATCAACAGCAAGTATTACTGTGCATTATTGGAGCGAATGAAGGCCGAAATCGCTGCAAAACGGCCTCACATGAAGCGAAAAAATATTTTGTTTTTGCAAGACAATGCGCCGGCGCACAAGAGCATCGCAACCACGGCTAAAATCAATGACTTACGGCTCCAATTGCTGTCGCATCCACCGTATTCGCCCGATTTGGCTCCCTCAGACTATTATCTCTCCTCAAACCTCAAAAGATAGCTCATCAATAAAAAATTCAGCTCACGCGAGGAAATCATCGACCCCACGGAGGAGTATTTTGCAGACCTTCTGGAAAATTACTTTTCGGACGGGATCAAGAAGTTGGAAAATCGCTGGAATAAGTGCATCAAGCTAAAAGGGGACTATATTGAATATAATAAAAAAACATTGAAAAAAAAAAATATTTTCGTTCCCAAGGAGGTTACTTTTCACCCCACCTAGTAAACAGTACAGTAAACACGAAAGCAAAAAACAGAAGTCAGCATACGATATAAAAATACAAAATTGTTGGTGGTTAACGCAAAGTTATCACCACTCCTCGGTAAAAAAGGATGCGAAGGAGAAAATCTTATAAAGCAAGTAGAAAGTCTTGAATAAAAGATCTCAATGCAGTTAAATCAGAAATTGGCGCAATGGAAAGGAAAGGAGTAACAATCCCTACACCTGAAGCAGCTCCTAGCGTATTACCGATGGTTGTAGTGAAGCAAAAGGGCATAATATGAACATGTATTGACCCCACAGATCTAAAAAAAAAACACAGTCTGACAATATCATCCGCTCAATACACTCGAAGATATGTCAACACATATTAAAGAATCCAATTATTTCACACTACTGACTGCGAAAAGAGCTTGTGATAAATAAAGGTGACCAAGTTAACCACCAAATATTTACTCCTACTTAACTTTTTCCCACTATATCTATAGTTTTTTCTTAAAAGTTTGAAGCTTATATTTGCGATGTTCTTGTTCATGCTTCAACGTTAGAAGAGTTGGAAATACTTAAAAAGCAAGCCATTGAAGCTATACAACAGAGGCCTAAAACTAAATACGCAAAAATGCATATTTGATGACGGAAAAATCATTATATGCTTAGTATCGTCGGTGTTTGTCTGTGATTATGACTAGGGAATTCAGGGTAGACGTAGCCAATATACGCTAAAATGTAATCACTTTTCTGCGTATGTCCACGTCTGTAAGTACAGACCAGCTGTTTAGGCACTTAGTGAAACACAGATAGATCTCCGCCCACACCTCTCAGATCACTCTGATCTGAAGCTACCTGGTTACGAACTAGTGCCATTATTCTTCTCTCAACGCGGTCTCGCCATTTACGTGCGTAGTGATGTAGCTTACTAAACCCCACCACAATGTAGTCCCTGCTGCAATCCCGAATTCAATTTTATGTGGTTAAAATTCCATCTCCGTAAGCAAATTATCCACTACTGCTTTATTTACAGAAGCCCCAAACTGGACAGCAATTCGACTTTTGACGAGTTTGATGCGCTGTCTGACTCCATTCACAGAATTGTATCCCTGTATCCTCATACTGAAATCATTATTACGTGCGACTTCAATATACACAATTCTGGGTGGCTTCGGCATTCTGGACAGACAACACCTGAAGGACGGTGTGTTGAGATCTTCGCTGCGGAAAACAACTTAACGCAGCTTGTAAATGAGCCCTCGCGAATAGCAGACGTTGATAGTCATACCGCCAACAGCCTGGACTTGTTTTTAACTTCTCACCCTGATAAGTACACCATTGATGTACTCTCCCTTCTAGGCTCGTCGGACCATTGTGTCATATCAGCTAATTTCTCGTACATCGACCACACAGTTAGAGAAAAAATTCCTAAAAGAACCGTATGGCAATACGGGAAAGCCAACTATAGCAGTCTTAACAGCTTCTTTAGGAATTTTAACTTGTCGTTATGCTTCTTCGATAACGACGTGGATGCCGCTGCTGATATTATTACAGACACCATTCTCTTTGGAATGAGATCATTTATTCCACATCGGATGAAGAGTATCAAACCAAAATAAAAGGCATGGTACGACTCAAGCTGTAAAGAGGCCGGAAGGGTTAGAGAAAACCGACCGAGAAAACCGAAAAAAGTTCAAACGAACCAGAAATGACTGCAACGCCTTTCTTAAGCGTGTGAAATTCCAATACGACCAAAAACTGAGGCAAAAAATACTGCACTGTCCCAAAGGCAGTAAAAATTGTTGGTCGTTCGTCAAAAACATTAGAAATTCCGCCTCATCCTCCATCCCAACGCTCATTTGCAATGAAATTACAGCAGTCAGCTCTTTGGATAAGACCAATCTGCTTGCTGCACACTTTGCGGCCAGCTCAATACTCCCAGATTGTGCTTTGTCTCCGCCTACACTTGAGTGCGTCGAATCTTCAATGGGCCGAATCTACTTTCGCACTCGTGTAGTAGCAAGAGTACTTATAGATCTCAACATACGTAAATCCGCTGGTCCAGATGGTATATCTGCCCTTCTTCTGAATAGGTGTTCTTCCTCGCTGGCAAAACCGCTGCGTAAGCTTTTTCACCAATCCCACTCTTTAGGACTCTTCCCGAGCAGATGGAAAACAGCATTTGTCCAACCCGTCCCTAAACAAGGCGAATCATCTTCCCTCTCCTCCTACAGACCCATTGCACCTACGTCCCTTCTTTCCAAGGTCATGGAAACGCTGATAAATCGTCAGCTCATAAAATATCTTGAAACACGAAAATTTTTCATTGACCGGCAATATGGTTTTCGTAGTAACAAGTCCACTGGTGATTTGATGGCATGTCTCACCGAAAAGTGGAACCAAAGTGCACATCAATCTGGCGAAAGCAAGATAGTTGCACTTGATATTTCTAAGGCATTTGACAGAGTTTGGCATCAGGCTCTTTTGTCGAAAATGCGTGCATTTGGGATCGACGACTCTCTTCTTCAATGGATTAGAAATTACCTTTCGGAACGTTCAATTCAAGTTGTCTTGGACGGTTTCAAGTTTGATATTCACAAAATAAATGCTGGTGTGCCCCAGGGCTCTGTTCTGTCACCGACACTCTTTTTAATTTTCATTAACGATCTCTTGTCTACTACTTCAAATCCAATATATTCCTTTGCTGATGACAGTACTCTCTGCTTTTCTTATTCGTTCCCGGACTCACGGCCCTGCTCTTCGGCTGTAGAACGAGAACGGCAGCGTATGCTAAGCTCATTAAATTCCAATATCAACAGCACAACCAATTGGGGAACTATCAACAGAGTGGAATTTAATGCTTCCAAAACACAATGCTGTCTGCTGTCTTTAAAGCGAAATCTAAATACCCAGCCATTATCTATGAATGGCACTTGCATCGTCGAAACCGAAAAACTTTCCATTCTCGGTATGTGTGTCAATGACAACTTACGTTGGAATGACCACATATTTGATGTCGCCAAAAATGCTGCGAAATGTCTAGGTTTCCTCAAGCGATGTAAGAAATATTTTACCCCCTCTGATCTGGCCTCAATATATAATGCATTCATCCGCCCAAAATTGGAGTACAACTCCCACATCTGGTCAGGTGCTCCTAAAACATCTCTGCACCTGCTAGATAGGATTCAAAACCGTGCGATAAAACTTATTGACGATACTAATATCAGTCAATCAATGGACACCCTCGAACACCGACGAAATGTCTCGTGTCTCACTTTGTTTTATCGCTACTTCCACCACCAGTGCTCCACTGAAATCGCCAGTAGCATTCCGCCCATTCAAACTTTCATCCGTAACACCCGTCTCGCTATGAATGCTCATCAGTATACCCTCAAGCCCATTTTCGGACGTACTCTAAAATATCGTGATTCTTTCCTAAGCCGTACAACTCGCTTATGGAATGCCCTGCCGATCTCTGTATTTCCTGGCCGTTATAACTTGCAAACATTTAAAAACAATGTACATCGGTACCCTTCTTTTCTTCCTCCCTAAATTTCCTTTGCCCGCGCTATGTACAATCACCTTAAGGGGTTTGAGTACCTTGAGCGCGTGCTGATTATAAAAAAAAATTATATCAGCTCAAACGGCATCAATTTAGATTCAGAGAAAATACGAGCCACCGTACTATTGAAAACGCCCAAAAACAAGGAAGAACTTCAGCGGCTGCTCGGAATGGTGCACCTATCGAAATTTGTGAAAAATTCGTGAGAAATAACACAACCTTTGCGAAAGTTGTTAGAAAAAAACACATAATTCAGCTGAAAGGATGAAGAACAAACTCCTAAAGACTTATGACGTCGACAAAGATGTGAAAATCCAAACGGATGCAAGCTGTTATGCAACCGGAGCAACACTTCTACAAAATGAACAACCTGTTGCATACACAAGTAGAGCGCTTAGCAAAATCGAAATGAATTACCCACAAATTGAGAAAAGTCTTCAGCTGTCGGGTTTACTTGTAAGAAATTGCATCCAACAAGGTTAAAAATAATCCTCTTAGAAACACTTCAGTATTCACAAAAAGTCATTTACAAAAGAGGGACTACCATGATGCTAGCAGACATACTTAGTCGGGATTGCAACAACGAAGTCGAAGAACAAGACACAAACGAGTACGAAATACTTAAATCCATTCAATATCTGAGAATGCACTAACAGATCAGCAAACCGTAACAACAAAAGAAAAGAATTAACTAGAATCGTTATGAAAGACTGACACTTTCGCATTCAATAAAGCCCTACTTTAAATTCTGAGAGGACATCACAGTCGACGAAAATACATATATTGTAAAGCGTAACAAGGTGAAAATTAAAACAGATGGTGTTGCCACCTCAAATCCAAAACCTTTCAAAAGTACGCACCCAAGTTTCTAGACAGATCAGTCAAATAGTTTTGTTGTTTCGTAAAAAGTGAATTTCGTGTGCTCATTAAACACCATTTTTTGCGCAAAAACACCATCACACAAACCAAACAAACGCTTGAAAAGGATTGGGGAATCTTCACCATCGATTGGAATCATCCACCACTGGTTTACTGGATTTCGGTGCGGTTGTACCAACACAAGTGATTCACAAGAAATGTTCGATAAAATCCACGGTATGATAGTGCGCGAACTTAAGGCATGTGAAAAGTCTATCCAACAGATGGGTGCCACGTTTGCTGACATTTGACAACAAACACAATCGTTTGACAAAGGAGAGTTTGGCGATGTTCAATCAAAATTTGACCTAGTTTTTACGCCGTTTCGTAACTGTGGACTGACAATACACCAGAGACCAATCAACAGTCGAAACGAAGAAGGCCAAGGTGCGTTTGTCGGCCAACAAGATCATGGCGACAGTTTTTTGGGATGCAAGCGGTGTCATTCACATCGATTACCTTAAAAAGGATAAAATGATAACTAGCGCCTATTGTGCAGAGCTGTTGGATCTATTCGACTCCGATTTGAATCAAAAACGACAGCATTTGACGAGGAAAAGAGTTCTCTTTCACAAGTCCGCAGTCGCAATGCCAAAATTGCCCGAATTTGATTACGAGTTGCTTCCTCATCCAGCATATTCTCCAGATTTAGTCTTCTACGACTATTTCTTGCTTTGAAACATGAAAAAATGGCTCGGCGGTAAGAGATTTGTGTCGAATGAAGAGGTCATCGATGAAACAAACGCCTATTTTGAGGGCCTCGAGAAATTGTATTATTTTAAGGGCATAAGATAATTGAAGTAGCGTTTAATGAAGTGCATCGATGGCATTCTGTTGCAAAATAAAACATTTTTTGACGAAAAAAGGGTTCCTTATTTCAATATTCAGGGACTTATTGACCCACCCATACATAACTGTACCTACCCCACAGAAGCGTCGTACATATAATGGAGCAAGAATGTCTTTATTCGTTGTCTTATGTATATGGTACAAGTTGGTATCCCTATATCAATGTCATAATTGCAATGCTGCCAGATGTATGATAACTTAGACTATACAGAACGGATACAGAATGAGTGTTACCAATGTACTATAATATTACTACACAGCTTAGTGATATATTTTCATTTGCCTGATCTTGCACCTACTGCTTCAATTCGTAATATTAAGCCCTGCTCTAGCTTATGAAACAAAGTCCTTAGAATAATTGAAGGGCTTGATTTATAAAAGCTAACTATGAGATTTAGCGCTTCTGGTTTTAAAACCTTTTCTCCAAATATTGCCTTCATATGCGGATTCCAATTTCCCGACGTACCATAGCAAATGAAAAGCATTGCCTTCCCTGAGGTTCTGTGAACAGTGCCTTATTTCACCATCTGTCAAAAAATTATAGCACGTCTTTTGAGAGATTGCTATATTGACTAGAAGTGGCAATATTTTCAAAATTGTAAAATTCATCAAGAAAGTGATGACAATTCCGCTGAAACGGAAAGTTAAAAGTTTTCTCTTTCGACTTCGAGCACTTTCTCACCCAGCAATTGTTTGACTCGCTCCGAAATATGAGCTGTACCGGAAAGGGGCCCCCGCCCAATTATCAAGGCTTTGCCCATCAATGACGTTGTCTAACAATAAACGGGGGCAGAACAAAGTACTGGTCTTATCGTAAACATCTTCAGATGGCGCTACCGAAGGTTGCTACGATTTGATCAGCCACAAGTTGCCGGTTGGACCACCGGTAGTCGCTACCAGGACTTAAATCACGGTACCATGGGAGTCAGGAGCCCTCCGGATCTCGGTCCGGGCCTGACTTTTAGAGGTCGCCGGGAGAGTCTTCCTTTGGTTAACCCAATGTGGAGTTGCAATAAGTACTGGGTGCTGCGACCCTAAGAGCAGTTTTAGGTCGGCCTCGACTCATACCAAGGGTGGAACTTGCGCCGGCAACACAGTTCCGATTTGGTATCTCAAGAAGGCGGCAGAGCGTTGGCAAGGCGTATCCTTTCCCCCATAGACAGACAGTATGTAGGGACAAGATAGTGTTATAAGGAACCGAAATCGTACCAGTCACAACTGGCTATAACACTTCTGTTGCACGAAGTGTGGCCGAGAACCGAGGTTTATCGACTCCACGTCGATGTCAGCAATTGAGTGTATCATAAAAACATTGAATAGCATAAAATCTTGGGTCATAAAGCCTACAATGTTCAACTGACACAAATAACTTAAGCCTGTTGCCTATCAACAGCGTCCTAATTCATGAAATTGATCAAGAAGATAACCGAAAACTTATTTTGAACGATGAAACGCATTTTCCTCCTTCAAGCAGAATTGCCGCCTTTGGCGAACTAAGATTTCATTCATGTGGCTGTGTCGGCTGGCTTCGCAGTAGCGCATCCTATCAACCCAATTTTCCCAGATCTTGTTGACTGTCTCTGGGTCTATCGCCTGAGTGGTTCGGAAGATATTCACTTTAAGGGCTTGAATCGTTTCCGGATTGTCCCGCATAATATCGATCTATAAGGGCATCCCACGAAAAAAAAAGTCGGAGGGGTCAAATCGCAACTAAAAAAATCGACTACCGAAATTAGCGCGCAAATGATCGATTATTTAAATGGGCTGTGTAGCATGGTGTGCCATCGTTCTGAAACCAAGGATCGTTCAAGTTATTCATTGTCTTCAACTTCAGCAAACAAAAATTCGACAATTATGGTTCTGTTGCGCTCACCGTTAGCCGAAATGGCCTTTCCAGCAGTATTTTCAAAATAAAATGGGCCAATGATGCCACCACTCCAAAATCCGCACTCTCTGCGGATGCATTGTCTTCTCGAAATCACGTTCAGGTTTTCTGGTCCTCAGATGCGGCAGTTTTGTTTGTTAACATAGCCGTCGAAATGAAAATGGGCCTGGTCAGAAAAAATTATTGTTCGGCCAAACTCGACGTCCAATTCTAGCTGCAGTAAGGCCCAAACTAAGAAGGGATAACGAAAAGGATGGGCGTTTACCTTCGATTGCTGAGTCAATTGGACCTTGCAAGAGAATAATCCGAGATCGGTACGTACCAGACGACGACGTGGGTGAATCGTGGGTGGATCGTGGGTGTTATCCGCAAACAATCAAATCTCATCAACTTTTTGCACAAACTTGCGTAACAGCAGGCGTGGTGGGTGCTTCATTTCGGCCAAAACTTATATTCAATAAACGTTTGGGCAACACAGCACTCGCTTTTGAAATAAGTTTCCAATATTTCTCAACGTTGTTCAAGCGTAGGTTTGCTTCTGACTACAATCCGAGATTCCGATTCCGAGCGGGAAAGAGCTGCCAGTGTCAAAATAATATGTGATTCAAAAATAAACTTGTTGCGCCGGAGTTTTACTCCTTAATTGCGAATTTGTGCTTGTTTGAGCGATAATATAGAATAGTCTGTCGAGTGCTTTTTCACATTTCAGAAATTCGTAGCGAATGGACTTCTAACTTCCTTCTAATGACAGTGTGACTTTTTAAGAGCTCAGAATCATTTCATATCAAGGTGCCTACAATGATGCTTCTTTTGAAGCCTTTAAATACTTGCTTTCTATCACTACTTTCACTGCTGGATTTCCAACGCTTAATGCACACCGCAATATTGAGAAATGCAATGCACTTACATAATAAATCGCTCATGTGGATGACAATGTATTCAATCTGGGTAAATTCTTTTCAGAAATATCGAAGATGCGTCCTAGTATTTCTATGATATTTAAAACGTTTTGCTTTCTGGTGTATTGCCATTTTAAGTATAAAGAAAATGTTGGCGAAACAATTTGGGGTGAAGCACCGCCTAATCTTCTCTACTCATTCTGGTTTACCAATTTTAATTATTTTTCTTGCCCATATGCCGTCTTGGGTGGTAGTTGACAACTTTGAACACTGCTCCACCCTACCACTAAGGAAAATGTTCAACTTTTTTATATCAAAACAAGTCTTGCGATTGGATCCTGTTCTTGTACTAGTAAAGAGTGTGCAAAAATATAAAACAAAATAAAATCCATAAAAAATGCTAATTGGCATGGTATTGGCTTTATTTTAAAGATTATTTCAAGCCAGTAGTGTTTAAATACGACTTCGAGCATATGGCTACCGCAACTGGCTCAAATAAAGCGCAACCTGGAAGTCCAACACTAGACCTCTTTTCCAGCAATAGGGGCCGTATATCGCCAATAACGCGATGAACGTTAGCTTCCAAGTCGTCCATCCCCTCTGTTTTACCAGCGTAGACTTCCCACAGAAAATAGTCCAGTGGTGTCAAATTACACGATCTTGGAAGCTAAATCACAGGTCTAATACGCGAAATTATGTACACGTTAAACGTTTCCTTCAATAAATTGATTATGTCAATCGTAAAATAGACGTGGAGTACGGTGAGTTTAACGAACTTGACCGGGATCGGCAGTGAAATGGCAAACCAAACTTAGCAAAAAATCAGCTGTTAGCTGGAAAATTAACTTAGTCGTCAATCTAAAAAGCAAATCTCTAAAAGGATGCCCTATATTACATAGTAGGTCATGCGTTAGGTACTGCGTTTTACAAACAGTCCTGCAATTTTCTTGGAACAAATTCAACTTATCTCGAAATTGTTTTTTAGTATTTTGTCCGTTTAACGGATCACCCTTATTTAGTGTTGCAACAGTTCAACCTTATAGAAGGCAACTTTCACATATATTGTATAAAGAAATATAAGATTACTCACTAAAGTTGTATTTAGTCAGAGAAGAGAATAAATGCCTACAAAGCCAGAGCAGATTTCTACAAGAATATCATCTCTCACTTCTATCGGTCTGGTTCCTTTTCTATTGTATCATATGTGATGTTACTCGTATGATAAAACATCGGTAATCTACCATGCTCCAGATTTTCACTGCGATCTACAATTCAGTTTTCTGATGTAGTTGATGAAATTTCAGGCCCCAAATTGCCATCCATTGTTGTCTTGGCATTGTTTTTCATTATAAATATAAAGGCTGTGCTTTTAATCATATGCTTGAATGATTTCATTACTGAATTATCCAAGTACTAGTTCTTCATTCATAAATACATCCAGCTCGATTTATTGGAAAAGCCAGCCATTTCCCGTTCATCGCTTTGACATATTGCCAAATAAATGTTGCAGATCACAACCAAGAGATCACACATAGGTTTAAAATCTTCCTGATTCTTTCCAGCCCGCCCAAAGAGGACGTTCCTAACTTATTGGATAGCTCGTCTGTGGAAAGCATGCACATTCTGTCATAAATCTAAGAAATATAAATTGGGAATGCTTTCTCCATAACATAGGCACACTCAGGTAGAGCTATTTTAGTTGCATTGCGTCCTCCTTATTTCCGCTAAGGCCACAGGCACATCATCATCATACTTGTAAACCTCGTCGAGTTCATTTGCGAATTTAAGTGATACCAACCTAAACACCATACTCTCCCGCCTTTTGTCCTATCTCTTCCCTTCTATCATTGTTTTTTTTTTTTGTTCAATTATTTGTTTAAATGTTAATTTTTGTAAAAAGAAAATTCCATAACTGAGTGTTCAAAATTGTTTGTTTTTCGTTTTTAATAGAATTTTAAAATTTTTTTTATTGATTGTTATATTTTCTGTTTTATTTTTTTATTTCTCACTTTTGTATCTGTATATTATTTCAGGGCGACGAAGACTATTGTACTAGACTTTTATAAATATTTTTTTAACTTGATTACAAAAACAAAAAAAAAAATTTTAATTACTTTCTATAATCCTTAAACCTTAAGCTGAGACACAAGTCGATGATATGTTGTAATTACCACTCTTAACAAACGTTTTACAAAAATCCCACTAATTTTGCAATTGTCTCCGTAGGACAATACGAGTAGTAGAATTTGTACCAAAACTACAATTACAATTACAAAGCAAAACAAAATTTTAAAAATTTAAAAAAAAAACTCTTTGGCCTACTAATGAATTGTAAAAGATGTTCTAATAAAGTTTGTTATGTTATATTTGCTAATTATTATTCATTTTTTTTTATTTGTTTATTTTCGCATGTGGTGAATGGTTCGAAGCAAAACTTTTGGCTGGAGTTAGATCTCTTTCTTCTTTTGTAGAATCGGTAGTTAGCACTATTCTTCTGAATTTTCTTTTACTAACACACTAAAGCACATGTTTATATTTTTCATCTTTTCAAATGGCTTTTGCGCACAAATCCCTGCTTTGGCAACACTTTCTTATCCCCACTTCCCTGAAGCTTTTGTAAAAAGAAAAGTCCTCTTCTTTCCATAAAAGAATAAACAAAAAACCCCTCATCCGAACCATATTTGTATCTGCTGACTCAAATTTTTTGACTCCATTATCTCTTCTGTATTGCTACCACCAATCTACTACTACCAACCAAACAAAACAAAACAAAACAAAATTTAAAAACAATTTACAAAAAAAAAATTAAAAAAAAAACACACAAATACCGCTATATCTGTACAAAAAATAAAATAAAAATGCGCTCGTGCGCCAACTCATACCGAAATCAGGACCTGCTGGGCAATCGGTGCCAGCACAAGTTCACCAAACCGCAGAAGGTGTATTCAAAGCAGAGTTCGTTCCACGATCCGTGGGCGAACACCGTGTCAATGTGACCGTCAATGGGTTACCAACCGCCGGAAGCCCCTATGCCGCTAAGGTGAGTTATCCTTCTTCACTCCAGTGTGTTTGAACTAATAATCCACCCTTCGTAGGTGTACGATGTCAATGCGATAAAAGTGAAAAACGTAAGCACAGGAACAGTTGGTAAGCCTGTCACTTTTCTTGTGGAGACTTCGCAAGCAGGTCCAGGAAATCTTGAGGTTACTGTCAATGGAGGTCGAGTTCCCACATCGGCACAAGGTCAAGGCCAACATACTTATGCCATCAGCTTCACTCCACGAGATGCACAAAATCATACAGTAGAACTGCGATTCAATGGCCAGGATGTTCCTGGGAGTCCGTTCACATGCCGTGTCTCAGCTGCTGCACGCATTGTTTCCCCTGAATCCATGGACAAAGTTAGTGTTGGAAGAATGTTCGACTTTGTCGTGGAGTCGGATACTATGCCACTGGTCGAAGTGTTGGGACCGGCACGACGAAGCGTCGCTACTAAAATTGAAAGAGCCGACATTGGATATAGCGTCAAATTTGAGCCAGTAGACGTTGGAGACCACTCTGTGGAGGTTCGTCTTCCTGGAGGAGGGCATGTTGAAGGAAGTCCATTTTTACTTAAAGCCTACTCTGCTGAGAAAGTTGTGGTGACTGATATTCGCCCAGGAGTCGTTGGAAAGAGTGTAAGCTTTGGCATCAATGCCAGTCAGGCAGGAGCTGGTAATTTGGAAATCATCGTCGCAGTAAATGGCAAGAATGTCCCCAATTTCGTTCAATCTGAAGGCAATGCTCGTTTCAAGGTGAATTTTAAGCCAACAGAAGCTGCATCACATTCACTATCTGTTAGGTTCAATGGTCATCCGGTTCCTGGTTCGCCATTTACGTGTCATATTGCTCCAGCTCCAGTTTCGTTGCCTCGGGCGATAGCATCGGGAGAAGGTTTGAAACAAGCAGCCGTCAAGATGGATAACGTCTTCGAGCTCGATGGTTTCGATGGAGTAGAGCCGCAAATTTTCGTCACATCCCCATCAGGCGACAATGTTCCGTGTCAAGTTAACCATCGCGGAGATACCTACAAAGCATCATTCCGTCCATCGGCAGTAGGTCGTCACTTAATCAGTGTTACAGCAAATGACCAGCATATCAACGGTTCTCCATTCTCATGTAATGTATTCGATGTGTCTCGTGTCAGTATTAGTGGCCTCGAGCAACAGGATGGGCCATCTCCACTTGGAGTTCCAGTAACTTTTAGTGTTGACGCAGCTGGAGCAGGTGAGGGTACCTTGGAGTTAGTTGTCTCTACAGATACCAGTACCGTCAAAGCAGAGGTAGTGGCATGTGCTCGCGGATTGTACGATGTTACATTTGTACCACAAAGCTGTGAACCTCACTACGTTAACATAACTTTCAACGATGTTCCAGTAGATGGTAGTCCTTTCCGGGTTGACATACAGCAGACAACTCAACAAATTCAGATCGGAAGTTTAGCAACAGTAGACTTTCCAACAGATGACCAGATTGCAGAGATTATAGGACCCGATCATAAGCCTGTGGCCTACACCATCACCAGACACACCGCTGAATTCCGAACCAACATGATTGGAAACTATTTAATTCGGTTCATTGACCGAGATACTAGACATCACATTGCCACACGCACTTTAACAGTCTTTGACCCATCGCTTGTGAAGATCACTGAGGTTGGAGAAGCTCTTTGCCACAGACCGGCAAGCATATCGGTGTCATTAAATGATGCTGGTCAGGGCACACTGACGGCAATGGTAAGATGTGGAGCTGCTGAGGTGCCACATTCAATACGGGGACCATCCAAGAGTGGCATATGGGAGATTGTCTACCATCCAACTAGAGTTGCACCACACAAGATCACAATTCTCTACAATGGGGTCCCCATATCGATTAAACCCCTAGAAATAAACATTTTGCCAGCCGGTGCTGGAAAGGAGATCAATGTCAGTGGTCTGGGCCTTTATCAATCTCGTGTTGGCAAGACGACATCATTTGCTATTGATACAATTGGAAGACCTGCTAGAGAGTTTGATGTCGTCGTTTCAGGTCCTGGAGGACAAGCCCTACCAGTTCGTTGTTATCAAACTAAAGGTGGTCAACTACAAGCTGAGTTTACCATAAACAAAGTTGGACAGTGTGTCATTGGTACGACTTTAGTTTTTCTTATACATTTTCTTCTTCTTAACTCTTGGTATTTTGACAGAGGTGCTCCATCAGTCGAAGGCTCTACCCGGAAGTCCGTTTACTTGCGATTCATTCGACTCAAGTAAAGTGGCAGTTCAAGGAGTTCCTAAAGGACAACTGGCCCTACACAGTCCGATTTCTCTCACATGTAAGTTGCGCAGATGATTTTTTTCATGTTTTTTGAGCTCATTTTCTTTCTTTTAGTGAGAACCGATCAAGCCGGCTTGGCGGAAGTAGAAGCATTTGCAGTGTCACCGAGCAACCAGAATCTTCCCGTCCATGTGAGCGAACAGTCAGATGGAGTTTTCTCCATTGATTTTGTTCCAACGGTGCCTGGAAATCACAGACTGACAGTCTTGTACGGAGGAGAACCGATCCAGGGATCACCATTTAGCTTTATGGTTTCTGCCACCGGCAACAAAGGTGATACTCGTGCGGCTGGTACCGGTCTTGAGATCTGTCATAGAAATAAAGAAGCTTCCTTCGTTGTGTATTGCCCTATCACTCCAAATGTTCAGATTGAACGAATCGACGAGTTCGGAGATAGAATCGAGCCGAAGATTAAGGTCGGTCAAATGAATCTAAACTCTTACCTTTAGATAATAACCTTTGATTTCTTGCAGCCACTTGGAAACAATGAATGGCGTATTTCATACACCATACTCTCGGTAGGACGGTATGAAATTCGTGCAAGCTGCCCTAACAGAGGATCACTTCCGGGCTCTCCTTGGAGTGTGACTTGTGTTGAGTCATCAAAAGTCACGCCAGTCGGAGGATGGGGCACTTTACTGGACCATGAAGGACGTCTTATTTTGCCTGCCCGCATCGTTTTTGATATAGATCAGGCCGGCCCTGGGGAGCTAGTATGTACCATCGATGGAATTGAAATTCCTGTCGACAAATTAAGCGATGGAAAAGCAAGACTTTTTGTTTCTGCTGACAACTTGGCTCCTGGTGAACATGATTTAGATCTGACATGGAGCGGCATGTCAATTGTGCAATGCCCTAGAAGTGCCTATGTAACTGCTCAACAAGCTGCTGATAAGGTTGTTCTCACTGGTCGAGGCTTAGCTGCATCTCAGGCTGGTGAAGCAGCTCACTTCACTATAGATGCAACGAATGCTCCACCTGGAAGACCGGAGGTAATTCTTGTCCATCAAGATAATACATCTGTGCCCGTTAGCCTTGCTCAACCTAGACCGAATGAAAATATCTGGCTAGCTTCATATACCCCACAAAAATCGTCTTCTGGTTCATTGACCTTGTCTGTAAAATGGAATGGGCGACTAGTGAAAGGATGTCCACTTACAGTGGCCGTAGGATCATCAATGGATGCGTCCAAGGTGATTTGTTCTGGCGAAGGACTGCGTCATGGTGTAGTGGGTAAAGAAATCAAATCATGGATTGATACAAGACGTGCTGGTCCTGGTGAGCTTACCGCCCATTGTGCTGGCCCTCGAAAGGTAGCTTACTGTGAACTCTACGATCACGGAGATGCGACGTTTACCTTGAATATCAAGCCACAAGAACCCGGTAGACACTTGCTTACTATCAAATATGGAGGGCAGCATGTACCTGGCTCACCGTTTGGTTTGAAGGTTGCTGGAGCTCCAGATGCTAGCAAGGTTTGTTTTTTAAAAGTTCCCCCAAAATTGTTTACTCATTTGTTGACTGATTCTAGGTTAGGGTTTATGGTCCTGGTATAGAGCACGGCGTCCTTGCTACATTCCAATCCCGTTTTATTTGTGACACCAGAGGCGCTGGAGCCGGTCAACTGACAGTAAGGGTACGTGGCCCAAAAGGTGCCTTCCGAGTTGAAATGCAACGCGAGAGCCAGAAGGATAGAACGATTCTCTGCAAGGTATAATGTGTAATTCTGTTTAATAGAAATATCTATCTTATCAATCCCTGTATCTTCACTCCAGTATGATCCAACAGAACCCGGTGACTATCGTGTAGAAGTGAAATGGGCCGGCGAATTTGTACCTGGATCACCATTCCCTGTTATGATCTATGACACAGAGGAGGAACTGCGACGTTACTTGCAGGGATTGTAAAAATTCGTTTTAAGATACCCCTTGTCTTCCCGCTACCCGCATAATGCACTTTTCTTCCCCACCAAGAACGCATTGTTTTTACTTAAAATCTTAAAATCTGTTTATTATTCTTTATTTATTGCTTCTCTTTTGGAAAATTGTTTTTTATATTTTATGACATTAAATTATGTAAAACTAGCTTATAAGAGTGTCCACGGTGGGTGGGTGTGGATTATTATTTATAGATGATACGAATATGAAGAAAAGAATGCAACGAATCTCTAAGTAGATACAAGTAGTATTGGATAGAAATCAAAAACACTTACACTACGCACCGGAAAAGTTTTAGTTTTAAAACGTTCTGCGTGTTAAATGGCAGACAAATTTATACATAAACAAATTTCACTTACGGATATGTTATAGAAATTTATGAAAATAAATTATCAATTTCATTAACACTAATACCATAGAATATTCATTGATTTTTGTTTTAATTTTTTTTGTTTCAATTTAAAGAATCTGCATGTCATTTCGTAAAAGATTTTGTACAAAAAGGAAGACAATTAATTTCGTCGATTACCTTTTACTAAGCTGGACTCAATCGCCACCTGCAACCCTGGTATCAGAGAGCTCTACTGAAAGTGATGACAAAGCTAAAAACTAAGAGCACAAAAAAGAAGAATGCGAATTTACTTGTGATATTCGAACAGAAAACTCACACCTCGAACCAATCAATTTTAAAATGTCTCAGCTTTCAATTCAATTCAATTTATTGCTATAAATAAGTTGTACATTAAGACAATGTCTCTTATAGTACTAAGTGATAATATTTAGTTACAAAATGATAAGTGATAGTAATTATAATGATAATAATAAAAAATAAAAAAAAATAAAAAGGAAAAAGAAAGATAAAAAAAAGGGAGAGGAAATAAAATAGTTAAGAAATTGGATAACGACTGAGGTAGAGTTGATAGTAAATAGATAAGTTAAGAAGAAAAGTACACATACAAGGCAGTTTTGAAGCTAGCAGTATTTGACAAGCACTTTATATGAGACGGTAAGTTATTCCATAGTCTAATAGCATAAATGAAAAATAATCGCGAGGAATTGAGGTATTTGCAACGCTGAGTGCTAATGTTTAAAGTTCTTCTGGAAAGGGAAAATTCCAGTTTGGAGTAAAGGTAAGGGGGTTGCGTTGTGTTTATAATTTGATTTAGAAATATGCAATTTCTGAAATCAAGGTACTTTCTCAATGTACAGCCAAGAAACCGGCATGAGAATTCCGAGATTCTATCGTATCGTTGCCTTGCATAAACATACCGAACAGCATCATTATAAGCAACCTGGAGCTTGCGAAAAGACAGTGAGTCAAGGTCACTGTAGACAGCTGCAGCATATGAAATAATGGGCATTATGAGGGTGAGCACAAGTCTTCGGCGAGTATTCAAGGGGGTATAGTTGGCAGAAATCCAAAGTTTACGCAGGCATCCGTACACGCGACCAACAACGACGTTAACGTGGTTATAGCCGGAAAACTTTCGGTTTATGGTGAAACCAAGACTTGAAGCCACCTCAACTAACCTAATCTTACTACCGGCTAAGCAAACATCAGGAACTAGACTTAGCTCAAAAGACTTGTTTGATATTGGAAGTACTTGACATTTTTTTGGGTTCAAAGCTAGTCCATTTTTAGTTGCCCATTCAACAATGGAAGCAAGATCCTCATTTAGTAGTGACACTAGCTCACCTATTTTATTAACCGGATGAGATAGGTAAAGTTGTACATGGTCTGCATAGAAATGAATAAGCGCGTGCTTACAAATTGATGCTAAGTCATTTATGTACATGCAGAACAAAATTGGGCCCAATATTGATCCCTGCGGAATCCCTTGAGAAACTGACCGGAGACCTGAGCGATTGTTACCAACAACGACTACTTGTGACCGTCCACATAAAAAGTTTCGAATGAGCCGTACAGCTCTTTCACTAAAACCATAGTAATGGTGCAGTTTCCAACAAAGAATGGAATGATTTACTCTGTCAAAAGCCTTAGAGAAATCAAGCAGGCAGAGCAGCGTCACAAATCCTTTGTCAAAATCTTGCCTGATATCATCCAAGATTTTTACCATGGCGGAAGAACAGCTATGGCTCTTCCTAAAGCCCGATTGGAATGGGCTCAACAGGGAATTTTCAAGCATCGGTAGCAGTAGTATTTTTAGGAACAGGTACAACCTTAGCACATTTCCATATCGGAGGAGTAGTAGATGTTGCTATACAGGAATTGATTATATGTGTTAGATGGTCTATAACGTGCGGCAAAATGTGTTTTATGAAACGAAGTGGCAAGCCGTCTTCACCAATAGCATTTGATTTTAAACTTTTAATAATACAAAGGACATCAACCTACGCAACTACTTCAAAATCAATTTCCTGTTCAAGGCCTCTGCTGGAGACAACGTCATACTCGAAACAATCGGCAGCAACATCATTTGAAACAAAATAGTCGTTCATTTCATCTAAATCAATAGTACAGCTCCTGTCACTACTTACACCAATACCAACTTGGCGTAGATTTCTCCACAGTACCTTGGAGGGTAAAGAAGTGCTCAGTTTAGATGAGTAGTAGTGTCTTTTAGATGCATTAATTTGAAATCACTCTCTTAACGGGGGTCTATGGCGCAAACCTATCAATACCTAGCATCTATGATGCGTGATTCGAAAATGGGCACCCGAAAATATACTGAAAGCATACTCAAAAATGGTGTGGACACTTTTAAGACAAACATTGGAAGCACCCGCTCTTATCGCATTGTCGAGTTTTTTGGAATTAGTTTTATGACTAAACTCTTGTTTAAGCACAACCTGAGCCCTAATACAGAGGTCAACAGCTTGACTTATAATATAATCCGCAGAAGAGTAGATGTTTGCTTTACTTTCATACTTACATGACCCTACAGTCAGGGGTGAACCAGGCCGTCAGCTAATATGCCTCTCCAGCTACCACGGACTTTTGCTAACTGAATCCAGTTGCGGACACAAAGTTGGCTGAGGTTCTGTTCCACTTGTGTGCGCCACCTTAAATGAGGTCGTTCCCTACCGCATTGCCCCTTAGGGTTGGAGTCGATGCAACGGTGTCTATGCATTCAAGGGGACCTTGCGATCTTAGCAAGGTTATTCACGCTTTTCTAATGAGGTCTTCATCGCTGTAAAACGTATCCTTCATTTTCGTGAATGTAACCCATACCAGAAATTACCCGAAGAACATTTCTCCCAAAGCGCACGATAGCATTTTCATCCGCTTTCGATAGTGGTTGTCTGCACCATAAAGCAAGACTGGGATACAGTCATTTCGGTTGCTCGAGAGAGAGCTTTCAAGCCCAAAGAAGCAGCGATTAGCAAGAGTGATTATTTGCATGATTTTCGCGCTGATATCATTGTCAGAGTTGATAACGGAGCTGAGGTAGATAAAGTCTATAACTACGTTAAAGTTTTAGCTGTAGGCGTCGGTGTTCTGTGTCCCTCTTTGTTGTCTGCTTATAAAAATAAAAAGTATGTTGTCAACTATCAATGGAAATGGAACACATGAGAAATTTTATTAGCTTTACATAGGATTGAAAACCATATGCCGTTTGGTGATTATTTGGACGAAAAACAGGAACAGACCCTAAATTGGGGGGTTGGTATTAACAAAAATTTGATCCAGCAGTAAAGGACAGGCGGTGGTGCCCGTTAAGAGTTGGTGTATAAAGAGAATATTGGCGGATTCGCTACGTTTTTATAGTGATAGTAAGCCCAGCAATTTGAGTCGGCCAGTATAGAGCGGAAGAATGTAGTAATCAGCCAATGGGAGCGTGCATACAGCGAAACGTAAGAATCTGCGTTTGTAGCCTCGACTCCCAGAATATGGTTTGTATAGTAAGGGATCATACCTCGCTAGTATATTCGAGAAGCGGCCTAACAAAGGTGATGTACAGGGATTTTGTGACATAAGGGTTAGAAGACTCTTTGGCTCTTTGGAAAACTCGTTTAACAAAGCCAAGCGCGCAGTTGGTCTTCTAATTATGGAATCAGTATGTATGCGGAAGTTGAGTTCAGTATCACAGCTAATGACCAAGTCCTGCATTGAAGTGACCGAAGCTTCATCTAGTATTGATATATGTATAATGAGTTCGATCGGGAAGCATTAACGCTTCCAGGAGCATGAAATGGCTAGGCATTTCTTTATGTTAAGCTCAAAGACGTGTTTGTTGCTCCATATTGAGCAAGTATTAAGATCGTCTTGTAAAGATTTTTTTTTCATTTTCTATGCATTTTTATTTTTATAACTTAAATTAATCTTAAAATTGTCTTATACTAACTTACTGGCCCCATGCGGGCACTCTAAGTTAAACTATGTCTGTCGACGTATCTTACCGTCTAATTTTATTTTTATTTTAACATTAATTAATAGTAAAACTAAGAAAAGATTTTTTAACTAAAAAACTTAGTAACATGACCTTTTTTTTATTTTATTATAAAACTTAAAACTAAAAAAAAGAAAACCTACAGACTACCAAAAATAAATCTTAATCTACTTACCCTACTTAAATCTGACACAAATATAAACATACATAAATATATATACACATAATATATAAATACATGTATATATTTTTTTTTCTTAAAACTAACTTAATTCTATCTAAGACTATGTAAGCCGGCCATGGTTAAAAAAAAAAATTGGCCACTTTGCTTCACATGAAGCTACCTATCACTGGAGGAGTTCGACGACGAAGCATCCTCCCCTTCAACAAGCCACCAAATTTGCTGGTGCTGCTGAGCAACATCCCTCCTGTCGCGACTCCCTACCACCCTCCTGAACCGGAGACGCTCCGCACTGCCATGTGCGACGTCTCTGTCGTAGTTGAGCCGCCTGTTCGCAGCTGTTCGAGCGACATGAAAGATTAGCGGCACCGCCAATCTGTCCTGGATCAGACCTTTACTATCTAGATAGAGGAACGCTTCTGGAGGAATAAAGCCGTCAAAGCGAACTTTCTCGTGATACATATAATAAAGCCTCGGAGATCAGGTTGTTCGATGAGGTCATTGCTCATGCAATGTGCCTTCGAGTCAACTTAATGACGAAATTGTCATTAGGTTCGCCCTATTGTACAGGACCTCATTGGGATAGTATTCTATGTACTGAGACTCTCGTGTTCTGTATAAGCGAAGACAAGTCCTAAGACAAGCCCTCTCAAACACCCGAATATTTTCCAATAAACTTGCTCTCACGTGGAACCACACGGGACATCCAAATACAAGCATGGGCCTGATAAGGGCCATGTAGCAGATTACCTTCACCCTCGCATCGAGTTGGCTGTTATAAAACAGTCTCTTTGTAAGGGCAAAAGCACCTTTGGCTCTGGCCAGAGCAACATCTATATGTTTGTTAAAATACAGAAATTGATCTAGCCGGATCCCAAGGTATCTGACTACATTTCGACAAGCAAGTGGCTGCCCTTGCTGTCCCACGATCGAGAACTTTCGCCAATTCTTTCTGGTATCCCTAGAGGCCCCAGACAAAGGCGTCCTAAACAGAATGGTTTCCGACTTCTGAAAGTTGATTTTCAACTTCCAGTCATCGCAATATCGCTTAATTTTGTCGAAGTCACGCTGCAAAAGCATATTAATGACCTCAATCTTTGGACCTGATCTGTACGCGATTATGTCGTCTGCGTACGCTATGGCATGGTGAAGTGAACCTATCAGATCACTCCTGTAAATGTTGAACAGGATCGGCGAATTTACGGCACCTTGTTGCAGACCGTTTTTAATGTTAAAAGTTCCAGCAGAAGTCTCATCGCCATTCTTCACGATGAACTGTCTACTGGAGAGCATATCGAAGAGAATATACAGAAGTGGTTTACTAATACCCAACCTGTCCAGCTTGAAAAAGAGTCCTTCTAACCATACGGTATCGAAGGCTTTCTCCAAGTCAATCAGGCAGGCACCAGTGCACTGGTTCTTGCCTTTGTTCCATTGGATATCAGAAACCAGTTTAGACGCAGCATGAATGATATATTTTTGTCCTCAACCCACTTAGTCAGGACTCTATTGATCACCTTCTCGAAAACCTTACTGATGTTTGGAAGAAGACTGATCGAACGGAGATTCGCCGGATTGTAAGTGTCTTTATCCCTTTTCGGGATGGGATGTACCACCGCAGTTTTACAATGTGCTGGATAATGTGCATTACTCATTGTATTATTAAACAGGGTGGTATAAATGTTCACCGCTTGTAGAGGGAGATGTCGAAGAACAATTTCGGTATTTCATCGGTTCCCACTGATTTCTTACTTCTAAGTGATTCGAAGACCGTTTGGAGCTCTTCCTTCGAAATGAACGGGGGTAGCACCCTATTATTTGCCATATTCTCGTCACTGAACTGGGTGAAACCCGAGCTCTCGAATCGCCAATTCAGTATTTCATTTCGAAGGTAGAAATTGTACACAGGACTCGACTTTCCAGGTCGTGGTTCGGGCCAGTAATGTCATTCGCCTTTTACACTTCCTGGAAAGTCGCTGCTATAGCCTCTACCTTCTTTATCATCAACGGCCTCATTTGGATCGATGCCAGCTGCTAAAAGTATGTGCTCGTTGTCCGTCGTTCGGGAGATTTTAAAACAAGAAAGGTCGTTCTGATTATTTCTCCGAAATATTTTATTTATTTGCCTGAACATATTCGGGTTTTACTGTTCCAATACAAATTTACAGATGCTCTGTAATTTTCTTTTATTAATACTTGGAGCTTTTTGATCGACGACTTCAATGTCATGATCTCCGGATTATGTCTGTCAGTAAACTGTCTGTACAAGGTATTTTAGTCTTGACAGCAGTCTACTTTTATGTCGGTGCAGTGTGTCAATAGTTGCGTTGCGGAATAAGTGTTAGTCATCAGTGTGTTGATACCGAGGTATCGTTTTGTCCATTAGTTTTAGCTACCTGTCAATCTCCTCGTTTGACAGGTTTCTGTTGGACGGTAGGTAGAGCGAATTCGAGGAGAGTGCTCTAGTCAGTGTTCTGGTGTAGTATGTCCAACGCACCCTACTATAATTGTAGGAATGCCTTTGAACAAACTCATCCAATTCCGCAATTTCATTGATAACGGTTATTTCGGTACTGAGACCGCAATGGTCACTGTCATACACGAAAGTGCGTAGACAGTTTATAGTTTGTTGGTTAGTGCACGTCAGTTGTATTCGTGAGTCGAACAGCAGGAGGTCCAACTAGGACCCGTGTCTGGAAAACGACGGACTATCCGTCGCCTTAAGCCCGAGTCGATACATTACACTGTGCTGACCCCACCAATTGAATAGTAGGTTCCCTATAGTGTTTGGTGTGTTATTTCCCCAATCACTATGTTTGGCGTTGAAATCTCCGCCGATAATAAAATAGTTGTCTTCCAATTCCAGCCTCAGGAATCGAAAAAGTGTCTCGAGCTCTGAGATGAATAAAGTGGATTGAGTAGCCTTAGGTGCATAGACAGACACCATGTACAACCGCTTTCCACTACTGAGGGGGATATATACGATGCATGCTTCCAGCACCTGGAGTCTTGTAAAGATTGAGAATCAGAAAAATGTAAATTTTTTCTACAGATTTCCATAGCATCATCATAGCTATGTGTGAGATCGTAATACTCGTAATATTATGAAATGAATGAAATGAAAATGAAAAATAATGGACCAAGGAGACTGCCTTGTGGAACACCCGAAGTGGCATTAATTGGTTCAGACAAACAAGAACGAAAATGAACTATATAATAGCGTTCTTCCAAGTAGTATTTGAACCAGGTTGAAAACCAAGTGCATTAGGTTTGAAAAGAATTATAATAACTTATGTGCAATTCTAGAAAAGGCCTTGCTGAAGTCAGTAGTAATCACATCCACTTCCTTTCCATGCTCTAGGCCACGCTATGTACTAGAAACGAACTCAATTAAGTTGGTAGTGGTTGATCTGCCTTTAGGAAATCCATGTTGGTTCGGTGCAAGGATAAATCTGAAATGAAAGGGCATTGCATCGTAAATGATCGGTCGGTAGTTGGTAATATCCTATTTGAGTCCATTTTTATGAATAGGGATTATATATGCGCTTTTCCAGAGGCGAGGAAAAACCCCTTAAAAGATCGAAAGTCTAAAGTTGCTTAAGAGAAGTTGAATAAGATTTTTTTTTAAATCTCAAAAAATGCGTGCAGACTATCGGGACCAGGAGAAAAGTCATATTTAAGTTTGTTAATCTTGTCCAGTAGCTGTGCTGTTCTTCAATGGACATTTAAGTATGTATGAGTGCACTTACTCAAGTAACCGACGTGTTCCGGATCCGGGTTTTCAGTCTGATTGGAAAAGGATTCACATCGTGAAGTAATTGGCGTTGGTTGTAGGGTCAGACAATGGCATACGAAATTAATTTAGAGAATTTGAAACACGACGGATAGCTATCGGATTATTTTTTTCATATTAATCAATCAAAAGGACTGCTTGGGTTCAGAAATGTATCTGTTATAGCAAATGTCACAAAGTTGGGAGAAGTGGTGGTGAGTTTGTAGGTAATTTCGATAGTCAAATACAGAACTCGATTTAGTGTACACATGCCATAACTGTTAAAGGTATTTTCGTAGAAGATTTCCATGACGGAATCAACAGAGGTGTTTTTATCGAGTATACAATTAAAGCCAACAGTATT
Organism: Volucella bombylans; assembly: GCA_949129095.1. NCBI lineage: Eukaryota > Metazoa > Arthropoda > Insecta > Diptera > Syrphidae > Volucella > Volucella bombylans. The sequence goes on from OX422141.1 coordinate 202,022,979, forward strand.
GAGAAGATTGTTGAGTATAATGTAATTTGTTTTACGGAAGTTGAAGTGGAAGGAAGTTTCTGAGGTTACCCACTAACTGCTAACAAATCGTGGGACTATTCGCAGTCTATAATTGACTCGGAACACTACTTTACTGTAACCAGGGTAGAGTGATTGTTATATCGAATACCCCAAACACAAATACTGTGTGAATGTTTTGATATTGGACGGTTACAATCAAAATAGATCGCCAAAGCCTTTGCCTATTGAGTATTAAAGAGGGTCTCTACCATCCGTAATAAGGGTGAACACCAACGACAGTGCTGTTGAAAAGCTTACACGGTATACGGTCTGCTTCCATTAATGAGTTGCTGTTGCAGGAATAAAATTCGAAAATTTTACCAGACGGTGAAACGAATTAGCTACAAGATAAGTCTTGAAAAGGAGCCTGTTAGTATGTAAGTATGATTTCTACAGACTACATAACCGATGATGAGAGACATTCCTATCTGTTGGAACTGACTGCCCACTTGACGAGTTGTTTAAATCATCGGCAGGGGCTTACACCAACTCGTCTGCAAAATATGGTCGAACCGAAAAATGCCCACTGAAAGGGAACTCTACAAGACCCTATCTGCTGTGGTGTAAGTGCCGGAAGCCTTTAGCAACAAACAACAATATCAATGCAAATCGGTGGGGCTTTAGGTTAGGTCAGTTCACCACAGATCAAATTTAACATTATTGGATCGATACATGCCGATTTTTTATTCATATTGTAGCTCCATGAGTATGATAGCATTTATAGAGACCAGATATACGAAGTACTGTCTAATTTTAGTATCGCTGCCAAACTCCTCGCGAGACAGAAGAACAGAAGATCACTTCAGACACACATAACTTTGAGTAAGTTAGGAAATATACAGTCCAGGAAATCTGTGATGCAATAGAGCCATAATATCACCAGCTTTGTGACAAGTGGCGTCGCCCTGCCAAAAAATAAACGTCATCCATGCCCATAGCATCAATTTCAGGCAAACGGAAGTCAGTGAACTTCGTTCGGTAACCCAATCCATTCACTGTTCGCACCAGCATCATTTTCTGAAAAATATATCCCAATGACATCGACAGGCCAAAAACCGCACCAAACTGTCACTCGTTGTGAATGGAGAGGTTGTTCCACTATTTAGCTTAGGTTTTCTGAATCCCTGATGCAACAGTTTTGTATGTTTACGTACCCAGACAAATGAAAATAAGCCTCATCACTTGTACATGGTCGGCTGGCTTCAATTCGTA